>LR812524.1:33057879-33657879 GCA_903798195.1 Danio kyathit | reverse complement strand
ATTATAGTAGTATGTGTTAGTTCAGCCAACATGCATATGAAGAATATGTTTCTAAGAATTTGTAACAAACATTTTAAACCAGACTTTTTTATGGACCTGTATGGCAAGGTTTTATGTGGCTTTGCACATTCAATTGCCTTTTGGAATTATTTCCTACAATTATCAGATGATATGGCATGCTGTGTGCATTTAATTGTGTTCACAAACCATTCAAGTGGCCTTTATTTCCCTGGTGAGTGAAATTATAAATGTATTTGTTTTATTTAAGATAATTTATCATTTACATTTTTCTTTAGACCTGTAATGCACTCCAAAATCTGAAAGATTAATTAGCTGTAGGCTATAGAACATCTGAATCTGATAGTCATCTGAAATGTTGTCATACAGTTTTATGCCTGGATTTCATAGAAATCCCTGCATTTACTAACACAGACTATATTTGAAGTATTTCGAGTTTATTCGAGTTTTCCTCCTGTAGAAAAGCATCATAAGAACAATGCTTAGGCCCAATCCCAATTGTATTTTTGTACCCCTACCCCTTCCTTAAAACCGAGTGTGAAGGGGAAGGGCTTCAAAATTTACCCCTATGAAATGGGACACCCTATACAGCACTTGCACACGTCATCAGATGTCATCGCGATCTCTTGCTTCATATGAATTCAGACGATTTTAACTGCTGTAGTTATTCCAGTTGCGTTATTTTTTGGTATTTATCTTCTGGAAATCACTGAATGCATATATTATGTTATCATAACAATATAATTTGGCAATAAGATCATAACTACTGTATACTGCGCATTTACACAGTGGCCATATTCATCTATTTAAACCAATGACTGTATAAAATATGGACGTCGCGACAGCGCCATTTTCCATTAAATGCTGTGAAGGAAAAAACGCCTCGTGACGGGCACAAACTGTCGCAAAAGACTGCTGAAATTGGAGCCTGGGCATGCGCAGAAGGACTGCCTGATGGAGCCAGAGGAGGATTCAATTCAATTCATCTTTATTTGTATAGCGCTTATACAATGTAGATTGTGTCAAAGCAGCTTCACATAGAAGATTATAGTCAATTGAAACAGTGTGAGTCAAGTTTTCAGAGATTAAGTTCAGTTCGGTTCAGTTTAGCTCAGTTCAAGCTTGGGTTAATATTCACTACTGAGAGTCCAAACACTGAAGAGCAAATCCATCAATGTGCAGCTCTACAGATCCCGAACCATGCAACCATGCAAGCCAGTGGCGACAGCGGCGAGGAAAAAAAAACTTCAGTTGGCAAAACCTTGCTCAGTTGGGCACGACTGTTTCTCCTATGGCCAAACATCTTGTGCAGAGCTGCAGTCTAGGCGCAGGAAGCTGGACCTCAGCGAAGACTCGTCTGTCCTTGGAGCATCACAGGAATCAGTCTCATGCTCTCCACTCTTCCATGACCACCACAGCAGCTGCTCAGGGTGCAGCCTGGTCCAGGATTATGAAAACCTTGGGTTCATCTCGTCACAGGTCTTGGATCGCATCAGTGGCACTGCATAGTCTGAGGGCCTCGGGATGAGTACCCCCAGGTGGAAATACAAAATAAGGAGAATAATTAGCGTAGCTGCTGTTCATAGTGTATATAAACGAGAAGCTAAATCCTGTTTGGGGCATGTCATGCGTCATACCGCTATGTGATGCACTTTGTGTATGCTTTGCTAAAAAGATAGGTCTTTAATCTAGTTTTGAAGTGCGAGAGTGTGTCTGAGCCTCGGACATTATCAGGAAGGCTATTCCAGAGTTTAGGGGCCATAAATGAGAAGGCTCGGCCTCCTTTACTCAATTTTGCTATTCTAGGTACTACTAGAAGCCCTGAGTTTTGAGATCTTAAAGAGCGAGTTGGGTTGTAGCGAGACAGGAGGTTGGTTAAATAAACAGGAGCTAGATTATTTAAGGCTTTATAGGTAGGAAGCAATATTTTATAATCAATACGAAACTTAACAGGCAGCCAGTGTAAGGAGGATAAAATTGGGGTAATATGATCATATTTTCTAGACCTGGTAATACTTCTGGCAGCTGCATTTTGCACTAGCTGAAGTTTGTTAATAGAGGATGCTGGGCAACCAGCAAACAGAGCATTACAGAAATCCAGCCTAGAAGTCATGAAAGCATTAACTAGTATTTCTGCATCTGACGTGGATAGCATACTTCGCAATTTAGCTATATTTCTCAGATGGAAGAAGGCAGTTTTTGTGACATGGGATATATGATTTTCAAAAGTTAAATTGCTGTCTAGTATGACACCCAGATCTTTTATAAATGCTAACTTTGTATCCCTTTAATTGCAGGTCGAGTTGTGAGAACTGCTGTGTACAGGATTTAGGCCCAATAAGTAATAATTCTGTTTTGTCTGAGTTTAGGAGAAGAACATTGTTAGTCATCCAGTCTTTAACATCTTTAATACACTCAGTTAGCTTAGACAGTTCAGACATCTCATCAGGTTTAGTTGAAATATATAATTGAGTATCATCTGCATAGCAGTGAAAGCTGATCCCGTGTTTTCTAATAATGTACCCCAGGGGAAGCATCTATATTGTAAAAAGCAAAGGGCCTAAAACTGATCCTTGAGGGACCCCGTACTTTACTGGCCTGACTTGTGAAAGCTGTCCATTAATATTCACAAACTGGTAACAATCAGCTAAGTATGACCTAAACCATTGAAGAGCCTGTCCTTGGACACCTGTAGAATATAAGCGGTCTATGAGAATATTGTGGTCAATGGTGTCAAATGCGGCACTAAAATTGAGTAAAACTAATAGCAAGATGCACCCTTGGTCAGCAGCTAAGAGTAAATCGTTGGTTATTTTTACTAATGCGGTTTCTGTACTGTGATGAGGCCTGAAACCTGACTGAAACACTACAAAAATATTGTTTGCCTGCAGAAAGGAGCATAATTGGGTAGAAACAACTTTTTCTAGTATTTTAGACATAAATGGAAGATTTGAAATAGGCCTATAGTTAGCTAAGTTGTCCGGGTCCAGTTGTGGTTTCTTAATAATAGGTTAAATAACAGCTAGCTTGTAAGGATTTGGAACATGGCCTAAAGATAAAGAAGAGTTGATAACGTTAAGAAGAGGTTCTCCTATAGCAGGTAGCAATTTCTTTCAGTAGTTTTGTTGGAATTGGGTCTAACATACACGTAGCTGGTTTAGAACTATTTATAACTTTATCTAGCTCTTCCTGTTCTATGATTTTGAAGCACTGTAGGTTATTTTGATTCAGTGGAATGTTTACTGGATGAGGAGTATAAGGCGTAGTATAATGTACAAACGCTTGTACATCAAATCAACCACGCCCCCCCGAACTTCTCACTTGACCGCTGGTGTCTGCACTATAGCAAAGGCTCGCTTATGTACACTTTGCGTTTACATAGTAGCCTGCATTTGCTGTTTTATCAACACAAATAGTTGTAATAACGTTAACAAAGGTGAGGTTTTATATCGCGCCAGCTTTGGGCCGCAGCGCACATTACTCGCGGGCTAATGGCCGCTGCATCTGGCCCGATTCACTCGGGCCGCATGCCTATGGACTTACTGCCCGAGTCAATCGGGCCAGATGCAGCGGCCGTTAGCTAACCGACGCTGCCGCATCGGAGCCGGATCGGAGTAATACACAGAAATCGAATACCAACACTTCAGTCTCCTGCCGAAGCTCCGACGTCTGCTTTGAGAAACTGTCAATCACAGCTGTCAATCACGATGACACGCCTAGCATTAAATTACTGCTCGCAAAAATGAAGATCTGCACCTATATCAGCTGATAACCAGTGCCTTAACTGACCAGAACCATCTTTCAGAACATTTTATTGCAAGTGTAATGAATTTTTTTATTTGGTCTCATGTCTCCTTCATTAACACGAAGGAGGCGGGCTTTATGACTTGTACTGCAGCCAGCCCCCAGGGGGCGATCCAACGGCCGAGACCTGCACTCAAAAGCAGGCGTGCGGCACACTTGATTTAAACACACCAAAACAAAATTAACATTATAGCAGACACTGTAAAAAGCTCGTTCCCAGCCACTAGACATTACTGACAAGGTATTCGAATGTCATCGAGTGTCAGAATGTTGTGAGACTGTTATGATTATGGATTATAAACACAAAATTTTTTATTTTAGCGTTTTTTTTTTTTTTTAGCATGACGGTAAAAACCAAACGCGGTTATGAATATATTAAAACATGTGCTTGTTTGTTGTAAAAATTTGTAATAATGACCAAAAAATACTAATTTGTGAATCTCCTTACTTCTGGGTGCAACGTTCCTGCCGTTGTGGCTGGTGTATTCTGGGAAATTTTCTTACCCCTTGGTTTCAAGTGTGGTCCTGAAAAATCTTCATTCGAAGGAGTATATACCCCTTCCCCGTAGCCCTATGCCTTTAAGCTAAAGAGAATTGGGACACAACTACCCCTTCACAGGAATGCGCAAAACAAGGGGTAGGGATAAGGGGTAGAATTGGGATTGCGCCTTAGTGGCTCAATGTATTACAACAGTGTTTTTAAAAGACTAAACACTTTATTGATACAGTGTACAGCCAAGCACAAGTGGTCAGAACACAAACAAGTCACAGGTAATGAAGTATTAAGCGCGTCTCCCAAAGAAATCCTGTCTAAGCAAAATGCTAGCAGGCATCTGTAGCTCTGCTCATGCTTCACCTCTTTGCCCTTATTTGGTCACCCTCTGTCAGTGCGATGATGCACAAACAAAATGCAGACCACAAACAAAATGCAGACTGTTGGCCACGCTTACTTGTAGCTTCATTTGTGCTCTTTAGAAACCAATGGGTGATGTCATAGATACTACGTCCATATCTTTTACAGTCTATGGAGATAACTTGTGTGTACTGGACATTCAGTGCATATAATAAAATGCTAAACATAATCCCAGCTTTAGTCAGGCAAAACTGTCTGTCCTCAATTCAAACACTGCATTAAAAAACGGACAAATCATGTTTATGAGCCTTTGAATTAAACTGTGATGATCTAGCAGAGTTAAGTTTGGATTGTAAGCATTGTAGGGTGGATGTGTCTTGAGACATTTCGATTTCCATGATCTTAAATGACAGGAGAATTAGTTCTATAGCTTGCCATATGTTCACCAGCTCCTCTCAAGTGGTGACTTGAGTCCACTATATTCTCCTCCTTTTCTCTGCTTTTGTCCCTCTTTGTAGCGGAGTGTAGTGAGAAGGATGGCGAAGAACGAATAGATGGAAAAAGAAACAAACTCAACCAGAATGTGTCAAGGCCCACAACTCTTCACTGTTTTCAAATCACAACTTAGATTTGCTTTCCTCTTGTAAGAAACAGGGCCTGCAGCATGTTTTATTTTATTTTTTTCGACAACTGTATGGAGAGCTCTGGTATGTGTGTGAGTGCAAAATGTAAAGAACAAGAAAGAGAGAAGGAATCTAAGAAATGAAAGAGTTAGTTAAGGGGGGCAGTTAGTGCCAGCTTTCGGTGGCCTTTTTATAACATGATTTACAATTTCTCAATGTAATGTATTAAAACGTTGACAGAGCAAAAGGGATTCACAAGATGCTGCATTAGAAACTCAATTTCTATGATGAATTGCCTGGGGCTACTGAATCGCAAACTGTTCTCCCCCTCCACCTTTTCCACTCCCCCTTCCATTGCACTGAAGTTTTTTTTTTTTTTTTTTGTCCAAATCTTCTTAAACCTCTCTCTTAATCTGATCAGTTGAATGTAAGGGGGTGAAAGGATTCCTGGGCTAAAAAAGCATTCATTTTTTTTGCCGTCTTGTGTTCAGTATTTCCAAATGCTGGGTCAGTAATATTCAAAAATTGCTTAGTCCTCGTACTGCCAGTTGGCTCACTCTGATCTTTTCTCCTTCATGCTTGTATTAACTAAGGGGTTCAAGGCTTTTTTATTTTTTTTTAAATATATTCCTTGTGACAAGAATGGGTGCAATATTCAACTGTTTAAATGAGTTTGTATTAACACTGCTTAAATTTGTCAGTTCAGTCCATTATTACGTTTTCTTCACATTCTAATTATACCCTAATGGAATGACATTTCTTTTCAAAATGGAGAATTTGGAAAAAAATATTTGTTCGCATAATAACTAAGAGGAGAAAAAGGGTAAGTGTCACCGTTTCCCTTAAAGCAGTACAAATAATAATAATAATAATAATGACCTCAAATTGGTTACTGGTGTGTAGAGGGATTAAGGCAAAATTTCCTCAGAAGTGCAGACAGCGGGAATGGCTGTTTCAGCCGTTCACAGCGGGAATGTGGGAGCTTGGAAAGAGTGGATGCTTTCAGAAAAGCTTGCTTGGCCAGCATTAGCTACTTTAGCTTAGTTGTATACGATTAGGATTCAGACAAATGCGTTCTATTGCTTGCTTAGATGGATTTTTAAGGGGTTCATATTTGATGGGAAGCTGTATTTTTCTAGGCTATTTTGAAGTAGAAGTTTTAAATATAGAAATACTCACAGGTGGCAGCATGTAAATCACCTTTCCAAATCCATTCAGACCATTTATTGATTATTGCAAGTAAAGAAAATACAACCCTAAATATATTTTATTGCACACTTGTACTGCCAATCTGTTGTTTGACTGCAGTATCACATTCATATTCTTGAAATATGGCCAAACATTTATTTACCTACAGTATGTAAGGATATATTTATTCAGTGTTTATATTAATTTCAGCAATATTATTGACTAGGATGCAAATGTTTATATATGTACACTGTAAAACCCAACAGTCAACTTTATCAATTGAAATGAGTGTAGTTAACTCAAAATTTACTGAACTTTGAACTCAGTGTTGAAGGTAATGAGTTAATATCTCATTACTTCAACTTAAATGGAGTAAGTTCACAGTCATATAGATTAGGGTTTTTTTTTTTAACTCAAATGGTTTGTAGCAATCGGTTTCCTCAAACGGTTTGAGTTGCCTTAACTTATTGGTTTTTACAGTACTCAATTGGTTTGTGTTCTCTGCATTTCTTGGGTTTTACTGTGCTTAAATTGCTTTACTTACTCAAATGGATAAGTTCACAGTACTCATTAGAATTAGTTTTTTAACTTAAATGGTTTGTTGCAATCGGTTTCCTCAAATGGTTTGAGTTACCTTAACTTATTGGGTTTTACGGTGTACTATACAGTTTGCAAAGTAATACTTTCTATCTTTTAGTATATATTATAGTTTTCATATATTACTGTATATGAGAGACTTGCTTTGTTTACAGAACAAGTGGATCTAATTGGATTTGCATTGCGTTTTAGTTACTGCATTATAGTTACTATCTTAGTTTCGCATAATTCCGTTATAAAAATGTCCTCAGATTCTGTCTGGCCCTACCCATGACCACAAAATCAAAACTGAAGTGGCACAGGTAAGATTTTGACAATAGCAAAATATACATTGTGTTGGTCAAAATGATTTGAGTAAAGATTAAGTTCAAAGAAGATATGTGTACATTTTGAACCTTAAAAACTAATTAGTAATGTGCATTGCTAAGCACTTAGTTTTTTCAAGATTATTTTATCAATGTTTTTTTAAACCTCAAATTTCAAACAGTTCCAAATATGTTAAATTCTCAAATCTCTTCCAAATATTGTTCTATCCTAACAATGCACACATCAATGGAAAGCTTATTTATCCAGCTTTCAGATATAATTCAATTTCAGACACTTGACCAATATGATCCTTATATATCATATATTGTCTGTGTCAGGTGAATTGGCCAGTAAATGGTCAAATGACCAGTATTGACTAGTAACTGGTCAAATCACTTGCTCTACAGACAAATGTTTATTTGAAAATGCATAAAAAGAAAAACTAATAAGAAAATACCATATTGTAACATCAAACAAAATAACAAAATTTACAAAGGTTGTGCCTGCTCATATTAGAAAAATAAGCTCAATAAAGTCTATGTCCTGTGATCATCTAAAGGTATAACAATGTAACCAGCACTAAAATCTCTAACAAAAATATATTAATTGAACAAAAACATATTTAATAAACAAAATTAGCTATTTTAAATCTAAAGTAGTAGTAAAAATCTAAAATGCTGAGTTCAAATGCAACAATAGATAGATCATTAAAGTTACATTAAATATATACAGTATATATATGTGTGTGTGTGTCTTCAGCCACTAATTTCCTCTGGAACAAATAATAGATTAATGGAAAATGTCACTGATGATTGATAGTTTCAATATCTGATATTTATTTAGAGCCAGCAGTAGATTCCAGAAAAACTGTCCGAGGTAAGGCTTTGACATGATCATATAGTGCATATCTGTGTTTAGTTCTTGTTTGGAACAACAGAAGTGTGAATAAATATGACATAATGTCCATTTAAGCCGGAACTATCTATTAACATCAGGTAAAGTCATTGAAAAGACCTGGATATTCCAGAATGTAATTCAGCAAGGCCGTCAATTGTGCCTCATTCAGACAAGCCAAACACCTAGTTTCCACCAATCAGATCACAGGAGAAAGAAAGTAATCCTTCAGATAAAAACAACAAATAAGATCCCAACAAGAGCATTCACAGAGACTTTAGTCGAGAATTTCTAGATCTTGGCCTGTGTTCGACCAGGATGATGGTGCCGTACTGTGTGATTGTTCCTCTTCGACCATTGTTCTGCGTGATTTACAACACGCACACAATACCATGATATTACTTGCGGTTTACACTGGCTGAATGTGGTGTGAACATGACGTGAATGCGCTTAAAGAAGCTCAGCTCACCCTTTTGTTTGAGGTCTTGATGGGAATAGTAGAGCCTTGAAGCTGTCAGCCCAATAAAGAAGCCATTCCAGCCCTGCCTCGACACTGGTGGGGGGATTCAAAGGAGACGGAGGGGGGAACCAGATTTAGTTCACTGCTGTTTCCTTCCCACAAAAAGCCCCTGCATTAAAGGAAATCCAAATATTTGAGCATTACCAGAGGATGATAATGTAAAATCAACGTAAAATTGCCACAATACGATGTGTGACAGTTTTGCCATAATGCGCCTCGCTGGGATTAGTCATTCATTAAACAGGTTTGCCATGCAAAGCTACTGTCAGATATTTGTCTGGAATTAGAGAGGAAAGAAGACGAAGAAAAAAAAACACACAACCAAATAGATCCTCTGAACAATTAACATCACCCGTCTCATTATAATGACCAACTTAATCTTTAAGCATATGAGTTCCCTGGTTTGGATTTCAAGGAGAGATTTCCAGCGCCGTCTTTGTCAGAACAAAACAAAAGAATGGCTGAAACAAAAGCTTGTGTAAACAAATGTTCAGATTTGTCTAAAAAGAAATCAGCTCAGTATATACAAGACATGATATTGTCTCAAAAACGCATACTAGACAATAACAAAATGAATATTCATTCCTGTATTATTTTATGCTGGTGTAGTGATACTGTTGAGATGTCTAACGATTCAGTGACTGAGCGAAGTACGCAGTGGGTCTGTTTTTAAAACTATTTCAGCTATTTCATGCTTTACTTTAACAATACTTGCTTTTATAAGTGGCATCTGAGCTTTGCGCTTTGTATAATGTGATAACGTATATAGACCACAGAATTTGTCTGCAAAAAAGAGTGAAGAAAGTGCGTTCAACAATATAAGGAATCGTATCGTGTAAATGGATACAAGCGTTGGGGAAGATGTTTGAAAATGATTATCAACGATACTGTTCAAGGGAACTGTAACGGCAGGTTTATCTTTCGCTTACATCTCCAGCCAAAGTTGGTTGCCTTGTATAAATGTCACTTTTGTTGAAAAGCTGTTAAAGCATTCTTGTCCAAACCTATAACAGATGATATTTGAATCCAAGATCCCTTGAATGACCAAACAGACTCTCGGTTCATGATCACAGTTCTTTCAACCTTGAATCTCTTTCAAATCAAACATTTGTGTGTCTGTGTGTGTGTGTGTGTGTGTGTGTGTGTGTGTGTGTGTGTGTGTGTGTGTGTGTGTGTGTGTGTGTGTGTGTGTGTGTGTGTGTATGTGTGTGTGTGTGTGTGTGTGTGTGTGTGTGTGTGTGTCTGCAACAACGACCTGTAGAGCTCCCTCTGTAGAGACAGTATGGTTTGCAAACATAACCTATTTCAAAAAAAATTATTATATTTTATAAGGCTATTATATTATATTATATTATGTTATATTGTATTATGTTATGTTATGTTATGTTATGTTATGTTATGTTATGTTATGTTATATTGTATTATGTTATGTTATGTTATGTTATGTTATGTTATATTATATTATATTATATTATATTATATTATATTATATTATATTATATTATATTATATTATATTATATTATATTATATTATATTATGTTATATTATATTATATTATATTATATTTACAAATACCTTGTAAGTACATAAATCATGGGAAATTAGGGAATAATGTGTTAACAGATTAATAAATAAAAGTTATTGGTTATCCGCTGCGTAAAAACGTACTGGATAAGTTGGCGGTTCATTCCTGGCGGTTGGCGGGACTAAGCTGAAAATGAATGAATTAATATAATATAATATAATATAATATAATATAATATAATATAATATAATATAATATAATATAATATAATATAATATAATATAATATAATATAATATAATATAATATAATATAAATGCATTTACCAATACAGTGATTATATTATATTATATTATATTATATTATATTATATTATATTATATTATATTATATTATATTATATTATATTATATTATATTATATTATATTAAAAACTGCTAAACTGTGATTTAATCTTCATTCCCATTATTAATATTATTATTGCTGTTGTTTATAATAATTAGGACTTTGATTAACAAGTTTATAGCGTTATTATAATGTAAAATAATGTATATTAATAATAATTATTATTATAGTATTTATTCATTAATTTTATTTTTGGCTTAGCCCCTTTATTAATCTGGGGTCGTCACAGTGGAATGAACCGCCAACTTATCCAGCATATTATTTATGCAGCGAATGCCCTTCCAGCTGCAACCCATCACTGAGAAACAACCAATCACACATTCACACACTACGGCCAATTTAGTTTTCCCAATTTATCTACGTATACCGAGGCTTGAACCAGTGACCTTCTTGCTGTGAGGCGATCATGCTACCCACTGCGCCATCGTGATGCCCTTATTATTCATTCATTCATTCATTTTCTTGTCGGCTTTGTCCCTTGCGGGGTCACCACAGCGGAATGAACCGCCAACTTATCCAGCACGATTTTACGCAGTGGATGCCCTTCCAGCCGCAACCCATCTCTGGGAACTTCCACACACACATTCACACTCATACACTATGGACAATTTTTTAGCTTACCCAATTCACCTGTACTGCATGTCTTTGGACTGTGGGGGAAACCGGAGCACCCGGAGGAAACCCACGCGAACCCAGGGAGAACATGCAAACTCCACACAGAAACGCCAACTGACCCAGCCCAGCCGAGGTTCGAACCTGCGACCCAGCGACGTTCTTGCTGTGAGGCAACAGCACTACCTACTGCGCCACTGGGTTGCCCCCCTTATTATTCATTCATTTTCTTTTCAGCTTAGTCCCTTTATTTATCTGGAGTCACCACAGCGGAATGAACCGCCAACTTATCCAGCACGTTTTTATGCAGCGGATGCCCTTCCAGCCGCAACCCATCTCTGGGAAACATCCACACACACACACATTCACACTCATACGCTACGGACAATTTAGCCTACCCAATTCACCTGTACCGCATGTCTTTGGACTATGGGGAAACTGGAGCACCCGGAGGAAACTCACGCGAACGCAGGGAGGACATGCAAACTCCACACAGAAACGCCAACTGTGCCAGCCGAGGCTCGAACCAGCGATCTTCTTGCTGTGAGGCGACATCACTACCTCGCCACTGCGTCGGCATATTATATTATACAGTATTATATTATATTATATTATATTATATTATATTATATTATATTATATTATATTATATTATATTATATTATATTATATTATATTATATTATATTATGGGCAACGCAGTGGCGCAGTAGGTAGTGCTGTTGCCTCACAGCAAGAACGTCGCTGGGTCGCAGGTTCGAACCTCGGCTGGGCTGGGTCAGTTGGCGTTTCTGTGTGGAGTTTGCATGTTCTCCCTGCGTTTGCGTGGATTTCCTCCGGGTGCTCCGGTTTCCCCCACAGTCCAAAGACATTCAGTACAGGTGAATTGGGGAAGCTAAATTGTCCATAGTGTGTGAATGTGTGTGTGGAAGTTCCCAGAGATGGGTTGCGGCTGGAAGGGCATCCGCTGCGTAAAATCGTGCTGGATAAGTTGGCGGTTCATTCCGCAGTGGCGACCCCGCAAGGGACAAAGCCGACAAGAAAATGAATGAATGAATGAATGAATATTATATTATATTATATTATATTATATTATATTATATTATATTATATTATATTATATTATATTATATTATATTATATTATATTATATTATATTATATTTATTGTCATTGCAATTCAATTCTATTCAATTCATCTTTATTTGTATAGCGCTTATACAATGTAGATTGTGTCAAAGCAGCTTCACATGGAAGATTATAGTGAATTGAAACAGTGTCAGTTCAGATTTTAAAAAACCTCGAGAGAAACCTGGCTCAGTTGGGCACGACCATTTCCCCTATGGCCAAACGTCTTGTGCAGAGCTGCAGTCTAGGCGCAGGAAGCTGGACCTCAGCGAAGACTCGTCTGTCCTTGGAGCATCACAGGAGTCAGTCATGCTCTCACTCCATGAAGACCACCACAGCAGCTGCTCAGGATACGGCCTGGTCCAGAAAACCTTGGGATCATCTCGTCGCTGGTCTCGGATCGCGTCAGTGGCACTGCATAGTCTGAGGGCCTCGAGATGAGTACCCCTAGGTGGAAATACAGAATAAGGAGAATAATTAGCGTAGCTGCTGTTCATAGTGTATATAAACGAGAACCAAAATCATGTGAAAAATCATTGCACAATTGTACAACAGCATTCAAATGCAACTGTAATAATTAATGTGCTGTAATAAATATGCCCAGAATTACTGAAAGCATGGTAACATTTAAAAGAGGATTTTGCCATATCAAACCTTTTATGTTTTTGACTATTTGACATAGAATTACGGTAACTACACAACCACAGTGCCAAGCCATCATCAGTTGCTTTTAACACAACTTGACTGTGGCCTTGCTGATTAGATCTTCATGTAAATCTCATTGGACCAAACATCTTCTGTGTTTGTGTTTGTGTGTATATACGCCACTGTCAACTCTCCCCATTCATTTTGCAGCCTGATTGAAAGGACCACAGATGAAATTTATCTGTCACAATGGCTAATGAAAACCCTGCCACATCTGACCAAGACCTTGGTGGCCTTAGCGATAATACAGCTTTGTCCAGGCCACCTCAGCCCTATAAATGTGAGAATTCCTTGCCTTTGGAAGTGTTTTATTTGTTATTCTTTCAGGAATGATAAAGAGATTGGTCTCCAGGGAATGTTTTGTTGCTGCCATAAAGGGAAGGCCATGTCAGCGTTATTATTTTTTTCTTGTGGCAATCTCCACATTTTCAGCCCACTTTAATCTGTTTGGCAGCTGGTCAGGTGGGATGTGGCCTTGCCCCTCTGTCACCTCTCGTGAGGGTCCCAGTGGTAAATATGAAGCCGCGTCATGGCTTTTCCAGCCAGAGGGAGGACCGAGCGCTGCCATCGCATACAAATATGCTTTTGATATGCTTTAGGAAGAGGATGAACAGACTCTTTCTCTCTACATAAAAGCACTTTTATTTTTCATCTGCTTAAAAAAAGGGGAAAAAAGCATATAGGCCAGTGACAAATAGGTTTATTCCACTTTTGATAAAAGGATAGCACACTCAACAATTAAAATGTGTTATTACTGTATTAACCCCCAGACCATACAAGATGTAATTGACTTAATTTTATCAGTAGGATTTTAAAGAAGATGTTTAGCTGAAACTATGGTTATTCTTAAAATGCAAGTCAATGGCTACTCATACTTTGAGTTTATGATGATATTGAGTCATTTTGACTCCTTATACCTTCATCATTATTGCTTTCAAATTTATTCAGTTTGGGTTTGAGTAAAGGGCTAATATTTGTTTTATTCTACATCGGTCTGATAACATTGCTACTCGGGCTGCACGATATTGGAAAAATCTGAAATTGCCATATTTTATTTTTCTGCGATAAATATTACGAAATGAATACAGTTTTAGAAGATAGTTGAATAGTACTATTCAACGGTTTTTGAAGAGTCTAACAGTATTTGGGTACAGAAATTGAATAATCACAATGCAAAAAAATGCCTTTCTTACTTTATTTTGTCTTGTTTCTTGTCCAAAATATCAAACAGTTAAAAAAAATCTTAGACCGAGTAAAAATATTGCTTGGTTTTCACCGTCAGAAGAAATACGTGAAAATTAGACGATTTAGCTTGTTTTAAGGAAATTTTTCAGTGGGGTACTTGAAATAGTCTTGTTTTCGCAATGAAATGTAGATATTTGGACTAGAAGCAAGACAAAAATTCAAAGAAAGAACTACATAAATCAAATCTTCTTTTTGCATAAATTATATAAAGTCCACATATATACAGTGATTAAATACAATTCTGTAGCTTCTGGTCAACTATAATTCAGACTGGACATTGCATATTTTTGCTGCCACGTGCAGGGATCAAGGTGAGGGACAACAGGGGGTAAGAATTTAATCACAGTTAATTAAGATTATTAATGCAAGATCAAAAACAGGTGGGGCTAGTACAAAAAGGATAATCCAGGAATGTAGTCAAAAACAGGGAATGTTCAAAATAGGTGCCTAAACAGGATCAATGATGTAACAAGGCTGTGGTCAAAAATACAGACAGGAAAAAACAAAGAAACATCAGGACAAGCATACAAACATTACCTCAGCACATCACGTCAACATTAATAACTCTGTACTGAACTAGTGTTTGTGTGGTGAATAAGTAGTCCATGTAATCAGTCCATGAAGTGCTACAGCTGTGTGCATGTAATCAGCAGAGTTACGGAAACAGGTGTGTGTGTGTGTGTGTGTGTGGTGCATGACAGGATTCGTAGTTCCTTAACACATCTGTAGTTCACCAGCGATTTGTCAGGAATGGATAGCTGAAGATCATGACATTTGCGATGTGACTATTGCGTATGCGCACATTGCGATTTCGATGCTGAAACAATATATTGTGCAGCCCTTATTGCTACCAAATTTAAAAAATAGATATTTTTATTTTGACTACCAAATATAGACTTTTTTAATTCTTCTGAAGTTAAAACATTGGAATTTTTTGGTCTAAGAATGAATAAAAACAGGTCTGAAAATGACAGTTATTGTTGAATGAATGAATGAATGAATGAATGAATGAATGAATGAATGAATGAATAAAAAAATGGATGGATGGATTGATGGATGCAAGCTATAAAAAATGCAAACTTTCACTGGCAAAATTTAGAAAGAAATCCTGTCAATACTTTATGCAACGAAAGAAAGTAAGAAAGAAAAAAAAAGAAAAAGTCACAATCACCAGCAATCCAGGATCGTAGATCGCTGGGAATCATTCACTTTCTGTAATTTGAGGACACTAGACGACAAAGTTGAGGATCCAAGTGCAGGTATTATTAAGGTATAGTCAGGCAGACAATGGTCAGACACGGGAGCAATCAGGTACATACAGGTAAGGCAAAAAGAGTAGTTGGGTCACAGGCAAAGAGATCATTCCAGGCGGCAAACTACATAAACAACGGAACAAAGCAAGGGCCAAACACGTCAAGTCATGGCAAGGCAAGACAGGGCAGGGCAAGGCATTGTGTGTGTGTGTGTGTGTGTGTGTGTCTGTGCTGTCTTTATAGTTTAGGTAGTGAATCGATGATCTTCAGCTGTGTTTCTCGGTGTGTGTCGTCAGTGAAAAACCGGAACAGGTGTGTGTGAGGTGCATGACAGGATTTGTAGTCCATATGGTGATGGGATTGTAGTTCGAGTGCAAGTGAATGATTCTCAGGGATCTATGAGCCTGGTTTGCTGGTGATTGTGACAGAAAGAAAGAGATGTTCTTTAGTTTTATACACTTAGGCAAAAACGCTCCTACATTACTGAATGGCCTGTGAGTACAGTAAACTAAACACTTTTAAAAGAACTATCCCTTTAACTTTTCACATCTGATGGCCTCAGCCATGATTACTGTAAATAAATCAATTATATTATTGGCTTTAACCAGCATATTATGTACATTGCTTTCCTTTTGCAAATATAACACTTAGCAGAAAACACAAGGAACTTTCTATTAGCAAGTGGCTTTTGTTTTTCCTCACCGTGAGCCTCTGTATGAATAAGTCTGAGTATCCTACGAGTGCTGTCTTCACATAATGGCCTTAATATGAAGTGTCCCCATGGGATGCTGAGGGTCATTAACTCTAATGCCATTTTCTGCTGTGAAGGCCCTACACCCCCTCACCCCCACCCTTTTTTTCTTTAAGCACTAGCAAATCGAACTCATAGAAAAAGAAAAAAGCCCCCCAAAAGGAACGCTTTATAAAGACCGCTTTGTCTCAGATTCAGTTTTGACCTTGGTAAAACTGTGGATATGAGGCCAAAGCCTTGTCAGGAGTAGTGTGTGGTGAAGACTTGAGTGGTTTTGAGGGGTCCGAGTGTGTGCACAGCATAAGTAGAAGTCAAACAGCATCTGTGGACTAAGCAATGGCGGCGGTGATGAAGACAAGGGGTGGACAGGTCATATAGCCATGCTCTTTGTAAATGGTGCGGCTATTGATTTTTCGCTCTCCCTGAGGACAACGGACAAATGGTGGCAGCTTGGCAAAAGTTGTTTCTGTCAGGTGTCTGTGTGTTTAATAATGTGTGCAGATGGTTTAAGGACATATTCCATTGAATACTGTGAAAAAAGTACCTCAGAGTGTCGTTTGCCGCCTTAATTACTTTTGAGGGAAAACAACCGTCTTGTGGGTTTGATAATGGGCCCAGCGGGACACCATTCACTTACTGAGCTTTATTGCAGTGCTCGTCAAACACCTCCAGTCGGGTGGACATGTGGTGCTTATGTTTCAATCCAAACCAACCCAGCTTGTAAAGATGTAATGATGATTACTGAAAGATAAACAAATAATTAAAAGTTTTTTTCTCAGTGCTGTGAAACTCTGTTTAGTTGTTTAAGTATCTTTGCGTTAATTACTTTCTTGATTAAATAAAAATATCATTCACTTACCAAGCATCACATCATTGTAAATGTTTAATTTTCTTTCTTCCAGGGAACACAACACAAGGAGAATGACAGACATTTCAGTACAGTAAAGAGTTTGGATCAGCAAAAGGGTGAGTAAATGACAACAGAATTACCGTTATTATTTATGACCCAATTCTTTGTTTAACTATTGAAGTAATGACTATGGGTCAGTGACATTTTGAGGTTTTAATTTATACAAAAATATATTAAAGGGCACGGGCAAGGGATTTAAGATAAATCTTTTGTCTTCAGAATGTGTCTGTAAAGTTTCAGCTCAAAACACTCATCAGATTATTTATTATACCTTTAAGAATATTGGAATTTTCTGCTCTGAACACAGTGTAGCTGTTTTTGTTGCCTGTGCCTTTAATGCCAGTTCTCCCTGCCCACCGTTCCCACATGCCACAGTGCGTCAATCTCCGGCTGCGTGAGTCAGATAAACAACACAGTGACAGACAGTGTGTACAATGCTTAGTCTTTGTTGTTAATATTGAATGTTATTTTATTTTGTTATTGAAATTAACATACACTTAAAAATAAAACTGTAAAATAAATCAAATATTATGGAGTGAAATTGAAAAAAGCATTATTATTATATATTATTAATACTATTATTAAATTATTATTATTATTATTATTATTATTATTATTATTATTATTATTATTCATTCATTTTCTTTTCGGCTTAGTCCCTTTATTAATCTGGGGTCGCCACAGCTGAATGAACCGCCAACTTATCCAGCATATGTTTTTACGCAGCGGATGCCCTTTCAGCCGCAACCCATCACTGGGAAACGCCCACACTCATTCGCACACTCATACACTACGGTCAATTTTAGCATTACCAATTCACCTGTACCACATGTCTGGATGTGGGGGAAATCGGAGCACCCGCAGGAAACCCACGTGAACACGGGGAGAACATAAAAAACTCTACACAGAAACGCCAACTGACCCAGCCGAGGCTCAAACCAGCAACCTTCTTGCTGTGAGGCGAACGTGCTACCCACTGCACCACCGTGTCACCCATTATTATTATTAAAACAATAATAACATTTTACAAATATTTGTATACACTCACATATGCATTCAGCATCTTATTGT
Organism: Danio kyathit; assembly: GCA_903798195.1. Classification (NCBI taxonomy): domain Eukaryota; kingdom Metazoa; phylum Chordata; class Actinopteri; order Cypriniformes; family Danionidae; genus Danio; species Danio kyathit. The sequence continues at coordinate 33,639,472 of LR812524.1, read as the reverse complement.
TTGATGTTTACGCAACACTTTACAACTATTAAAATGACATTTAAAATAGTGTTTAAAACTAGACCTTAGTATGTAGTTTTGAAACATGACATTTTCTTTTATCCATCACCACTCTTACTTGTCATGACTTTGTTGTGAATAACTGACACCTATATCTACTTTATTAGTTTGTACATACAGTATGTACGTATGTATCCATGTATTGTTTGTATGTATTTGAAAGTGTCATAATTTTGATGTCTAAAATTGTCAACCTAATATTGAATTGGTCTGCATTATTGATCTTCCATTGGGGACAAATACAGTTGTAACAGCAGCAGGACTGTTCTAGTTCTTTGCTTTTCAGTATTGTGTTATGTGCACTGCTAATGATCTGTGCTGATATATTCAGTTCAAACAACCAGCAACTGAGGTGAATCTTCAAACTTCAGACCCTCTGGGCCCATTTTCCAGCACAGCAGCTTAAAGGCAGGACAGCTCCCACTCAGAGTAATACTAGAGCGTTTGTCCCTGTCGAATCTATCTTTCCACTCTTGCACACACTGTGACCATTTCACATTGACCCACAGGTTATCTTAGAGAAGGCTTACAGTGGAGCAGAAGCTCATCGCTAGTTTGCTTTGCTCATGGTCTACCATGAAGATCTGGTATAACTATGCTACAAACAGATTTGATTTTATCAACTAAATCTAAAAAGCTGGACCTGTGTAGTGTTTATCTTTGGATAATCACTGTTTATTGAACATGAAAGCATCTTGGACATAATTAGTATTTTTGGGGTTTCAAAGTATGAATTTTGGTTATGTAGTTTCATAACTATTTTGTATACATTTATGGTTGGTTCTTCATTAAATGGATAGTTCACCCAAAAACCAAAACCAACAAAAGGCTGCAAATTAAAACTAAAAATGTTGTAAAAAACATTTAGTTTCTTTCACAGGCTGTTTCGTTTGGTCCATAAGAACTTGTATCATCAAAAGCCACGAGTATTAATGTAATATTGCCTATATCAGTGGTCCTCAATTCCCGGGCTATGGACTGGCACCGGTCCGTGGATCAATTGTTACCAGGCCGCACAAGAAATCATTAATTATTTTGGTTATTATCTGAGTCTCAACAATCTTTTATTTTGAAAAAATCTTTTATTTTGAAAAATAACCATATTCTCTCGATTACATCTCAGTCACTTGAGCACCAAAATTTAACCCACAAGCAGCAAAATAAGTAAGAAACAGACATCCTTGGAAAGTTTTTTTGCGAAGAAAAGTGAAGGACCCACGAACTGCCAAGGAATGGATCCGCAACCCATTTGTCAGCACATCAGGTGAATCCAGCCTGTCTGTGCAAGAATAAGGTTGACTGCTGGAGATCGCAAATGATGGCGGCTGTTCACATATCGTGTCATTTTTGTGCACAAGTTCGTTATTTCCAATGAAGGCGGACCCAGTTGAAAATATCTTCAGAATGCTGTGAGTCACATGACAAGAACTGACCAATCAGCTTCATATTTTGTCTGGAATATACATATTTTGGTAGCACAGCAGTGCTTTATAATTTTCTTCATAAATAAAACTTGTATCAGAGTTGTAGCAATGTTTTGTCAATTTGTCATCATCTGAGAAAATGGTTGATGGTCACCTAGCAATCAACGTACTTCCCTCAACGAGCCGCAGTAAAATTGTCAAGCATTGACTGGTCCGCCATGACAAAAAGGTTGGGGACCTCTGAAAACTGCTGGTAATCATTGACTTGCAGAACCACATATTCACCTAAATATATTTTTTAAAGTCCGCATAAACAGAAAGCTGCTGCAGACCTTTATTTTAGTATGATGATGTATTTCCAATTGAAACTGAATAGGGGCAAGGTTTTAAATTTCCGCTTTCGCTTGCAGCAAACTAACGGTTGGACGGGCATGTAAGCATATTTTGCTTGAGTTGTTTTTTTTTCCCAGTGAATTAACTTGCACAGATTAATCGTTCATCTCAAGACTAACAAGGTGTAAAATATTAAAATAAACATTGTAAATTAAGATTTTAAACATACTTTAATCCTAAAGATATATGCTAAAGATAAATACTAAAGATATCACCAGCCTGAGAATGAGTAAATGAACAGAATGGTTTCATTTTTGGGCGAACTGTCCCTTTAAACTGATTAAAAATGGGGGAAATCATATGGAAAAGGGTGATGTTTTCCATTTAAAATTCATAGTGGCATTGCTTGAATATTAAGAGAGCAGAAGCAATCAGCACTTCTTCCTTTTTTTCAGACCTAAAATCACAAAGTATGCTATTGTGGGCACCGCTATTATGCTCTCAGCCTTCTAGTGGGTTAGTCGTGAATGTTTTTCATATTACCGTCTCTCCACTTGACTATTGTGTCATAAAGAGATTTTCATCTAGTACATTGACTCACAAAAATGCCCACATGCATGCAAATAAAAAGGGACTTGACAAACAAAAGCGCTCCAATGAAAACCTCAATTGTGTGCGGAAGTATACAGCATGGCCATAAAGCATTTAAAGGGAAAGAAATTAACATTTGAAATGGACTCAGCTGTTGTCTGCTAATTAGTTGTCCTTGGGAGAGAAAGAATGGAACGGTCCCTTTCAGCGTCAGCCTGTGCCCTTGCTATTTAGGCCTCCTTCCTGCAGACTGTTCAAGGTAACCGGCAAACCACCTTGTTTGAACTATAGGATAGATTTGTCTGGTTCATTTAATTCTCAGCATTAACCATATGCAGCACCCCGATATGACAAGAAAAAAAAAAACAAACAAACAGAAAAGATAGATTGTAAAAACAGTTATATAAAGGGAATATTAATAGTCCTCCTGTGAAGTATTTTTTTCCAAATGTTGTTTAACATAGAGACATTTTTTTTCCCAACACATTTTTAAACATAATAGTTTTAATAACTACTTTCTAATACCTGATTTATTTTGTCTTTGCCATGGGGACAGTACATAACATTTTACTAGTTATTTTGAAAGATTCATTCATTCATTTTCTTGTCGGCTTTGTCCCTTGCGGGGTCGCCACAGCGGAATGAACCGCCAACTTATCCAGCACGATTTTACGCAGCGGATGCCCTTCCAGCCGCAACCCATCTCTGGGAACTTCCACACACACATTCACACTCATACACTATGGACAATTTAGCTTACCCAATTCACCTGTACTGCATGTCTTTGGACTGTGGGGGAAACCGGAGCACCCGGAGGAAACCCACGCGAACCCAGGGAGAACATGCAAACTCCACACAGAAACGCCAACTGACCCAGCCCAGCCGAGGTTCGAACCTGCGACCCAGCGACGTTCTTGCTGTGAGGCAACAGCACTACCTATTGCGCCACTGGGTTGCTATTTTGCAAGATACTTTTTGCAATTTAAAGCCTTAACTAGGCTAATTGAGGCCTTGAGTCGAAGAACCATATAAAGTTAGTCCATATTTTCACATTTTGAGTAATACGATTTTTTCATTTGGATTGTGAACATTAAATTACATATTTTTATTTTACCTGAAGATAGACAACAAAAGCTTCTCAATTCTAAGGAGATAACATTTTTCAGTTTCAGTTATTAAAAATCAAAAGTTATTGTGAATTATATTTCTCAAATGTTGAAGAACGGTATATTTCCAGTTAGTGTGGAATAACAGTATAACTCCAATTCATCATATCACTTTAAACTAAAACTTTAACACTAAAGATCTGAATCTGTTATCTTAGTTTTAATACAGTAACAGAAACTTCAGATTAATATTAAGCATTTCTTTCATGTTTATTATTATTATTATTTTTATTATTGTTATTTAAAAACAGAAAATAAAGTATGAACAATGGACAATACATAGACCTTCTTACAGTACAGGCAATAACAATCAATTATTAACAATGAATAAATAAATACACAAATAAATAAATGCTACAATAAATACATAACATGCAGACATGCATCATAGCTAAACATTGTTATTTATTTAGAAATATACATGCATATGGCACAGCGCACATGTGTATGTGCTACTTCAAATTGTTCTCACGCTCAGCCATCTCTATAGGCCTAAATAAATATATTAACAAATAAACTCTGCTTGCCGTATAGTTTACACTGGACTTGTGGGAAATATGCATTAATACGGCTTTATTATATATGGTATGTGCATGGTTTATTTTGATAGGTTAACTGTTTTTGTGCTGTTTAGCACTCTTCGGCGCGTTCAGAGAGAAAGAGATCACATCACATATACGGTTCTTTTACGCACCTTTTTTGGTGGATTTTCCCCTGTTTTGTGTTCACCTTTTCAATTCAAATATGCTTTCTAAGCATCCCTCAAAACTTTCCTTACTCTGTCCCTCCATTTGTTCATGTCGACTCTCCTTTTTTTGCAGAGGATTTGCCTTTTATTGTCCAAAGCGGACATGACAGCAAGTGGCAACTCCATTCTTCTTAGTGGACATAAATGGTTTTTCCATGTGAAGCTATTTAAGGTTTAAAATGCAGACTCTTGGTCACGCATAAACATCCTCAAACTTTTTCTGTATACAAAGTTCACACATATAATTAATGTCACATGGTTATGATTTTTTAATTTTTTTTTATTTGGACTTATACAGTTGTTCATCGCATGCACTCAATTTAGCTAACTAGAGATGTTAGGTTAATTAAGCAAGTCATTGGACAACAGTGGTTTGTTCTGTAGCCAATCGAAAAATGATATTTTCTTATTAATTTGGTGGGCTAAAATTATTTTTAAAAAATTTCAAAACTGCTTTTATTCCAGCTAAACTAAAAGAAATAAGGCTTCTTCCCAAAAAAAAAAGCTTCTTTTTCTTTTCTTAAATAGAATTAAATATCAGTCAGTATATGTTTGTGCTTTCTCATTTCCTTTATTTTTCGCTTCTCTTTACACTTCATTAAAGTTAGTATCTTTAAATACACTTTAACAAAATAATTTTTTAAATCCCCCTTTACCATAATATTACTCAAATTGATGTGGTCTTAGCCCTTTAACTGCCGCACCAAGAAAAAAAAAAATGGATTGCATTTCTTAACTCCTAATGTTGCTATTTAACACACTCAATGCATTTTTTTTCAACACATCCCGTAATTTCTAAAATATCAGCCTCTACCAAATAATTGATATGCAGGTTTATGATAAAAGTACTGGAATTAATATATATATACTATTTAATCAGAAAATATAACGTGTAAGACCAATTTATTTAAAAACATAATCAAAAAAAAAATAATTTATACTAAATCCTCTTTATTTTTTGAAGTATGTCATTAAATATTTCAGATTCTCATTTAACACTTTTTCAACAATAAAACCAAAATCAAGTGTAGTAGTGCAACAGGATTATGTTTGTTTGATTTTTTTTTTTTTTTTGTATACCAACAATGCTGTGTCAAACTGTGATTTAACAGTCATTATTTAAACAGTCAAAATATGGTCAACTATTTGGTACAGCAGGCAGTTAAAAGGGTAAAGATTGGGTAGAATTTCTTTCAATGTTTTTTTTTTATTATTATTTATGGCTAAATGATTTTAATTTATTAATATTGACCAACATTGTATTATTCTTACCTTGTATCGTTATTAAGTTAAGAATGAATGAATGAACGAATATATGAATAAACAACAGTAATAATAATAATAATAACAACACAATTTATTCAGTCATTTATTGATTTCAATTATCAATGTTTTTAATTTAATTGACTGATTGATCATTATAGCTGAATAGAAAAAATATAAATAGTAAAAAAATAAATAATAAATGAGTTTTCAGTAAATCAGTCAGTCAGTCACTCAACCTATAGGTTAACTTAACATTTTATGGAAGCACAGACACATACCATTTAATTTAAAACATTTTTACAGTGTACATATTAAATAAATTATGGGTGAATCTGAAATTGCATAAGTACTTGTTTTGAATAAAAAAAAAACTTTGTAGCCACAAAATACATGCAAAAATAAAGGTAATCTGGATGTACTTCTGTCAAGTTGCAATTTTGTTTTCATTATGTTTGTCTGTACCTTTTGAATTTAGATATAATTTTGTGTCATAAACTGTTTTTCACTCAGAAAATAGAAGGAAAGTATGGATTTCAAATACAGTCTGTGGAGCCAGTGCCTAAACTAATAATAACCCAATATTTGTGACAATCTCCAATAGAACGGTTTTCTTAAGATGGTGATTATACATTTCTTATGCATTAGAATATAGGAATTTCATATAATGGTTATTTATTTCAGATTACAAAGACATCATTCCTTCGTTGCTTTCAGGCTATCATTATTACAAACACATTATACTTTTGATACACACAAAAAATGGTAATATGATAACATAATATGTTCTCATGTGAAGAATGTCATTGCATGAAATTAAAGTTTCATTTGGGTAAGGTTAGTGATTAATGAAGATGATGTTTAGCACTATTCATATCTTGATCAGTGTCACAACCTACTGTATCTGATCAATAGAGACGAATAATTCTGTTTTTAATAGCGACAAAATACCATCTAGATATTTGTTACCGGAACATTATCTTAAAGCCTTCATTTAACTGCTGTTCAGAGCGGAATGTGAAGCACATTTGGTCATTGCCAGTGCCTTGAAATATTTGAAAATATTAATTATTCAAGTTGCGATGGTAAAGCTATCATAACAGAACCATTTAAAGTGGACTTGTGGCAGTTTAAGGGAAAATAAATTAATGAATGAGGTAAAACATAAGAGATAATGAGGAATATTTACAATAAAATACCTCAGTTAGCACAACTTCAAAACATATTTATTCATATAATTCGCTGCAGTTTCCATCTGAAATGAACATTAGTGGCAGTAAAATGGCAACTTTTATTCTTATTCACAAACATTAAGATTATAGTGTCAGATTATTAATTAATAAAGCATATATTATTGTGTTTTGTGCACAATATAACAACAGTGGCAAAAAGGAGATCTCTTAAGAATTAATTTGAGATTTTCTTCTAAATTAAAATAAATCTTTTGTCATTTAGAATTTTAATTTTTCTCCAGAAAATGACAATATGTTGGTTTTGGTGACACGCTAAATTCAGATGGAGGGCAGGAAGTAAAACATACCATATATCATATTATATCATATTATACCATATTTCGAAGGAGATATACAGTAAATAGAAAATAACCAGATACAGTTGCAATCAGAATTATTAACCCCCCTGAATTATTAGCTCCCCTGTTTATTTTTTCCCCAATTTCTGTTTAATTGAGAGAAGATTTTTTCAACACATTTCTAAACAGAATAGTTATAATAACTTATTTCTTAAAACTCATTTATTTTGTCTTTGGCATGATGACAGTAAATAATAATTTTACTAGATATTTTTCAAGACACTTCTATACAGCTTAGTGACTTTTAAAGGCTTAACTAGGGTAATTAAGTTAACTAGGCACGTTAGGCAAGTTATTGTATAACGATGGTTTGTTCTGTAGACAATCGAAAAAAAATATAGCTTAAAGGGGCTAATAATTATGACCTTAAAATGGTCTTTAAAATATTAAAAACTGCTTTTATTCTAGCTGAAATAAAATAAGAAATTTCTCCAGAAGAAAAAATATTATCAGACATACTGTGAAATGTTCTTTTGGGAAACATCATTTGGGAAATATTTGAAAAAGAAAAAAATCAAAGGGGGTTTAATAATTCTGATTGCAACTGTATGTTGGGCATGATCCTTATATCATGAAGAGTTTTCTACTAAACTAAGTTTTCTACTCAACTAAAATATATTTGCCTGTCATCGAGGCGGTATACTGTATGCTATTAAGTTACATGAAAAATACTATAGTAAATACTATAGCTTTTGGAAGCATACTATAGATAATTTCTTGAATTAAACTGTCATAGAAATTATATTGTTGCTGTGGTACAACACAACTGTAGTAATAAACAAATTATTCGATAGGCTTCAGTTTTCCACACCATAAATATACACCATCACAAATGCACCACAGTTTGCACTAACATTACAGTATTTATTACAGTTTTTCGGTTTACTGTGCTACAATATTCTGTAGCATTCATTAACAGAGAGTTGTACACATTATACACTTTACTATGTGGTTCAAAAACATGTTTATTAGAAATTACTATAGTTTTTCCCCATGTGGATATCTTCTAGACATCACGAAATAACAGATGAAAGTTATTTATTTATTTATTTTTGTTAGGGGGAAAAGTGCTCCACAATAAGAACCGTCTAGTTTTGTCGCGAGTGTAGCATTTCTTTTTTTTTTTTTTTTTTTTAAAGTTTGGTCGATGAATTTAATATCAACGAACTTTCACCGCTGCTGCACATATAGACGTTAACACTACGATTCTTTATTCCACCAAAACACCAGTAAAGAGATGGATTATTGCAAAACAAGATTTCGAGATTTCATTGCTGCGATTACATGGCAAGGTACGTTATTTATATTCTCCTGGATTTTGTATAAGTGTGGTGGTGGTTGCATCTGATATTTATATAACACATTAACATATTTATACACATAGTTAGACCTGTATATTTTCTTTATTGGTGCTGTCAAACGAATTATCGCATTCAAACAAGCTTGTACACATGGATGTTTTGAATAAATGTTGATTACATGCCGCCTTTTCTTCTGTTTTCATCCAGTTACTTGAACTTTACTTGGAAGTTCATAAACGCTGTTCGGAATTTCTTATTTTGGCTGATTTAAACATTTATAAACAACATAAAACAGAAATATTTTGATGTTCTGATGGCGATTCCTATGTAGAAGAATCACTTCCTGCACTCCATCTGAGTCTCTCACATCATCAATGACGTCATGTGAAAACGACCTATAGGTTAAAACATTTGTTTGTTGTGAATTGCTTTCTTTACTTTATTGAAGTTAAAACTGGTATTGAGTTGTCTAATAAGGACAACGTTTGTACTTAAAATGTTTGTTTTTTACTCAAGCACATATTGGAAAACAAAAATTAGGGCTCTTAAATGTGGTCTTTTAATTTGTATATGACTTAATATGAAAATGTGAAGCACCTTGGCATTTATTTTTACATGTATCTGTTTTTATAAACAATACCAGTTCATTTTAGGTATGGTTTAGTGTATTATAGGTGTTACGTTATTTACAAATGCATTACAATTCAAACAACTGCATTCATTCATAAACTGCTACACACAAACACCATTGTACAAAAGCATTGCCAGATTCTTTTTTAATTTGCACTGCCTCTCATAGGTTGCAACTCTTTTAAAGTGTCATATAATGTGCAAAAAATCATTGAAATATTTTGCAGAAATGTCACCTTAGTCCCCTGTTAGTCTTTGCTGTGTGTTCCTGTCTGTTTAGATGGTTTTCAACTCTAATTCCCACCTTTTAGTATTATTAAATGTATTAATTTTTGTTGTTAAAGGTTCAGTGTGATGACTTGTGTTTTTTAAAAACTCAGCGTTGATATATTAAAACAATTTCACATTGGCGAATCCTGTGAATTATGCACCTGTACAGCACACACTGCATTAAGCTCCCTCAATCACGAAGTCAATTACTTTTTTAGAGCAGTAATCATAGAGGTCCTTGATCCATACCTAGAAAATCAATAGGACAATCCTCAATGAACATTAATTTCCACAAATTTCCATGTCATTTATTTAGTTTATGAAACAGGGACTTGAATAGACAGGCAGATTTACATTTTCTTTAGGCTTAAACCATTTAAGTATGAATGGTTTTGTTATGACTCTTGGGTGTGAATCATTTGAGTGAGTTGAAGGAGGAGATTTGGCCTTGGCAAAAAGAGCTTTGTGCGCTTGTGTCATTAGACCCATTGACAGCTGAAGATGTCAAACTGACGCTCCAGTGTCCTCTTTTCACTCCCGTGTCCTGTCTTACCTTTAGCTTAAGGGCCGAGACATTCTTTTTATTTCATCCTCAGTCGATACAGTTTTTTAATCAAATTTGAATGTTTTAATTAACTTTCCATCAAATCTAGCACAATAAGTCCTTCACGGATGTACAAATGTTTGATTCGTGGCTTCAAATGTTACTGAAACAACCTCAAATTTTAATAAAGGGTTTTGTGACTTTTAATTCCCTGGTTTTAATTCTGTCTGACAAAATAACTGTGCTGGTTTTATTGAGAAACTACTTTATATTCAGTGCTGGATAGATAACTTAAAATGAAAATAAAAATTGTAAATCTAACAATCTCTTACATTTATAGAATCAAGACTTTTTTATTACTTTCAGATTACTTTTGCCCTAACTAATTTATCACATTGACTATGTTTACATGTGCATGAATAATGTGATTGCTTCCAATAATCAGAGTAAGGGCTTAATTGCAATATAATGCTTACATGTCAGGGCTCCTCAATCCTGTTTAGACATAGAATTTCTATTATTCACATGCCTTATTTCACAGCACAAATGATTGACTTAGCTTGAGTAGGTTTTTACTGACCGCAGTTTTAATTTATTTACGTCTAATGTGAAACACTATTTTATGGTTGTATTTCATGCTTTTTTGGAACATGCCAATTTAGCTGGGTTTGTATGCGCTGCCGTCATTTTCTACACACCATCTGTAAAAGAGCGAGCAGAGGTGGCAGGGAGTTGTGTTTACTGGAGTTCAACAATTTTAAGTCAAGTCGAGCTTTATTGTCATTCCGCTACATGTATGGACATACAGAAGAACAAAATGTTGTGTCTTGCAGGACAACAGTGCTAAATAAATTAATCATCTATACAACCCAACACCGGACATAAGAGCTATTAAAAAAAAAAAAACCTAGGCATAACTAGCATAGGCTAAACCATGAGATACTTTGAAAGTTTAAAGTTTCTTAGAATTTATTTGTCACCGAATGATCCCACAAAAGTTTTCCGTTTGTGTACCTGATTGCATTGAACCACTTTAAAAGAGCATTGCACAGATGGTACACTGTACACTTAACCTCCACCCTTGTGAAAACTTTGGTCATAACAGGAATAATGCATATAAGGTGTTTACATGCCTGTGTACTCCAGGGACGTGCGGTCAGGGGAGTGTCTCACCTGTCATCATCCATGAGATGTATACTAATGATAAAATAAATATTTGTTCACTGATCTGTGCTATAAATGCAATTGATTCAAACGATTTTACTCATTTGTACGATCAAAATCGCTGTATTTTGCATATCACCTGATCAATTACAGCATAGGAAGCGAGCTGAGGCAGCATCGAGCTGTGCCTCACGTCAGATTGCGCGCCTTTTGCTCACTCAGTGTATGTCACCTATGTAATGCTTTAATAAAATGTTTTTATACATTGTAGACATTTTTATTATGTCCTCATTTTGCATATGATAGATAATGTATTTCACGTATGTCTATGACTTATGTAGTGTTAGGATCTGACATACAGCCACACTGAAAAGACATGTGAGGCAGGCAGTAGCTCTGCCACAATTAAGAGGGCGCACGTGAGCTCACGGTTATTCTTGTTCAGTGGTTGCTCTTCTACGCAGTAGTTCAATAGGAGTCCATTATTTTATGTTTTGCTCTGACTGACTGCAAAAATCCTGGATGTAACGCTGATATCTCAGCTCAAAAAATTATAAAAATGTAACTTTTAATCAAAACGTGAATAAATAATGGACGTGTGTGTGCGCATGCTTGCATGTTAGTGAGTGAGTGAGAGAGAGAGAGAGCGCAACCGCCGTGGTGCTGTGTCGCTTGTTTTAGGCTGTCTGCAGTGTCCACCTTGGTGTTTTTGAAGGCATATTGAATCACTATACATTTTACATTCTTCCTTGGCCCAATATGTACCTGCCATGTGTACAGAAAGAATGCTCATATGATAAATGAAACATAATCGGTAGTTGGCAAATATATTAGGTACATATATACCAATATATAACAATATGACCCTGAATGAGTCGTACCTCACCAACCACAAACCTCACCGCACGTCACTTGTGTACTCTGATTAAAATCAGCATACGCTACCTATGTTAATATGATTACGCTTCCTGCGATTATGAACTTAATCGCATTATTTAGCCAAATTATTGCATTTACATCAGGTAAACTTTAATTACAATATTGACAATCCCATTATCAAATCACATTAAGATAGTACATGTAAATGTGCTCATTGTTATAAATAGGATATTCTTGTACCAGCAGTATGTTAAACGTTACATTACACTAGGATTTCCCTATCTAGGGTACATGAAGAAATTGCAAGCGGTTCTTGTGTTGATTAAGCAAATCATGTATCATAATAATCATGTATTACTGAACTTTTTTATTTAAAAGTTATAAAAATAAAACACCTTACTATTAAAAAACACCTAATAAAACAGTTTAACAGTAGCAGGTTTCTGTAGAATGAAAAAAAAATCACTAAAATCACAAGATATTAACTGTATCTGAATATTCTATTTGTCTAATTACAGCATATTATTAAATAATAAAGATTACTTTTAATAACTTAGATTTGTTTATCTTAAAATAAAATATGTTGCCATCCCCCACCATAGAATCAAGGGATGTTTATTTGGCTTAATTTATGAATCTATTGGATGAAAAGGTCTATGCAACGGTAAACACTTTTTATCAGCCCAGATATAAGAAAATGCCACTTAAAAGAAGACGAATACAAAAAAAAAGGAGTTGATCAGCAAGTTCTGTCAGATAGAGGATGTCAGAGGGGGTCTGACTGCCACCCCTCTATTATAACCCTACTTTTCTGTGTGTCCATGGAAAGGACCTATCTCTGTTCCTCGTACACACCTATTTATGCTGGAAAACAGCAGCCTAAGCACAAATTGGAATTTAAAAAGGCTTTAAGGCTGTAGATTCCCTCCCTTCCTCTTACTCTGGTGAATTTCCATGCTATAGCAAAAGCGGGAGGGAAAAGAAGTCACATGTTTATCTTGCTAGTGCAAATACTAGCTTTATTTCTCTGTTTATTTGAAATCTTATCATCCTTTTGGACACTGCTCGACCATTTTAAATAACCTCTTATTTGGTTCACCTCACATCCTAACTGAATTTCTCCAGTGCTCTATCCCACCACTCATTTCATCTGAACCAAATATCTTCCATTTCTTAATCTAGTCCCACACCTGCTTAGAAGTCAAACTATTCAGCTGCGGTAGAAAATGCTATTTTAATTCCATGATGTAAAAATTGTGAAGCTTTTCTTTATGTGTCGTTTTCATCTGGAGTGGAGCAGGAGTGTGTGATTCTCTGTGTGGGCTCTATTGAGCTTGTATTTGGTGGGGGGGAAGAAAAAAAATATTGTCTGCACGTTAAACTATAATTAAATTGCAGCATGTTTCAAAAAACCTGCTTTACATTTACATGCTAAATAAACCAAAGTCAGTATTCTGCTCGGTGAAGATTAGCTTTTGGCTTTTATATTTAATCTGACTTCTGTCGAGGTGTAAGGGTCAATGATGAGTTTCCGCGATAAAGAAAAGGAGAAATCTTTTTGACTTTAAAACACATGTGGCAAGTTCATAGAAATGTACGCTTCATATTCATGTTCCTTTCAAATGGGTTTGATTAAGTTGTATACCCTTCTCAAGAAAGGTTTACATTTAGAATGTAAAAAAGACCTTTGAAGGTTATTTTTCAAGGTAAAAACCTTTTTTCTTTTCTTTTACTAATGTTATGAAAGACTAATGTTGCGTAAAATTACATTTAAAATGCTTAAAACAACATTTACAACTAGCATATTGTTGTATTTGTCAGAAATATATCTAAGGAGAATATCTGACCTTGACACAAAGTCATGTGTGTCTATGAACGCGTCTTCACCATAGAATGTTCTTTATTTTTTTGCATGTTTGTTGGACTACGTGGCTTTATTGGTCATAAGAACTAGGCCCACGCAGAATCTGTGCCTACAGAAATCCACAAATTAGTTTTTTTTACTCATCATTCAATCTATTTATTTACTTATTCTATTTATTTATTCAGTTTTTATATTATTTTAGTATTATTAGTGAATAATATGCACATGTTTAGATAATTTATGTACAATACAATTTTAAAAGTAATATTTTCTGTATATTATATGAGAAACTTGATTTAATTAAAATAAACATTTTGTTGTTACGAATGTTCATTTTTCTCCATAAAATGACAATAGGTTAAAACATTTGTGTATTGTGATTAAATGTAACTTCTGAACTCTGAACATTTGACCCTTAAAATTTTTGTTTTTTACTCAATCATATAACAATAATTTATTCATTCACCAAAAAGTAAGTCTTTTAAATATGGTCTTTTAATTTGTGTATGACTTAAAATGAAAATGTGAAGCACCTTGGCATTTATTTTTTACATTTATCTTATTTAATAACAATACCAGTTCATTTTAGTGTATTTTAGGCGGTATTTACAAATGCATTGAAAATTCAAACATTAACTGCATTTTTGGCACATTTCATTCATAAACTGCTGCTCACAAACACCATTGTGATTAAGTGTTGCTTTCTTACCTCTTCTGAAGTTAAATCTCGTATAGTGTTATCTACAATATTTCATGGAAACCAAAAATTAAGGCTCTTAAATGTGGTCTTTTAATTTGTAAAAGACTTCAAATGAAAATGTGAAGCACCTTGGCATTTATTTTTACATGTATATTTAATAACAATACCAGTTCATTTTAAGGTATGGTTTAGTGTATTATAGGTGTTACGTTATTTACATATGCATTCAAAATTCAAACATTAACTGCATTTTTGGCACATTTAATTTATAAACTGCTGCTCACAAACACCATTGTGATTAAGTGTTGCTTTCTTACCTCTTCTGAAGTTAAATCTCGTATAGTGTTATCTACAAATGACATCATTTGTACTTAAAATGTGTGTTTTTGTACTCAAGCACATAACAATGTAAATTCTTCACTTTCGCCAATTGGTGAAGTTTTTTCCTCGCCGCTGTCGCCACTGGCTTGCATGGTTCGGGATCTGTAGAGCTGCGCATCGATGGAATTGCTCTTCAGTTTTTGGACTCTCAGTAGTGATTATTAACCCACACTGAACTGAGCTAAACTGAACTAAACTGAACTTAAACACTGAAAACTGGAGTGACACTGTTTCAATTTACTATAATCTTCTATGTGAAGCTGCTTTGACACAGTGTTCATTGTATAACCGCTATACAAATAAAGGTGAATTAAATTGAATTGAATTCATGGAAACCAAAAATCAAGGCTCTTAAATGTAGTCTTTTAATTTCTGTATGACTTTAAATGAAAATGTGAAGCACCTTGGCATTTGTTTTTACATTTATCTTATTTAATAAGTGGATTTTGAGTGTAAACATTTGATTTAGGTTTTCAGGTTTCCCCACATCCTCAAAATCATTCCGGGTAAATCTGCAGAATTGTTAAAAAAATTCTGCACTGAAATAGAAAAGATGTCTTTGTTGTTAGATTCCATCTTATACCAAATGCCATTCATTTTAAGGGAAAATGTTTTTAAAAATAATTTTAAGTAATGATTAAATATGTTTCAAATTATAAGAAATGATAATACTATTTATGACTTATTTTCTCCCTCCCCCCCCAAAAAATATCTAAATTAATTTGATGTAAAACATGCTTCTCATAGCATTGCATTTGTAATGCATTTTTAATTAAAATAAAAAGTTTACCAATAATATCATACAGCTGCAAAGAAGCTTTGTTCACTATTCTTTAAAAGACAGCAAGCGTACACATCTCCAGATATTAATTTACAGAGTTAGTTACCGCGAATTGACTTATTAACTTTATCCTTAATAGGATCCCAATGTGTTGACATGAGGGCACAGAAGCCGGAGTGCTAGATTTCAATTTTTAAAACAGAATTGGTGACTTCATTATTACATAATTGTTCCAAGCTCAGACAGTGACGATATTAAAGCAGATAAAGCATTGTAAACCTGAAGTTGATTTATGGCATATGGTCAGCAGCTTGTGTTTGTAATTATATCTTAATTGAATTTTGCGTTCTGCGGGGAATGCTTTATTTGTTTAAGCGTGGCCGCGGTGCGCCGAGAAGCTTGACACAGCAGTTTCCTCTCATGTGAGCCGGTCTGTGCCGAGAGCAGGTTAACACACTCCCGAGCCCCTGAGAGATGAAAAAGCAAAAATTAAAGCGCTCCCTCAAGGAGAAGAGGGGGGGGGGGTGCCGGGTAACGAAGGTATTATCAGTGGTAGGCGAGAGGCAAGAAGAGCTCAGTTTCATCCTGCTTTTCTTTGTTAACACAAAGCAGGTCACCTCCATAGGAAGGTGAGTGAAGTAAATGGGAGGCCCTCAGACAATGGCGGTCAGCCGATAAACTCTCCCCCTTTCGTCCTGCCCCTCTATTCATTACTTTGGGCTTGTTTTGCCGTTCAGACAACAGGAAGTAACGGCTCCAGCCGCGATGGTTGTTTCGTGAGGGAAAGATACGAGCGTTCGCTTATGTAGGTGCAGTGGCTGCATGCAAACACACGCACGCGTAGTCACTTGAGAAATGTTTTAATTATGTACAAAAGAACGTTCTTAATAAAAGAGGGAATTACGGCAAAGGCTTTGAACAATCACGGGAATTTGGCCAAAAGGAAACAAGTTGATTGCCACATACTCCTTTACTCGGTTTCTCTGCCTCTCTCTTAGTCGCTCTCCTCTATTTAAAAAAAAAAAGAAAAAAAGGCCTGCAACTTCAAGCAGTTTTTTAATCAGCTAAAAAACATATGTGGCTTTGCCGCTAAGACAGCTTGGCCAGGCACTGATAAATGCCTATCACTAATTTGCATACGGTAAAAGCTACCCTTTAATCAGAACCTCTAATCCCTGTCGGTATTAATGATTTTTTTTTTTGCCTCGTATAGTATCATGTTTGCTAATTCCAAAGTGATCAGCTTCTTGTATGCGTCTCCTTTTTTGTGCTGGCATAATGGTCGAGTTGAGAACTTCTGTTATCCTACTTTGGCACATAATTAGGACTACAAAGGAGGACAAATCACTGTGAATGGGTCTCACAAAGAAGAGGCCCTTTTTTCTTCAGCTTCCTTTTTGCGTAGTCCTCGTTAACGGCCGTGTCACTTTTGAGAAAAGAAACGGTGGAAAAAATTGGACGCTCTGCAAATGCGGGGCCCGCGACAGTAGCTGCGTTTTTTTTTAGAGAGAGAGAGGCTGAAAAATATCAAAAATTTACCATGTAATTAAAACGTCTATCATTGAGCTCATGGTTTAGAGCCTGCATACGTCTTCTCCAAATGGCACTCTAGGCTATAAAACACTCCATTTAATTTGACTGCTAAGCACCTTGCAGAGTACATCAATCCAAGGTTCTTTTCAGTTTATATAATATAAATACCATTTTCCTTCTCCAGTTAGTAAAAACTTTGCTGAGTGTGTGTGTGTGTGCGCGTTCGAGGGGACGAGATCAGCATTAGAGGCAAGAAAGTGGCTTCCACTTCAGCGATGATTACACAGCATTGCGAGATGTTTTTTGAAAGACTTTTTTTTCCTCAAAGTCCTTGATTTGAAAGAATCAAGGGATGAAGAAAAGGATGTCGTGTGTTAAAAGGTCTGGAGGGCAGTGGTATGTGTAAGCACAATGAAGAATAAATGGCTGCAAAAAAAAAAAAAAAACTAAATGTCAGCTAGGTATACACGTCGGCTGATTTATACAATTCATTTGGGCCATTACTTTTCATTAAAGATCAAATGAAATGGGTACTTACTTACTAAGAGGCCTTTGGGGAGCTGAATTGCAGAGAAGAAAGAAGATTAAACTTTACATTCAGCCCCAAATTTAATTCAGAAGTAATCAATCGCATAATGGGCCTGCAACTGTAGCCCGGGTGATTGAAATGAAATTACCATATTTTTAATCTTAATTTTCCACACTGTTTATCTGACACTGTCAATATAAAATACAAACAGATAATGAAATAGCATTATATTGACACTACAATCATCTCTCGAGCAGCCCTCTGTGATTAAACCGCTGGAATGTTTGATTACATTTTGTTGGCTGACATTACAAATGACACGGATGCTTCGCCGAGACTTGCTGCCGGCTGGAAAATGAGCCTATCCATCAAGGGCTCCTGGCAGCTTCCCCCTTCCAGTCGATCGCTACTGCCAACGGTCTGGGCACCTTCTGTCAAGCCGTTTAGCACCGCCGACGAGAGAAAGAGAGAGAGGGAGAGAGAGGGCAGGGCTGAAGAAAGGAGTGATTCACGACTCCTTTGCTTTACTAATGATTCAAAGCTAAACAGAGAGAGAGAGAGAGAGAGAGAGAGAAAGAGGGGTGGGGGAGAGGAGGTAAGCACAGGACGATCTAGAGAAGTCTCCTCAGTCTTTATGTTGCCTCTCAGCTGCTATTAATAGAGGTTAGCAAATTCTAAACAATTCATTACTTACTTTGGACATTTTCTGTTTAATAAGGAGGAACCGCATTAAATTGATCATTTAAATATTTGTTAGACTTCATTATAAATCTTTCATAGAACTACTGTAGATCGCTGAGAGGGAAATTAGTTTAAAATCTCTGTGAAATCAAAATATACAAAGTTTTATTTGCTAGCGCAAATTGTTATTATTTAGATTAATATGTGCATGTAAATCCACTGGAGAAAAAAGTTGGTTTTGATAATCTTTAATCAAAGTCTGACCATTTGCTTTCACGTTTGGAGTGGCGGTCCTTCTGTTGACGTCAGTTTGTCAAATTATTTGTCACCACAATATTGTTAATTGTGTTTCTTTTGGCTTTTTAGTTTGCAAAAAGGTAGGGCTGCATGATTAATTGAAAAAAAGGTTGTGATTTCGATTCGACCCCCCACACAATCTTGATCTAGCATTTTAGGATTCAGCCAGTTATATTTTCAAGTTCAGGAGAGAAGCATAAAGGCGGTTGCACAAGTCTTCACATTGTTATATTTATGTTGCTTAGCAACGTGGACACCTCCAAATGGTGTTGAAACTCACATACTGTATTCATAAGGTATAATTCAGCCAAAATGTAATCATAGATATATACACTAGATATAACATACAGACCCTGAGCATGCATCAATAGTGCCGCCACATTTGTACAGTGCTCCCAGGACAAAAGTCATTCAACCGCACTAGTCAAGACTAAAGCAATCTGAAGATGCTGGACTTTAGCACTGTGTACGGGTGTAGTAACAAGCAAACAAAGAAAACAAAGCACAAAGGCAGAACAATTTATAGGTAAGATTTAGTTTTTTGCGATTTTGTATGTTACGAACTTTTGTGCTAAACAAGTAACGTTATTGATGATAATACAGTCACTTACTGCACTGACCATAAAGCAAAGTAGCACCAACTCACACTAAACACTAGGCTTATGGTAGTTTTGTTGAATAAAATAAGCAAACAATGTAAATTAAATATGACAAACAAGATGCTGCGTGCTAGAAAATTGTATTATTGGCAGCTAACTGAACGTGTCGTTCATAACAGAGATTCATTCGCTTACGAATCGCTCCCTCCATTAGAATTAGAAGTGAATGTGGGAGAGGGGGTGTGTTTCAGGACATGGATTAGATCAAATTTAACAGGGAGTGAGATAATACATTTCCATGCACACAGACACACGTTCTTTGTTGGCAATGTCTGTGCGGTCACTTATCCATCGAAGTAGATGATAATTTTCATAAATTAAAAAAAAATATTTGCATACTGACCACCGGGAAAACTCCCGATCGTAGATATATATATATATATATATATATATATATAAATGTTTACATACCTATGGCTTTGCACCTTGGTCCCACATTTTAAAGAAGCTCTACTCTGTTATAAAATGGCGACTCTGTTGATTCATTTCTTCCAATAGACAACAATAGCATAGGCAACATCTAATGTAAATATCTATGAAATGTAATGTTGTATTTGCAGCCGCAAAATCACACGTGAGCTGACCATGAGCTGTTAACACAGAAAGGATTTATTCGCGCCAGCTAATGAAGTCTACTTTAGTGAACAGAACCTGCACAGGCTGTGAATAACAGGTAATACAGTTCTAAATAATGTTGAGTTTGTTGCACAGAGCGATCATTTGGGAACTGCGCGAGAAGTGTGAATTGCATTCGTTTTTTTTCTCATAGTGATGGGACCCATGACAGTGAAAGTAAAACCGAAAGCATGCACATCATTTGATTGATCATATCACATTATAGAGCTATGATTACGACAAGGATTTGATATGTTTTTTTTTTTTCTTTCATAGCGAACACAGAGTGTTGTGCATGAGTGTAACTGTCAGTATAACTACTCTAGGCTATATAATGTTGAATATAATGCATGAGGGAGTCTGATAATGACAAATGTCTCATTTTACCAGTGAAAAAATGGCCTTATAATGTTGTCAACATTGAGCAATGTCTCAAACATAATAATACAACTTCAGAATTATGGATAGTTGTATTCTGATGTCATCACTTTACTGTGCATTAACGACCAGGACAAATTTAGAGTCTATTTAAGTCTACTACTCTAAGTCTGTACAGAATTTTGCATTTTAACCAGCAGTAGGCCTAGACATAGGCCTAATATTATTATTGTTGTTTTACTTTATGTTTGAGAAATAACAATATTAATAGCCTATAACAATAATACTAGCCTACTCATTAACCTTTATTTTACATCTGCAGAATCATTTTAGCTAGAATCATGCAGCTCTATTACAAGAGAATGATATGCAAAAAGAAAACCCTGCCTCCTACTTTATATTCCATTTTAGTTGGAAGTATATTAACATACTAAAATAAAAGTCTCAGCCAATTCCTGTTCATGCAGGCTTTAAAGTAGTGGCCAACAGTTACATTATACCTAACATAAATATTTTTTGCATCCCAAAATGCGTTGGTTTCTTTCTACCATTGTCTGTATAGAAATTTCAAAAAGCTGTATTGCTGAGTTAAAAATGATTAGTATTTCCTGGTCATGTGATTTCAACATGGGCACCTCCACGAGGTAAGGTTCTAGGATGGTGGAACCCGAGAATGACATTTCAAAAACATGGGGCTCTATTTTAACGATCTAGGCGCAAAGTCTAACGTGCATGGCGCAAAAGCATTAAGGGCATGTTCGAATCCACTTTTGCTATTTTAAGTTTCGGATGGTTTGCGTCGCAGCACATTGTCTAACAGGGTTGTGCTTATTCTCTTAATGAGTTAGGGGTGTGTTTTGAGAATAACTTGCATTAAACCAATCTTATCTCTCTAAGAGTCTTTTCTCCCATTTCTTTTAAGAGACAGTTGCATTGCATTTGCTATTCACATGGCAGACTGAATGGACAAACTGAGTGCTTCACTAGCAAGAAAACAGTTAAACCGACCATCTGCGCTAGGATAAAGAATGAGCCTCCTCCATTCGGCCTCTTTACTTTCTCTTTGACATCCATTAGCCTACATATTTAATTTTGTTTGTTTAAGCACAAAGTTTTGTTTCAAAACTATTTCTAAATTCATTTCTTATTTCCATCAAACTAATAAAAGAACAATAATAATGAAGTGTGGTCAAACAACAGAGTTATATCCAAACACACATCCTATTCTTATGCCCCCTATGGTGATGCATACATCTTCAAAACCGGGTCGACAGGTCGACAAATCTAAACTTGTTTTTATTAAAACAAATGTAAATATGCACAAAATAAAAAATACTGCTAATAATAACATTATAATAAAAATGCAAATTGAAAAAAGCCCCCCGGATATGAAGAAGGCATGGAGGTAATGTTTTTTTATATCTATAGAAAATAATAATTTTTATTCATCAAACTGACATCAACAGAGAAAGACCGCCACTCCAAATGCTGAAGCAAATGGTCAGACTTTGATTGAAGATTACCAAAACATTTTTTTTCAATATTTTTTATTAACTTGCATGGATTAATTGTTCACCTAAAGAATAACAATATGCTCTAGCAGAACAAACGTGGTAAATTTATTTCAGACAGGCTTTAAAGGATGTTTTTCTCTTGTGTGTATTTCAATAACAATCTTACTTAGGTTTGTTTGGTTATTTCATGAAAAGTTGGAGTCTTCTCAATAAACTTACAATTATTTAAAATGTAAAACAGGAGTCATTCTAAAAATGTGCTTTGTTTTTATTTAATTTTATAATAATTTCTCGTAATAAATGTTTACATTTTCACTACAAGACTAGTCACTAATCACTAAATATAATAGCTGAATTTATAAACCGTATGGATAACAATTAAGGGGGTGTAAACCTTTGAACAGAATGATTAATTGGTAATTGATTTAAATTAGAAGTCACATATAATAGTTAAATATTTGCCAGAATACAAAATCACCCTGGCGCCAAGGAGCCACAGTGGGTAGCACAATCACCTCACAACAAGAAGGTCGCTGGTTTGAGCCCTGGCTGGGTCAGTTGGCATTTCTGTGTGGAGTTTGCATATTCTACTGGTGTTCACATGGGTTTCCTCTGGGTGCTACGGTTTTCCCCACAGTCCAAAGAAATTCGCTATAGGTGAATTGAATAAGCTAAATTGGCTGTAGTCTATGTGTGTGAATGCAAGAGTGTATGGGTGCTTCCCAGTGTTGGGTTGCGGTTGGAAGAGCATCCGCTGCGTAAAACATATGCTGGATAAGTTGGAGGTTCATTCCGCTGTGGCGACTCCTGATTAATAAAGGGACATAGCAGAAAAGAAAATGAATGAATGAATGAATGAAAAATTACCCCACAATCATCTTGTGCAAATGTTTTACCCACATTACTCCCATCACTTTTTTATTCTTATTATTTTTTATGTACTATGTTTTCTGGAACATAAGAGTGTGATATATACAAGATGCTTGAAAATCAAATAATGTTCAGATTCAGAAAGATGATTTTTCTGGAGAACAATGGACAGAACATAATTGCTCTTTCTTTTACTGGCAACTAATGCAATTGGATTATAATTTATAAATGAATTTTTAAATGAAAATAATTTAAAACATCTATAAAAACAATATTGCTTTTTATTCATTTATCTTTTTTTAGGAGAAGGGGAAAATTAGATTAGCATATTGTAAGCTTATAAAGGCTGTAATGAAGTTTAGTGAAAGTGTTCAATAACAGCTGTTTACATATTTTGTTGGTGGTCATGTGACTCCAATATGGCAGACCCCATGAGGAGACCCACTCCATATAAAATTTGATAGATTTTCATAACCTTCAACTAAAAAAAAACTGTTGGAAGAAAGTTTAACTGAAGTTATAGTTGCAATGCTGATGTCATTTTAAATGTCTGGGGTTGGTCTTGGGCATATTTCTGTTTAATTAACTCAGGTGCTCTCTCCTCTGTTGATCAGTCCAGAAGCTCGTGCAGGAATAAAACAGTTACTTCAGCAGATTCTCACATCATTCTTACATCAGAATCAAGACATTTGCATTGGGTAAGCATACAGCATTATGCCAAAAGAAGCAGAGCATGCTGTATATTTTGACTAATATTTCAGTAACTTGTCTATATTTTCATGTTCCTAATTTTCTATATTTTATCATAAAATTTGGTCAGGGTTAGTATCGTAACTAAAACCATAAAAAGTTAAAATCTTAATGAAGCAACTAAAATAAAATATAATAATAAGTATTACATTTTATATATACAACCCCAAATCAGAAAAAAGTTGGGACAGTATGGAAAACACAGTTGTTTTCCATGGTCTTCCAGGTCTTTTGGTGTTATTGAGCTCACTGGTGCATTCCTTCTTTTTTAAGAAGTTTCCAAACAGTTGTTTTGGCCACACTTAATGTTTTTGCTATCTCTCTGATGGGTTTGTTTTGTTTTTCAGCCTAATGATGGCTTGCTTGACTGATAGTGACAGCTCTTTGTATCTCATCTTGAGAGTTGACAGCAACAGATTCCAAATGCTAATAGCAAACTTGAAATAATCTCTGGACCTTTTATCTGCTCATTATAATTGGGATGACACAAACCTGGCCGTGGGACAGCTGAGAAGCCAATTGTCCCATTATTTTTGGTCCCTTAACAAGTTAGAGGCACATATGCAAACTGTTGTAATTTCACCTGATTTGGATGTAAATGCCCTCAAATTAAAGCTGACAGTCTGCAGTTAAAGCACATCTTGCTTTCATTTAAAATCCATTGTGTTGGTGTATAGAGCCAAAAATGTTGGAATTGTGTTGATGTCCCAATATTTATAGACTTGACTGTACATCTCTATATGTCTATATGTCTATATATATATATATATATATATATATATATATATATATATATATTGAACAATGCTGTTTTGTTCCTCGAGGTGTACTTTATATAATATTATATCAGAGTATTATGGATTATAAACAGGCTCTCTCACTCTTTAATGTGATGTCAAAGCTCTTTAACCATGTTTATTCTCACAATATTTATTCCGAATTCATGATGGTTTTAATTAATTGTGGATATAAATTCTGCATTTTTATTGAATTTTGTTCCATTGTAGTGTCTCATATTGTAGTATGCAGAATAGAGCAGTGAAGTGCTTCAGTGAAGAGCTCAAGTTGACAACTAAGCTAAATGTGGATGGAGTCATGGGCATCAGCAGGTCTGAAGGTCTTCCTGATAAGACGCAAGCTGAGGTTCAGCCTGTTCAACCCTGAGAGCCCTTTTTGTGTTGTGACCTTGCTGCCCTGAAGGCCAAGATTGGGACAGGGCCCGCTGTTCACTGTTGATGTAAATCACTAGAACAGTTTTCTCTTGACATTTTGGTGATCTCTTTTACGTTTAAGAGAATACTGCAAGTCTTTGAAGGCAGTTTGACAGAAAGATGGGATTTGCAGAAGCGTTCAGGCTCTCAGTTCTGCATAGGTCTGCAGAAAAAGAGAAATCAGTTGATACCATTTTCTGAGAATGATCTGATTCTCCAGTTGGAGTTAATTGAAATCTGGAAAGAGTGTAAATGAATCTGAGTCTATTCTATGAATATTGTTTTGTGATTAAAGGCATCACAGTCAAAAGTTTGGAGTCACAAAAAATTTAAAAATAAAATAATGAATTCTGTGGAACCAAGCATTTTTATACAGTTTAAAACCCCATTTTCTGAACTCCCACACCATCTAAAAATTTTCATTTGTATCTTTTAGAACATTATAAATCACTTTACTGTCACATTTGAGCAATTTTAAGGGAATGTTTAACCCAAACAAAAGAAGATATTTAGCTGAAACTGTGGTTCTTGGTAATTGCTAAATTTTAAGTCAACAGCTACCGGCACGTCGAGAGTCACACACACAAAAAATAGAGGAACATCACAATTAATAACCAAGACTCTTGATGATACATTGAGTATTTATGAAGTGAAATGATTGATTTGTACAAGAAACTGAACCTTACAACACTGGCTTGAAGGAATTAAAGGTGCAGTAGGTGATCTTCCACAATGCTAACCGGTTAGCATAAATCTCTGAACACCAGTCCCTCCCCTGCCGTCCATTCAGATGTGTTGAGCTGTTGCAGGAATTACACTCATTACTAAGCCATACTTACATGCTATTTCAGAGTGAATATTCAGAGTAGCATTGTAAACAATATAGTGAGCGTCACAGGTTATCATTGTTCAAAAATGAACCAATGTAATGTGAATATAAAACTAACTTCACCTCAGTAAAGCAGGCTAGGCGGAATAACGCTATTTACTTCTGTTTTGCTGTTAAACTAAATAAAATCTACATTATCAATGCTGTAAAGGTCCGTTATACATCTGAAAATAGTCACATCAATCTATTGCCGGAAGATTTCAATGGATGAAATACACTTCTGTGCATATAACCCTTTGTAACAACAACATCTAAATCAGCTTTGCGTGAAGCTAAAATAGTTTTAAAACGTAACATTACCTGTCTAAAAGAAATCCTTCAGCCATGGTGTCATCCTTCCTCCAGTGTGCAAAGGTAACTCCAATATTGATTCAGGTTAGGGATGCTCAAAATAACCGTTTACCGTTAACCGAAAGGGTGCATTTGTAACCGATTAATGGTATCAGTTAAACGATTAAAAAATAATATTTAATATATTTTTTAAGTTTGGCTGCATAAGGGACCGATCACCGAAAGCGCTTTTTGCAAGGCGCATATTTTGAATGGTTTATTAACGGCCGTGAGTGCTGTTAGTACGCGCTGCGTATGCGTCCTGCGCGCCTCACGTTATGCCATTGCGCGCTGTGTGCTCCCAGTTGAAATAAAAGTCAACTGAGCCGAAAAAGCGTTTTACATCAGTCGTCTGTTTCATTTTTCAATTATGTTATGCCGCTCTCTTATATGTGCTAAATATAGCTACAAGTCACAGCACCAGTATTTATATAGAGGTAGGGCCGGCGCGTCCATAGAGGCGACCTAGGCAGCTGCTAGGGCGGCAGAGCAGTCAGGGCGGCGTCCGCGGCACGTGTCCCCCCTTCGATTTCGTCCGCAACAAACCCTGCATCATCTCAACGCCCCTCGGTCTTCGCTTTCGTCCGCAACAAACCCCGTATCATCTCAACACCCAGCTCCGCCGCCCCCCTCCCCACCCTCCGCCGGCTTTTTCAGATTGAAGGCAGCATAACTTTCGGTTTGAGGGCGGCACTCTCGTCGTTTGCCTAGAGCGCCAGTTGAGCTTGCTCCGGCCCTGTTTAGAGGTTATATGTTGCGCGGCTCCGGGCAAATTTTGATTTGGAGGGAAAATGTCCAAAATGTAACGTGATGATTGAAAATGACTGGAGGAAAAAATAAATAATATATTTTAAATCTCTGTACATAACAGAAAAATAAACAATGATAATGCAACCAAAATAGTGCATTTTTATTATAGTGGCAGAAGTATATTTTTGGGCAGGCCTTGTCAAAAGTCAGCGGGCACTTTCACTAATAAAAAATATAGCACTTAAATTATTTCATTTTTAACAATAAATTTAATCACACAGCGGTTTTATATCAAAAGCTGATAATGATATAAAACATACTACATGTTAATGGTAAAATAAGCTTTTAAGTGATGGCTTTTATTTGTTTCAGTATTCAAACATTAAATATTGAATTTATCAAGTTAAATAAAAAACGAATATGAAACAGCACATGGCAGGATATAAAGCAAATAAAGGACTATTATATTTAGCAAAATGCTGCTCTTTTTATCTTTGTATTTCATCATTTTATTTCTGTTATTTTTCTCTTCATAATTAACTAACGAGCTATAGACACATTCCCGCTTGACGTTTTAGAAAATATTTTGCGCAGCTGCCCAGTATATATTAAAGATAACCGAGAAAAAAAACACAGAAACATGTTACATGTCCCCAAATGTCCAGCTTATTCAACTGAATCATATAATGGCCTATAGCTGAAATGTTGAAAATTGCTCATTTTATTTTTATAAAACATTTGTCAAGACATATTGATTTTTTTTTGAGTAAAAACAATACCGGTATTTAACAATCAATATTTATTTTATTTATTCATTCATTTGACTTGTTTATTGGTGCATTTATAGGCTATAATTTAAATCCAACACAATCATCAGCACCTCGGACAGTGCCACTCCGTAAAGCTTTCATGCAAAGTCCAAAAAACTTAAGAAAGATTAGACTTTTTCCGGTGACGACCGACACACCGTAACCGTCTTTTAGGTGGTATAGCTGGCATTAAATTACAAAACAAGCATGCTGCAGTCTTATCTTTGAATTAAAAAGTGCAATTATTTCCTCGTTGTTCACGGAGTCTGTAAGTTCGTGATATGGATATAGTGATCTTAAGCGTGTCTTTATTCGATACGCAGCAGGAAAAAAAAAAGTCTTTCAGCAGTGCATGTACTTGTTGGTAAAGTTCTCTGAGCGAGTTGCAATAAAGTCACGAGTAAAACAATAGGCTATTTTATTATTTTAAGTGTTTTTACCATTTTTTTTACCAAATTTTACCAAAGTGTTCTTAGAACGGTTTGGCACAATAGTGGAAAAGCGGCTATTGTATTTCATCACATGCATCGCGCGCACATGAACGGTGAGTGAGAAGAGTGAGACGGAGGAAATAAGTCATTACGACATAATCTTTAAGCTAATGACTTCTATTAAAAATGTTGAAAGGGTTTTTGTGATATAATAATAATAACAGCGGAGCATTAATTAATTGTATATTTTCCGTGGAACGATCGGTTTGAGGTAGCCTGGTATTTTTTTTACATGATTAGACAAACAGCCTTTGCGGGTTCGTTTTGTAATTGAAATGTGTCATTTAAGTGAAAATGAAGCAAGACTATTTATTTTATTCTTTTTGTTTAGTTTATTCTTTTTTTCTATGTTGTTGGAAACATACAGGTAATCTGTTAAAGGTTAACGGTTATTATCCGGTTAACGAGCAGCGGTTGTCGGTTAGTAAAATTAATTGAAATGAGCATCCCTAATTCAGGTTTTTAAAAAGTTTTGATTCAGCATGTTTTTACCGCTCGCATGCTCTCTCTCTCTCTCTCTCTCTCTCTCTCTCTCTCTCTCTCTCTCTCTCTCTCTCTCATGAATGTGCAGCGCACGTATGCACAAGCGGCGGATCTGCGTACAAACGGCTGCGCAGTTGTTCAAATCTGCATTTTCAGACAGACAGTTTGAGCTACTTTTCGAAATTATGGAAGATGTCGGCCCGACAATATTTAATTTAATGAACATTTTTTTTAGTTTTATGCCTTACACAGAATATAAAAATGCATATAAATACATTTAGATAATTTACTTTAATCATTACTATTGGAATGTAAAGAGACTTTCAACCAGCACAACAAAAAATGTTTCTGAAGACAATCACCTACTGCACCTTTAATGTTGTGAATAATGCTGTTATATGAATAATATATATATATATATATATATATATATATATATATATATATATATATATATATATATATATATATATATATAAATATATATATATATATATATATATATATATATATATATATATATTTTTTTTTTTTTTTTTTTTTTTTGTCACAGACTAATTGTTTTGCTTCTTTATAAGACCACATTCATTAGGAGCCATTCATTAGGAGCCACAGGTATTGATTTTGTTGTATATGTTATTTTGACTTTTAAAAGGATAACCATTGACTTGCATTTTAAGAATCATCAATGACCATGTTTCAGCTAAGCATCTTTAATGTTCTGATCAAGGAAGAAATCACCTTGGAGGGCTTGAAGGTGAATAAATTGACATCATGTTTTATTATGGTAGGGGAGGGAGGTAATCTATTTTTTGTTCTTGATGACCAGTGGTGTAGTCCTAAAAAAAAAAGTGGTGTACTATTACCCACCCAACCCAAATTTTAAAAGTAGGCAAAGAAACGACAAAACTATATATATATATATATATATATATATATATAAATATAAATATATATATATATATATATATATATATATATATATATATATATATATATATATATCTATATATATATATATATATATATATATATATATATATATATCTATATATATATATAAATATATATATATATATATATATATATAGATATATATCTATATATATATATATATATATATATATATATATATATATATATATATATATATATATATATATATAGATAGATAGATATAGATAGATATATATAGATATATAGATAGATATATAGATATAATTTTTATTTATTTTTTTTTTTTACATAAGTTACCTGTAACTATTGAAAGAAAAAACAAATACTATGGAAGTCAATGGTTACAGGTTTCCAGCTTTCTTCAAAATATCCCTTTTTTGTGTTAAACAAAATAAAAAACTGACAAACCAGTTCGGAACAAGTAAAGGTTGAGTAAAGGATGACAATTTTACTTTTTTTGAATGAACTATCCATTAAAAAAGGAAAAATATTTAAACAAATTTGTTCATTTTAAAGTGAGATGCTAATAGCCTAATCCTATTCAATGATTTATGCTTAGCTAATAGTGCCCCCAGCAAACCCGGAGATTGGCTGAGTATATTAAGCTGTGGTCAAACCTGGGTAAAAGCCAACTGTTTAACACTAAAGGGACTTGTAAAATGAGCCTATATAATTAATATAACAATATATATATTTTTTTATCAGGAAAATAAAAAGTTTTTTTCTTCAAAAACTCAAATACTAGCCTATACTCAAGTATTTTTCCATGTTTTAAATAGAACTGCCACTTTTATCATTCAAAATGGCATAAATATAAACATATTAAAAAATGTACAGGCTAATTTACATATTTCACTATCATAATATGTCATAATAGGAAATAATTTTTAACAAGATACAACACATAATGTTTCACTCTGATCTCACTCTGATATGCAGTTAAAATGAGGACATTCACTGAGTGGTTCTGTCACTGCGTTTAATCCTGTGCATGAATGTATGATATATATAATGCCACATGCACTGTAATGTGTTTTATAATCATAGTTAATTGATAAATGTTCGTTAAGAGTTGCATTTTCACTGGAGGAAACAGCTGTGATGATGAGGGAAGCGCCGAGGAAACAGTAGATGGGGAAACCCGATTGGTACATGTGATACAAGTGTTTCTATGGCAAAGAACTGCAAATATGCAGATATTATAACAATCTATAGATAAACACACCTTCTGCTCTCACTCTGCAGAGCTGTGGTTTGCTGATTAAACGAAAAACGAGGTGAAAACGGAGGAGCGGAAGTCTGCCGCCGTTTTCATATCAAATTTAAAGGGGACTAAGGTGATCTTTTAGTAGTGTACAGTTCATGAGGAAATCGCAAAACATTTCGAGGGACTGAATAGAAATATAGGGGGCTAAAGCGATGCCCATGCTTTTTTAAAATAATTTTACCTCAGTGTTTCAGCGAGACATCATTTAGTTGACTTGTCGTCGTTATCGAAAAACTCGAAATTTTCTCACAGCTGCTGCGGTCCTCAGGGGGCGGGGAATGCCGCAAATTAAACAAAAATCCACTGATTGCAACAAATAAGATGCAAGTAAAAAAACCATTTGGTATACAGTTAAAGGGGACGCGAATACACGTAAATTAGGGAGTCTAATCAGAAAAACAAGTGAGTATACCGAGGGTATACGCAATTATTGATCCTCAGAAGTCGTAATACCCAAACAGCTCATGGAAAAAAGTAGGCATACGGAGTATACGTGCGTATAGCCCGGACTACACCACTGTTGATGACCAAACCAGTGAACAGTGCTCAGCATACAGTAATTGAGTACACCCCATTTTGAAAATGAATATTTTTATCCATTTCTCAGTGAAAATAGGCAATGTATTTTGGTGCATTTAAACAAAACAGATTTATTAAACAGATATATTTATTAAAACTATATTTTAGTCATCAAACATATTTAGAAAATACAGATAATACAGTTATACAGCATATGTTTTACGCAGTGGATGCCCTCAAGCCACAACCCATCACTGGGAAACATCCACACACACTCAATTTAGCTTACCCAATTCACCTATACCGCATGTCCTTGGACTTGTGGGGGAAACTGGAGCACCCGGAGGAAACCCACGTGAACCCATGCAAACTCCACACAGAAATGCCAACTGACCCAGACAAGGCTCGAACCAGCGACCTTCTTGCTGTGAGGCGATCGTGATACACTGCGCCACCGTGACGCCCCTTTTTGTTAAATTTGTATTTAATATTTTTCTATAACATATACATTTGGGTGTACTAGTTTTTGGACTGTTATCGTAAGTTATTTTGTTAGATAAGCTCCAGATTTGTCTTCAGTACTGACTAATCTAATGCACAGTATATGCACAAATATAATATCGTATAGCTTCCTATTAAAAATATAAATTTAAAAGATAGATTTGTGAGGGGTGTACTTATACAGGGAGTGCAGAATTATTAGGCAAGTTGTATTTTTGAGGATTAATTTTATTATTGAACAACAACCATTTTCTCAATGAACCCAAAAAACTCATTAATATCAAAGCTGAATATTTTTGGAAGTAGTTTTTAGTTTTAGCTATTTTAGGAGGATATCTGTGTGTGCAGGTGACTATTACTGTGCATAATTATTAGGCAACTTAACAAAAAAACAAATATATACCCATTTCAATTATTTATTTTCACCAGTGAAACCAATATAACATCTCAACATTCACAAATATACATTTCTGACATTCAAAAACGAAACAAAAACAAATCAGTGACCAATATAGCCACCTTTCTTTGCAAGGACACTCAAAAGCCTGCCATCCATGGATTCTGTCAGTGTTTTGATCTGTTCACCATCAACATTGCGTGCAGCAGCAACCACAGCCTCCCAGACACTGTTCAGAGAGGTGTACTGTTTTCCCTCCTTGTAAATCTCACATTTGATGATGGACCACGGGTTCTCTATGGGGTTCAGATCAGGTGAACAAGTCCATAAAACCTTAGAAAAATCAGTCTTGAGATATTTCTTGGCCCAGTCTTGACGTTTCAGCTTGTGTGTCTTGTTCAGTGGTGGTCGTTTTTCAGCATTTCTTACCTTGGCCATGTCTCTGAGTATTGCACACCTTGTGCTTTTGGGCACTCCAGTGATGTTGCAGCTCTGAAATATGGCAAAACTGGTGGCAAGTGGCATCTGGGCAGCTGCACGCTTGACTTTTCTCAGATCATGGGCAGTTATTTTGCACCTTGGTTTTTGGTTTGGTTTTTCCACATGCTTGCGACCCTGTTGACTATTTTGAATGAAATGCTTGATTGTTCGATGATCACGCTTCAGAAGCTTGGCAATTTTAAGAGTGCTTCATCCCTCTGCAAGATATCTCACTATTTTTGACTTTTCGAAGCCTGTCAAGTCCTTCTTTTGACCCATTTTGCCAAAGGAAAGGAAGTTGCCTAATAATTATGCACACCTGATATAGGGTGTTGATGTCATTAGACCACACGCCTTCTCATTACAGAGATGCACATCACCTAATATGCTTAATTGGTAGTAGGCTTTCGAGCCTATACAGTTTGGAGTAAGACAACATGCATAAAGAGGATGATGTGGTCAAAATACTCATTTGCCTAATAATTCTGCACTGCCTGTATATGCTGAGCACTGTATTAGAATAATTTCATATTAGAGTATGCTAATGAATGTTAAGATTTATCTTCCCAATTCTAAATTATGTGATATTATACTTTGATGACGCATATCAAATATTATTATAAATTTATTTGGTAATGCTTTTATAAAGCCTGTTTTTATAATGAATTAGAAGGGAAGTCACAATGAATTGTAATCAATGTTGAGGAAGTTACTTCAAAAAAGTAAATAATATAATTACATCATTAAAATTGTATTACAATTACTTTTCTTATTACATTGTTTGAAAAGGAACTTAATTACTTAATATGTAATTTAAATACTTGATTCAGCACTAGTGTATTTAAAAATCCCTTTAGAATCACACACTGTAAAAAATGAGGAGTAGGGTTTACTTGAAAAAAGCTTGGAAATATTTTTCACTCAGAAAAGGTTAGTAAATCTTCAAAGCTTTGCCAAGTAAAAGACTAACCATAATTATTAGTACATTTAATTAGAAATGTTAAGTTAAGTTTACTTGGGAAATTCTAAGTAAATTTTACTGACTTTTTGTTTGTAAAATTTAATTAAGTTGTACATTTAAATATATTACTATTTTTAGTTTTATTTATTTACCCAATATTCCCAGTTATCTTTTTTTAGTTATCCTGAGTAAACTTTACTTCAGAATGTTAAATAAAATTTCATCACCATATTTTATTTAACATTTTGAAGTAAAGTTTATTTAGGATAACTAAAAAAGATAACTGGGAATATTGGATAAAAATAAATCTTAAAATAGTAATACATTTAAATGTATATTTAAACTGTTTCTTAATTAAAAACACTACCAGACATTTCCATTCAGTACTTTAATTTATTAAACTTCTCAATAAACAAATTTAAAAAGTCCTTTCAGAGAGAATGATGGGGTCATCTATGTTGGCATCTTCCTCTTCTGTAGTACAGTCTTTAAGCAGGTCTCTCGACATCCTGTCAAATACACAAATAAGTGCAAAGTGATTAAAATACTGTACACAGTTAGTTGCAATGTTATCAATGTTATCCCTTGCTTTATGATATAATAGACTGTATTGATGTTAGAGACCTGTGCTCTGTAGAATAAAGTGATTACAGTTTTTAAAAGTTAACCAAAAGTAAAAATATTAATAAAAATACTAACATGTCTTTAACACTTAAAGAACCTTACATATCCAAAGTAAAAACTAATTTAGACATTTTTAATGTACCTGGGAGTCTTCAATGAGCTCCTGAGATGATTCTCTCAGGTAGGAAAGCAGGCAGTGGATCACAGCATCTCACTTGTCTTCAACTTGCTGATTAAAACAAAAGTAAACTTCAGTGGTCATTAACCAGTAACAGTGTAAATCTCCATCTACATATAACTGCATATCTAATAAGTCAGGAAGCAGCTGGAAATTGGATGTGCAATGTATACATTTACCTGGTTGAGTGAATGTAGTCCAGTTTTTGCAGAAAGGCTGGCTACAGGGGAGTTGTGGTGATGCTTCTGTTCTCATTATTGGTCTAAGATAAATGAAATAAAATGTAACACATTTATGATTTAGTAGTCAAATCAACAATTTTTGCTAACCACACACACATATCCATGTTGAATACATTAGTATATCTATATAAATGTGTTATTCAACTTACCTTGCATGAGCTTGAATGGTGAGAGCAATCTGTTGAACATATTAGAAACGTTAATGTCAGAAAATTAAATGAACATATAATGATATTTCTGATTTAACATTTGATCAGGTAATTTATTTTAGACTCTTCAATTATCAGCTATAAATGTTTCACAAGTATAGAGGCTGCCTGAACATACTTAGTAACGTTACTAGAATATATATATCACTATAGTTTAATAAGGAGTATATTCGCATATGTTAATGCGGATGGATTAATAAATACATCTTTCTACGTCATGTTTTGGCCTCTCAGGGCTCAGGTAACTTATCATTCTGGGTTCAAATGAGTTCTGATGCTCTCCAGTTTAAGAAAACCAGTATTTATAGTGCAGATAGCAGGGAGGGTAACTTTAATGTTCGGTTAATTATGTCCTTATTGCAATTTAACGATATGCTTGGACACTTGTATTCGTAAAAAAATCATCTTTAAGTTCACTGTAGATTAAACTTCTCCATAGATTATATTTAGAATACAACACAGTTGTTTTAGACACAAATGTCATTTGCTAATATGCTAATGCTAATCGGATCTTTAGCAAACTCACTCAAATAACACTTCATAGATTCTCTTTAACCACCAAAACTGCAGACAGAAGCTCTATACCTTTCTGCAAACGAATCCAAATTGATCAATAAACAAATGATGTAACTTACCTTGTAAATATCACATCAGTCTGTGTGAGGAAACCTTCACTTGCTCTCGTCTGCTCCACCCGCCCCAAGTTTGAATCAAAGAGCATGCGCATAGACTTACTGACTTTGTGAAGTAAATTTTACTCGGTTATTTCTATTTTTGCATTATTACGAAACACTAAGTAAATATTACTTGGGTATATCCATTTGAATTTACTGTTGTATTTTAAGCACAATAAATAAAAAAGAAGTATTAAGTAGCTTATTGAATTAAACGGGACATTTTGAAGTAAAAAGACAAAATATGATTTATTTGTAAAATGTACTTGGATTATATTATCTTTATTTACAAGCCCCAAAAATCATTTTTTACAGTGCAGTTATTTCTGTGCATTTTTTTCTGATAAATGTAATTCTTGATAAATCTTCTTTAAATGATAGATACTTCTTTAAATGTTTTCTGCAAAATAAATTCGAAAAACAGCTAAAATTACCTTGTTTCTCTGAATTTATTTATGTTTTGTACAGTATAGCAAGTGAAAGTAACTAATAAAATGTCCTAATTATTCAAAGTAATGTCTTACTTTTTCAGCAGATAAGTTATTTAATTAAAGTAACTAGTTACTCTGTAACTAATTACATCCAACACTGATTGTAATGCCTTATAACCAACATTATAATGTTTATCTTATCAATAATCAAAACTAATACTGAACACATTTAATCACAGTTTACATGTCATAAATCTTACCTCAACATAACCATAGAACAGCTACATTACTAAAGTATGAGTATGGGCTTCATAAAAAAAGTGTTACCCAAAATTTAACCATGCTACTGTTTTTGCTTTGCCTTTGAGCATAAATAAATATAAAATAAACTTTTGACTGCTTTTGACTGCTTTTGAATTAGTATTTGAAGTTTACAGTCAGTCCTGGCTCTATTGCTACAAAGCAATTTAAGCAGTTATATTCATCAATGTTAGCTGTCATTCTCCTAATAAACAAAAAAAGCTCTCTGGGAAATGAATCTAAGAGGCTACGCTGCATGTCGCATGTACAATGCCCTTCTTCACTAAACATAAATGACAGATGTTTGTTCTCCACAATGCTATCTGTCCATCTATAATTGTTTTTCAGAACGTCACATATCAAGCACATATGCAAAATGAGTGGACCGATCAGCGTGCCTTTTTCTATTCACTCAGCACAATTGACTTAGTAATGAGAAAGGGGGAAAAGGTCCCTGGAGCATCTGCAATATACAACACGTACATGCCTTGATTTTTTTTTTTTTTCCCTAGGTTTGAGCGAGTTATGAATTCAGCAAACGCTCACCATTTCTCTCTCATGTCTGCCATGAGGCTCAGTGTGTGCGGTGCAGGACCCGGCCTGACTGACCCACACCTTTTTGATCTGCCGGACAAAAAAAAGCAGACAAACTCACAAAACCTCGCCTCTCTTGGTGGGGGTAAATATTAAGAACCACAAGAGGCCCGAGGTCTTAAAGGGTAAAATAAATGAAAAATAAGACGCAAAGTCAGAGCGTCTGGGAGGCTTTTCTTCCAGAGCCTGGCTGCACAATAGGAGAGGCTGATAGGACGATAAGAGCTGCCGCAGCCTAGTAAAAATCCAATTCCTGAAAAGCGGGGAGCCCGGTGGAGACAGAGAACCATCTTTCCTCCCAGTTTGTGTGTGGAAGATCCTATCATAATCACCGCGCTATTCTGTCCAACCTGAAAACAGATCACAAATGACAAATATTGACCCTAAACTTAGAGGAACCAGAACTGCCAGGAAAGTTGAATCGGTGAAACTGCAGATCAGCCATGGTGACCTTTTGCTTCTTGCTGGACTCGCAAAGTTTCACTTTAATCTTTGTTGGTTTTTGTTGGAAAGAATTGTAATTAATTTTAAAAAGAATGTTTTTATGTAAGGGATAAAAGACAAAATTGTTCAGGCTCTCCAGGATTTTGAAGATATTTTGATTACTGCAGTAAAAATGACTAATTTAATGGCTTTCTTCAGTTTTTCTGAGACTGATTATTAGCCTTCCTGTGAAATTTGAATTCTTTTTTCAATTCATGTGCTGTTTGACTGTGAGAATACATTTTTAAACATAATGATTGTTGGTGTAATGAGTTGGGTCAGCAACAGATCCAAATGCAGCTTTATTTTGGGATGGTCATACAGGCAAGGTCAAAACAGGAACAGACAGGAGCATGAAGGTAATCCAGGGAGTGATCGTTATAAACAGGTGAGTGGTCAGGACAGGTGGCAAAACAACAAAATCAATTAACAAAGCAAATGTCACAAACATGGAAACGCAAGACAAGGAAACGCTTTGTAATGCTCACTTACAGGTTAACAAGACTCAGCAATGAATGTGTGAAAGGGTGGTGTATAAATTGTCCAGGATATCAGTCTTCATGAGCTTCATACATTTGTGTGTGAGTAATCAGTGGTGATCTGGAACTGGTGTGTATGAGGTGCATGATGGGTAGTCCAGCTCGTTGGCAGATGTGTAGTTTGGGTGATTGTCGAGTGTCATAATTTGACTGAATGTTCTTCTGCAAGGGCTGGATCGCTGGTGATCATGACAACTGGGCTTTTTCTGGGAGAACAGCTGGCTGGATGTACATTATCCCGCTTATAAAACTGTGACTTACCACAAAACTAAACAACTAGACACAAAATAATAATAATTGACTAGGTCTTAAATTAATTTAATAGTTTGCTAGGTCTTTAATTAATCATAAAGTTTGCAGAAAAAAATGGCTTAGGTGGCTGAATGTAGTCTATATACTACTTGCATTATTATTCAGTTGCAAGGTGGCATCAACCATACACTTTTAATGATTTTTGTAAATTACACAGTATTTGTAATGTGAAGTGGACACTGACAAGGGAGGTGGAGATCCAAATGCAGGTTTATTGAGAATGATCAGGCAAGCAACAGTCAACACAGGAGCAAACAGATGTATACGGGCAATCCATAGTCGTGGTCAATACACAGGCGAATAGTCAAAAGGCAGGCAGCATACAACGTAAACCAAACAAAACAAAGCAAGGTTCAAACACGGAAGGCAGAGCAAGAAAAAATGTGTGGTA
Organism: Danio kyathit; assembly: GCA_903798195.1. Classification (NCBI taxonomy): domain Eukaryota; kingdom Metazoa; phylum Chordata; class Actinopteri; order Cypriniformes; family Danionidae; genus Danio; species Danio kyathit. The sequence continues at coordinate 33,600,934 of LR812524.1, read as the reverse complement.
ATGCTCACAAAGACAGTATAACTGTCTCAGCATAGATGCGTGTGTGTGCGCTGTTTAAATAGTCTTTGAAATCAGTTCATGAGCAACTTCAGCTCTGTTTATGTGTGTCATCACCGGAACTCAGAATAGGTTAGAATAGGTCATCACCGGAACTCCAGTCGGTGCATGACTGGAACTTGTAGTCCAAAAAGTCGGATTTGTAGTCCGTTAGCGAACTGTGTGTTTACAAGCAATCTGCACAGGCTAAATCGCTGGTGACCGTGACAGGATTAAACTGTAATATGGACTGTATTTTAAAATACAATATGAGGCGTCACGGTGGCGCAGTGAGTAGCACGATCGCCTCACAGCAAGAAGGTCACAGGTTCGAGCCTCGGCTGGGTCAGTTAGCATGTGTGCAGTTTGCATGTTCTCCCCATGTTCGTGTGGGATTCCTCCGGGTGCTCCGGTTTTCCTCACAAGTCCAAAGACATGCTGTATAGGTGAATTGGCTAAGCTAAATTGTCCGTAGTGTGTGTGAATGAGTGTGTATGGATGTTTCCCAGTAATGGGTTGCAGCTGGAAGGGCATCCGCTGCGTAAAATGCTGAATAAGTTGGCGGTTCATTCCCCTGTGGCGACCCCAGATTAATAAATGGACTAAGCTGAAAAGTAAATAAAAATGAATAAATATACAATACGGTAAATACATATACAGCAAGATAAATGGCGCTGTAAATATAAATACAGTATTTTTGTTAGGAATGATTTACAGTAAGTTACTGGCGAACTGCTGCCAGTAAGTTACTGTAGATTCTACATGAAATTGTTAAATGTGTATCTGTCTATCTATGATGATTGTATTAAATGTACCACTTATTACCTGAGAATGACATACCTTGGAGTTTTGTGACCATTTCGAATCAAGTATTCCAAAGAGCTGTGTATTGCTTTTTTAAGTTAACAATAATATCTCTCATATTGTCAAATAATTTAAGATTTAAAGTATATATAACATATCAAAAACAAAGCCTAAATGGGTAATGTAATGTAATACTGTAAAGGCAATTGCAAGATTGTTATAGATTATAAAATAGTGGATATATGAATATATCTATTTTATTTATACATGTACTTTATTGATGCTAAACAAGATTTGAATGGTGAATTGGGGAAACTACAGATCAGCCATGGTGGCCTTTGCTCAAAACTAGTGCTGTGCGATTTGGGGAAAATATCTAATTGCGTTTTTTTTGGACAGATATTGCGATTTCGATTTGATTGGCGATTTAATATTGTAGTCAAGCTTCAGCTCAATAATCTGTATTGTAGCTTCTTACTGCTAAAATGCAGTGAGTCAGTTAAAAAAAGGAACTTAAATGATATTAACTTATATTAGCAAACAACTCTGAAATTGTACTTTGCTGTTGCTTGCTACTAGATTGAGTGTCACTAGCAGTACTTTTTGTTGACTTTTTAGCAAGATGCTCTATAGCTGCCTGTGGTGCTTTTTAGGTGCTGGTTGTTGTATTTGATCATGTTGTGGCAACAATTATGCGACAGCTCTTACAAATGACCTGGTTTTGTTTGATGTCTGGGACTTTGAAACCAAGATATTCCCATATTACTGACTTGCTGTTTTTCTTTGATATTAATTAGTTTTAATGCTTCTGAAATGGCAAAGGCCATCATCGCACTTGTTCACGCTTTTCTGTTTGTTTGTTTTTTTATTGTGGGCATTCTGCATAGTTCGGTTGCGCAGTTCTGATTGGGCAGAAAGAAAGTGTGCTCACTCAATTGGCTAGTAAGACTGTCACACACAGACAGCAGTCACGCATTTGCTCTGAGCAGGGGAAGTTAAATAATATATATATTTAATGTCTAATCGCTATTCTATTTCTATTAATCGCGATTTCTATTAATCGCACAGCCCTACTCCAAACTATAGACTATAAACTTTTTTCATAGAACGCAAAATTACCCATTATGCTTTTTGTGTATGCGTAAGCAGGATGTTTCTAACTTCTGGTCAGCAGCTTGATGCGCATAAAGAGTCACATTTGGACAACTTTGAAACGATAGTTTTAATCTATTTTACTTGCTTTTAACGTCTTTGAACTAATACTGCTGTTGATCAGCACCACCTCCTGGACTGATTATTCAAAAAATGCGATCTAATGGGGATTGAAAACAACTGCTGCGTGGCATTCACTTTATATGATGCTATATTTCAACATATTACCTGAAGGCAGACACTGAATTAGGAGAATGATTTTCTCTTACGCTTGAACAGCATGTGATAGAAGTATAAGGGGTTTAACACACATCTTTCAAAATAAAGTTGTGCATCACAAAAACACTCCGTAAGCCACTTAAAAATATTACTTTCAGATCAATAATTCCAGTGGAGAAATTTTGTAAACGGAAGTTCTAACCATCCTAGCAAAAGACGCTGGTCGCTATGGTGCCCTCCACGCAGCAGTGAAGAAAAAGGTCTATAAGGTTCCAGTTTAAGCTGTTCAGATTGTTTATTTGTTTATTTTTTTCAGAAAATCTTCTGATTCATTCAATTTTGATTGAATATTACATCACATTTGAAACAAGATACATTCGATGTCAAGATGCACTTTCATTTGCTCAGTAAATTTTCCATTTTAATGGCTTTGCGTGTATGCTGGAACATCATGCCTCTTTTAGCAAAAGTGCTGGACGACAGCTGATGACAAACTAAAATGATCTATCATCGTCTTAAGAGTTTCATTTTACTCTCATTGTCCTGAAAATAAGATGTTATAAACCACAATTTTGTTTTCTTTCTTTCTTTCTTTCTTTCTTTCTTTCTTTCTTTCTTTCTTTCTTTCTTTCTTTCTTTCTTTCTTTCTTTCTTTCTAGATTAGATTTATTTATTGATTGAATAGTGCTGTCACCTCACAGCAAGAAGGTCGCTGGCTCGAGCCTTGGCTGGGTCAGTTGGCGTTTCTGTGTGGAGTTTGCATGTTCTCCCTGCGTTCGCGTGGGTTTCCTCCAGGTGCTCCGGTTTCCCCCACAGTCCAAAGACATGCAGTACAGGTGAATTGGGTAAGCTAAATTGTCCGTAATAGGTGTGTATGGATGTTTCCCAGAGATGGGTTGCAGCTGGAAGGGCATCCGCTGCGTAAAACACGTGCTGGATAAGTTGGCGGTTCATTCAGCTGTGACGACCCCGGATTAATAAAGGGACTAAGCCGAAAAGAAAATCAATGATTGATTGAATTTATTAATTATTAAATGAATGAATGAATGAATGAATTAATGAATGAATGAACTAACAAATGAAATTGCAAGAAATAAATGACTTACAAAACTTAATATAATGGTGTGAAAAAAAGTGTTTGCCCCTATCTTATTTATTATTTTTGCATGTTTGTTACACTTTAATGTTTCATATCATCAAACAAATAAAATTATTAGACAAAGATAACACAAGTAAACACATCATGCAGTTTTGAAATGAAGGTTTTTATTGTTTATTGTTATGCTTTATTGCTTCTTTATTATTAAGGGAAAACAAAATGCAAAACTGTAAGAACATGTAAGAAAGTGTTTGCTCCCTAAACCCTCAATAACTTGCGATGAGGAGGAATTTTGGCCCAGTCAAATTTGCTTAATTGTTGTAATTGATCCTTATTGGAGGGTTTTCGAGCATGAACCACCTTGTTAAGCATGCAACAGCATCTCAATTGGATTCAGATCAGGATTTTGACTAGGCCACTCCAAAGTCTTCATCTTGATTTTTTTTTAGCCATTCAAAAGTGGCCTTATTGGTGTGCTTTGGATCATTTTTCTGCTGCACAACCCAAGTTTGCTTCAGCTTAGGGCCACTAACAGATGGCTGGACATTCTCCTTCAAGATATTTTGGTACACAGCAGAATTCATAATGTTATTTATCACAGCAAGTCCTTCAGGTCTTGAAAGAGAAAAACTATCTATCATACTGCCATTACCACTGTTGGATGCTCTGTTTCTGAAATGCAGTGTTACTTTATGCCACATGTAATAGGACACACATCTTCCAAAATGTTTACTTTTTGTCTTATCAGTCCACAGAGTATTGTCCCAAAAGTATTGGGGACCATCGAGATGTTTTCTGGTAAAACTTTATTTTTGCTCAGCAATGGTTTTCGTCTTGGAACTCTGTTATGCCCAGTCTCTTTCTTATGGTGAAGTCATGAACACTCATTTTACTGAAGCAAGTGAGGCCTGCATACGTTCACACAGGCTATGTGGTTTTGTATTTTGTTTTCTTTAAATAATAAAAACCTTAATTACAAAAAAATAAAAATAAAAAATAACATCATTTACTTTTGTTATCTTTGACTAATATTTAAATTAGTTTGAACCTGAAAGAAAATAATTTGTGTAATTTGCACAACAAGGTTAATTATAATGAAATAAACTAAACAACAATAAAAAAATAATTAATTAATTAAACAAATATGCCATATTGCAAAATATTGCAAACAAATTATTTTATTTCAGCTAGAAGGAAATATTTAACATTTTCATTTAGTTAAACATAAAAGGGTAAACAGAAATGAAGAATAAAAATAACTATATAGAAATATATATATATATATATATATATATATATATATATATATATATATATATATATATATATATATATATATATATATATATATATACATAAATGACAAAAACAATGCAATAGCTTAAACTATAATATATAATTTAAAATTAAACAATCAAACATGAAAGAAACAAATAAAAGCTACCTACAGCTATTAAGAACAGTGATATCAGTTTTCAAAGCATGTAAACTAAAATATCAGCATGCTAAACACAGCAGAGGTGTGATGGTATGCGTTTTTGAAAATAAAAGGTGTCTACATATTGATCTTCATCAGTAAAGCTGTTAACCATTAGAAGAAATCTTTACGTAAACCTTCACATAAAGCTAGAGTATTTAAGTTCATAATCCCTGTTGAACTTCTGCACACCATTACACCAGTGCAAAACCTCATTCCCATTTTACTTCGCATCACACAGCCATTCATTACAATTGAGTTGTTGTTGTTGTTGTTGTGTTGGTGTGTCTGCCATAGCCATTGGCTTTCAGCAAGCGGGCACACGCAGGGTTATCAAACAGTGAAGGAGAAATTGCCTGGGCTCTGCCATGGCCCTGATTGTGCTATCAGAGCCGTCAGGGAGGCCCTTCCATAAAGGCACGGGGCACTGGGGAGCGCGAGGCGGTGTCTGGTTCGGCCCTCCTGATAAATCAGCTTGCCTTCCGCTTGGCAGCAGCGCTGCATTGCCACGCTCCTGGCACATACTCGCAGCCCCCCAATACACATGGCGTGACCCTCCAGACCTCCCCGCTCCTTCCTCCGCTGCCCGCGCTGGTGCTGTTTTGTTTACCCCTTCACTGCTCTTCTTTCTCTCCCCCTCAATCATTCGCTGCCACGCTGCATTGTTTTCCCTCACCCCTGCCAAAATAATTACTCTGCCCGCCGCTTTTATTTGGATTTTTGCTAACTTGATGTATTAAATTGGGCATCTGTCATGTCCGCTGCATACATTTTTACATTTTATTTATTTAATAAATTTATGTGGTTTGGTAACTGTGTTTTATTTTGTGTGTTTGTGGTTTTGGCTTGCTGAATTGGGGAAAAGTAATTTTTATGAAATAATTACAAAGAAAAAGAAGGTAAAGCATTGGATTAAAAGTGAAAATCTAAGTATGTAAGTTTTAAAAAAGTTTTTTTCTTTAAGATTTTTTCTTTTTTTCAAGTATATATTTTTATATTTTTTTGTTTGCAATGTTTTTTTAAAGTATCATTAATTGTTGAGTTCTTTATTAATATTTGAAACTTGATTTCATTTTATGTATTTTTTTTGTTAGTTTTTTTTTGTAAGTTATACTAGTTTTATAAATTTATATAATAATATAAAATATGTAAATTGTATATTGAAATTGTTGTTCAAGTAACTTTGTTGCAGTTTGTTATATTTATAATTTATTGTGTTTTATTGATATCCAGAAATATTTAGGCTTAATCATCCTGTCTATTTGCAAAGCTTGCTGCAGTAGTATAGATAAAATGTGTTTATAATAACTTTAATGATTTGTCATTCAATAAGAAATAAGAGTCTGTTTTCACTTAAAACGCTGATAGTTAAATATTTAAGTCTAAAATGTATTTTGTTTATTTATCAGACTTTTATGATATTACATATTTAATTATAAGAATATATCCTAATTAAAATGACCTTAAAGTAATAATATTTAGCCAGCAAAAAGGGGAAATTAAACCACTGTTTAAAGTCTCTATAAATTTGCGAATGCTTGAGCTTCAAATGGATTCTTGAGTTTATTACCACCAGTAAAATGCTGATTTGTAGGCCTCTCAAGGGTTGCTTTGATAAGGCTGGAACAGAATCATCAGCCTACACTCAATGACAAACCTCTCTCTCTCTCTCTCTCTCTCTCTCTCTCTCTCTCTCTCTCTCTCTCTCTCTCTCTCTCTCTCTCTCTCTCTCTCTCTCTCTCTCTCTCTCAATTCAGTGTTACAAATGTATTGCCAAAGCATTTATAAAGTTTACATTAAAAAGTAACATACATATATAATAAAAAACAGTACACACAATAGATAGTAGTAAAAAAAAAAAAAAAAATATATATATATATATATATTCATTCATTCATTTTCTTTTCGGCTTAGTCCCTTTATTCAGCGGAATGAACCGCCAACTCATCCAGCACATGTTTTTTGCAGCGAATGCCCTTCCAGCTGCATCCCATCTCTGGGAAACATCCATACACACTCATTCACACTCATACACTACGGAGAATTTAGCCAACCCAATTCACCTGTACCGCATGTCTTTGGACTGTGGGGGAAATCGGAGCACCCTGTGGAAACCCACGCTAACACAGGGAGAACATGCAAACTCCACACACAATGGCCAACTGACCCAGCCGAGGCTTGAAGCAACGACCTTCTTGCTGTGAGGTGACAGCACTACTTACTGCGCCACTGTGTCGCCTCCTATTATTATTATTATTATTATTATTATTATTATTTATTTTATTTTATTTTATTTTATTTTATTTTATTTTATTTTATTATTATTATTATTATTATTATTATTATTATTATTATTATTATTATTATCTGTGTTTATTGATAAAATTGCTGTGTTTGCAATTGTTTATTTAAAAAAAAACTGTTTGCTAATATTTTGTACGAAAATAAATTTCAATGGTGCCAGTAGTAGTGGAAGGCATTGTACATTTATATATTGTTGTAAAAGAATTATGAATTTAAATCCCTTTGTATTAATTCTGGCCTTGTATTACTTCAGGTGTTCTGGGCTACAGCAAATGCTCTGAACGCAGATGTAAAAACGGCTGTAATTGTGCTGTTGCAGAGATTTTAAAGACACTGGGGCCGCAACCGTAGCTTCACCCTCATAAAGTTCAAATCCTGATTAATTTCTGATTAACATACACTTTTGCTTTATCTGTCTAATTCCTCTCGCCAGGTAAGACCCCTGTCAGGAACTTAATATTTCTAATTACGCTGAAATGAATACCCTTGTACGTATCATTAGCAGACTATTCTTAAATATGTTGCATCGAGACAATTTCATTTAAATTAAATCTCCCATTTAATTTCCAGAGGATTTCTGGTGGTCCAGGGCCACACTGATAGTTCTTCAGTTCTTCAGTTTCTTCAAATCCTTATTAATACAGAAAGATGAAACTTTTTAGCATCATTTCAGGAGAGTTTATAACTTTTCTCTTGTGTGTGAAAATTTAAATAGTTAGATATTTGAAAAATAAATTATAAATTAAATATTAAAATATTATAAATAAAATATAAAATATGTTTTTATTATTAATTTAATCCTAATAAAGAATCAACAATTTTCATTTAAAGGTCAATACAAAAAATAGGTTTTTAAAAAACAAATTCATTAATAAAACCCATTAAAACAGGCTCACTAAGGCTGTTTTTTTTTTTTTTTTTACACAAAATACACTTAAACAGTAATATTATGAAATATAATTACAAAATAAAACATTTTTGTATAGTATTTTACTATTGTTTTTTTTTATCATATAATTATTTATGTGTATGCTCATCATGCTCATTTGCTACTGAAATGTGAAATATTTATTTATGGAAATCATGATATTTGTTTTTTCAGGATTCTTCAGTGCATAGAAAGTTCCAAAGAGCAGCATTTATATATAAAAACAATATTTCTTTTTCAGTTTTCTAGTTCAAATTCCGCCAAAATGCACAAAAAATATAAGATTTAATTTGTTTAATTTTAATTAGATTAATATTTTATTTCATTTAAATTTATTTACATTTAATTTATTTACACTTATACCTAGTTACATTAACTGTCATAATTTTTAACCATACAACAACCAACACCAGCAGTCACAGGACCACAACATAACCAGGTCTCATCGAAACACTGCCCCCTCTCACCCACACACTGCACTTAACGTTAGAGTATGTTTTGCTTTCGAAATGGGGTATAAATTCGTCCAATTTGGCATTTTAAATTCTTTTGGACATAATTAGGTGCTGCTTGTCAATCAGACAGTGCTTCTATGTTTGTTCTTGCTGTAAATTGTGGAAAAAAAGGATCGATAAAAGTGTCATGATAAACTGCTGTGAGTTTAACTGCAGGCACTGCGTGATGCTCGTGCATGCAAAAGGGAATCAGATTTTGATACAACTTTCCTTCACCTCCTCTTGGCCCATGCAGTTTTTGCTATGCACTCGTCACTACTAACTGAATGGTGCAGGAGCACACAGTTACGTTTTGTTAAATAAGTTGCATATAAAAGTTACGTTTCAAAACCACCCAAATTTTGTCAACCCGCCAATGCCATTTTTTACCCGCACAATCAACTGTCCAAATATTTTCAAATTCTAAAAAAATAATAATTCTATGACAAATGTTTTGACAAATGTTTTGAAATATATATACAGTTGAATACATACTCGCCTCATAGCAAGAAGGTCCGGCTGGGTTAGTTGGCATTTCTCTGGATTTTGCATGTTGACATGGGTTCCCCCCACAGTATAAAGACATGCGCTATAGGTGGATTGAATAAACTAAATTGTCTGTAGTGTATGTGTGTGAATGAGTGTATATAGGTGTTTCCCAGTACTGGGTTGCAGCTGGAAGGGCATCCACTGTGTGAAATTAATGCTGGATAAGTTGGCAGTTAATTCCACTGTGGCAACCCTTGATAAATAAAGGGACTAAGCCAAAAAGAAAATGAATGAATGATTAACAGAGCAGGGAATTTTTCACAGTATTTCCTATAATATTTTTTTCTAGAGAATTTTTTTTTTATTTTAGCTACAATAAAAGCAGTTTTTTAATAAAAAAAAAAAAATTAAGGTCAATATTATTAGCCCTCTTCGTCTGCAGAACAAAGCACTGTTTAACAATGACTTAATTACCTACTAACTTACGTAATTAACCTAATTAACCTAGTTAAGCCTTTAAATGGCATCAACTAGTATCTTGAAAAATATGTAGTAAAATATTATGTACTGTCATCATGGCAAAGGTAAAATAAAATCAGTTATTAGAAATTAAATTTCATTCACAAGAAGTTTCAAATGTGATGAAAAAATCTTCAACTTTATTTATTTATTTATTTATTTATTTATTTATTTATTTATTTATTTATTTATTTATTTATTTATTTATTTATTATTATTAATATATGACTATATTATCAAGATGCCATAGCAGTGACCATCAAATAGTAGTTGATGATGAAGCAAATCTCCTATATTCTTGAAGGAATTCTAATGTACTTATTTTTCCGCCTTAACAATTTCATTGACAAATCATGAAAGAGCAGCAAAGATTAAAGAGATTGTAAACAAAGAGTGAATGGGACGTCATTCTATGTTGCTTTTTCCGCAGCGGGTTGGTTTATAATGACGGCTGATGTAATTCAGTGATGATATTGCTGTGAGGCTTCAGACTGGCATAAACGTCAGACCCCCACATTTATCAAAGAGGCTACATTTCTGTTTTATGTTTGAACCGCGAAGAGGGTTTTGTTATAATGGTGTATGACTAACATATCATGAAGCTAGGAATGTCATAGCTGCTCTCCTTAAATGGGATAATCTAAGTGTGTGATAATCGTTGTTGACAACTGTTCACAGAAATGCATAGCAGACTGGGGTCTGTGTGGCTCACTTATCTTATTAAGGCCCATATCGAAATTTTACACACACACACACACACAGAGACACACACACACACCAATACACAAGCTCACAGATTCACACTCACAAATACCTTTTTGTAATATTTCTGACACCGTATCTGTGTCTCTAAGGGGCCGTGATGATAAATGAGCCTTCATGTGCAAACGGGCCCTTCTGAAAATTGTACCTGAGTCAGTGACACATGTGTGAGATTTATTTCATTTTTTTAGCGGCCATTTAATTCTTTTCTTACTTTTTTTCTTTTTTTGCTTGAGAAACTGCTAATTTTGAGACATTAAGAAGTGACCTCATGTCTTAAAGCATGTTAATATTCATACAGTAAGCTGAGCTGTGAATGTTTAAAAGGATATTTCATACAAAATGAAAATTCTGGGATTTTTTTAAACCTGTTTTTGACCAGTTTTTTTGACATGTTGAATGTTGTAGAACACAAAAGTAGTTGGAAAACAATGGTGATGACTGTTTTGGTGGCCATTAACCTCCATTTTATACAGAGAAAAAAACATTTCTTAAAATATATATATATATATATTTTTTTTGTCCCACAGAAGAAAGAAAACGGTCATTCAGGCTTGGAACAACATGAGGGTGAGTAAAAGATGAAAGGAAAAGAGGTGAAGTGTTGTGAAAGGAAAAGAGGTGAGTCTGTGTGAAATCAAATTTACAATGTTTATTTGGCTAGAACATTCTTTAAGTGAACAGTTAATTCATGTTTGAGTTAATGAAAAAAAAAAAACTGAAAAATTGTTTGTTTTGGTAATCTTCAATCAAAGTGTTACAACCCCTGGGCAATCTAGGGGAGTGGGGTTGCACATTTGACCAAGGATCTGGTTCAAACAAACACTCAAAAAGAATTGTACTCAAAGTAACAAACACAAACAAGAATTGCTGTACAAATAATGTGATTTATTACAGGTGGTGTTTAGTGAAGCAGTGACTGAGCTGTTTACAATCAACAACCAAACCAAAACATAAATTGGAAAGACTGTCTATGGGTGGCGCTAAAGCAAATAAACAATCAAAACCAAAACAGACTTACTAATATCAAATCCCTTCTAATCTAGTCTAATAAACAAAAGTATGAAAAATAAATCTTCAACGTCCAAAGACGTCTTACCTAAACTACACTAACTATCCACTTAACCAAAAATACACGGGTTGGCGCTCACCCCCTTCCCTAATGTATCTCTAGACAGTTGAATTCCTATGTGTTGAAATGTATGTCACGTGACCTACTTACCTACCAGTCTTTCTACCAAACCTCTTTTGGGAAGCATGAGGAAAAGGAATGAATGATATGATTACACACAAGTAAGAACAGACAGTGACTATACCAAAATGACAACACAGTGTAAATAAAGGTCAAGACAGACAATATATCACAACAAAACTGAACAAAATGGGGATATAAACACAGAATCAGTCAACCAACCAACCAATCAATCAATCAATCAATCAATCAATCAATCAATCAAGCAATCAAGCAATCAATCAATCAATCAATCAATCAATCAATAAGCACAGAAACCAATACCTAATCGAGCCAACAAAGACTGACAAACTGCTGGCAGACAAAAAAATATATAGCAAGCTGGAGTGATCTGATTGGCTGAGACCAGGACCAAGTTGTGACTCAGGAACCATAATCCAGTGTCAGGATTGGTTGTACCAAGTGTAGGTGAACCAGTCAATCAGGAACAGCAGTAGACAACAACCAGGAAAACATAGAAAGAAAAACATAATGAGACACATAATACAAACATAAATAACCAATACGTGCTGACACACAGCACAAAGTCTGACCATTTGCTTTCATGTTTGGAATGGTGGTCCTTCTCTGTTGTTTGACGGAATCAGCCACAATATTCTTAACCATCTTACTGCCCTCTTATTGTTAGTTTGCTATGAGGGAATGATGCACAAAAAAGCCCCGCCCCCTACTCAATATTCAGTTTCAGTAGGATGTACATCAACATACTGAAACAAGGTACACTTTTCCCATCAAAGGCACATTTTTGTCCATGTAAGGAATTTTCTGGAAAGCTCAATACAATCAACAATTGAACAATTGTGAAGCTTTTAATTAACAAGATAATAATATTTCTTTTTTTTTTAACACCCATTAATGAAAAAAAAAAAAAAAAAAAGGAAAAATACATTGCTGAAATGTGACATTAATGCTATACAGTACAGTAGTTGTTTTTTTGGAAAATTCTTAAATAAAACAATTATTAACAATATATAAATATTTCAGTATAGTTACAGAATGATAGTGTGAGAGCACCTTTATTGTAGACTTGGTTTCATTTTAAAATGTATCTTTTATTAAGATTTCACTATTTTAAACTTTAGTTAGAGCTTAATGTAATTGTTTGAGCATAAACAACATCTGTTAAGTTATGATACTCAAAATGCAATGCAGAAAAATATATTTCCTTATACAGAATTAGCTTTTTAAAGCCTACAACAAATGCCGGTTAAAGATCACAATGAGCTTCTTCCTAGGTTTGTGACATCACAAATCCTGAAATCTACATAAACCCACCCTGGGGCATTTTTGTGGTCATATTGTGGATTTCTGATTTAATTATTTTATACAAAATACTATAGATTTGTAAAACCTGCCATTTCATTTAATTGAGAATAAATATTCTGCAGAAGGAAAACAAGCTGTTCATTTAAAAAGCAAACACAACATTGTCTTTCACATAAAACCAACCCAGATTTATTGTAAATACATGCCTCAGCATACATTTTTGCAAAACATAAAATATGTTTCTCCAGGTACGTGTTGTTGCACGTTTCAGATGACAAATCCACTAGAGGGTGCTGTCTACATTTTTGTGAATCTGTAATATGTTAGTTTTTCTCAATCGCTTTGGTGCATTTCTCACAACACTATTTACATTTGCACAACAGTTAATGCATTTCTCAAAACAATTAGTCAAGTGTGCACATCATAGTAGCAGTTTCTCATTCCTTCCAACAAATTGCAAATGCTTTTGTACATGCATCATCTGCTTTTATACAACTCTCTGCTGTTTGTAACATTATCATTTGCTTATGTCTTGTCAGTCAAAATTAACTAATCTTGTGAACGCTGAATAGTCATTCCATATAAAACTAATAGTCCTCATTTCATTACTTGAGTCATTACATACAAAAATGTTAAACTAGTTGTCAAAATCTGTCAAGCTAATTTTATTTAAAAATGTAAATCTTTTTTTCCTGAAAATGTCTTCTAAATTGAACAATTTGATGAATGATTTACAGACCGGTGTATGTTGTAGGCAGTTCCAATATGTACTGCAATATTGTTTACAGTTGTGCACAGCTCTACCCAAAGGGAGTTTATGTTTGTTGTAAATAAGGGTGTGTTTATTCTTTTGCACAATACTGTGAATAAATTACAATTGTAAAGAGCAAATGCAGTAAAAATGTGAAACATACATATTCAGTGTCTTGTACTCAGATACCTCACTAAATACAGTGATGTCTAACTTTACTGTAGTTTTCAAAGAGCTGTGCAAATAGTATATAGTGCTGACTTTTTTGCATTGGAAAAAAATGTACAGAGTAAACTGTCATAATGAAAACATGACAAAGCCATTTGACTGTCTTGTTCATAAACAATGGTGTCAGGACTCTGACACTGACACTTTCATTGACATGAATACTTGCTTTTGAGGAATGAGCTATCTATTTTGAGCAAGTGACATGCTTTTGCAGGTTACCCACTAGGTTTTGCAGTTTGTACTAATTGTTTTGAGAACTGCATTAACGTTTGTGCAAATGTAAATAGTGTTGTGAGAAATGCACCAAAGTGACTGAGAAAAACTGTAATTGGGGTATGTTTTGTTATATATTTCAGATACACGCTCATGTCCATGAGAAAGTGGGGCTTGCCGTATAGACTACTGACTTAAACCCTTTCATAAACTCAACCAATAGTGTTTTCGAAAGCAAGCATAAGAGAAAAGATCACTGCGACCATCTTACATTTATTTTGCACAACTTTTATCTCTTTTGTGGAACCATGCTTCACCAGACTCAAACCCAAATGCTCTGCATCACAAGTGTTCAAAGTGAGCCTCCAAGCAAACCACACCAGAAAAGTTGTTGATATTGAGATAGATAGGTTAGGCAAACAGATTGTATTAAAAATCATAGACACAAACATAGACAAGAAGTTGTTTTGTGGTATTTGTTTGGTGTTGTGCAATGAATTGCACAAAAGAATCCTTTATTCCTTGAAATTATATTCCTGTGTAAATATCATTAGTGTGAAAATTAACAAAAATTACCTAGAAAGTGCAGTCAAATGTGTGTCGAAGGACGTTTTTGAGGATTCACAAAAAAATGTAGGCTGAAGCACATATTTCCAATGAGCCTGTGTTGCAGCAAACCCAGGGCACAGGTCACTCTTATGATAACCATCTTTACCAATAGTCTCCACCCACCAGATGCGCAACCCGTGTTTCAGTCCTCATATAAAGCAACAAGTAAAGCTAAGTGACCTGAACCCTCCTCCATGACCTTTCCTCCAGCACATTACAAACACACCAATGGTCATGACCCGCAATATCAGGGGCCAGGCAGAGGCATGTGGGGCCCACGCGTCTCTCTGTCTCTCTCTCTCTCTCTCTGTCGCTGTGTGTTTGCTCTTTTGTCTGAATGATCGCGTGGCAACCACAGGTGCCGTTCCCTTGAGACACTGCGGAGGTTAATGATCTGGACGGCCAGGCAGGAATAAATAAATCACTTCCAGTTCAGAGTGGGCATAAATCTTTACTCGCGCGCCCATTTGCAGCAGCTCGCGCCACCAGTTGCTAATGATTGCATTTTTTTTCGTATGTGCTTTGTCGTTGATTGCTGAGGGGGGAGGAAGAGGCTTCCTTCTCTCTCTCTTTGTCTTGCTCAGCGTAATTGATTTTGAGTCCTTATGGAGACATTCCAGTTGATTGGGGTTTATATGTTTGCGTAAAGGGTTCATTCTAAGTGACAGTTATGTCACTTTAGATGGGCTGGCTGTGGAGACACTAAACGGACCAGTGGACTGAATAGGAAGCAGTGGTTCTTTTTTGGCGTAGTCACTAGTATGGTGGCTTAAGCAAAATTAAAAAAATTTGCAAATTTAGTTCAAGTTCATTGTTGTGTAAAAAAATATTTTATTTATTGAAATAAATTTAATAAACGTGATGAATCAAAGCTCATCACATTTTTAAATGTTATATACACTCACCGGCCACTTTATTAGGTACACCTGTCCAACTGCTCATTAACGCAAATTTCTAATCAGCCAATCACATGACAGCAACTCAATGCATTTAGGCATTTAGGTTCAAGACGAACTGCTGCAGTTCAAACCGAGTATCAGAATGAGGAAGAAAGGTGATTTAAGTGACTTTGAATGTGACATGGTTGTTGGTGCCAGATGGGCTGATCTGAGTATTTCAGAAACTGCTGATCTACTGGGATTTTCACGAAACCATCTCTAGGGTTCACAGAGAATGGTCTGAAAAAGAGAAAATATTCAGTGAGTGGCAGTTCTGTGGGTGCAAATGCCTTGTTGATGCCAGAGGTCCGAGGAGAATGGCCAGACTGGTTCCAGCTGATAGAAAGGCAACAGTAACTCAAATAACCACTCGTTACAACCGAGGTATGCAGAAGAGCATCTCTGAACCAACAACACGTCGAACCTTGAGGCGGATGGGCTACAGCAGCAGAATACCAAACTCCTGTCAGCTAAGAACAGGAAACTGAGGCCACAATTGGCATAGGTTTACCAAAATTGTACAGTAGAAGACTGGAATTGAAGGACTTGACAATAGAAGACTGTTGCCTGGTCAGATGTGTCACGATTTCTGCTGCGACATTCAGATGGTAGGGTCAGAATTTGGCATCAACAACATGAAAGCATGGATTCATCCTGCCTTGTATCAACGGTTCAGGCTGGTGGTGGTGGTGTAATGGTGTGGGGGATATTTTCTTGGCACATTTTGGGCCCATCAGTACCAATTGAGCATCGTGTCGACGCCACAGCCTACCTGAGTATTGTTGCTGAACAAAGTGTACCCATCTTCTGATGGCTACTTCCAGCAGAATAACGTGCCATGTCGTAAAGCGTGATTCATCTCAGACTGGTTTCTTGAACATGACAATGAGTTCACTGCACTCAAATGGCCTCCACAGTCACCAGATCCTTATTCAATAGAGCATAGTTGGGATGTGGTGGAATGGGAGATTTGCATCATAGATGTGCAGCTGACAAATCTGCAGCAACTGCATGATGCTATCATGTCACTATGGACCAAAGTCTCTGAGGAATATTTCCAGTACATTGTTGAATCTATGCCACGAAGGATTAAGGCAGTTCTGAAGGCAAACGGGGGTCCAAACCGGTACTAGTGAGGTGTACCTAATAAAGTGGCCAGTGAATGTAGATGAGGTCATAGATGTACTAAACACTATCATATAGCACACTTTACACTAATGTGATGTGTTAAATATTAAAAAAGACTTATTATGCAAATATAACTTTTAAAAGGGATTTAAGCGCAGTTTTGTGGCAACAGTGTGTGAATATAACCAGCTCCTAATGCTAAAAATATATTTTATTTTCACACTTGATAAAAATAGTCTGCAGAAACACTTTGATTGACATTCTCCTTTTGTACATGTCATCAGAGGGGGAAAGTCCTGCCCATTAGTGATGATTTATCCCTCATTAGCATAGGATGTTAGTCTTGTTTTCGAATCTGCCACTATGCTGACACACAGGCATTTGTAGCTCCGCCCTCTTTTGAAAAGAGGGCTGGGAGCACAAAATCATTTGAATTTAAAGTGGCTGTCACCAAAATGGCAAAATTAGGATCAAAGCATAAAAGGGGCAGTGTCAAAGAGTTATAAAAGTTTATTTGTGGGGTATTTTGAGCTGAAACATCACTTACAAACTGTAGGCACATCAGAGACTTATTTTATGTCTTGTTAAAAAGGGCATAGTAAGTCTTTTGAAATGATCAACATCAGACTTAAATTAAAATCATTATGCAAATGTTTGGAAATTAAATCATAAAAGGTTATTTCAATGAAAAGCCATACATTGATTTATGATTTATTTCAGTAAAAACGATACAATGTCTGACAATTTACTGTAAAATGTTAGATCGGTTACAGTTATTCACACACACACATGGTTAATGTAGTAACTATAATAACTTATATATATATATTTATACAGTTGAAGTCAGAATTATTAGCCCCCCTGTTTATTTTTTCCCCCAATTTCTGTTTAACAGAGAGATTTTTTTCAACACATTTCTAAACATAATAGTTTTAATAACTCATCTCTAATAACTGATTTATTTTATCTTTTGCTATTGATGATTTTAAGACACTTCTATACAGCTTAAAGTGACATTTAAAGGCTTGACTAGGTTAATTAGGTTAACTAGGCAGGTTAGGGTAATTAGGTTATTATAAGTTATTGTATAATGATGGTTTGTTCTGTAGCCTATCGAAAAAAAAACAGCTTAAAGGGGCTAATAATTTTGACCTTAAAATGGTTCATGAAAAAATGAAAACTGCTTTTATTCTAGCCGAAATAAAACAAATAAGACTTTCTCCAGAAGAAAAAATATTATCAGAAATACTGAAAATGTTCTTGCTCTGTTAAACATAATTTGGGAAATATAAAAAAAAAAAAAAAAAAATTCATCGGGGGGCTAATAATTAGATAGATAGATAGATAGATAGATAGATAGATAGATAGATAGATAGATAGATAGATAGATAGATAGATAGATAGATAGATAGATAGATAGATAGATAGATAGATAGATAGATAGATAGATAGATAGATAGATAGATAGATAGATAGATAGATAGATATTAAATGCACAGTATTCATACACACAAGAAAAGTGTGAATGTTACAATTTGGAAGCATTGTATGGCACTAAGATAAAATGTTGCAGTTTGGATGATTGGTGAACACAGCAGTGTTGCATTGTAATAATTTAAATATTTTAAATGTGAAAAATGTTAAATTATAGTCAGTGAAACATTTTTTAATGCTCATTAAATATCTTAAAATCAATGCAATTTTCAATTCATTAAGCCTTAAAGGTCAATTAGCCAACTGATGTGGCCTTAATTCGCAATAAACATTACCATGTTATTTCAGATGTACTGTTCTCTAGAAAGAAATTACACTATTACATTAGCTTAAGTTTATTGTATATTAATACATACGTTTATTATCTAACACCTCCCTTCTTAACATCAGAGAATCTGCACTGGACAACACACATTTTATGTTATAAAACAAATATATAATAAAATATGAGTAAACTTTTTTGTTTTTTGAAAATTGTTGCGTCAGTTAATGTTTTGCGAGACCTTATTTATTCATTTATTTACTTTTTTATTGTATTTATTGTTTGTTTGCTTACAAGGTTTCATCCGTTCTTAACCTGTTCTAAAAATTCCTATACAAATTTGAGAACATTTTGATATTATACATTTAGGGTTGGGTGACACGGTGGCTCAGTGGTTAACACTGTCGCCTCACAGCAAGAAGGTCGCTGGTTCGAGTCCTGGCTGTGTCAGTTGACATTTCTGTGTGGAGTTTGTATGTTCTCACCATGTTTGTGTGGCTGTGCTCCGGTTTCCCCCACAGTCCAAAGACATGCGCTATAGGTGAATTGAATGAACTAAATTGGCCATAGTGTATGTGTGTGAATGAATGTGTATTGATGTTTCCCAGTACTGGGTTGCAGCTAGAAGGACATCCGCTGTGTAAAACATATGCTGGATAAGTTAGCGGTTCATTAAAAAATCAAATATAATTTCAAGGTGGTGAAATGTAACTGAATTTTTGTATACTGTATCTATAATAACATTATAATAGCATTAATATTACAAAAATACCTAAAACATGTCCAGAATGTGTATTTATATGTGTGTTTTAAATGATAATTTCAACACTAGTATTTCAGTCTTGTTGATGTGACATTTGTCTTTCCAACACTACACTGCACTAATGACAGAATATAATAGCAATAGTTCATGTACTTCCTCTTCATTGAGTTCAGTGAGAGCTCAGCAGATGCCGGCATCTGAATTGTGACATCAAACTTAATGAACGACCCAATTCATCAGAGATCTGTTAAGAGGAGGTGAATGTTTCAAAATGGCCAGCAATTAGCAGGCTTTAACTGTAATTAGTGTGTCCGATTGATTAGTATTGGTGATCAATAGACTCTCTCAAGAGCAATTAGCAGGAGGACTTTATAGAAAAAGGGATTCACTACTGAACGAGGAGAGAAACCTCAGCATATTAAATAAAAAAACAAGCAAATAAGTTATTACACGCTGACCCAAATGGCCTGACCTAGTATGTTATTTCTTGTCCATATTTATTTGATGTCATGATCTCTTATCATGTGTTGTTTATTTTTATTCTGCTCTTGAAAAGTGGAATATGAAGAGATAGTAGAGCTTTAACAATGCATGCTGTCAGAAACTGATAGAAGCACTGAATTTAAACAAGCATCTGTCACACAGCTAATACATCACAATGATTTATCTTTTCAAATGTATATAGTTGGTGCCTGTGCTATTTTGTATTTGGCAGTGCTCTGATCTATCATGCTAAGGATGGAATGAGTTTTGAATAATATAAGAAAGAAATGTGAAGTAAAAGTAACATTCCAGATTCATTAAAATTGTTTTATTGTGAAGTTTTATACACTGACAAATAAATTAACTCTTTTCACTCTGAAATTGTGTGTACATTTTACTAATGAATACAGAAGAATTGCAAGTATAGTAC
Organism: Danio kyathit; assembly: GCA_903798195.1. Lineage (NCBI taxonomy): Eukaryota > Metazoa > Chordata > Actinopteri > Cypriniformes > Danionidae > Danio > Danio kyathit. The sequence continues at coordinate 33,580,834 of LR812524.1, read as the reverse complement.
TGCATATAATGTAAAATTTTGACGTGCAACTTTATTTTCTATAATCTTCTATAAGATTATTCTATGAATTCAATAATCTTTATTCACATCTTTGAAAAAACAATGATAAACAATGAATGCCCACTTTTGTTTCTTTTTGTTTTTAATTTTTTTTAAGGAATTTTTTTTAAATTTAATTTAATTTTATTTTATTTTATTTTGTTTAATTTTATTTACTTTTATTAAATTTAATTTTATTTTATTTTATTTTATTTTATTTTATTTTATTTTATTTTATTTTATTTTATTTTATTTTATTTTATTTTATTTTTCTGCCTCATTTGATGTTCAAACTTTACTTTCACTTGCCTCTTCTTACGTTAAATAACACCATACACTCAAAATGCCTGTTTGTCATAACCCAATGTTGGGTAACTTTTTCAATTTACAAAGGATAAACATTGAATGCCTACTTCTGTTCCTTTTTATTTTATTTTATTTTATTTTATTTTATTTTATTTTATTTTATTTTATTTTATTTTATTTTATTTTATTTTATTTTATTTTATTTTATTATTTTATTTTATTTTATTTTATTATGATTTTTTTATTTGCTTATAATTTATTTGCTTATTATTTTGCCTTAACTTAACTTTCACTCTTCTTTACTCTTCTTTCACTAAATTGAAATTGCCCATATTTTACTCACCTTTGGGTTACAACAACCCAGCATTTTTGTATGGCTACTATGTGATCTTCATGTACTTGGGCACATACCATAAGAATAACCAATGCTTACATGAGACCTGCTTAAAATGTGTAGCAGTTAGCTTCATCTATAGTCCTAAAAATAACTTATTTTTACCTCAATTTATGACTAAAACCTCATTATATCACAATACAAAGTTATTACAAACACTATAGTGATGTATATTGAATTTGGAGTAAAAATCCAGTATTAATCTCAATTAAACAGCAGGTCTGCAAGACTGCATTTTAAAGAAGGTATCATCTGGAAAACCTGGTGTGCACCAATATCTGAAAAATCCATTTAAAAGGTCTGTTTTACAAACATTTGCAGTTATATACAACTTTAAAGCATTTTCTAAACATTTATTTAACATGTAACATCTCATATACATATTACAGATTCTATCAAACATTTTAAATATATATTCTCTTCTAGATGTAAAAGCACACATTGTATGCATACAGTATGTGCTATCAGGGCATGGTTTTATGTAGCTCAATTTTAATTGTATCTCTAATCCACTCATCACTCACTTTTCATGTTGTATCTACAAACAGTAATGACATCAAATACACACACGTTTTGATGATTATGAAAATAAACCTAAAGATGATTTAATTCTTCAAGGTCACACAAATAATGTTGCAACAACAGATGTTAATGCCCTATTCAATATAACATGACAGAATTAGTTTCTTTTCCTGCAATACAGTAAATTCATATTAAACAAATGAACTACTATTCAATGTTTTTTGTTTTTAACATTATTATTTATTTCTTTTTGGACACATCTCATATATGTATTACAGATTTATATATATATATATATATATATATATATATTAAAATATATAAAGAAAAAAAATCAAAAGGGGGCTAATATATATATCATTTGCTTATGTCATGTCAGTCTTGAAAAATATCTAGTAAAATATTATTTACTGTCATCATGGCAAAGATAAAATAAATCAGTTATTAGAAATGAGTTATTAAAACTATTATGTTTAGAAATGTATTGAAAAAATCTTCTCTCCGCTAAACAGAAATTGGGGAAAAAAATAAACAGGGGGCTAATAATTCAGGGGGGCTAATAATTCTGACTTCAACTGTATATATATATATCCAGATGTAAATGCACACATTATATGCATCTGTGCTACCAAGGGATTGTTTTATGTAGCTCAATCCTAATTGTATCTCTAATCAACCCATCACTCACTTTTCATGTTGTATCAACAAACAGTAATGACATCAAATACACACACGTTTTAATGATTATGATGTTGTAGATGGTAATTGTAATATAATTTCTAAAACATTCAAAGTGATTTTGTTACAATGCCAGTGACTGAAAGTGTAACATTGTTACTGTAAAATACATTACAAGTAATGCCCTATTGAATATAATATCTTTGAAATTATTAAGCTTTCTTTTCCAGCAATGCAGTAAATTCATATTAAACATATGAACTACTATTCAATGTTGTTTTTGTTTTTAGCGTTATTATTTATCTCTTTTTAGTGGCCAACATTACATAAACAGGTGAAGTCAGAATTATAAGCCCTCTGAATTATTAGCCCCCTGTATATTTTCCTCCGAATTTCTGTTTGACGGAGAGAAGATTTTTTAACACATTTCTAAACATTATAGTTTGAATATCTAATTTTTAATAACTGATTTATTTTATCGTTGCCATGATGACAGTACATATTTTTAACATATATCTTTAAAGCATTTTCTAAATATTTATTTAACATCCGACAGGACACATCTCATATATGTATCACAGATTTTATCGAACATTATAAAATATATATATTTATTTCCAGATGTAAATGCGCACATTATATGCATATGTGCTACCAAGGGATTGTTGTATGTAGCTCAATCCTAATTGTATCTCTAATCAACCCATCAATCACTTTTCATGTTGTATCAACAAACAGTAATGACATCAAACACACACACACATGCACGCAAGCACGCATGCACGCACATACACACATGTATTTATACTTATGAAATTAAATCTAAAGATGTTACAAATGTTATAGATGACAATTGTAATATTATTACTAAAACATTCAAAGTAATTTTGTTACAATGCTAGTGACTGAAAGCGAGTAACATTGTTACTGTAAAATACATCACAAGTAATGCCCTATTGAATATAACATGACAGAAATTGTAAGCATTCTTTTCCTGCAATACAGTAAATTCATATTAAACATATTTATGAAATAGTATTCAACGTTATTTTTATTTTTAGCATTATTATTTATTTATTTTTGGTGACCAACATTACATAAACAGTTGAAGTCAGAATATTAAGACCTCCTGAATTATTAGCCCCCTGTATATTTCCCCACCACCAATTTCTGTTTAACGTTTTGTTTAACGTTCTGTTTAATGTTTTCAACACATTTCTAAACATGATAGTTTGCATAACTCATTTCTAATAACTGATTTCTTTTATCTTTGCCATGATGACATATTTTTAAGATACTAGTATTGAGCTTAAAGTGATATTTAAAGGCTTAACTAGGTTAACAAGGCAAGTTAGTGTAATTAAGCAAGTCATTGGTCATTGTATAACAGTGGTTTGTTTGTCTGTAGACAATCGAAAAAAAAATTGTTAATGGAGGCTAATAATATTGACCTTAAAGTGGTTCTTAAAAAAGGAAACTTCTTTTATTCTAGCCGAAATAAAACAAATAAGATATTCTCCAGAAGAAAGAATATTATAGGAAATACTGTGAAAAATTTCTAAATAAACAGACTTTTGGAAACATTTAATAAAGAAAACAAAATTCACAGAAGGACTAATCATTTTGACTTCAACTGTACATACCAAACGTTGTACCAAATAGTACCCAGAAAATTTCTTTAAGAACATGGTGTCTATAAATCTCACATTTCAAGGTGTTATGCACGTCAAAAACACAATAACAATCTCAAACGGGATCTGGCCACTGTTGGGATGTCTGCGGACTGAACGACGGGATGGTGAGCAAAACAATACCGGTGAATAAAGTCATTAACGAGGCTTAGAACAGTGGCACCAGTATGTTCTCTTTTATCCCCCTGGTGACACAAAAGAGAGAGGGAGAGAGAAGACAGAAAGGAGGAATAACAAAAAGAGAGAAAGAAATGCACAGAGGCTTTTCTTCTCTTTAAAATGCTGCATTAGGTCTTTTCCAGCAGTCAGTTTTGATAGTTCAAAGCCGGCAGTTCAATAAATAGCTGGAACCGGCACATCTCTGTTCTTGCAAAAAGAAATCAATGTTAATCCTATTACCGGCAGTTATCACCTAGCCCAGAAACGGTGGCAAGTAAGAAAAAAAAAACTGAGATGTCAAAGAGGAAAAGAGGGAGAGAGAGAGAGAGAGAGAGAGAGAGAGAGAGAGAGAGAGAGAGAGAGAGAGAGAGAGAGAGAGAGAGAGAGAGAGAGAGAGAGAGAGAGAGAGAGAGAGCGAGCAAGTCACCCTTCATTCACTTTCAAACACACTTTTGATAATTTACTTCTGTAGAGGAAGAGATGGGGGGTGTTGAGGTGTGTGTGTGTGTGCGTCTGTCTGTCTGTGTAAAGAGGGGGTCCGCAGTGACTGATGTATTTACACGTAATGCCGAGATCAGACCTTGCTGCTGTAAGCAGGATGTTTGAGGCACAAAACGTGGCTTTTCTTCGGCCACATTCACTATGCTCCACAATCCCTTTACCATCTGAGGCCTGACGCATGACCTTTCACCTCTTCTCTCTGTCCTCGGGATAGTGCTGGGAGAATTTCTGGTGATTGTGTCATTTGCGAGAGAGTGTACTGCAAACTCTGGGTTATTTTAGATGCAGAATATGGGGAGAAAATCCATATTGTTGTTTAGGTGTTTAAAGTCTGTTGTATTTGTGGAAATAAGCAAAGATGAGGTAGTTTTAGACTGTGGATGGAAAAAATTGTTGATAAAAATAGTATTTCTTACTAGGGATGCTCCGATTATCGGTATTGGTCGATAATCACATTTAGGACTTGATCGGTACTTGCTAATCTGGCCGATCTTATGAGCTGATCGTAAATGTTGTTTATGCGTTTACAAGCAGAGGAAGATGCATATGCACACCTGGGTTATACATACAGCAGCTACTTCGTGTATTTAAGCCTTTTTACGTATAAGAATTGAAAGTTCTGTGTTTTTGACATTATTGCAAGTTCACTAAAACCTGGCTGGAAATATTAGATACATTTTAAAAAAACCTAAAAATTATGTTTTTTAACATGAATATTAAATTATTAAACTTCTTGTAATTAGCTTATTGCAATGAACAGTAGTTTATAGAACTACTTCCTTTTAGTAAGTAAGTTAGATGTGCATTTTAACTTCTAATGCATCAAATATGCGCTCCAAACCCTTTCTTGATTGAGACGTTGAATTCTTCTTTCATCGTTTGCAATGTTTCAAAATTGCATTGTTAGTACATTTTCTTAACATTTTTTTTATCTGTGCTATTTATTATGTTTTGTAAAGCTGCTTCTGACCATGACATGTTCACACCTAAATGGTGAAAATACATGAAGATACATGTTTAAGGGATTATGTGCAGCATCCTTCATTAATTCTCTTAAGTAAGGAGAGTTCTCCACTTAAGTATCATACTTAGAGGGAAATTGTGCTTTATGCATTATAAAGCTTAAAGCATCAGAATTGGTACTTGTTATCAATGTGTTGTACTCTTTATTAACTGCAAAATTCCTGATCGGAGCGTCCCTAATTATTACATTTTGCACATACTGTGTAATTATACATTTATCGTATTAATTAACACATATATACTTAAGGTTTGATAGGGCTACTGCATGTAATTGCTGAATTTTATCTAGACCTGTCTCATTATTATTATTAGTATTATGTAACAATGATATGGCGATTAATTATTACAAAGTGTTATATCTAATGAAATGTGCTAATATTTGTAGATAATAGTCGTTAGGTTATGTGATGCTTGCTAAATGGTTAACATCAAAACATTCATTCATTCATTCATTCATTTTCTTTTCGGCTTAGTCCCTTTATTAATCTGGGGTCACCACAGCGGAATGAACCGCCCACTTATCCAGCATATGTTTTACGCAGCGGATGCCCTTTCAACTGCAACCCATCACTGGGAAACATCCATACACACTCATTCACACACACATACACTACGGTCAATTTAGCCTACCCAATTCACCTATACCACATGTCTTTTGACTTGAGGGGGAAACCGGAGCTCCCGGAGGAAACCCACGCAAACACGGGGAGAACATGCAAACTCAATATGTCAACTGACCCAGCCGAGGCTCAAACCAGTGACCTTCTTGCTGTGAGGCGATTGTGCTACCCACTGCGCTACCGTGCTGCCCCACATCAAAACATGGTTTTGACAATTAAATATTTGAACAAAAATTGTATTTTAATAAATTGAAATTAATTGTATTCATGATTGATGCATCACAGCATCTACAGTATGAAAAGTCAATGTTTATTTTGAGATCTGCAAATTATTATGTTTAATGGGGTTAATCAATTCTTAATGTTTTCAGTTATTCTGTATATATTCCATATATCTTGTTGCTGATGAAAAATAGGCACTTTGTTTAATTTATGAGTTTTGAGTTATGAGTAGAGCCAGACAAAATCTGCGGACATTTTTTTTTTGCTATTTTGTTAAAATAGAGAGAATTTTGGAGAATTTTGTTAAAAATCTGGATTTATGTGAAATGATTTTGGGAAATCTTAATATATAAAATAAAAAAAATACCTTTTTAACTTTTATTTAAGGTTTACTATGCAAATCCAATTAGATCCACTTTATTTGGTAAACAAAGAAAGTCTCTCATATAACATATCTACCAAAAGACAAAAAATATTACTTTACAAACTGTATTGTAAATAAATCATATGAATTTTTTCATATTAGTCAATGATTTTGCTGAAATTAATAAAAAAACTGAATATTATAAATGTACACACATTTACACAAGTAAATAAACAGAATTGGACTGGCACTTTCAATTTACTATAATCTTCTATGTTAAGCTGCTTTGACACAATCTACATTGTAAAAGGGCTATAGAAATAAAAATGAATTGAATTGAATCAATGATGTTAAAAATCTGTGCGCACGCAGATTCCGTGTGAGCCTAGTTATGAATTATTGCTTTTTAGCATACTAATAAATTGTAATTTTAAATAGTCACACTTTACAGTACATTTTTATTAGTTAATGTTTGGTAATGTATTTATAACTTGAATTAAGAATGAACAATACTTGTACAACATTTATTAATCATAGTTCAGTATTTAATAATGTATTATTACAGTCCAAAGTTGTGCTTGGTAAAATTAGTTAATGCTCTGTGAGTTAACATAGACTAACAAAGAATGACTATATTAGTATTAACTAATATTAACAAAGATGATGTAATGTAATAAACGTACTGTTCATTGTTTGTTCATGTTAGTAAATACATTAACATGAACAAATGAAGCCATATTGAACCCAAGTATGACCTTTTAAATCTTTATAGTTGGCCACAATGTTCAGCCCACCCATGTTTTACCAATATGTCAGTCACAAGTTTTTGTAAGAAACTGAAAATTGTTTCTTACAATACAATATAATATTATTACATATTATTAATGGTATGTTTCGTTTTTACATAAATTGCCAAGTTACCCAGTAATGCACTCACAAATTCTTCAGATAATTTGCAACTGAGCATCATCAAATGAAAAATTTGAAATGATTCAATCAAATATTGGATCATTGAGAATGCACAAAAAATGCATACAAAAAAACTGAACGAATAAAAGAAGAGGGAAAAAAGCAAACAAAACCGACGCAGTCTTGTTCAGAAGTGCATTTCTCTTGTGAACAGAGCAGCAGTCTAGATTAGAGCTAATCATTGTCAGCAGGATGCAGAAGTGGGCCTTCTCACTGACGGATTAGCCCTGCCGCTGTTGTTGTTCCTATTGTTATTGTCAGAAAAATATAATTACTGCCGAATCTCATCAAAGCAAGAACAGCCTTCTCAGAGTTGCTGCCCTATTTCATCCGGAATAATAATAATAAAAAAAAATGCAGTAGAGTAAGAGAAGAAAACTAACCTGAATGTGCTTTTGTGGAAACAACCGATTAAAGCACAAAAAGGGATCTTGCTATGAAAACAGGCCCTTGCTGTATTATATTTTTTCTGAGCTTTTGTTTTCATATTTTATTTTAGTTTTCAGACCCCCTCTTCTTTAAAAAAAACAGCTGACATCAAGTTTTCACCTTGACTTGACTGACTGTATATATATTTATTTCCTGTGTCATGAAAACGCGGGTGACCCCATTCCAGTCCGGCCCGTTTGATATTCCTGCAATAAATTAGATGGCAACAGAGGTGCTTTAACATGTAAAATAGCGGTGACATGCTAAATAATGAGCCATGCTAGTATTACAGAGCTCCAGCTAGGGGACCCAGGGGTATTCCCGAGCCTCGGAGCAACCCAAAGGGGGTGAGGGGGGACCAGGAATATACGGAGCTACGGCGCTGAATATGGAAATGGCATTAATAGACCCCACGCCCAAAGCTAGATTAGAGTGTGTCAACCTCAGTGGCCTGAACGCCATGTGTTTAGGTCCACCAACAACATAAAGAAAGCGAATTATTTATTGAGGAAATTGCTCTCTTTTTTTTATTAGTCCCCGATGAATGTCCAGGCCCATTCTGCGAGTGTTATTCTTCCGTTTTGATTCCATTTATTCTCCGCCAGATAAACTGCCCATCAAAATAAGGGGGGGGCCTTATTTTGAAGGAGCAGGGTCATCTGTGTTGCTGCTTGTATTCGTCACCCATCAGCACTCATGATCTGTTCCTTTTTTCAACATCTGATTTATCACCACAACTAGCGTCTGGTTTTAGATGGTCATAACCCGGTGAACCGCAGGAACGGTTTGTGGGTTATGAGCCGCCGTTGTCCTTCAAGTGACACGGCGCTGTTCTATTTCAATCAAGAGATTCTGTGTAAACACTAAATACACATTTGATCGCCGGAAACTTCATGAGGTCAAATGACATTGTGCAGCTAGGCTGTGAATCAGCACCTGAAGATGCCTCCCAGCTGTGGAATATTATAAAACCCACTGACGGTAAATTTGTAATCACACATTTTAACGGTCAGTTTGCTGTTGGATGAAACATTTGGGATGTTTTGATGTTGTGTTGAGACTTTGAACTGACAAGATTGATAGACGAGAGCCATTGAGTTTGTTTTTTTCCACCCTGTTGTGTGAAGGATAAAGAATTGCCTCTTTTTCTCATTTCCCCTCCTTTTGGCCATTTTTCCCCCCGCGACTTTAATGCTGTCTGCTGACTGCTGTACTATAATAGCCGGGATGTTTTATGTACGTGCAGCAGCAGGATTAAATTTTTAATGGCTCCATTGGTACTTGTCCCGGGTCATAAAAAGTGCTGCAATAACGCAAGAAAAGGTTATTGCAAACGCATATGTGTTCTTCCTTTTTGAGAGAACGTCAAACATTTAGTCTGTAGTCACATTGTGACTGTACAGATCTTAAATTTGGTAAATTAACATTTTTTTTTTATTTAAGAGTAGCTAAATGACACATAAAGTGAAATAAATATATAAATAAAGAAGCGGCCTCTGTTGGAGGGTGGCGTGAGGAACGGCGGCTGATTGTTCGCTAACATTATGCACACTGTTTGAGTCTAAATAACCCTGTGAGCGCATCGTAAACTGTCCCTCTCGCGTGGCAGTAGCGTGAGACGGAGGCGCCCCCCTCGTAAACAACTCTGTCATTTTAAGTAAGCGTGGGCCTGCTTACCAGGCACCTTTCGCTCGGCAAGCCGCACCTAATTTAGCAGCCTTTAAATCTTTTGCCGTCGTTGTCGTGAGAAACGCCTGGTTGCAAATGTCTTTTATTGAATGCTGACTCTGTGGTATTACAGGCTTGCAGATATGCCTGCTGTAATATGTCCCGAGCTTTATCTTGTAATGGTAAAAGTGTATTAATTTTAGTGGACTTTCAGAGAGGGAGCGTGCGAAAGGGACGGGTTTGATACTGTTTGGGATTGGGGCCGCTCGACACACTCTTCAAACACATTTTTCACGCGGGGATCCAGCGAGACAGCTGAAGACCCTCATGCATTTCTTAGATACCCTAAGCGCAGATTTATCAAAATCTATCTGGAGAAAAGGTGTATCTCGGTAATAACTACTTTCCCCCAAAAAAGTGCACCAAAAGTGAGGTTTTGTCGAGCGTCTCTTTGCTGTTGGTTTTTCTGCACAAGAGAGGATTACGTATGAGAATACTTGTATCAGGAATTTCTAATAGAGGAATTCAGAATTTATTATTACCTCCCTCTTATAGTAAAGCTGAGAAATACACTTGAAAAGCGTTTTCAGAAGTATATATATATTTTCCAGTTGAGGTTAAATGCTTCTCTTCAAGATTGTATGTGTTACTTGTCACTTTTACACTTGTTCAATCTCTGGCCTCATGAAGCAAGTGTTGTATGAGTGCCCATGATAAAGAGGAATCTTTTGAAAGTGCTGTTTAAAATACATATGCCAAGTTCTCTGAAATGCACGTCGCATTCATGCTGGTTTCATATGGTTTTGAAAAACTTTCAAACCGTTTTCAGAGAAGTTTGAATGTAATAGAAAATGCAATGTTGTGTAAACATACAGTACAAACACATCTTAATCTCTATTTTCAAATACGTTTAATGGTTGAAAAAAGTATACATATTTCCTAAAATATTATGAAAGATTGCTAAATATCATAACATGTTATTTGGGTATCCACATCGGATGGCATTTTACAGTATAAAGTAACCCTTGTGATCATTTTAGCAATGAGACACAGTGAGAAAAGAGCTACACACTACTACATGATGAACTTATAAAGCAATATTTGAGTAACACTTTTTTAAATAGTATGTAATAAATTATGTAATTCAGTAATAAAACGATCAGTTTACATTTGTAAAGATGTATTCATAGCTGATCGTTTTATACAAAAGCAGCTTACAAATGATTGATATCATCATTTCCCCTGAGATATCATAAAGGCTTGAAGATTTTTGATTGTTTAAATAAACAATCAAGCTAGCAGGCAAACAAACAAACTAAAAACATGCATCATATGACTGATTCAGTGTTTTTTTTTTTTCGGTTCAAATATTAATGAACTAAAACATATTGATTGTTTTTTTTTAACTATTAATTTTCCTTTTCATTGAAAAACCCTTCAAACATACAGTACTACCTAAATTCTAACAAGAAAGAGATGGACCATATATCAAAGTACTCTTGAAAGTACACAAAGTGAAGTTAGCTTACTACAAAAGGAATTCAAAGCCCTTCCTCCCACCACACCCATCTAACATTGATCAAAATATTTATGGAAGGTTAATAAAAAATAAAAGGCAATCATGAATAACATTTACAATCATAATATTGCTCTGGCTGTGACAAAACAATTTTTAAATGATAGAAAGGTGTACATGGACAATAAAACCAAAACAGACATTATAAAATAATTATTAGATAATTATAAAAGAATAATGAAAAAAATAAATTTATTAATTAACATACAGTAGTCTTGTAAAGTCTTGTCAGTTCAGTCTATCTGCAAAATAATATATATAATTCCCAAATCTTGTTAAAAATGGACAATTTGTCACTTGATGAATCTCAGTTCTTCTAAGTGTAATATATTTCCAAGTTCTCTAGCCCACATTTCATTTATTTGCAATACACATACACAATAGAATTGCTTGTGTTTGGTTTCTACTACAAGAACTGTTCTCTGCTCCTAAAAGTCTAATATTAGGGTCAGGTTCCAGATTCGTTGAATACACTTCAGAAAGAAATTGAAATATATTTTTCCAGAATGGTTTACTGCATGACCGATTTACTGCATGACCACAAAGAATGAAACAGAGTTCCTGTTGACACATTGCACTTATTACAACATGAAGAGGTTGTAGGGAATATTTTATGAAGTTTTGATTTAGAGTAATGGAAACATTTTGATTGTTAATAAAGAAATTAATGAATGAATAAATAAATATTGTTATACAAAGTTTTTGAGATATTAAAATATGCACTGAAGCTAAGTATATTCATACTGTACAGTTCTCTTAAAAAAATCCATTATGCTCATCACATGCATCAATATTGTATAGCTTCCTATTAAAAATATGAATTTAAAAGACAGATTTTCCAGGGGTGTACTTATATATGCTGAGCACTGTTGGCTTCACTTTGACATTTTTGAGCAAAAAACCCTTAAACAAAATATAAATGTAAATTATTTATAATAATTATACATGTATATAAATCTTTTGTAATAAAGTGTTTAATAATTATTATTAATACATCATTATTAATTAATAAAATATATTTCAAGAAATGTAATGAAGTCGATTGATTGATTGATTGATTGATTGATTGATTGATTGATTGATTGATTGATTGATTGATTGATTGATTGTGGAAGTGCTCGAAAATCTGAATGTCAAGCAATATAAAATTTTTGAAATTACAGCGAATATATTAGCATCTTTGGGATTCAAAAAATAAAAACAGTTGAAGTTAAATGACTTGTATATAAGTAATTTATATGCATTTTTCAGCACTCCAGCTCTTTGACCCACACACACACACACACGTACGTAAGTGCCGATTTTTTAAGCGTTGTATGTTCACCTCATTTGGCCCTAATTGTGTGTATTTGGTAGTTGTAAGTGTATTTGGTAGTTGTTGAATCTCCTATGCTCTCGCTGTGGCCCTACAAAAATACTCCAGCCTCACGAGCTACTCAAGGGGCTTTAATAAAGGTGTGCTGCAACAAACGCACACCGAGGACAAGCGTACTGAAAGATATGGTGGAGTCCTGCAGAAACGTGAACGGTGGCGCATCGTTGTAGCGGCTGCAGTTTCGAGAGCACAAAACGGCGGGTGTTTTTATCAAGCCGAGGGCCTAGACCACCGGAGGCTCCTGTGATGGAGGAAAATCAGCGGTCACAAACAGTCACAATGCCTCCCCTCTCTCATCTTTCTCTCCCTCTCTCTCTCTCTCTCTCTCTCTCTCTCTCTCTGTCACTGACTTCCACTCTCCTGTCCCTATGTTTATCAGGTTTTGGGGGCACTGTATTTTGATGTCAATAAGCAATTTTTCTTGCCTGGTCTCCAGCCTGACCCCTTTAATCCATCAATATATTATTAGAGATAAAGTTTTGTGGACGCCTGCTGCAGTCACAAGATAAATGACATCTCTGAAGTCACGCATTAAAGACTAGATTAAGGCCCTGTGACTGTGTCTTCAGCGCTCATCTGTGCGCCTCTGTCCAACCTATCACACTAAGTGACAAGAAAGAAAAATAATGAACTGAGGCAGAAAAAGCAAAGAGATATTTCTTACACACACTCAGTCTCACGCTCACACACACACACATGGGTACGTCTGTCTTCAGCTGGGATTAGGGTGCATTAGAGGAGAGCTGTAGAAGAGGAGAGAGAAATGGAGGGAGAGAAAAAAAGAAAGCAAGGGAGTGACTGAAAAGGGTCCTCCTTCTGTTTTGGGGGGTTTTCTTTGGCCCCGACCGTGAGGAGAGGGTGGGCATCTTTTCTTTTTTCTTTTTTTCTACTCCTTCTTCCTCTATATTCCTCTGTCGAGCTGCGAAATGAATCACAGATTTTTAAAATGAAAAGAAAAGATTAAATTAGACTCTTTTTGAGGTTTATAGCTTGATCTTTCGTCATATCTTTAGAGTAAATTTGTTTGTGAAGACATCCAGTGGATTGTGGGTGACAGTCCTGGCAGTGAACTACAGCATTTTGTAAACATTACATTGGTTTTAAAAGGCGTTCAAAAGACTTCTGAGCTCGATAATCTTCAGAGGTAATGATACTGAGAAAAATGAACCGCCTTGCGTCATTTATATGCAATTTATGCTGCTTTAGTGTTCTGTAAACCTAAATATATGACACATAATCTCAGAACAATTTAGGAATTGTATTGCCTTTTAATGGGGGGAGAGAAAAAAATGACAGAGTATGAAATGAAGGATTTTGTCAGCCATACAAGGAAAATATGAGTCTGTCATTTATTATCTTAAGCCAGCTCACATATTTGGCCAAAGATCTTTGTCTCTGTGCTCTTTAACTCTTGCAACCTTGCATAAAGGAAATACAAAATAAATAATTCAAATTTTAATTAGGATTTTTTTTCAGAATCAGAACTGTTTATATGATTCTTTGTGTATTATGTTTAATGTTTTACATTAACTTTGAACATTTTATTTTGTTCAACAGTGTATGTGTGTGTTCGTGTGTCTGTCTGTCTAGAGAAGCATTAGAAAATTGCAGTGTTAAACATTCATTTGAAAGTTGCTCCTATAAACATTACAGATCCCAGAGAGACTAATATAATAATAATTATTATTTCATTCATTTTCCTTCGGCTTAGTCCCTTTATTTATCAGTGGTCACCATAGCGGAATGAACCCCCAACTTATCCAGCATATGTTTTTACTCAGCAGATGCCCTTCCCAGTATTGAGAAACATCCATACACACACATTCACACACATACACTATGGGCAATTTAGCTTATTCAATTCACCTATAGTGCATGTGTTTGGACTTGTGGGGGAAACCTGGAGGAAACCCACACAAACACGGGGAGAACATGCAAACTCCACACAGAAATGCCAACTGACCCAGCCGGTGCTTGAATCAGTGACCTTCTTGCTGTGAGGCGACAATGCTAACCACTAAGCCGCCATGCCGCCAATAATAATAATAATAATAATAATAATATGTTAAATAAATTACTTTAAAACTTGCATATGTTCATGAGCAGAATGTATCTATCAATAATAATTCATAATTCCATGGTATGTTTATTATTATATTAGATTTGTCATCATCTATTTATTCAGTTAGTCAAAGGAAGCACTGTAAAATTTTAATGTTAAACATAAACTTCAAAATTGATAGTATATAAATATATATATATATATATATATATATATATATATATATATATATATATATATATATATATATATATATATATATATATATATATATATATATATATATATATATATATGTCAGATACCAATCGCAAAATCAGTAGAAGTTAAATTACTTTTAAACTATTTTAGATAACTCTTCTCGAGGAAAATATGAGTCCATCACAAACCCACTTCCACAGGCCTGTTTGGCCAAAGATCCCTGACTCTACGCTGTTTTACACTTCTAACCTTGCAGCCATCCCCCTTACATATCATATTAACAGCCAGGATTACGAAAATGAAATGACAGTATTATGGGACGGACAGCAGACTTGCAGAGCGAATATTAGGAGAGTCTATCTGGTCACACTTGGTGTTAAGTGGGACTGAGCGCTCATTAGGTTTGCTGGAGCTGTAAGTTCATGTAGGCTGATACGCCCTGCACTTCAGGTCACTGCAAATCCACATCAGAGGATTTTTTTTCTTCTTCCTCTTTTTTTCCGCCCATGTCCAGAACTCTGTTATCGGATCCTGCCTGTAATACCAGGACTGAGGTGTCACCGTTATGGCTGCGTACGCAAAAGATGGAGGTTATTTGAATTTTTTCCATTAAGCCAAAGTCGCTGTGCGTGTTCTGGTGTGGAACCGGCACTCAGCCCATGGAGGAGGATGTTGAGGTTGTGTGTTTGCCCGGGTGTCGTGGCTGCTTTGTATTGGCATCACTTGTGTGTCAACTTCAGTTCCGCAGGCCGACTCCACAAGACGCAGCTCCTAATCCCAGCACCGCCCGCAGACTTTTACTAGCTCTGCTGTTCAGTAAACAGGACAAAAGCAGGAGATATGACAAGAAGGTTCAGGTTTGGAGATTACCTAAACCGGGTTTTAATTTTAGTTTGAAGTCATTGAACCTTCTATTGTTTTTGTGTTTGAGACCCCAGAGATGCTAATACTGAATGTTTTTGATTGTTGTTCTATTTTGAACTTTAGCATTAAAAATAGTAATCAAAATGTAATATTATATATTACATTATTATTAGCCCCCCTGAATTATTAGCCCCCCTGTTTATTTTTTCTCCAATTTCTGTTTAAAAAAGAGAAGATTTTTTTAACACATTTCTAAACATAATAGTTTAAATAACTCATTTTTAATAACTGACTTATTTTATCTTTGTCATGATGACAGTAAATAATATTTTACTAGATATTTTTCAAGACACTTCTGTACAGCTTAAAGTGACATTTAAAGGCTTAACTAAGTTAATTAGTTTAACTAGGCAGGTTAGGGTAATTAGGCAAGTTATTGTATAACAATGCTTTGTTCTGTAGACTATCAGACTATCATCAATCATTTTGACCTTAAAATGGTTTAAAAAAAATTTAAAACTGC
The DNA here is from genome assembly GCA_903798195.1 of Danio kyathit. Taxonomy (NCBI): domain Eukaryota; kingdom Metazoa; phylum Chordata; class Actinopteri; order Cypriniformes; family Danionidae; genus Danio; species Danio kyathit. The sequence goes on along the minus strand of LR812524.1, from coordinate 33,564,648 downwards.
TTTTATTCTAGGTGAAATAAAACAAATAAGACTTTCTCCAGAAGAAAAAATATTATCAGACATACTGTGAATATTTCCTTGCTCTGTTAAACATTAATTGGGAAATATTTAAAAAAGAAAAATAAATTCAAAGGGGGGCTAATAATTCTGACTTCAACTGTGTATATATATATATATATATATATATATATATATATATATATATATATATATATATATATAATATATATATATATATATATATATATATATATATATATATAGTTCTGTATGTTTCTTGCTTAACAGCACTCCTACAGCCTCTTCAACCTTGTGTATTACTCCGCCCACGTTGAGTGACAGCAGATCAATATACTCACAGCATTTTGACAAATATTGCAGCTGTTGGACAACATAATGTACTTTTGAGGCTTTTTAGGCGAGAATGTAGTTGTTTAGATTGCAGCTATGCAGTTAATTTAAAAGGATAGTGCCTATTTTTAATATAATTTTGGAGATTCAGCGTGTCGGCGGCCATCAGCCTGTCATTGAGCAGAGCAAAGAACTATAAATAAACTATATTAATAATGTGATTTTAAAATGCATTCAGAGAGAAATAAAACTTTATGAGCAAAACACAAATTACCCAATAAACAAAACATTTTCTCTCTATTATTTTTTTTGTATGTGTTTGGTCATGAAATATAAACCTGATGCTGTGAAGTTAAGATTTTTTTCCCCAGTTTGTTCAAGCTATTGAAATGATCTTAATGCATTTGAGACTCTTAACGTGTAGGTCAAGTCAACATTTGTATTTAAGTTGAGCAATAAGCAGAGAGTTAGAAATGCATGGGAAGAGGAAAAAAAAACCTAACTATAGAAAACTCTTTCATTTCTTCAGCTGTGGGCAGGATAAAAGACCTGAGATCTGATGTTAAGTGTGATTACAGTGTGAATTTATAGATTTTTTTAGATGCCGAAGGCACTTTATATTCCTCACACTTTCTCTCTGGACTCATGAGTTCAGTCTGGCTTGAACATTTAATGGACAATTATGAAATTCTGAACTAATTCTTTGCCGACATCATCAGCCAATTAATTTAAGTGGGTCTACGGTTGGAGGTTGATCTTTTCTCTTTTGAATTTAGCGGAAGTTCCTCCTTTGTTCTGCATGAGAGAAATTAATTTTTTTTAATCATGAACCCACAATTGAATTCACTGATCTTGTTAAAGTCATTTCTCAGTGTCTTTTATACAAGGCTGAATGACTGTTTTAGTTGAGATACTTAGTTCAACTCGGTCATATTAGCATGAAATGTAAACTGCTCTTTAAATGGGTTTGATCTGTGTGTATTTAGTAGAGCAATAACAACATTCTGGAAAATCTTTTTATATAAATGTTTTTTCCCACCATTTATGGTGTTTTGGTAAGAGAAATTTTGGAATTTTGGAATTTTGGTTTTAAGAAAATATTTGACAGTAAACAACTAACTGACTGACTGACTGACTGTCTAACTAAAAATATCATTTTATTATTTGCTGACAGAGAACATTAGAGAGTGTCAGAGTGTCTTCAAGAATTAGCTACTGTTAAGGGGTCAACATTAAGGATTAAAAATATTGTGTGAAAAAAATCAGGTTAGTAATAATGAATTTGCAAAAAGATGCTGTTTGAAAACATTTTTATTATAATATATTGGACATTTAAAAAATGTATAGTAAAATACATTAACAAGAAATATGCTGCTTCATTTTGTTCATTAAGAAACTTCTTTGTTTATATAATAATAATAATCATAACAACAACAATAATAATAATAATAACAATAATAACTTTATTTTTATATAGCACCGTTAAAAGTTGCATCTCAAGGCACTTTACAGACGTATAAAATATGCAACAGTAAAATATACATACAAGGATGCAACAAAAAAAAAAAACTGTTATAATAAAAAATAATTAAAAACACATAAAGTAATAATAATAATAATAATAATAATAATAGGTATAAAAATCAAATAAAAATCAAATAAAAGCTACCCTAAAAGTGAGTTTATTATTTATAAATATATTAAGTTATTGATTTATTTTCTCAATCAGGTGTCAGTTACTTGATTTTTGATAATAATAATAATATTAATAATAATAATAATAATAATGTTTTTCAATAAGCACAATTAAATGTTTAAATGTTATTTATTATAATTATTTATTAATATTTATTTATTTCACTTATTTTATTTAAATTTAGTTTATTTGTTTATTTGTTTGTTTGTTTGTTTGTTTGTTTGTTTATGAGGCAAAATGTTTAATAAACAGAGATGTGTGAGATATGTGTGAATCATATGCAAATTTTACATAAAGGAGCAAACCACGAAGTGTACAGAATTCCAATAACTCAACACATTTCTATTTTGTGATAATTTATACAATTGTTTATTGTTTATTTATTTATTTTAGAATCTAATACAATACTACACTCCAAAAAAATATGTTCACTGTTTGTTTAAACTATTTAAAATGATCTGCAACAACACAATTCTTAATTTTATTTTATTTATTTATTTATTTTTTTTGGGGGGGGGGGGGGGGGGGGGACTTAATTGTTTTACTTAAATTAGTACAATCAAATAAGTTAACTTAAGTCCTTCGTGTTGCACAAACACAAATCGATTGAGTTGAACCCAGCATTTTTTACTGTGTATGGGTTTTCACTTTAAAGGGATATAAAGTTCATTTGCTCACACTTTACTTGTCACAAACCAGTTTGAGTTTCTTTCTTCTGTCAAACACAAAAGAAGATATTTTGAAGAAAGTTGGAAACTTGTAATCATTGACTTCCACAGTATCTATTTTCCTACTATTGACATCTATGATTACCAGTTTCTAGCATTCTTTAAAATATATTCTTTTGTGTTTATAAAGAAACTCATAAAGGTTTGGAACCGCTTGAGGGAGAGTAAACAGTGAGTACATTTTTATTTTTGGGTGAACAATCCTTCTAAGGGTTTCTCTCCCCTTGTTCACCTCTCCAGTAATACCTTTATCACTCTCTGTATATTTTTACACACCTGTCCAGCCCTCAAAGTGACCTTTTACACTGCACTTTCAAACAAATCCACGAAAAAGCCCATGCAGGCTATTTAGACTTTATATTCATTTACTCTTCGTGAGCTCTTTAGCATTTAATAAGACCCTCCGCAGGCAAGCGCTCTTAATCAAATAATGTTTTTGTGCGTTTTCAGCTCTTTTTGCTTTTTATAAATGAAAGTGATGGCATTTTAATAGGTGGGTGTGTGCCGACACGAGGAGACAATCGCCTCTCATTGAGCGCAGGGGGACAAGCCCAAGACAACGTGAGTTATTACTCCTCTCCACCCTCTCCAAAAAATTCACCCCCACTCTCACACACGCACATGATGGATACGCAATGATCACTTAAAACCACAACCATGATAAACTAATGAATCAAGATCTGCATTAATCAACGAGTGGCCATTACAGAGAGATGAATGGAAAAGCGAAAAGTTCCTTCTCTAATGATGAAGTGCTAACTGTTTAATAGCGGACAAGGCGACTGAAGGAAATTACACACAAGGGATTCATGCATCATTTTGGAAGATATTAATATTTCACCCCCCTCTTCTCTCTTTCCTGACCTCCTCCCCCCGCTCCGTCTCACACTCTGCTGCCGTTAACAGGCGTAATCAAAATTCATTACCAGGCAAACCGGCCTGATTAAACATAACAGAGTCGCTTCACCGTCCCGCAGAAGCCAAAAGTGGACAAGAGCTCTTTTGAGAAATGGACGATTACCGCTATTAAGCAAACATTAAATGCTCATCCTATTCGAGTGGAACCACTGAAGAGGTTGTGAAGGATGCATATCAAAGCATTTGTCATTGTCAGGAGAGAGGGATGTAGCATGTACCCCTGCATTTGTGTTAATGAATTAATTTGTTTGTTTTGAATTCCTGGATTGGGGCATTCATTAGTTTTCCTGTTCATCTCACTGGCTGTTGATCGGCTGCTGAATCTAATCTGAATGTCATGTGACTAATCGCTGTGGAGGAGTGAAGTGACAAGCTGTGATTGGCTGATGGAAATACTAGAACATGTGTCGTCAATAGTATTTAGATGCTCAGTAGTGATTATTGTGCTGTAGCTGTAAAGTCAGCTGAGGGAGATATTTAAATGTGTTTGAGTTATATATTTAAGAATTAGTCACTGTTAAATTATGTATTATAATGAACTTTAATGTTAGAGATTAGGGGAGACCATACACCCGGCACAATAAGGTGCAAGACATGCTATTTTCAGACCAGCGCAACCCTAATTTTCACTTTTTGAGGCACATTGTTTAAATAGCAAATCCATTCGCGCCACTTTGTGGACTCATGGTTGTGCTGGTCTATAAAGCAGATGTGTTGAGGTGCATTGTTTGTGCGTTGCTATTTTGAACTGAAATAGACCACGCCATTCACCAACTAAAAGCTGGTATAAAGTCCAGGGCAGAGCACATTAGTTATGCACCTATGCAGGTTCAAACGCTTACACATTGCTTAATACACACAGGATGTACAGCAATACGCAAATATCTTTACATATGAAAACAATTAAAGGATTAAAAGGTTATAAAAATTATTATTTTCTATATAAATATAAAAACCACTGCCTCCATGCCTTCTTCATGTCCGGGGGTCTTGTTTCAGTCTATTCATGACAATTTGCCTTTGTATAATGTTATTATTATCAGCAGTATTATTTATTATTTGCATCTTTAAATTTGTTTTAATAAAAATAAGCTCATATTTGTCCACCTGTTGGGTTTTGGACCATATGGGGCATAAGCATAGGATGTGTGTTTGAATATAACTCAGTTTTTTGACCACACTTTATTAATATTGTTTATTTATTCGTTAGCTGGCAATTAGAACTGAATTTAGAAATTGTTTTGAAACAAATCTTTGCGATTAACAAACTAAATTAAATATGTAGGCTAATGGATGTATTCAATGGAGTGCGTACAACACCGTTTCCTTATCCACGAAAGTAAAGAGGCCAAATGGAGGAGGCCCGTTCTTCATCCTGGTGCAGAGGGTTTGTTTAACTGTTTTCTCACCAGTGAAGCATTCAGTTTTTTCACTTACAAACTCCGCCATGTAAATATCAAATTCGCCATGGCACGACGCAACTGACTCCTAATGGGAATGGGAGATGAGACTCAGATTCGTTTAATGCACACTATGCTCAAAACACACCCATAACTCATTAAGAGAATAAGCACAACCCTGTTAGACCACGTGCCAGGGCGCAAACCGTATTTTTCCATCCTTAAAATAGTAAAAGTGGATTCAGACACGCCCTTAATGCTTTTGCGCCTAGATCATTTAAATAGAACCCAGATGTGTTCCTTGAAAACATTCTGCTTGGTTATAATTTAATTTAATTTATTTAATTTATGATTTAATTTCTTGCAGAATGATGTTATTATTAAAATGGATATTTCATAAACTGGATTTGATATAAACATACTTTGTCAAAAATATATTTAAAAAAATTAGCTCTTATTTATTTGTTTATTTCTTTAGTTTATTAATACAAATGATTTATAAAAGCACATTAGCTGAATGAATAAACAAATGAACAAACATAGACAAACTTTTCCTGACAATAGTCATAAATGTTCACCAACAAATAAGTGTTTAAAAAATTATGAATTTAACAAGTAAATAAATTAGAGAATTTAAAATAACAATAAATAAATAATAAATTCTAAATAAATTTGCCAAATGCAAATAAACAAACAAACAAACTAATTATTTATTTATTTATTTATTTATTTATTTATTTATTTATTTATTTAGTTAGTTAGTTAGTTAATTTAATTTAATTTAATTTTATTTTATTTTATTTTATTTTATTTTATTTTTTACCAAATTTGATATGAGTAAATTTGACATTTTATTTGATATAAATTAATAAATAAACAAATAAACAATAGTAAAAAATAAAATAAATAAATTATTATTTATTTATTTTTTATTTTATTTTATTACTAAGTTGATATAAGTAAATTTGTTTTTTAATAAATTACACTCTATATATATATATATATATATATATATATATATATATATATATATATATATATATATATATATATATATATATATATATATATATATATATTATTTTTTTTTTTTTTTTTTCAAACTACTTAATTAAAATGAGCTGAAACAACACAATTCTTGAAATTTCATTGGGACAACTTAAATTTTGTTCAATCAATGTTCAATCCACATACATTTGTTAAAAGTGTTAAGTTAACTTAATCAATTTGTGTTGGGACAACATGAATGAATTGTCGGAACCCTGCATTTTTTACAGTGTATGTTCATGCCCAACCTTAAACAGTGTTTTACCCATTGGGTCAGATTGATTCTTTTTAGGAAAAAAAAAAGGCATCACACCATTTATAACATACAAGTGATATCCGTAGAACAGTATTGTAAAAAGCACCATACAGATTATTATTTTGGCTTGTGTTGCTGTTGTTGTCGTTGTTTTTTTCTATATCAGCACTGCTAGTATCTGGCCTTGTCAGTTTGGTAGGAGGTGGCATGCTGGCATCACCGGCAGGAAGCAGAATTGTGTCCATTTAAAAGCAGGTACGGAAGGGAGTTATAAGAAAGAGCTGCTGTGACCTCTCTAGAAGCCGGTCCAATCGCTTTCTCATCATATCAGCATTTCAAAACACTGTTGCCTACTCCGGCTGCTCTTTTCTTCAGCCCCTGCTCCATCTCTGTTTACTTTTCTCTCCTTCGTTCTCTATCTCTCCTTCCCTTTCTCGCCTATGTGTGTGCACATACGTGTAGCCTTCTGTGTGAGGATGTGAGGAGAACTGAAAGGATATTATATTTTATTGTATCTGTCATTTTCCTTCTATCTACCATATGACTTCTTAATCCATCTGAATGCATAGAAGATAATGTTTTGGGCGAAATAACATAAGAGGGAAGATAGACTCCCAAGGACCAATATCTTTATTGCTTGGAGGATAAACGGATTATGTCAGCCGTTTTCTACCGCTGACAGCTTTTCTTATTAACCGATTTTATTTTTAATCTGCCGAGGAAGAAATGCGGTTTTATGTCACAATAAAACGCTGGTCACATCTAATGCTGCCCTCAAACAAACAGATTTCTCAAAGCCTTGCTGGAAAATTTGAAATAACTTTAAAGAGGGGTTTTTGGTGGAGGATGCGGGCAACACTTCTTTATCCACAAGCTTGTTCAGCTGAGAAGTCAAAGATTTGTGAAGTCTCTTAATGTTGTGGGATTTTTTTTATAGTTAGCAGTGTAATACAGTGTAAACGTTTGTTCGTTTTGCTGATCTCGTAGCACAAGCGAGATCATATAACTCCGTAGTGAACGTCCGTAGGTTTGTTTTAGGTATCACTTTATTTTGATGATCCCTAATGCTGATTTTTTTGGACTATAAGACTACGTTCACACTGCAAGGCTCAGTGCTTAAATCTGATTTTTTTCTCAGATCTGTTTTTTTTTTTGCATAGCTTGTTCACATTGTTGTTATAAATGTGGCCAGAATCAGATTTCCAGTGTAGATGATGTTTGCAGCACAGAATGATGACGCATGTCGATCGAAGATTATGTAGAAGTCACATGAAATCCTACATAACCGTTCACACTGAGGTCACATTGCAAAACTTCAGATCTGTGTCTGATTTAATACTACATATGAAAGTGGCACAAATCTGAATTCAAAAATCAGATTACATGTGGTTTGGGCTGTTCACGTTGTCAAGACAAAAACAGATCTGAGTCACGTGGGCAAAAATATGGGCAAATGTGGGCAGATTTGGGCGACTTTAAATTAAACATAGTCTAAGTTACATTGCAACTATATGCCAACACATTCTCATTAGAGTATTAGTATATTATTGCTATCTTTTTAATATCAGCTGATACTGCTCCACTAACAGACATTCTCGGTCACACTTTATAATTAAACACTATGAATCATCTATTAAGCATTAGTAAATAGTCAATTCATTATCTGTCAAGCACTCTACATTAATAGATGTTAGTAAGCAGTTATAAATACAGTTACAAGTGCTTTATTCTTGACTTATAAGCATATTTATAATGTGCCTAATGATTGTATTTCATACTTAATTACTTAATAATTGTTAATTACTAAATTTAGTATTGCATTATTTACAAACCATTTGTATTTAAGAGTAGTTGGTGGCTTTTAGAATCAATCAAAATGAGTTAGTAAATGAATAATAAACTATTCAAATCAACATTTATATATCTTATTATTCAGGCATGTAGTAATGGTTAACTATGTATGCTAATAAATGCTTTATTAACTCAACTTCATGCATTTTTGTGACCTAATCTAAAGTGAGGACTACTCATGCTTTGTAAATTCCTTATAAATGACAATTAAAGGCTCAGTATCAAATGAACTATAAATGTTTGCAATCTTCATTCATTCATTGATTTTATTTTCAGCTTAGTCCCTTTATTAATCCGGGGTCGCCACAACGGAATGAACCGCCAACTTATCCAGCACATGCTTTATGCAGCGGATGCCCTTCCAGCCCCAACCCATCTCTGGGAAACATCCATACATACTCTTTCACACTTATACACTACGGACAATTTAGCCTACCCAATTCACCTGTACCGCATGTCTTTTGACTGTGGGTGAAACCGGAGCACCAGGAGGAAACCCACCCGAACGCAGGGTGAACATGCAAACTCCACACAGAAATGCCAACTGACCCAGCCGAGGCTTGAACCAGTGACCTTCTTGCTGTGAGGCGACAGCACTACCTACTGCGCCACTGCGTCGCCTGTTTGCAATCTTATCGAAAAAAATAAAATTACTGTAAACTTCAAACATTTCCATATAACAGGAGTCAAAATACAATTAGAAAAAATACATTTTTAAAAATTTGGATTAAACAACAGCAATATATTAATCTAACAATATATTATGGTAACATTTCCAAAGTTATTTAGCAAAGTTTAAACTGTACAATGATTTTATTTTACATAAGATTGCAAAGATTTATATTTCGTTTGATACAGTTTCATCTGTGTATCTTAAAATGAATAGAAATGAATAAGAGATTTATAAAGCATAAATAGTCCTTACTTTGGATTAGGTCAAAAAAACTGGATGAAGTTGAGCTATTAAAACATTTATTAACATACAAATTAACTATTACTATATGCCTGAATATAAGATATGTGAATGTTGATTTGAATAGTTTATTAATCATTTACTAACTCATTCTGGCAACGCAGTGGCGCAGTAGGTAGTGCTGTTGCCTCACAGCAAGAACGTCGCTGGGTCGCAGGTTCGAACCTCGGCTGGGCTGGGTCAGTTGGCGTTTCTGTGTGGAGTTTGCATGTTCTCCCTGCGTTCGCGTGGGTTTCCTCCGGGTGCTCCGGTTTCCCCCACAGTCCAAAGACATGCAGTACAGGTGAATTGGGTAAGCTAAATTGTCCGTAGTGTATGAGTGTGAATGTGTGTGTGGAAATTCCCAGAGATGGGTTGCGGCTGGAAGGGCATCCGCTGCGTAAAATTGTGCTGGATAAGTTGGTGGTTCATTCCACTGTGGCGACCCCGCAAGGGACAAAGCCGACAAGAAAATGAATGAATGAATGAATGAATAACTCATTCTGAATGATCTTAAAATAGCACCAACTACTCTTAAATAACTAGTTTGCAATACTTAATTAATAACTCAAACAAAGTATGAAAACACAATCATTAAGCACATTATAAATGTGCTTATAATTCAAGAATACAACATTTGTATCTGGAGTTATAAACTGCTTACTAACCTCTATTAATGTAGAGTTAGTGATAATGAATTAACTGTTTGCTAATGCTTAATAAATGATTTATAGTGTGTAGTTATTATTAAGTTTTACCACATTCTCCTTACAATATCCCCTTTCACACATACAGATATTTCCGAAAAATTGGCTGCTATTTTTAAATGAGATCATATGTAAACAGCCCCTTTATACAGCCTTTTACAACGTTTAGACATCAACTCTGGTTAACAATGTCAGAATTGGCCGTTTTTTGGGGGTATGGATGTGGCAATGATGCTTTTCCGGATCAATTACAGAACATTTTTGCATTTTTTTTATTTATAAGTAAAGTCATATATATTTACCAGTATTACTGTGTGAAAGGGGGCTAATAGGAAACTTTGCACGTACATGTCAACTTAAGCACCGGTCACATGAATTTGTCAGGATTTAGGGTGTCGTGGGGATTCATAAACGACAAATGGGCATCGTGACACAAGATTCAATCAAGATTCAAGATATTTTTTCCAAGAAAATTATACGAATTATATTTTTGTTTGTGCTCTACACTTCTCAACTATACGGGTGGATGATTTGTTTTGCTCTGAGGAAAATAAGGATTTAATGAATGCTTTACTGTAATTGTTGTATCACAAACCTCTGTCATATATTTGCAAATCTTTTAATATGTCATTATTTTTTAAGATTATATCTTGAGCGTCTGATTTTTCCTTGCTACTAATGTGCTATTCGTTTTCTCTGTATCACTCGCGGCAAGTTCAGGTGAGGTAGTGTTTTTAATAAGCAACGCATGACAGGAAAATATACATTTAGATTTCAAAGAAAATGTCTTAATATTAAAAAGGAATAATAAGTTTAATCCTATCCATGTCGTAAGGAATGCCCTTAAATAATGTAATTAAAATAGTCAGCTAGCATCAGTGTTTATTGAGATTGAAATAGGATTTTAAAAAAAATTAATTGAGATAAGAAATGTCGTTATAGCAACACTTGTGAAATAATGCTTGTCGTAGACGTCACAGGATGACTGATTGTGAAGGAACATGTAGTCTGGCACATTTGTTACCCACGACAATTCAAGATTTTATCAAAACAAAATCACATAATCTGACATAGTGACTTTTATAGCGACAAAACAAATGTGTGATCTGACCTTAACCCTAACCCCAACCCTACAGTCTAATGAAAATTAGTTGGCATGTAGTTACAATGTGACTTAAAATCAACAGAAAGTGTTAAAGGGACAATCAAAATAAAGCGATATCTTGTTTTATTCTCAATTTAAACCACAAAATCCAATTGACATCAATCTCATCTATCATTTATTAACTTATCATCCTCCAACATGTGTTTGGTCTACAGCTGATGGTTACGAGAAGCTCATATATGCTATGTCGTATGAGATTATGTGCATGTGTGTGCGCTCAGGAGATGCCAGGGATCATCTCAAATGAAACCATTTGGGCAGATTTATATGAAATGGTGTTGGATATATGCGCAGGGAGTGCTATCATTAACCCCAGGGCTTTCCCCTTCTGCTCTCCTCTCTCATTTCATGCTCCTGATCTGAGGGTGTGAATTAGCCATCACCTCCGGCAAGCCAACTCAGTTACCGGCTGGACAACATGAAAGAAATACACAGAGCCGCATAAAGAATCCTCTCAAAGCCTCCTCCCTTCCTCCACCTCCCTCTTCTCCCCGTCTCTTCTCGCTCTCTGCGTCGGGCCTGTGGTTTGTACACGGGCTCACCTTGGCCTGGGCCGCTGCAGCTGTGTTGGAGAATGGTGTGATTTACATGCCTCTTTTAGAGCCGAGGAGTCGGCAGACGCTATTGTCCTTCAGCTCTTGGGAAGTGGCGAAAGAAAAATGAACTTGGTGACACCTGGTATTTGAATCTGACACATAAATGCTGGCTATAACCATGAGCGTCTAACTTGAGGCTGATGCAAGAATGCGTAAATCTTCTGTTGCTAGCGCTTTATTTCATACGGTCCACTGATACATCGGATATGAAATGTTGTCTATGATTTTTCTGGCTTTATAGTATTCCTATTTAAAAGTTACATCCTCCAAGGTTTGTGGGTGACAGCAATTCTTATATTCCTGTGAATGTTGTGTTATTTTTTCTTCTACATACTAAGCCATTCAAGTGTGTTTTGAAGGAACGTGTGGCACATGTATTGCCTTGGTGACCAAATTGCGGGCTCTCCAGTCAAACTTTCAAATTAGATCATTCAGTCCCATTTATATGATTAAAAATAATCAAATATTGTGTTATTCAATTCTAAATCTGACCCTTTTTAGGGTGCTTTCTGAATGTTTGTAATGTTTTTGCAGCAGATAGACACAAGTGGTGTTTTAGTTTTGGTAACAAACCAAAAGATTCAGTAAAAGCAGAATGACTGTGATATGCGGACTTTCCATTTTGGCGCTTTGCTTTCGTGGCCATCACCTAGCAACAGCTGTACACAAAACAGTAGCTTGAGGACGCAAGAGTACCAGGGTTCAGATGGAAAAAAGAATTGACTGGGTTCGGATCCAGGCATTTGGACCAAGTGTGAAAGCACCAAACACACCAAATATGACTAACAGGCTAGTAGCATTTCTTGTAATTTAATATTCGTTTGTGGTCTTTCCTTTGAAAAGTCCACTCATTTAGTTAATCAAGGTGGTTGAATATAGAATCTGTGTATACACAAAGTCCTGTTAAGACAAGTCAGTTCACTTGGTGGCCATCTTTGAAACACCTCTCGGGCAGTATGTTTGGGCATTCTGTTTGAATGGGGAAACATCAAATTCTACAAAACAGCTTGCGAAGCTTATGATTGAATTTCATATTAGGAATCATCAATAAAATTTAACAACAACTGTCTCTTTAGTTTCATTTCTAAACGTCTGAGTCACACAAAATCTGCAGGAACTCACGTCTTTTTCAAGCCCCTTCCCCGAAGTGTAGTCAGCCTATAGTGAACGTTGATTGGCTCCTGTACTAGAAGGCGGATTTTATTTGTACTAGAAGGCGGGCTTTAATCACCATATTGACCTATTTTCCCATTCAAAATGTAATGAGTGACATGTCTTGTGTATTCTATAGTCTTTGGTATACATCTTGAATGTGTCAGTATAGGAAGCCAAAGAGATTATGCTGGTTAAAACAATGTTCAATGTATACTCCATAATTGCTTTGTAATAAATGCTAAGGTAATAATAAAAACTATAAATGACTACTCTCTTCTTTTAAATAGTTAGCTATAATAGTACATGATAAAGTACTATTATAAATAGTACATGATTATTTTTCTTTACATTTGCCTGTTGCTCAGCCTAATATCTTAGCATGTTCTATAGCATAGCATGCTAGCCTAATTATTTTGTTCACATCTTACCTAAAATATTTATAACATCACTATGGCTTTTCATCATTAGCATTGGCAGCAGCAAACCCAACATTTGAGGTGGACTGAATTATTTGTTCCAACATTGCTTTGACTGATGAACAGTGTCTGCTTGTGGTCAAATAAACACACACAAAATTATATCCATGGCCTTAAAAACATTAAAATGTCACCTCCTTATGATAACTAATGAAATACTGTTAATAACTTCAGCACTACTTTGTGGACAGCAGGGTTATTCAATTAGTTTGTCATGGGGGCCAGTTTATGAAACGCATCCCAAACAAAGGATATTTGGAGAGATATGACTTGCAATATGAGTGATGACACAACAGCAAATAAGAGCCCATATGTTGTATTTTTGCTCCTTAAGACACCCACATTGTATTTTTTCTACAATCACTGTTAATATATTGTATTTTGAAACAACATTATATCAGTGCATTGGACAATATTCTTTTTTAACAAACATTCAAATGTTGTATTTCAGAGCACAACAAAAGCAGTGTATCGCTTAAGTAGGCTTCTTCTACATTCAAACACATTCATATGTTATGTTTTGAACTGCATAACAATTATGAATGCAACAATTATAGATTTTGGTTGAACGATTATGTAGTCTGAAGAATAATCATAGTTTCACGGTTATCACATCTATTGTAAAGTTAAGCTTTATATTAGCTAAGTAGCTATATAGATCAACTGTTGTTATCATCTGCGTTCATACATACATAATCATTTTAATAATAATTCGTCTAACAAATCTTTTGTTTACATTGCACTGAAAGCCACGCACAACTTTCACCACTACGGCATGCATGAGATGCTTTCTACTGCGCGCGCCCGGAAAGCCGCGAGCGCGTTGCTCTGCTTACGGCCGAATATTGGCATGTATTCTTACATTAGAAATAACAAACTTGCACGGTGAAGAGACCTGATATGGGAATGGCCCGCTGCTATAGTTAATCCAGTGTGCGTGCATATTAGCCTTGGTGTACAAGCTCGAAACTTTAAACTAGCGCACAGTTGGCAACTTGGCATAACTTTGTTTAATTGCAGCAGTTTCGTACTGAAATGCGGCTTAGAGAAGCCTTTAGGATTAATTAACCGTGACGAATTAAATTGCAATTAATAGTGAAATCGGCTAATCGTTCCATCCCTGGTAACGATATCAGTGCATTGTACAAAAGGCCTTTTCAAACACATCCAAATGTTTTTGGCTGCTCGCTCCACTCGCTTAATGTCAGGTGACTCAAGCTCTGCGCAGCTCGGGCTGTATTGAACAGACGCACTTCACATCAGAACCATAGTGGCCGTTTTTTTAACTGAACTAAATTTATTTTTGATGTCTTGGTCACACTATTTGGAGGGCTGGAACAAATTGCCTTGGGGGCCAGGTTCGGCCCGCGGGCCACCAATTGAATAGCCCTCGTGTACAGGGTATACTCTCAGAAATAAAGGTACAAACGTCAATATTGGTACCATAATGGTACCTATTATTATATAAAAAGTACAAAAGTGTACCTCTTAAAATGTGTAGGTGCTAATATGTATCTTTGGGGTACCAATATGGACCAAAATTATATCTTTTGAAAAGGCACTGCCCCAGTGACAGCTTGTATGTCTTCATTTCTGAGAGTGTAGCCACAGTTAAGTGCCATCTACTGCCTAAATTAGAGACTGAATTAGAATTTTCATTCAACCTGTCTGTTTTTTTTTCTCAGTTATATATAATACTGCTAATCATTTGTAAGGCTTAAATATGAAGTGCATAAGAGACAAAAGGTGGAAATAGGATTGTGACTACTACTTAGGCCACATACTCACTACAGCTAAATGTGTTTGTCAGCTCTCCTGTTAGTGCTTAATCCTGCTCTGTACACACACTCAGTTCAGTGATTTACAGGAGTGACAACCACATTCACCACTCGAATTAACTCCTGAAAAATGCAGGTATAGTGACAACCACATTAACAAAACCTTCAACAATGTAAAAAAATGTTACAGAAAAACTAGCATTGTTGTTGTCTCTCTTAACAGGGAGCATATATATATATATATATACTCTAGCAGTACAATATGGCTGTATATCGGTGTCGATATTCAGAAATATTGCACTGCTACGAGTGTGATATTGCATTTATACAACAATTTGATGGCATAATCATATTTATAAAAAAGAAAATCAAACATGTAGAGTCTAAAAATCCTTTTTATATGAGAAACTACTTTCTTTCGCCATTCATTCACATCTGCAGCTGACATCAGAACAGCAGAAACCATTGCTACTTCACACACATCACTTTAGAGCTAGTAGTTGAATGATTCTCCTGCATAATGTCTAAAGTAATGACAAAACAGGTGATTTTGCTGACATTTTAAGATTATAAGGCTGAACAGCATGAAATGCCATCATTTCATGGTATTTCTCTGTTGCAATTGGGATATGACAATAATTAACCCCGAAAAAGCCAAAGCTTCTTCTTTCTTTCTTTTTACTAAGCTAGTCTGCAGTTTGTCTGTAACAAAGAAAAAAGGAGACTCATTGGAAACAAACAGACGGCCAACCAAAAAGCAACTCAGGACCCAAACACAAAATACATACATTCCTGATATGTGAGTCCTATCTCACACTCAATACACTACACTTACTATGATATAAATGCAGCACTGCAACATAAAAAGAGAGAGACCGATTTATATATTTTTTCGATAGTCTACAGAACAAACCATCGTTATACAATAACTTTCCTAATTACCCTTACCTGCCTAGTTAACCTAATAACCTAGTTAAGCCTTTAAATGTCCCTTTAAGCTGTATTGATGTGTCTTGAAAAATGTCTAGCAAAATATTATTTACTGTCATCATGGCAAAGATAAAATAAATCAGTTATTAGAAATGAGTTATTAAAACTATAATGTTTAGAAATGTGTTAAAAAAAATCTGCTCTTCATTGAACAGAAATGGAGAAAAAATAAAGAAGGGGGCTAATAATTTAGGGTGTTTAATAATTCTGACTTTAACTGTAGATATTCCTGTATTTAAATATGGTTGTAACTCCTGAAACATTTGTGATTGGTACTATACTTTCAATCAGTATTACAAGGTTGCTTAATATATTTAAAGATAGCAGAGCACACAAACACATCCTATGTGAAAAATAACTTGTTGTGATTGAGTGAGATCACCTTCAGCAGATGAGCAGGCTGTGCTGTAAAGGTTAGGTGATCCCTCTGAATGTTATTATGGTCAGTCGAGTCCAAACTATCACCTTTACTGATTCTTACAGCAGTATTACACTATATTACTCTCAGTTCAAAGGACACATTCACATGAGCTTAGATGTAGATGACAACATCTCTTTTTGAGTATTAATGTTGTTGTTTTTTAAAACATAATTGACTTTAGTTCCCAGAAATGCATCTTAGACTAAAGCAGGGAATTTAGACTACTCCAATATGCTTCCATTATGCATACATTATTTCATCATTATTCATACAGGATGCTGGAATATAGACACTTAAATGCCAAACTGCGTGAATGTATTTATGTTGATAGGCAGAGCATGTAGTGAGATGTCTTTGTCAGGATTACTGAGGAGTGTATAGCTCTCTCTCTATCTAAGTCTTCCATCCCTCTGTGTATCATAACCCAACTTTCAGCTGTTTGCATCTAATTTGTGTTTTTAATTGCAGAAGTTTGATTAAACCCAGCCCCAAGTGTTAAATGGCATTAGGCACAGCCATATGTTTGGTGGCAAATATGCAGATATCCATTTTCGTTTCGTTTTTTTCTTTTCTCGTTGGAGGCAGCTTGGTTTTAACGTGTGAAGTGGCTACGATTGCATCTGCCCTAACCTAACTTAACGTTTCCTGAGTTCTGCTCGCTCTCTCTCTCTCTCTGTGACCTTTAATCTAAGACGTACAGAGCGCTCCCAACTATCATGGTTGTCAGTTTGAAAATTGTAATCTCCTCTGAAAAGTCTTTGCGAGTGGAGCTGGATTACTCCGAGATAATTAATCATATTCAGTCGCATGAAAACAAATTTTGTTTACATGTTTAGGATTACGCGCAATGAAGGGAAATGAGTAAAATTCTGCAAGGCGCTCTGTAAGCAAGGTAAAGCGTTTAGCCGCAAAGGATGATCACACAGGCGGAAATGTTGAAGGAAAATAAAATTCTAAATGGCTCATTGAAGCCGCCTCAGGGTTTGAGACACACTTTTCTTCCGAAAACCTGGGCAGTGAACCAGGTGAGCTGCTTTTGAATGAAGTGAAAAATATGAAGAATATTTTCTTTTTTTATGCATTTCACATTCATGCCGGACTTCTCGATGGGCCCTTTTTTTAATTGTGCAAAAATCCAGCTTCCGTTCAGTTTTTTTCTCTTTGAAAAGAACACATTCTCCTGAAAAAGAAGAGGGAAAATCAGTTCCTTTTTCAATTACCCCCATCTACTTCACCTTCTCCCTCCTCCCCAGATCTGCCTCCCTCAGAGAAAGAAAGCAGCCGCTTTTTTCCAGCGTTGCGCCCCCCCTCCCTCTCTAATTCGTCCAGGCCTCCACTTTTATGCATGAAACACAGAAGTAGATTGAAAGCATTCAGTGGCCATTCAGACGCTGAAGAAAAGAGATCCTCTGAGCTTTATTAGATATGAAGATCTACAATAAAAATCAATTTCTGGCCTCTTTATGCAGTTTAAATGACAAAGCTTCCACCCATTCAGCCGGCATTGTGTGGCAGAAAGTAATTCTGCAGCAGTGGGCGAGACAAGAGCCCTGTATACTTTCTGACCCGATTGCAGATTCTAATATGATACAGACCTACTGAGATAATGGCAGGCACTTAATATCATCTGTGGAGAGGAAGAAAAAGTTATCTGATATCTTTTGGGGGGTTAAACACTTTCATGGTCAGAATATTAAGTAGACCATGGCGGACGAGGATTTCTCTGAACGTGGTCCACCTGTATTGTGGAAAAACAGCTGAAAATGGAAAGTAGCTTTAAAGTCAGAAGTCATGACGGAGTGTGAGCTCTCTGTGATACTGTCTGTGATCATGCTTGTGATGCTGCAATCAATTCTGAGTAGAAACAGCACATATGGGCATGTTATTAAATTGTTGATAATGAATATACATATGTTTTTTTTTTCTCTGTAATTTCTGATTGAGGTACCACGGTGCCACAGCGGGTAGCACTGTCACCCCACAGCAAAAAGGTCGCTGGTTCAAGCTCCGGCTGGGTCAGTTGGCATTTCTGTTTGTTCTTCTCCCACAAGTCCAAAAACATGCGCTATAGGTAAATTGGGTAAGCTCAACTGTCCGTAGTGTATGTCCTGGTCCTTCAGATTGGGGGCTAAGCGTTGGGCAAGCGACCCACCTCGTAAAAATTTGATGTTACGAAACACTAATAAGGTGAGGCTAAATATCAACTTCGATATAAACGACCGTAATTTCTAATTGTCTGCGGTCTTTGTATCATCATATACAGCTGAAGTCAGAATTATTAGCCCCCTTTTGAATTTCTTTTTCTTTTTTAAATAATTCCCAAATGATGTTTACCAGAGCAGGGAAATTTTCACAGTATGTCTGATAATGTTTTTTTTTTCTGAAGAAGAAAGTCCTATTTGTTTTATTTTGGCTCGAATAGAAGCAGATTAAAAACATTTTAAAGCCATTTTAGACACAAAATGATTAGCCCCTTTAAGCTAATTTTTTCCCCGATAGTCTACAGAACAAACCATCGTTATACAATAACTTGCCTAATTACCCTATTCTGCCTACTTAACCTAATTAACCTAGTTAAACCTTTAAATGTCACTTTAAGCTGTATAGAAGTGTCTTGAAAAATATCTAGTAAAATATTATTTACTGTCATCATGGCAAAGATTAAATAAATCCGTTATTAGAGATAGGTTATTAAAACTATTTTGTTTAGAAATGTGTTGAGAAAATCTTCTCTTTGTTAAACAGAACTTGGGGAAAAAATAAACAGGACGGCTAATAATTCAGGGGGGCTAATAATTCTGACTTCAACTGTATATATTTTTTTCCAGTCTAATGTGAACCTTAAAATATAATTACCATGGGAAATCATTAATTCATTCATTTTCTTTTCGGCTTAGTCCCTTTATTAATCCGGGGTCGCCACAGCGGAATGAACCGCCAACTTATCCAGCATGTGTTTTACGCAGCAGATGCCTTCCAGCCGCAACCCATCTCTGGGAAACATTCACACACACTCATGCACTATGGACAATTTTAGCCTACCCAATTCACCTATACCGAATGTCTTTGGACTGTGGGGGAAACCAGAGCACCTGGAAGAAACCCACGCGAACGCAGGGAGAACATGCAAACTCAGCGATCCACCGACCTTCTTGTTGTGAGGCGAAAGGACTACCTACTGCGCCACTGCGTCGCCATAATTACCATGGGAAATCAATGCAACGTTACTTTTATCATTGAATGTACACTGAAAAAGTTCAGAATACTGAGAAATTTTAACTCAAGGATGAAATTAGTAGAGTTTTAGGTCACACTTTATTTTGATGGTCCGTTTATTGAATCTAAGTTACATTGCATCTACATGCCAACTAGTTCTCATTAGAATATAAGTAGACTGTCAGTTTGGGTTTAGGGTTGAGGTTTGGGTTAGTGTAAGTTGACATGTACTTGCAATGTTTCTTAAAGTCAGTTCAATGTCTGTTGAAGGAGCTGTATTAACAGATGTTAAGCAGACAGTCTACTAATACTCAAATGGACCATCAAAATAAAGTGTTACCGAGTTTAACATTTTTATTTTGTATCACATTTACATGTCAATTACAGTTTAATTGCAATATTGAATTTTCTCATTGTTTGTTTGCAT
Source organism: Danio kyathit (assembly GCA_903798195.1). Taxonomy (NCBI): domain Eukaryota; kingdom Metazoa; phylum Chordata; class Actinopteri; order Cypriniformes; family Danionidae; genus Danio; species Danio kyathit. The sequence continues at coordinate 33,544,518 of LR812524.1, read as the reverse complement.
AAACATTAACTTAAACATTTAGCCAACTATTACATAGAGTATTGCTATGTCCAAAATATCATACTACTCAAGTACGTACTACATTTGAAATTGAATTTACTTCATGGCTTTTTGAAAAGTGTGTAAATTAGTAATATAAATGTAATTATTCATTATCACATGACCTACCCACGTCAGTTGTGTTGCTTCACTCCCATTTATAAATTCAACCCCGTTGTACTATTTAGTAGTTAAGTGCACACCTTATGGGATGGGATTGGATGCACACTTGTCAGAATCTTGTCAGAATAAGTAGGTCATCCAGGTACTTTTTGCCTATTTTTCTATTAACTACACTAACTGACAAAAGTCTTGTCACTGATCCCAGTTGTAAGAGTAACAAATAATAACTTGACTTCTAGTTGATCATTTGGAAAGTGGCAAAAGGTAGATTTTTCCGATGAATCATCTGTTGAACTGCATCCCAATCATCACAAATACTGCAGAAGACCTACAGTATTGGAACCTGCATGGACCCAAGATTCTCACAGAAATCAGTCAAGTTTAGTGAAGGAAAAATCATGGTTTGGGGTTACATTCAATATGGGGGCGTGTGAGAGATCTGCAGAGTGGATGGCAACATCAACAGCCTGAGGAATCAAGACAATTGTGCTGCCTATTACATTACAAAGGTCAACGTGCTCCAGATTTGGCCAGCCCAGTCACCAGACATGAACATTATTAAGCATGTCTGGTGTAAGATGAAAGAGGCATTAAAGATGAATCCAAAGAATCTTAATGAGCTCTGGGAGTCCTGCAAGAACACTTTCTTTGCCATCCAGATGACTTTATTAATAAGTTATTTGGGTCATTGCAGAGATGTAGGGATGCAGTCCTCCAAGCTCATGGGAGTCAAACACAATATTAATTATTTTTCCACTGCACCATGACTTTATATTCTATACTGTACATTCATTCTGTTAAGTGACAAGACTTTTGTCTAAACAAAACCAGACCTTACTGTCCTAATTAAATGATTAAAAATCAAGGCATGATCATACTTTATTTTGGTAGAATAACCATAATCTAGAGGCCTTAGCCTTTCATATAAGCCACTTCCAAATGTTCAACTAGAAGTCAAGTTAATATTTGTTGTTCCAAGAACTTGGATAGGCGATAAGACTTTTGTCAGGTAGTGCATTTTTTCTATTAACTATTTTTTAAATACTATACATTTAGACATACTACTTAGCTCGGTGGCTAACATACTGGTTTTTCACATAGTGTAAGTATACAAGTAAGGAGTTTGGATGCACAGTATCCCTATCAAGGCGGAGCCTCAGAGCCAGACTCAGCTATTACATCACCTGCATGCAACAATAACATATCAAACTTGTTTACCAGCTAAAGTGAAATTTTCAAAGTGAGCTCCAGAAAAACTTCATTTTAGACTGATTTAGTTAAAAAAATTGGCTTGATCATTTATATTTTTGCATAATCTCAAAATACTGGCAGACGTGATTAGACAGGCTGATTCATGTGGGCAGAGCACAAGTGCATTGTGCCTCACAAGTTGTAAGCTCAACCTGACGTTGGCTTCTGACATACACCATGCGGTTGGAGGAAAAAAAGAAGAAGAAAAACTCTCTCCTTCAACAAGCCTAGCAGTGCTTATCTGTTTTAAGAGCCCAGCTGTGCTAATAGCATAATTCAATAGAGGAGGAGCAGTCTACTTCACAGTGCCACAAAGGTAATCTGATTGAGTTTAACAGGAAATTAAAGGCAAGACTGGGCTCATGTTAGTTTTAGGCACATCCAGAATAGGGTTTCAGCCACCTGATAGATAAGCGCTTAAAGACATGCTGTAAAAGTATATGATGCCTTTTCTCTCATGGTATTCTGCAATAAAAGTATCTAAGAGCGCTAAACATTTTCTTCCCTTTCAACCTTTTCCTTACTCAAATGCTGATAGGCCCCAAAGCTGAGCCTAAAGCCATTATTCAACATGTCCTTTCACATCGGCTGCGTTTTTACCGGGAACTACAAGTTAATTGTTACTCTACAGCAACAGATTAACTGAAGCGTCTGTCACGTTATTTTTTCAGAGCGCCAAGATAAACGATCGGAGGTGTTCTAATGAAAAAGGACTTTGGTGGCCTGCGTGTCCATCCGTGACGCAGACGTGCCGATGAATTGGCATTGCGAATCCCATCTCCAAGGGCAGAGGAATAAATATAAGTTCCAGACTTCTTTCCTCCACATCACCCACAGCCGCTACAGTCAAGCGATTGTTTTATTTTAAAGTCTCGACTGCAAGACAAGCTCTTATTTTAAATTAAACTTTCAAGGTCTCTGAGTCATTTATTTTTGTCAAAAGAGAGCCAGAATGAAATTCTGGCTAACAATCATAAATCCTCGGCGGACATAAATAAGTGACAATAACTTCTCTCGGTGTCCTACCGCGACGCTCGCTGTTTGTTTGTTCGCGCACCGGCAGGAGGAAAATCCAAGACATCCAGATTCCTTTTCAAAGGCTTAAGACGTGGAACAAATTCCGCTTGAAAGGGTTTGTCTTTAGTTGCTTTGTCTTGGAATCTGCTGTCCGCAGGTTGGTGTGACTTAGATACATGTCCTCAGGGAAATGGCCTCTCTTCTGGCAGCTGCTGACCGTTGAGCTGTGACCGCTGGCTCTTGATTGAAAGATAAATAAACCAAGGTGTCCCAGTGGCTTGAGCAGAAGTGAAGAACTGTGGAAATACTGGCTTTGCCAAAGACGTCTTGCAATGCCCTGGAGAACACAGCACTGCATTCACTCAAAACAAAGATGCTATTAGCTAGCTTAGGCACTATCTTCTCTCCACACTACACCTCCCATGACACCACACCGCACTCCAGTCAGGCCTGCATTTTTACGCTATTAGATATTTATTTATTTTGGTCGCATTTCCTTTTTCTGCTTTTTCTAAGAAAAACACACCCTTAAAGGGATTATGTTGTTCTGTTGAAGTTAAATAATTATTGATGCTTATTCCCTTCTGATTAGCCGTGCACTCTCTTTTGCTGCAATGTAAACCGTATTATTAAGCGGCATTTTTGGAAATAGAAAGGCTTGTTGGATTTCCTCCAGAAGATAATGCTTTTCAAAGGGGTAATATTAAAAAAGGTGACTGTTCCTCTCAGGGTTCACTTAGCTAACTGTTGTAAAGGGATAGTTCACACAAAATAGTTTTTTTGTCGTCTTTGTTTTTCATAGATTAAATATAATGAATAAAGACTAGAGCTGTAAAGCTCCATAAAATCAATAGAGCACCATTAAAGAATCATAAAAGTAATTCCAATTACTTTTGCATTATACAGTGGTGACATAAAGGTCAGTTTTTTTTTCAGGGAAAATTAATATCATCACTGTTTATTCTAATGTGTTGATGATATATTGTTATAGTTATGTTGGTACAGCTTCATCGATTCAGCCTGTCCATTGAGATTGCGTTTACAGAATTGGTCAGAGCGAGTCTCTGTGATTCAATGAGCCAAATGATTCAGTCAGAGCAAGTCTCCAGTTAATAATTTACCAATTCAAGTGGTTCAGTGAAAGTGAATCTTCAGTTAATATATCACTGAATTTTCAAGTCTGATTTGAAATGAGCCAAGAACAAGAACATAAGATTAAGCACACACAAATAAATGTTTTATAGTTTATTAATGTCAATTAGAATCATATTCAGGCTTCAACTGACAGTTTTTTGTGAACTAAGTCTGCGGTAAAATTTTAAGCTGTTTAATTCGAGCTTTTGAATGTAGACATATACAGTATAACAGGGCCAATGTTGTTCAGAAATTAAACATTATGTACAAATAACAAAAGTTTTTTGGTGATGTTTTTGAACATCATAAATAAAAATTATGTTTACATAGCATTTCACTTGAAATATTTATTGAATATATGTTTACATTATGGGCGACGCGGTGGCGCAGTAGGTAGTGCTGTTGCTTCACAGCAAAAAGGTCGCTGATTCGAGCCTTGGCTGGGTCAGTTGGCATTTCTGTGTGGAGTTTGCATGTTCATCCCGCATTTGCGTGGGTTTCCTCCAGGTGCTCCGGTTTCCCCCACAAGTCCAAAAGCATAGGTGAATTGAATAAACTAAATTGGCCATAGTGTATGTATGGGTGTGAATGCAAGAGTGTATGGGTGTTTCCCAGTGCTGGGTTGTGGCTGGAAGAGCATCCCTTGCATAAAACATATGCTGGATAAGTTGGCGGTTCATTCCGCTGTGAAAATAAATGAATGAATGAATATAACATTTTTACAATATATTTCATCTTTATTTGCAGTATTTATTTGATTTCTGGCACAAATTTACTTGTTTTGTTTTTATTAATGTAGGCTATAGTAAATGGTGTTTTGCTGTTTCCACTTGTTTGCAAGCTTGAATTTTCATTGATCACCAGTAGTAGTTGATAACTTGGGTATCTATCTTTTTAATCAAGAGCTTGATTTGTGTACTTTGTCTACCAATGAGCAAAACCCATATTGCATGATAGGTTTACCTTTTTTTCTCCAAATATTGTCAAATACAAAATTCTATGTTTTCCTTTTCCTAATAGAACACATTTTTATTTGATGAACCTTGTAGGGTCATTAAAATTAAACATTGTTCAAATCAGTGGCAAGGCCAAAGAGTTTAAGACGTTAAAGTCATATTTTCAAATGAAAGTACATTCATTTACATTACACATGAGCTTATAGTAGAGATTTCTACGAAAAAAATCTACAAAAATATCATGGTTGAGTTATTTTGCTCAAATAGAAACAGGTCAAAAACATGAGCCAAAATTATGTCCAGTATCACTCTTGCCTCATGTAAACATGCTACCATTACACATATCCTCTCTAGAAATCATTTTGGCTATTGCTGTATATTCCATGTCTTCTAAAGGTGTTCTACATTTTTGTATGAGGAACAGGCTTGAGCAAAATGATGACTGGTCGTCACTAAAAACTTTTTTTTTTTTAGCTTAGGAAACTTTAGAATGTTATTCAGGAAATATATGGATGACTTTTTATTCTTCTACGGTGCTTTTGTGAGCGAAATATATTATTCAAAATTCTCATTTTGTGTTTCAGGCAATGTCAAACAAGCTTGGAAAGACACAAGGTTGACAGAATGTTCATTTCGGGGTGAACTAATCCTTTTTATCGTTGGAGGCACAGAGCGAATGAAATCAAACGGCGAGATGCAAGAAAAACATGCATAAAACAAAGTGATGACTGACAATGAGGGCATTATCATGATGAAGAAAATACAGTTACTGTCACATTTGGCTGCAGTAATCACACACAATTGTCAAAATAAAGCAAATCCCACCCTTAGTGCGTTGGACAAAGCTGACAGTATTGCTCTGAGGTGCCATATTCTCTTCCTTTCAGTCCTGTGAACAAAAAAGTGGGTAGCACAGCAAATGCATTTTAAGGATTGCCAAAGCATGATCGACACTCGCATAGTCTACAGGCATCTTGACACCAATCATTTACATAAACATTGTGCTGCACACAACATTATTTTGCATCCTAGTTTAAGTATGCCTATTTATTGAATTATGCAAATAGATTCTAAAATATTCGTCTTTTGTCTCTCGTCACACATGACAAATGACAAGGAACAACAATGATCGTCAAAATGCAAACATCTGAGTCATTTATGAAACATGATAATGAGCGAATCCAAAGGGAAAACATATTTTACCAAAGGATGTGACAAAGGAAACCGCAAGAGATGTTCTATGATGGTGTGCCGGTGACACAGGGATGCCGTTTTCCCAAATGTTGCTTTGACATCATCATTAGTGAATGTCTACACAAACATCTGTCCGGCGATACACAATAACAAGATTGCAGTCTGTGAAGTGTCAGTGTAAAAAGTGTCTACATTTGTAGAAAGCCTTAAATAAGTGCTTCTAATCCATCAATCATTCATTGTTTTGTGTCCAGAATGTGATTTAGCTTTTAAAGAGATCATTTAAGAAAATAAATAGCATCGGTGCCAGTCGTGTAGTGGTTAGTGCATCGACACATGCACTCCTGTGCTGACGGCGACCCAAGTTCGATTTCCGTCTCGCGGTCCTATGCCGATCCTTCCCCTCTCTCTGCTCCCCATGCTTTCCTGTCAATACTTTATACTGTCATGTCTATTAAAGGTGAAAACCCAGAAAAAATAAGTATTAAAAAGAAAATAAATAGCTATATTTTGCTGTTAACTTCAAAGATGAGTTTTTTTTTATATTTAATATATATTTTAGATTGGATTTTTAGTTGAAACCGTGGTCCTTAGTGATTCATATAAATAAATCAGGTCAAAGGCTACTGGGACCTTTCTTATCATAGAGTGTACAAGCAAAGCAAATTAAAACCTGCGACAACCCATAGAGGCCTTATGAAGTGAAACAATCAGTCTGTGAAAGAAGCTGAATATTATTTATAACATTATAGTTTTTAATTCACGGCTTCAGCAAACTGTCAAATTTACTTCTTGAATGATGCGTGGATGAAACTCAATTTAGTTGGTGAGGTAATATTGTTAATATTCTTCCATTCATCCATCCAACCAACCATATTGAAAAAGTCACAAACAGATGGACATATCACAAACTCAGGGATATGTTTCTAGTTGGGCTGTAAATCTAACAAATTCATTACATCAGTAATAAAAATAAATAGATAATATATTGACATTTTCCCAGCTGGAACAGGACGTCAATTTGACGTCAGATTGACGTTGTACTCCAACATCGTGGGACGTTGCATTTTGGGTGGAAATTAAAATTGGTTTAATGTCAGAACCCGACGTCAGGTCGACGTAATGTCCAACTTTGGACAGATGTTGCATTTTGGTTACTTTCCAACGCAACCTAAAAACAGCACAATATCAACATCTAACAATGTTATAGCTTAATGTTGTGTGGACGTTACCACTATGACGTCTGTCAGACATTGGATTTTGGTTGCAATACCTGACGAATAAATGTCAGTATTTGATGTCAATATGACGCTGGTTTAAGATATATAGGCTCGACGTTGGATTTTGATCACTTTCTAACACAACCTAAAATCAACCAAATATCAACATCATTTCACGTCGTTATTGGACATCAAAATAACATTTTCCTTAGATGCTGGCGACCTAAATTTAACCTAATATTAATGTCTGAGGATGTTGTGTGTCTGCTGGGTTGTGTCTTTTAAGTTTTGTCATGTGTCATGATGTAAATTTATTAATAAAATATGAATATAAACCATTCAAGACATGAACATTTTCTTACCAATCACTCACTCGCAAGTGTTTTTTTTTCTATTGATCTCAAAAGAAGAAATTCTGAAGGCATCCATAGTTAAAAAGCTAATGTATAAGTCAGTGGCTTCCTATTTTGTGTTCAACAGAAGAAAGAAATTCAAACATGTTTGAAACCATTGGAGGATGAGTAAATGATGACAAAATTATTATTTTTTGAAAAACTGAATTTGAACCATTTAAATTGAATCCATTTAATGAATTGATATAATCTAACGTCCAGTTGAATCATTGAACATTCAAAGTTTTTTTTTATTCAGGTTTTCATGTGAACGCCTCTGGATTCAAACCCAAATCCCCCTCAGTGTGTGGACACAGAAGTTTGAATCTTTTCATTGCACTCAAAAGTTTGAGTGCCTACGCAGTGCCAGTTCTCTACGCTTACCACTTCGCTCCCTCGCCCCTCTCTTTTTCAAAAATAAATCAAAGGGGGTATTAGGCAGCAGGGTTATCCCCGCCACTTTGCTGGAGGCTGCTGCTAATCTGTGCGTTTTGGAGAAACGAGGTTAGTTAAGCATTTTAATGGCCCTAGTCCTGTGGTAATTAGGCCTGGCCTAGAGGGAGCTCTGCTTGAGCCACTTGGGCCCTGAAATCAAGCCAGGGAACTAATGCCCTCGCGCACACACAATGATCCTGAACTAATTCCCTGAGTAAACATTTTCTTTCCCTTCTCCTCATGGTGGCTTTCTCTTTAAAGTCCTCAAAGGGCCAATTCCTCTTTCTCTCTTCCCTTCTTCTCTTCTTGCTCTCATCTTTCTCTGCCATCCGTCCCTCCCTTCCTCCCTCGGATAATATTTTTAGAGGGCAGCTTTTTTCTTTCTTTCTTTCTTTCTTTCTTTCTTTCTTTCTTTCTTTCTTTCTTTCTTTCTTTCTTTCTTTCTTTCTTTCTTTCTTTCTTTCTTTTTTTCTTTCTTTCTTTCTTTCTTTCTTTCTTTCTTTCTTCTTTCTTTCTTTCTTTCCATCAAGGTTGATAATAGTTATGATTAGGTAACTGGTTTTGTACTTTTATTTGTTATTTTATTTGAGCTATTTTTCTACTACTTCTAAAATAATGAAAAAAATAATAACTAAAATTAAAATAAAAACAGCAAGGGGACAGTTAGAACGAGAAGAAATTAAAACATTTTCTATCATTATTTCATTGTAATACTAAAACACTCACAAGACAATTACAATATTACTTGTAAGTCATGCGGAGTGGGGGACTGCATTCATTCATTTCTTTTCTTTTCGCCTTTTTAGTCCCTTTATTAATCTTGGGTCACCACAGCAGAATGAAGTGCCAACTTATCCAGCATGTGTTTTCTACAGCGGATGCCCTTCCACACTGTAAAATATTCACCCTTAAATTTACAGTAAATTACTGGCTAATAATTGCATTACTTTCACTGGAAAGTACTGTATGTAAATTCACAGTTAATTACTGAGGTAATTCATAATAACAATAATTCTGTAAATAGTTCTAAAAAGTGACTGTACTAACATAAAAGCTCATAACTATGTTGAGTAAAATAAAGTGTTGCATTTCCTATAACTAGCATGCAAAAGAAAAAGCACTTTTACAGTAATTTGCTGTAATCATGATGCCTGCCATATTTTCACAATAAAATTCTCAATACAAAAAAAATCACAGTTAAATCCTGTAAAGTGATACTAATATAATTTACTGTGAAAATGACAGTAACGTGAAATTCTGGGAATTTTTTTTACAGTGTAGACTAGTAACAGATATTTTATTTTGAAAATATTGGAGCCCTAATCTTCATTTTATTTATTAAATTTACAAACAATTATGACCAGTTTTAAGTTATTGATTATTGGTCAGTGGTAAAATATATACAGTATATTTGATATAAAAGACAACACTGATACTGTATTTATGACATAATAAATAAATAAATAAATAAGGGGACAAATATTGACCCTTGATGCAAAAGAGCCTGATATGCTGTGATTTGTGTAAACCTTGTTAAATGTTAAATATAATGTATATAAAATATGTATTCTCATCTTCCATTTGCCTATAACCACGTATGCACCCTCTCTGTCACCTTTTTCTTTCATTCATTCTCTGAGCATCTTAGAGGCCCTTGGGCTTGGCCTGCCTTTGTGTCCAAGCACAAAAGCAACACATCACATTTGAAGTGCTTCATATCTTCCTGGGCTCATATTAGTCATACCCAGTCCATGCAAAAAAGAAATGGCTTGCTTAATTAAACCACTAACAACAACAAAAAAGATAAACAGGCTTGAGTGTTAAACATTCAGAAAGCTTCTCTATGCTTCTCCATGCTTGGATTCACTCGCTTTAATGTGCTGTGAAAAAAAATTGTTTTATTTTTTCAATAGCATTATCAATGATAATGTCTTTGCTTCAGAGTTAAAATTATATATATATATATATATATATATATATATATATATATATATATATATATATATATATATATATATATATATATATATATATATATATATATATATATATATATATATATATATATATACAGTTGAAGTCAGAATTATTAGCCCTCCTTTGAATTTTTTTTCTTTTTTTAAATATTTCCCAAATGATATTTAACAGAGCAAGGAAATTTTCACAGTATGTCTGATAATATTTTTTCGTCTGGGGAAAGTCTTAATTGTTTTATTTCGGCTTTAATAAAAGCAGTTTTAATTTTTTCATAATTATTATCCCTTCAAGCTATATTTTTATTCAATAGTCTACAGAACAAACCATCGTTATACAATAACTTGCCCAATTACCCTATCCTGCCTAGTTAACCTAATTAACCTAGTTAAGCCTTTAAATGTCACTTTAAGCTGTATAAAAGTGTCTTGAAAAATATCTAGTAAAATATTATCTACTGTCATCATGGCAAAGATAAAATAAATCAGTTATTAGAAATGAGTTATTAAAACTATTATGATTAGAAATGTGTTGAAAAAATTTTCTCTCTGTTAAACAGAAATTGGGGAAAAATAAACAAGGGGGCTATAATTTAATATATTAAAAATAACAGCATGTAATTTAACAGTACAGGATCATTGTAAATAAATGCCTAAACTTTTTCAAAATAAAAAGATGCTTTGCTTTGGGTACGTTTCATTGCACGTTTAAGATGACAAACCCACTAGATTTTTTAGATTAGATTAGATTCAACTTTATTGTCATTACACATGTACAAGTACAAGGAAACGAAATGCAGTTTAGGTCTAACCAGTAGTGCAATAGCAGCAAGTGCAGGATACTGGTATAAGTTATAAAGTGCAGTTATAGAAAAACTATGGTGATATTTACAGATGGATGTACTATGAACATTATATACAGGATGTATTAGCTATGAACAGAGATTTACAATAGATGGATTTATGTACAGGTTGCTTTTAATAATCAGAAGTGTGCAGATAGATAAAATAATTACAAATGTATATGTACAGTGGGTATGTACAGTTCAAATAAATAAATCTGTGCAATGTAGTGCAATGAATATGTGCAAATTTTAAATGTGCAAATGTTAAATAGTGCAGTGATTATGAGGAGTATAAGGTATGAGGAGAGTGGGGGTGTATCAGGGGGGCAAAAGAGTCAGTGGGGGGCAGAGTTCAAAAGGGAGACAGCTCTGGGGAAGAAGCTGTTCCTTAGTCTACTGGTTTTTGTCCGGGGGAGCCTGAAGCGCCTGGCGGAAGGCAGGAGAGAAAACTGTGAGCAGGGTGAGAGGAATCTTTAAGAATACTGCGTGCTCTGCGTAGACAGTGTTTCTTCTGGATGTTCTCTATGGCTGGCAGTGTGTACATTTTTGCGAACCTGAAATATGTTACTTATGGTATACGTTTTGTTGTATGTTTCAAATACCCAACTTATAGTATTTTTAAAGGCAAAAGAGAGAAAAAATACACTGTGACCACATAGTTTTATCTTGATTTAAAAAAAAAAAAAAAAATTCTCTCTTTTGTGGAACAGTTCTCCACCGGACTTGAACCTGAGCTCTCTACGTCAGAAATACAACCCTGTACAAAGTGAGCAACCAAGAAAACTGACCACTAGGGGTGCGACAATACAGACTTTTCACAGTTCAGTTCGGTTTTTGGTTTAAAGGTGCAGCATGTAAGTTTAACACCCAGTGGTTAAACTAGGTATTGCACTCCTTGATCAAAACAACCGCAAGCACAGGATGCCAGGTTGAGGACAGGAGTGAGTGATTTAAATTGTGTTCTAAATAAAACAACGGCACCTGATAGAAGGAATATTTTCTATATTAAAATGAGTTTTTGTCCTAACCAACATCTCAAATTGATATATTAGAAATGGCAGAAAACTATGACAATGATTTTACATGACATTTATTGCCATATATTGAAAGCAGCAGCAGATAGTTCACCTCAGATCTAGAAAATAAAATAAACCCTTTGAAATCGAACTTTAGAACTAAACACATGAGTGATTCAGCATGTACATTTAATAATGTTAATGAGGGTTGATATGTGTTAAATAGATTAGAAACCTTACCATTTCGTTAGTGAGTGCATATTTTGTGCTTCTGAATGACTACATTTAAATTTCTGTCATGTTTAGTCTGGTGCAAACAGCCAAATTGCTTATCACTGCAAATGTCATCACAAAGCGTGTTGTTAGGACACGTGGTTACAATGTAACCTGCTCACCTAATGTTTATGTTCGTAATATTTATATCATTTGCTAATTAATAACCTCATGTGAAACTGAATCTGTCTCATTTTGGAGTCTGCTACTGTCCACCAGAGGTCACATTTTGGTCTCGGACGCATGCTTTTTTAGAGCCTTTCTGAATGAATGAATGAAATATGTGGTTTTTCACCAAGGCAACCCGGGGTGCTGAAGTATAATTAGCTAAACTTGCATTGAGCAAGTTAAAATGACCAAAACAAAGAGAGACGTTCTAGCACGGAAAACACATTTTCAAAGCAGAATATCTGACTTCAGCACTGTTTTTCAGATAAACAAGTATGTTCACTTGGCATGTTTCTTAAATATCTGCAAGCATATTATAGTATTTTTATACTTTAGAAGAGTCAAAACTTACCTTTAAGGGTCACGGTTTTGGTACGGTTTTGGAGTAATATACGCAAGTATTTATACACAAGTTTAAGACTGCTGGATTTAATTTTCACTGTATAAAAATGAATAATCGTTAACCATTATTGAGCTATATATCTATTCAGTCAAGAGCCTAAAATGCAGACAACAGGATTAAGATGTTTCTCTGTTTAAAACAAAAGCTTATGAATTTAGTTTAACAGGAATAGCAACATGGGCTTTTGGTCTCACGTGTGGTTGAGCTCTGACAGGCTGCACATAGCACTTTCATTTTCCCGTGAAAGCATCCCTAACTTTAGTGCTCGCTGATGGGACATTTATTTGAGGTGAGCCTTGTTTCAGTGCACAGATATACATTCTAACATGCCCGGAGTCAGATCAGAGAGTAATTAAAGAAATCGGGAAGATGCAAAATACAATTTTTACATTTAAAAATTTTTACTGTAATTTTTCTGGTGCAGCCTTAGTAAGCAGGACAAGCTTATTTTAAAACATTTAAAAATCCTACTGACCCCAAACTTTTGACTGGTAGTGTACATTTGAGTTCACTTTTATTGGCCTGCTCCTTATACATGTTGTTCAGACACGTGTGGGTTTAGGGTAGGTGTGGGGTTAGGTGCTCCAAAATATTTCTGAAAGTATGCATGTCCATATGAACCATTTAATGCAACTCATAATGCGAATGACCAAAAGCATTAGAGGTCAAAAAATTGATTGGAAAGGGTCCTGACTGAGCGTCAATATGGGGCGGGAGTAAGAATGTGTTATAAAAAGGGGTATAATTAATCACTTTTAAATTGCTATTAAAGAGAAAGATAAATAGGCCTTGAAGTTAAATGTTCATGAAGCTTCTACGCTCTGATTCCTGCTCTGTTTTACTTTCTTGTTCAATGTGGTGCCAAAAAAAACTAACAAAAAACTACATGTCACAAATGTCAGATTAGACAGGGTCAAAGAGATCAAGGTATTAAAGTTCATTGTTCTGCAAATATCAGGTCTGGAGTGTGAATGCTCAGGTAAGGCGTTGTGTTTTAGACGGGATCAGGGTGTCTGTGACAGTAGTGAAGTGACACGAGGACCCCGAGGTGTTTGAGACACTGAAACGAGTTGAGCTTTTCCAGGAATAGGGCTTGTTTGGCTCCCAGTCAGTGGCTTTGTCAGAGTCATCTTCATCTGTAAACGCTGCCCCGGGCCACAATGTCAGGAGGTATTTATCGCCTGTGTGCACGTATATCTGACTGATGGCATTGAAGTGTGTGTTTGTGTGTGTGTGTGTGTGTGTGTGTGTGTGCGCGTGCGTACAGGTCTCAGAGGATGATTCTTTTAGGGGACGTCACTTTTTTGATTACCTTTATGGCCTCAGTTTACTTTCTGATTAATGCCTCTTGCACTACGATTCGCTATATAAATAAAATCTGCAAATAATACTCCTTTGAATGTACGATGTCTATGTTATCGCATGGGCACAGTACATCGTTTAGGAGTCCCGTTCATTATGTCTTTAATGTGTGTGCTGGAGTCTAATTTTTCACTACATTATAATTAGGAGATATTAATGGCTAAGAGTCAGTTTAGTTAACTTCCATCAATTTAGCTTAAGCTGTGCGTGTCTGTGTTAAAGCAGTTGTCATGAAGTTGATTCATCAAATTATTTTAAGGAAAAGAACGAAGCAGATGTGATGCTATAAAGGTTTTGTGTGTTCAAAAAATGATCTCAGTGTGATGAAAGAGTATTCAGAGAGTTCAGATAATAATAATAATAATAATAATAATAATAATAATAATAATAATAATAATAATAATAATAATAATAAAATAATAAAAAAAAAAAATAATAATAATAATAATAATAATAATAATAATAATAATAATAATAATAATAATTACAAATAGAGTGGGCGGTTCATTCCGCTGTGGCGACCCCGCAAGGGACAAAGCCGACAAGAAAATGAATGAATGACAAATAGAGTGACACGGTGCCTCAGTGGTTAGTGCTGTCGGTTCACAGCCAGAAGATCGCTGGTTCGAGTCCCAGCTGGGTCAGTTGGCATTTCTGTGTAGAGTTTGCATGTTCTCACTGTGTTCACGTGGGTTTCCTCTGGGTGCTCCGGTTTCCATCACAGTCCAAAGACATGCGCTATAAGTGAATTGAATGAACTAAACTGTCTATAGTGTATGTGTGAATGAACACTCTCAGAAATAAAGGTCCGCAAGCTGTCACTGGGGTGGTACCTTTTCAAAAGGTACACATTTGTTCTTAAAGGGTCCATATTGGTACCTCAAAAGTATATATTAGTACCTAAAAAAATTAAAAGGAACACTTTTGTACTTTTTAGGTACTAATATGTACCATTGAGATATTAATATGGACCTTTTAGGTACAAATGTGTGCCTTTTGAAAAGGTACCACCCCAGTGACAGCTTGCGGACCTTTATTTCTGACAGTGCAGTGATAGGTTGCGGCTGGAAGGGCATGCGCTGCATAAAAACGTGCTGGATAAGTTGGTGGTTCATTCTGCTGTGGCCACCCCGGATTAATAAAGGGACTAAGCCGAAAAGAAAATGAATGAATGAATAGAATACATAATATGTGTAAATAAGTTAGAAATCAAATCTTGACATTCAAGGGTGAGTGTGTTACATGCTATTCTTTACTAATAGCCTTTTCTGTGTCAGTGGATGATGTGAAAAATATGTTTTGAGTGAATGTGTGTGACTGTGTTTTCCTTTAGCAAGAGAGGGTCAGTGGTAGGACTGATGGTCGTCAGATATATGTTTGTGTGTGTGTGTTTGTGCGTGTGTGTGTGTTTGTCTGTGGGGGTTGACTGAGGCTGGGAGGCTGAGGTGGAATTGATGGATAAGGTTAGCCGAGCTATCAGACAGAAACATCACAATCAAGCCGTCAGCTCAATGCCTCCCTCTCCCTGCTCTCTTCCTCTCTTTGATAAACACAGGAATAGGATTACAATTTGGACAGGTCCTGGGGCAGCAGGGAAGGACTGCCCAACCTTTTAGCCCACACCGAACACGCATCACACAGCAAAACAGCTCAGAAAAACACCTGCTAACAGTTCCACACAACAGGCTCAATGTTTGTGCGAGTCAAGTTTGGCTCGCTTTGTGGGGACCAATTGGCCCCACAACGATACTAAAACCTGTAATCACATACATTGTGAGGATCTATAAACTCTCCCCAGGAGACAGATCGCTTACTGGGCATAGATATCTGTATTACTGTATAATCTAAAAAGGGTTCTTGTGAGGGTTAAGTTTATGATGGAGTATCTTTGGGGGATTGAAAATATAATTTTTTATTAAAGCAATAGGAAAGTCAAGGGAAATTTTCCATCCTGACTGAAAATCTGCAAATGGATTATAGTAGTATTCTATGCAAATATAGGGTGTATTTATCTGTAATTATTTATATTATTTTATATACAATTAAATAATATACACGTCACGTACACTTAAAATAGGATCAGCAAGTCTTCAAAAGTGAAAGACATTAATACGGTTAGAAAATGTTTTAATCATTCATTCATTTTCTTTTTGACTTAGTCCCTTTATTAATCTGGGGTCTCCACAGTGGAATGAACCGCCAACTTATCCAGCATATGTTTTACGCAGTGGATGCCCTTCCAGCTGCAACCCATCACTGAAAAACATCCATACACACTCATTCACACACATACACTACGGACAATTTAGCTTACCCAATTCACCTATACTGCATGTCTTGGACCGGAGCACCCAGAGGAAACCCACGCAAACACGTTGAGAACATGCAAACTCCACACAGAAATGCCTACTGACCCAGCCGGGGCTCGAACCAGTGACCTTCTTGCTATTTAAAATTAATTAATTAATTAATGACACAATAAATAAATAAATAAACTTGAAAATATTTGTTTTAAACTATAAAATATATTTGAAAAAAAAAATTGAAATATCCTAATTTAATAAATATGCAAAACCAGTTGCTTTAATTAAAATACTTAACAGCACAACATTTGTTTTTCATGAGCACCAAATTTCTGAAAGTTGTCTTAGAGGTGAAGGCTGTTGCAATGCTTGCCATTTATTTTAATTTATTGCCATTTTAATAAACAATAAAATATAAAACATTTTACATTACAATAGTGATTTTATTTAGATGTTGTGTTCAGAAGCAGATTTTTTCATTTTAATTTCAAAATGTATTCATGTATGTGCAGTATGAATCTACAGTATGTACACTCACCAGTCACTTCAGAACTGCCTTATTCCTTTGTGGCATAGATTCAACAATGTACTGGAAATATTCCTCAGAGATTTTGGTCCATATTGACATGATAGCATCACACAGTTGCTGCAGATTTGTCAGCTGCACATCTATGATGCGAATCTCCCGTTCCACCACATCACAAAGGTGCTCTATTGGATTGAGATCTGGTGACTGTGGAAGCCATTTGAGTACAGTGAACTCATTTTCATGTTCAAGAAACCAGTCTGAGATGATTCGCGCTTTATGATATGGTGTGTTATCCTGCTGGAGGTAGGCATCAGAAGATGGGTACAACGTGGTCAGAAAGGGATGGACATGGTCAGCAACAATACTCAGGTAGGCTATGGCACTGACAAAATGCTCAATAGGTACTAATGGGCCCAAAGTGTGTAAAGAAAATGTCTCCCACACCATTACATCACCACCAGCCTGAACCGTTGATACAAGGCAGGATGGATTCATGCTTTTATGTTGTTGTTGCCAAATTCTGACCCTACCATCCGAATGTCACAGCAGAAATCTAGACTCGGCAACGGTTTTCCAATCTTCTATTGTCCAATTTTGGTGAACCTGTGTGAATTGTAGCCTTAGTTTCATGTTCTTAGCTGACAGGAGTGGCACCCTGCTGCTGTAGCCCATCTACCTCAAGGTTCGAAGTGTTGTGCATTCAGAGATGCTTTTCTGCATACCTCGGTTGTAACGAGTGGTTATTTGAGTTACTGTTGCCTTTCTATCAGCTTAAACCAGTTTGGCTATTCTCAACTGACCTTTGGCATCAACAAGGCATTTGTGCCCACATAACCACAGCTCACTGGATATTTTCTCATTTTTGGACCATTCTCTGTAAACCCTAGAGATGGTTGTGCGTGGAAATCCCAGTAGATCAGCAGTTTCTGAAATACTCAGACCAGCCCTTCTGGCACCAACAACCATGCCATGTTCAAAGTCACTTAAATCACCTTTCTTTCCCATTCTGATGCTGGGTTTGAAGTGCAGCAGATCGTCTTGGCCATGTCTACATGCCTAAATGCATTGAGTTGCTGCCATGCAATTGGCTGATTAGAAATTTGCGTTAACAAGCGGTTGGACAGGTGTGTCTATTAAAGTGGCCGGTGAGTGTATATACTGGGGATTTATTACATCCTATGAACGAATTCAGAATGAATTGCTTTTTTTTAATAAATAATTCAAAATGTATGAATTAACCATGCATAATTAGATGTAATTAATTGGTTCTGCAATCAATAAAGGAAAGGACTATGACCTTTATGCAGGTTGCGTCTCAGATGAGATATAATAATAATCATTTTAAAAAAGTTGACTCAAATTGCAATTTTCATTTTGGCCAAAAGTGGTAATGATTAATAGTGTAATGCTACCACAAAAGGCCTGTATACATTGAGCACAAAAGCGGCCCCCTGACAAGCCCGCGGAGGACGTTCTGTAAACGGTTCCAAACCAGTGGAGGAAAAGCAAAATAATGTTTGGAGACCAAAGGCGGGCAGCAGGCCAATTAGGATGTTTTAATTAAGAAGGAGGTGAGAGACTTCATTTCTCCAAGCTTGATGCTCTGCCATTTTGGGCTCTTTTATCTCATTATCTACAATAAAGAGGAAACTCTCACTGTGACCTAGTGAGAGAGTAAGATTTCTTTATTCTCACTCTGTGAATCGGTATTCAAGTGAACGCTTGGGCAAACAGAAATTACCGATCTGCCTGCTCTCTCTGGCAGCTGTACCTGCTCTAAATGAGATGGATGGACGGATGGCAGTGTGACCTGCTTTCCTTTTTTCTCTCATTTACATGTGCATATATTCCCCTTCTCTCTCTGCAATTGCCCCAGGAAACTTCTATTATCCCCGTGCTGTTTCATCGACCCTGATTCTTACTTGCCCTTTCTGTATTGCTCTTGGTTTTTCTTCACTTTCTTGGGCTCTGTGTCTCTTCTTGACTCTCTCTGTTACTTGAATGACTTAGAGTCAAAAGACAAAATTATGTTTTATGCTGACATTTAGAATCTGGGATAATGGGAAGATTGTTGGTTGTATATAAAAAAAAAAACAAGTGAAAACACATGGATGGTTACTGACAGGTACATATAATTCAGTCCTAATTTTATGAAGATAATTTCTATTGATAAGCATATATACACTCACCGGCCACTTTATTTGGTACACCTGTCCAACTGCTCGTTAACTCAAATTTCTAATCAGCCAATCACATGGCAGCAACTCTAAGCATTTAGGCATGTAGACATGGTCAAGACAATCAGTGCAGTTCAAACCAAGCATAAATAACTAAATGAAAGCATGGATTCATCCTGCCTTATATCAATGGTTCAGGCTGGTAATGGTGGTGTAATGGTGTGGGGAATATTTTCTTGGCACACCTTGGGCCCGTTACCAATTAAGTATCGTCTCAATGCCATAGCCTACCTGAGTATTGTTGCTGACCATGTCCATCCCTTTATGACCACAGTGTACCCATCTTCTGATGCCTACCTCCAGCAGGATAACACACCATGTCATAAAGCGCGAATCATGTCAGACTGATTTCTTGAACATGACAATGAGTTCATTGTACTGAAATGGCCTCCACAGTCACCAGATCTCAATCCAATAGAGCAACTTTGGGATGTGGTGGAACGTTATGGATGTGCAGCTGACAAATCTGCAGCAACTGCGTGATGCTATCATGTCAATATGGACCAAAATCTCTGAGGAATATTTCCAATACCTTGTTGAATCTATGCCACTAAGGATTAAGGCAGTTCTAAAGACAAAAGGGGGTTCAACCTGTTAATAGTAAGGTGTACATAATAAAGTGGCCGGTGAGTGCATATTAAAAAAGCAATGTTTTAGTTTAATTTTCATCTTTTTTTTTTTTAATTAATCTAAATAACACAAATTCATGTGAAATAAAATAAATAATATGTGCAGGTCCTAAGTCTAGGTGTCACATTTGATCATATGTACTTAATGTAAAAAAATAGCCCACTTAAAGATAATTAATGTGTTATTCTTTTATAGTTATATGGCATTGTAAATGTACTTGCACTAATTTTTATTGTTTTTAATAGTTATTATTAATAACTATTGGTTTGTTCCTCACACAAAGCTATTACTTATTTGCTTAAAACTTTGACATTTCAATATTACACATTATAGAAAAAAGTATTTTAACTTTTACAGATAAATGTATACTGTATGATTTTTGTAGTAAATAATTTTTGAAAGATATTTGTCATGTGTTATATATAGTAATTAGAAAAAAGCACATAATTGTAGCAATTGAGAATATAATGAATGATAAACTTAAGGTCTCATTGACAATAATATTATAGTTAAAGGTTAATAAAATATAATAAATAAAGGTTGTATTCAATTATACTTTAATTATCACTAAATTATTCATTGCTTTAGGTAATCACTGCCTTATTGTGTCTTTGTTTTGGGGGATTTAAATATATGCTTGGCAAAGGGAAGTTAGAGCTTGCTTTTTTGTTTTCTTTTCTCTGTCATCTGCAAATAGGATCATTGTACTGCAAGAAGGAAAAGCGGTAAAGACTTCTGTGTGGTATGAGCACCCGTGCAAAAAATACGGCAAAATCTGGGCTGTTTACCACTAACCTCTGAGCAGACTTGCTGAAACGCTTCCATGTTGTGTTCTTTTGTGAACTCAACTACTGCACCCCCTTCAACCCCCTCATCCGCTCGCTGTCTACTGTGTGTCGTCCAACATGGGGCCAGCCAGGGTTCTTGCCGCGAGACCGTGCTAGAAAAGAGGCATCGTGTCCCCTGCCAAAGTAGGCAAGCCAAGGAAATGCCTCCTACTGAAGGAGAGTCTGGCCCAATTGGACGACATCCCCCTGTATGTAATTCCCTGAGTGTGTTTGGCACTACCAGGGCTTGACTCAATCAGGTGTTTGAGGCCTGAAGGAGGCCCGGCTCATTATCATGCCAGCATATAGTAGGAATTCCTCCACAGGGGATGAGAAAGAACAGGCTTGCTTTGATATGGCCATTCCCACTTGGATGGTAGCACAGAAATAGATGGCATCAGATCAGTACAGTCATTCATCATGGCTACTCTACTGGCCCAATCCTCCTTCACCTCTGGCACTGGTGAGGGATTCAAAGACAGACACTAGAGTTCCCGCTTAAGCTGCAACTTAAGGGGGGAAGATGAGACCCACAAGATCAAGTGGTCTACATTTATTCTTAACTTCCGTGTGAAAATTTACAATGTTTATTTTGCTAGCACATATTTTTATTCTTTAGGTTTCATTCTTTTAGGATTCAAGTTAATCCACTGAAAACAAATGTAATCTTGAATCAGAGTCTGATCATTTGGTTTCGCATTTGGAGTGGTTGTCTTTCTCTGAGGTCAGTTTGTCGACTTCAGCCACAATATTAAAAGAATGCCAATACTCAATATTCAGTTTCAATTGGAAGTATGTCACCATTCTGAAATAAGTCTCAGCAACTTCCAGTTTACGTAGACTTTAAAAAGTTGCAATTTTTTTAGACAAGAACCCCTTTTCATTTGAGCTATTTCTTATTATAGTATACTGAATGTGAGATATCAATTTTTCACCTAGTTTTAGGTCAACTTCCTGATGAGTTCTCGCTCAAGCTACCAACTTAAGGGGGAAAGATGAGATCCACAAGATCAAGTGGTCCACATTTAATCTTAACATCCATGTGAAATCAAAATTTACAGTGTTTATGTTGCTAGCGCACATTGCTTTTCTTTAGGTGAACAATAAATCCATGCAAGTAATCCACTGAAAAAACCTGTAATCTTGAGTCAAATTTTGATCATTTGGTTCTGCATTTGGAGTGGTTGTCTTTCTCTGATGTCAGTTTGTTGACTTCAGCCACAATATTTATAATATATTTATAATATATAATTTATAATATGTATTCATAATATTTATATTATGGCCCTCTTAATTATTAGTTTTCTACAAAAGAATGATCCTCAAAGAGAATATTGAATACTTAATATTCATTTTCAGTTTGAAGTACATCAACATTCTGAAATAAAAGTCTCAGCATCGTCCAGTTTACGAAGACTTTAAACAGTTGCAATGCTTTTAGACAAGAACTCGATTTATTTGAGCTATTTTTTATCATAGTACTTAATGTGAGATATTATGTTTTCTCCCAGTTTAAGGTCAACTTCCTGATGAGTGTTGCTAGTTCAATTTGATTTACAGTTCATTAATCGAAAGGGAACCGATTCTTCAATTCTGAACCCTACTGGCCACAGTTAGACCATTAATACAGGCGAATGTTTCTTTAGCACAAAGTAACAGTGTTATCTCTGTGACAGACGGCAGCAGTGTGCGTGTAACCTCTGTTCTTCACATCAGGACGTTCAGAGACCACAGGTATTCACAAGAGAGGACAAACACTCCAATCGCCCTCCAACCACAACTTCTGTCTGGCCTTATCTGGAAGCAAAACCTCACTCCCCTCTCCGGCGGAGAGACAGACAGAGCCCTGAATCTAACAAGAGACCTATGGCTCCTACGTCCCCTGCAATTGCACTTGAATTGTTCTGGTTTGTCTGAGCAACGTGTAGAAGGTCTGGCTGAGTTGGGCATTGACATTTCCCTGTGTGTTGTTTTAATGATTGGGGTGAGGAGTGCTTACAGGGTCTCTTTTCAGGGAGCAGCGTGCTCTTCAGATAAGCTGACATGGCATGCTTTAGGAAGCACCCTTACACAGAGGATAAGACAAGAGCAGGAGATATGCTAAGCAAGGGGAAGCTGGCCGGGGATGATCTATTGTTAGGTGAGCGTTGGGAGATTAACGTACGCGGCTGCAGGTGCTTTATCTGCCTGTAAAACTCGCCATCAGCTCACCTTTATCCAACAATGACAAATACAGAGTGGACAACTCTTCCTCTGCGAGCTCCGCTGTATTTATGCCAGGCTCTACATAATCACTCACGTCAGCATCTCAAAAGTTGCACCAATGGAAAGAAAAGAGGCTGAAAAGAGTCAAGAGATGGTCCACAACAAGTAAATGGACAGAGAGGGAGGAGAACGCCGATGGAGAGGACGGTTCAAGAAGAGTATGAGAGAAAAGAAGAGACATGGGAATAAAAAAAGATAAACAGTTTGACCTCGCAATTTTACCAATTTCTACTTGCTGCCGTTCCTTCTCACCCCTCTCGTCTCTTTTTTTGCCCTCAGCCCTGTGTGGGACCAATCCTTTTTGGAGGGATAAATAGCATTGCTGTGCTTTAATAGCCCCAGTCCCAAACAGCCGGCCAGGATAAATAAAAGGAACTTTACCCATTTATCTCTTGGAGAAAGGAGTTCCTATTAGGGTCCCCATAGCCACAGGGTCTTTCCCTCCCTGTCTGCCCAGCTTTGTAGATTGCCTGTTTGCTTTAAGATGGTATTGAGTGCTCACCAGGACAATTACACGCAAAGGACCCCCCCCACCTTGGACCACCCGCCCCTCCTCCCCTGCGCTCATCACAGACTGGTCCCTCCTGTACCTCAGTGCCAGTGTTGCAGGAGATGCGTCTGATAAGGCTGGATGCATGCGTGTGTTTGTGTGTGTGTGTGCATTGGGGAGGTACAACAGAGTGGGGGCAAAGTGATAATGGTTGGCTGAATGGATTGGAATAAAGTATCATGGCAAAGCGCCTGGAGTCAGACAGTCAGGGTAGTAATGCAAATGGTTTTCACCCCAGCTCTCCGTCTGGCATAATGATAGCCCTCCAAACAGTATGTATGATGAAACAGAGCGAAGGAAAGATATAAATAAAAATAGCACACCTTCACGGAAAATGACTTTATGTTGCCTTTGGGGATCTTCAGACACACCTTTGTACTTTCCCTGTAGGCTCTGTCTATTCCTCCCTCTATCCCCCTCTCTGTATGATTTTTTTTTTCATTTGATAAGGCACAAAGTAGATATTTCTGTGAGGAGCAATACAGGCTGATGAAAAGAGAGAGTGCTGGGGTTTAAACAGACCTAACCTCTTGCCTGCCATGTCAATCTCATTTCAGTCTGGTTCAACAGATCAAGATGCTTATTTCCTCCAAAAAATAGAGAAATGAATAAGGAGAAGATTTTTCTTCCACATTTATCTCATAGAGTCACAAGATATAATGTAGAGAAAAAAGAAAAGTCATGGGATTTGATTAAATATTTATTCAGATTTGTTTGAAATTGTATAATGCCCCACTTTCCTTATCCAGCAAGCAATAAGTTTCAGACTAAAAGCTTTAAAGATTTCTGTTTCTGAGTAAGAACGGATACATATTTCTCTGCTTTTGTTTGTGGTGAAGCTGCTTCCTCTAAGGAGACTGTCTTAACATGGCTCAAGACTCAAGATCCAAAGCCAAAGAATGAGAAACATAAGAAAAAGGAAGTGATTTTGTAAATCTCCCACTACAAAGGGAAGAGCCAGGAATGTTGCTGGTGATCCTGGAACAGACAGAGGAATCTCTGATATTTTGGATTCTTTCAGGCAGGCCATATCTCAGCATAGAGAGGCCTAGGCAGCATGCTACAACATCTCAGTCGCAGAACAGGGATTTTTATTTTTTAAGTTCCCAGGTTCTGCAGCTTGCAATGTCCTGCATTTTGCTTGCCAATCTTAAGTCAGTTGTAATAATTTGTTTTAGGTTCCTGGTCCCCCAGAAACAGGGATGTACTATAGAGAACGTAATATGGAGCACCTTTATCCAACGAGGCACTTTAAGTCTTGTAATGTAATGTAATGTGTATTTTTATAGCGCATTTATTGTGTATGGCCATACACCCAAAGCACTTCACAATCATGAGGGGGGGCTCTCTTCACACTACCACCAGTGTGCAGCATCCACTTGGATGATGCGATGGCAGCCACAGGACAGCGGCGCCAGTGCGCTCACCACACACCATCTATTGGTGGAGTGAAGAGACAGTGATAGAGCCAATTCAGTGGATGGGGATGATTGGGAGGCCATGATTTTAAGGGCCAATTAAGGGACTTTGGCCAGGACAACATGACATTGGTTTTGCAGGGATAAGTTGGTTTTGCAGGGATTGACAACTAAATTTGTTCAGTTTCTGTCACATTTTCTATGACCCCCTTTATATTAAGACAAAAAGTGACAAAAGATAAATTTATTTAGTCCATCACTTTCCTTACATGATTGCCAGACTGTCTATTAACCTGCCCTAAAAACCAAGGAGCTCAATTCTAATACCATGCAGAGTTTCCTGAAGTTCCTTCTCTCATTTCCAAGCAGCTGGGGTTGCCACTTTCAGTCAGGCTATTATTGGCCATCTCTTTTTCTTTTACAATGCCTTTGTAATATATCATTAGGCTTCCCAGTGTCCTAATATCTCCACAAAGTTTCCTAAGGGTGCCTTCTGCCAGCCGTTGCTAAGTGGTCTTAGCCGGCTGTGATAGGGCCGTGTGCTGAGCAGGTTCTAGAGATAGGGACTCTCCGGTGACGCGGCTCCTCTCCCAGGTCTCTCTCTGGCAAAAAGCTAAAGAAAGGGAATAAAAAGGGGTTGGGAGAGAATGAAAAAGAGGCAGGAGGGAATTGACACAGAGCTTGGCTACACGCCAGCGCCGGCCTCCTTGCGTTTAATGTACGAGCGGGGATTTATTTAAACAGTGAGAAGAGAGGACAGCTTCACAGCGCCAGATTAATTCCGCTTTTTTATTCAGAAAATAAAAGAGACTTTGAATTATTAAGAGATAGCGGGATTAGGAGCCTCTCTTTCCAACCCCAATCTACGCTCCTTTTAATTTCCACTTCATTAGAATTCTTTTTGAAGTATTTTAATGTGGACAAAGGGAGAGAAAGAGAGAGAAAGCACAAAATATTAAATATCAGTTAAACTGTATTAAACATAAGCCAGGGCCTCTATTCCACCCCCTTCTTTTTTTCCGCAGTCGTAGCGATCCTTCCCTCTTGCTTCTCAATTATCAACTTTTATTGTAGGTTCAGCCAAGTGCAGAGCAGAAGAGTTTTCAAATGAAACTGCTTCGATGGTCTATTCATGTGGAGGGCTCCAGGGCTGTGGCTGGTTCTTGCTCTGCTTAAAGTCCTCTCATATGTGTCAAATGGCCTTGGCCTGCTGAAATAGCGTTCGATTTTAGGGATGTAGCGGATGTCCAGTTCAAAAGGTCACACAGTAGAGTGGACTAGTGTTTTAATTGGACAATACAGTTGCTTTCCTCATCAAAACAAGCCAGTACTGTAAAAGAAAGCAGTTGGGGGGTGGGAATGTGACCGATTGTACTCAGCTGAATGATGGCAGCTAGTACACAAACAGTTTGATGGCAATGGCTTATTTTTTTCCCCCTTCCTTTTTTCTTCTAAGCGGTTTTGGATTGTTGCTTTCTTCGCTCTCGTCCTCACACGATTGGCGATATCAGTGGCGTGGGCTGTATGCCCTCTCTAGCTCTCAGCAGAGGCTAAAATGTGATTGTGGTGGAGGATTCTCTCTCTGTCAGGCGACCGGCTCCTAATCTCTGCCAGGCTTTGTGTGGAGGGATTACCGCTAAAAGTGTTAGCGCATATTTACAACTTCTCCAGTAAACTCACAACAGTCTCTCCTGTTGAAGGAGCCCAGCCACCGCGGCTAAGCCACGTTTAGCATATGTAATCAAGGCCTTTTAAACAACTATATGTGTGTGTGTACGTCTGTGTGCATATTTAGTCTCAAAGAGATGAGCACTGTTTGACCTGCCAGTTTAAATACTGATTTGCTGGAAACACTGGATTACCTGTGTAAACTAGAGATGAGTGTGTTTGCTCAGTGTATTTGTGTAATTTGCACCTTACACAGGCCTCTCAAGGGATGAAGTATAAATCCCAGTGCATCACTGCTTCGTTTGCTTAACATGTTAGTTTAACTTGATTTGCTGAATGGATTAGATTGTTGGATTGGTTTCTTTACAGATTTTATATTACAAATGTTATATTGTAGGACAGGGCTTCTCAAATATCGCAAGGGTATTCAATCCAGACCGACTCTACATTATTTTGTATTGCAAGACCATGCGTAAAGGATTAAAATTGTGGATTTCCTTCATTGATAAATGCATAAACCTTGTAAATCAACTGTTTAGTTGTCTGTATTTTTGTAAAAAAAAAAAAAAAAAAAAAAAACGGGCCAGAATAAAATTGTAGGGAAAATATTCAAAGTTTTCCTGCATGACTCTGTTGTCATGACATCCAGTGATCATACAAGGCTTCATGTGATTGAGCGGACTAATCGCGTGCACACCTGCTTTAACACGTTTAACGCAAATCGATCATTTAAATTGATGAAGATGTCGGTCACACGGAAAAGAAAACTTGATGAGGAGAATAGACAGTTGAAAGTTGAATGGACAGATAAGTATGTGTTTATTTGCCACAAGCCAGCACAAAGCCATTCTGCTTGATTTGTAATGAGACAATTGGAGTTGTAAAGAGTGGAAATTTGAAAAGTCATTATGAAACGAAACACATTTTGAATGGCAGTATTCACAAAATACCGATATATAGGGGACGCAAAACTATAACACCTAAAGTTTTGTTACACACCTTTTGTATATTTCACCTTTTTTTTGGAGAGAGGTCTGGATGCAGACCTGATGCAGGTGCAGTCTAAGATGCATGCAATGCTTTTTAATGCTCACACCTAACGCCACCCCTAACCCACCCCTCACAGTGATGTCACTAGCTCCATTGAGTGCATTGTGTCTAACATTGCATCTCTGAGATATGCAATCTCAGCTTGTATCATCATGGTTGCATCCAAATACTATTGGGCCTACCTTTTGTTGTGTTTTTTTACAAAAATGCTCTTATATTAGTGTTTTTGCCACATCTGCATTGTATTTAATGTGTTTTGAATGCAAATGCCACTTTATTTAAAGAAAAGTAACTAGTGTTGACTTGTGATGCATGTTATGGATGTTTATTAAAAACAAGTTATGTTATATTAACTGTTCTGGACATTTGATCTTAATAAAAACTCAGACTTGGATTTTTAATGTAGACATTGAGAAGCCCTGTTAAAGGAATTCAGATTAGTTGATAGCTGTTTAAGTTTTGTTCACATTGATGACATATTGTCATGAAATATCTCATAATGTTAATGATGGTTTATTCATCTCATATGCAGTGGTGATTAAAATATCAGGCTCCTGTGTGTAGGTTTAGTCATTTCACTTTAATGACAAAGAGTACGTTCTTATCATGGTGTTTAAAGTGAAATAAATCAACATTAAGGGCTGCACGGTGGCGCAGTGGGTAGCACGTATGCCTCACAGCAAGAAGGTCACTGGTTCGAGCCTTGGCTGGGTCAGATGGCTTTTCTGGAGTTTGCATGTTCTCCCCGTGTTAGCGTGGGTGTCCTCCGGGTGTCATGTGGTATAGGTGAATTGGCTTGGCTAAATTGTCCGTAGTATATGTGTTTGAATGAATGTATGTTCTCTTCAATGATGGGTTGCAGCTGGAAGGGCATCCGCTGCGTAAAACAAATGCTGGATAAGTTGGCGGTTCATTCCGCTGTGGTGACCCCAGATTAATAAAGGAACTAAGCCGAAAAGAAAATGAATGAATGAAATCAACTTTGAGTTTTTACTCACCAGATGCTAAGCCAGAAGCTGAAACCCTCTGACAGCAAGTTGTCCAGAAAAAAACTAAAGAGACAACTCTTTCTAGAATATTGTGTGTCTACAGTATCCAATGACACTACCTCATTCAAATCCACCAATAGGCTGGTTATCAGTGAAAGACAAATGCATAAGAGGACAGTATAATGTGAAAAACCTCACTGGGCCGTGAGTTAAACACTACAGCTGGAATTGTTATAATTTAGGAAGTTGTTGTATCACCATGACAGTATTTTAGTTAGTTTCCCCTAAAATAAATTTTAAAACTGATATTAAAGACATGCCCATCACAAAAGATGTGTATACTGCATAGTTGTATTTTTACTGTATTTTATTTTGTTAAATCTATCAGCAAATGTTGAAATGCAAAATTGCTTAAAGACATTTTAAGTAACTAAAACTGTTTATTCCCCTCTCCTTTTCATTCTCCCCTCCCTAAAAATGCAAGCTTTTGTCAGTGTTAGTGAAGTAAGTCTATAGAGTGGTTTGTAGAGTCGCTAGTCAAAAACTAATGCAAATAAAATGAAGAGCACTGGGCATCCATGCTGTTGGTTTCTCGCTAGCATCTGCTGCTTATCAGTAGATCAGGACGCTGCCATGTGATTTAAAGCCTGACGAGGTGGCCCTTGTGTCTGTCTGTTGTTATTGAAATAAAGCTGGGGACCCGTCGCCCCTCTGTACCCCCCCACATAACCCAAACAAGTGTATCTGCAGAAACACACTGGCTTGTTATGGTAATGACCAGTGTGTGTGCTTTGTGTGTGTGTGTGTTGGTTTTGTGTGGGTTTGAGATCTTTCCCCCCAGAGTATTTTGGGAGTCTGGTCCCATTTGATGTAAACTGAAAATCTGTATGGCCCAAGGGGACAGCGCTAAAGATGCTAACTGCTAGCAGTGTGAAGCTTGACCTTTTTGCACTTGCCGCCTAGCTGATGGCAAAAGGAAGAAGAACAATGGATCACCTGAAGTCTTTGTACTGTGTTTATTTTATATATATATATATATATATATATATATATATATATATATATATATATATATATATATATATATATATATATATATATAATTAGTGGTGGGCCGTTATCGGCATTAATGTGCTGCGTTAACGTGAGACTCTTATCGGGCGATTAAAAAAAAATATCGCCGTTAATCTATTTTCAAAGTTGGGTTGTGAGCTGTGTTTACTCTACGCAAGCTGATGACTTTCGCCTTGATATTTAAGCGCAGATGTATACCTGGCCGAATTGCACTGTAGGTGGCAAGAACGAGTCTTCGAACCTGTGTGTATTCCTACTTTGAAATTACCACATCAAACGTGACGTGCTAACATGTATGCAGTTCACTAGTGAATCTGATTCATGTTAGCTCCACATCTAACTATCAGGCACCTGTAGAGTTTATGCGTTCGAGTAAAGCATACAAATAAAATGGACTGGGTGCTTTCTAAAATGAATGATGATGAATGAAAGTCAAACCGGTGAACCGTCTGACAAAAAAATGCCCATCTGAATGAAATCAGCAGGATGCCCTTTTGGATCTTTCACTTACTTTGAAGACACTACTGACTATGTTTACATAGACATCTGTAATCTAGTTATTTGCCTTAATAGACAATATTATAATTAAGGTGTTTATGTGAAGTGCTTTCATGTAAGAGTTTCCTGTAATTTTGGTGACTTTAACTGCAGTTCGGCAGTTTCACTTTCACTCATGAACATTTCATTCATGCCCCTATGACAAACTGGGATATTAGACGCAAATAAGGAGTAAGGACTGGTGAGTGTGTTATGAAATTTAATAACGCACACCAAATGGAAAGAAAAAAACTTCCGCATTTCGCGATGTGTGTGTGTGGTCCTTTACTGACAGCTGCGTGTGTGAATCTTGTTGGAAAATATGTTGAAAAGTCCTACATGACGGTAATAGTTTGACTGCGGTGTTTACTTCAATAATGCTACTAATATATGCATACTCCATGTCTTAATTCTATTTCTGTTTAGTTCCGTTATGACTTTAGTTGGATTAAGGTAATCAAAAATCACTGTTTAGACCTACAGTTCCAAATTCATGTTTAACTGAATAAACAGTTAGTAAACACAAGTACATCATTAATTTTCATCACCAATTATCATAGTAGAACAGTTTCTCAAACAGTTTGTGATGCATTTTGGAAACAGGAGATGAGCCCCTGGTCTAATGCGCCACCTGGCTTGAGAAACCTGTTCTCAAAGACTTACTTTTAGTCATTATTTGGGTAGCACACATATTCTGAATGCCTTCGGCAGATTCAAATGAGCCATTTTAATCTAGATTAATATAGATATTCCAAGATTACAGTAAGATTAATCTAGATTAAAAAAAATTATCTATGACTACCTATAATATATATATATATATATATATATATATATATATATATATATATATATATATATATATATATATATATATATATTTATATATTTATTTATTTATTTATACAACAGTTCTGTCTGGTTCTCGAGTCTGATTAGCTGAAAGCTGTGCGATATTCTGCAATAGAGTTCAGCCTCTTCACTCTTGTGTATTACTCTGCCCACATAGAGTGACAGCTGATCAATAAACTGACTTACAGTTTAACAGATATTGCAGCTGTTGGACAACATAATGTACTTTTAAGGCTTTTTAGTTGAGAATGTAGTTTTTTTAGATTGCATCTATGCAGTTTATTTATAAGGATAGTGCCTGTTTAAAATATTTATTATTTCGGAGATACAGCATGTCTTCATCCATCAGCCTGTCATTAAGCAGTGCAAAGATGGTTGATGTTTTCCATCCACAAGATGGCAACAGAGACCGCATAGTAAGCCCTTAGAAGAGAAAAGATTGACGTATTTTCAAACTATAGTTGATCAAATCATTATAAAATTGGTGAGAGACATTCTAAGTCGATCTCTCTCTTTTGTATGCTGCAGTGCTGTATTCAATTTTTGTATGACCCTGAGGTTCTTTTTGGTTGGCCATCTGTTTGCTTTTAATGAGTCTCCTGTTTTCGTTACTGCAGACTAGTTCAGTAAAATAGAAAGAAAGAAGAAATGCCCACTTTAGCGGTTATCCTTATCGCAAACACAACAGTCATCTGGTAGTGTTTGCGCTGTATTGTAATTTCCCAATTGCAACAGAGAAATACTGGGAAATGTTTCTAGACTGATGGCATTTCATGCCATTTAGCCTTGTAATCTTAAAATGTCAGGAAAATCACCTGTTTTGTCATCACTTTAGATATTACGCTAGAGATTCATTCAAATACTAGCTCTAAAGTGATGTTGGTGAATGAGTAACAGTTTCTGCTGTTCTGACGTCAGCTGTAGATGTGAATGAATGATGGAAGAAAGTAGTTCTTCATACAAAAGGATTTTTAGACTCTCCGTGTTTGACTGTCTTTTATATATATGTATATAATATGTATCTGAATTACTCTAAATATAGCCTGAACTGTGATATGAAAATTTAAAAATCTTATTTATTCCATTATATTTATATTAAAAGCCCTCAACTTAGTCTTAACAAAACAAAAGCTATTAAATAAAATTAATGCAGACTCCTTTTAAATTTAATAATAATAAAAGTTATTTCTGTAATATACATTATTAGGAAATGCATTATAATTTGCAAATAAAATAATCCAGTGAGCCATAAATCAAAGTGTTTCACTTTTTCAAGTAATCTGGCCTTTGCATCTTCTACTGTTAAAGTGAAAAAAAGGAATTTGAATTTCATCCGCACACAAACTATTATGTCAGACGGTCTTATGGCATTTCTAAGATCTTATTTTATTCGTCACAGAAATGTTGCCCACAAACTGACAACCATAGCCTCAGTCCTAAATGGGAAGTCATCCAATATCAG
Source organism: Danio kyathit (assembly GCA_903798195.1). NCBI lineage: Eukaryota > Metazoa > Chordata > Actinopteri > Cypriniformes > Danionidae > Danio > Danio kyathit. The sequence goes on along the minus strand of LR812524.1, from coordinate 33,512,326 downwards.
ATGCGATCAACAACCTGCAGAGGGGGAAAAAAGTGTCATCTGCCTGACGAGCGAAAATCCGAGGCACGCAATCTTGAGACGGGTGTGCTCACAAAAATAGATTTGTAAATAGAGAAGAGAAAAAAAATGGAGGCTTTCCTGACTGAGATCGTTTTAGAGTCTGATTCAGTGATGCAAACGGCGGGACTGCTAATCCCTGACCCACAATTAAAATAATGGAGTTCTGGAGTATCAACCCCTGGAGCCCCTCCAAAAACTCACTGACTAAATAAACAGTGTATTAAGATGGTTAGGAAGGAAACGAAGTAAGCGAGAGAGAGGGAGAGAGAGAACAATGTCAAACTATCTTTTAAAAAGAGAATACCTGATAAACATCATCTATTTAAACAAACCTAATGGTTGACTGCTTGTTGTGGGATGCATTTCATACATAAAATATGTTCCGTCACTGATATTGGGCCTTATCAGAGGGGAGCGAGGTGGAGGCGGGCTGGGGGAGCCTGGGTGGGAGCGCTGGGCTGTTTGTGGAGAATGATTGGGGCCCCAGAGCTGGAGATGCTGGGCTGATAACATCAGTCCGTCTGTCTGTCAGCCTTCAAGGCAGGAGGTGACAGAGGAGAGAGAGAGAGAAAGAAAGAAAGAAAGAAAGCAAGAGAGAAAAATGCTATGGAAAAAGGAAAGGACTGAAAGTGCTTGGACGTCTGGTTCAAGTGAATATGGAAAGCCTCCTCGAAGGTTCTGCCCCTGAGACGGATAGAGGGAACTGGAGTCAGGATCCTCCCAAAGGAAAACAGGCACAATAAAGGGAGCATGCTATTGAACGCTGGGCCTGCGTCCCTCACGGAGTGGCTGTGTACACACAGAAGGGATTCAAGCGTGGATCAAGGGAATATAGTTACAGAGATGGGAGTATAATGGGCCAGGTGAAGTTGAATGATGGGGAATTGTCTTTGCCTGTGCCTTTATCGAGTTGACCTCAGTTTTATGTAAGTGGCCACAGCATTGCATTCCCAGCACCTGATAAATTGTTGGGTAGAGAGGGCTTTTAGACAGAGGCAGTGTGAGCCAAGGCTGAGAGATCTAGATGAGATGACCCACAGACACCTCAGCCCAACCATGACCCCACTACAAAACACAGTCCGTGTGTGTATGTGTGTCCACAAGTGGTTTTTCTGCACAATAACTTGTAACAGTCTGTTTGTCCTCTAGAGAGTCTCAGCTGGCTTTACTTCATGCCATTGGAGTAAGAGTAAACAAAAGAGTAAACAAAAATGTATATATATATATATATATATATATATATATATATATATATATATATATATATATATATATATATATATATATATATATATATATATATATATATATATACACACACACACACACAGTTGAAGTCAGAATTATTAGCCCACCTTTTAATTTTTTTTTCTTTTTTAAATATTTCCCAAATAATTTTAACAGAGCAAGGAAATTTTTACAGTATATCTGATAATATTTTTTTCTTCTGGAGAAAGTCCATTTGTTTTATTTCGGCTAGAATAAAAGCAGTTTTTATTTTTAAAAAATCAATTTTAAGGTCAATATTATTAGCCCCTTTAAGCTATTGTTTTTCTCAATAGTCTACAGAAAAACCATCGTCAGACAATAACTTGCCTAATTACCCTAACCTGCCTAGTTAACCTAATTAACCTAGTTAAGCCTTTAAATGTCACTTTAAGCTGTATAGAAGTGTCTTGAAAAACATCTAGTAAAATATTATGTACTTTCATCATGGCAAATATAAAATAAATCAGTTATTAAAACTATTATGTTTAGAAATGTGTTGAAAAACTCATCACTCTGTTAAATAGAAATTGGGGGAAAAATAAACAGGGGGGCTAATAATTTAGGGGGGCTAATAATTCTGACTTCAACTGTATATATATATATATATGTATAATGTGTATTTTATTTATTTATTTTAAAATAAAAAAATGCTGTTTACTCTATGGCCAATAATGCAATTTTTTTTTCTTGATTTTCAGTAAATCATTAAAGATTTTTAGCTGGAACATGCAGTGTAGTGAAGTACCCACTTTTTTGCATGTTAACAACAACAACAACAACATATGCACTGTTAGAAGCCATTCATTACTTTAAAAAGAGAGTAAATTTTTGCTTTAAAAGTGACAAATTCATTTATTCATTCATTCATTTATTCATTCATTCATCTTCTTTTCGGCTTAGTCCCTTTATTAATCAAGAGTCGCCACAGCAAATGTACCGCCAACTTATCTAGCATATGTTTTACGCAGCCGATGCCCTTCCAGCTGCAACCCATCACTGGGAACCACCCATACACTCTCATTCACACACATACACTATGTACAATTTAGCTTACCCAATTCACCTGTACCGCATGTCTTTGGACTTGTGGGGAAAACTGGAGCACCCGGAGGAAACCCACACAAACATGGGGAGAACATGCAAACTCCACACTGAAATGCTAACTGATTCAGCTGGGACTCGTACCAGCGACCTTCTTGCTGTGAGGCGACAGCGCTATGATCTACAAGTTGTCAAAGGTGGCTTTCGTCCTCCTTTTTGCTGTTTCAGTTGCATACTTATACATTTATTTTTAATGTCCATTATCACTAAACACTTGACACTTGACAGACAATGAAAACTTTGTTTACAGTGTCTTTATAAACCTCTATTTGTTGACTTTGTTGAATGGAGTGCTTAATGACACTGTTGGCCATCTTAATTTATGTCTTGATTTAAGAAGTTCCTTCTTATGGTGTGAATACAACAAGGAAAGTTCTTGAGGGTCTGGGCCTATTGGCTATACAATCCAACAACAACAAAAAGATTTTTGGGGCTTGTTTTTATTCTTGGAAAAAAAGTACTTCATACTTGTAGTTCCAGCATGCTTTGCATAGGTTTGCGTTAAGAGGGAATAATGTTGACAGTAAAAGTAATCTTAGGTTTTTCAAGTTAAGAGAACAAACTTTAAGTTTACTCTACACACAGTTTGAGGATTTTAAAGTTGCAATTAAGGTTTTGAGTTTTGACATTATCACCTTTGCAGAAGAGTACCTATCATGCTTTGGGTTAATAGAGCTTTGGCATCTTTATTGGCATGTTTGTTTGTTTAATTTAGTAAGCGCTAACTCTGCTGATGCTAGTTTTAAGATCAGTCATTAAGCAACAATAAGCTTCATTAAAGTAGCTAAGTTTGAACTACAATAATTAACAAAACATTCAGGTTTTCCAAATTGTGTGATTGAGATTAATCGGCTGAACAAGAGTAAACTGTGTTTCACATAAGCTAGGTAACAAGGCAATTCATATGAAAAGCTTTTGACATCATTAGTTCAAAATAATTTTTGCTCGTGGGTTCTTACCTAAAATAATGCAGTTTAGGGGCAGCACAGGGGCTCAGTGGTTAGCACAGTCGCCTCACAGCAAGAAGGTCGCTGATTTGAGTCGCGGCTGTGTTTGCATATTCTCCCTGTGTTTGTGTTGCTTGTCCTCTGGGTGCTCTGGTTTCCCCCACAGTACAAAGACATGCGCTATAAGTAAACTGAGTAAACAAAATTGGTCATAGTGCATGTGAGAGTGTATGTGTATGCGTTTCCCAGTACTGGGTTGCAGCTGGAAGGGCATCCACTGCATAAAGCTTATGCCAAAATACTTGGCAGTTTATTCAGCTGTGGTGACTCCTGATAAAATAAGGGACTAAGCTGAAGGAAAATGAATGAATGCAGTTCAGGTGTGGAAATGCATGTCATAATTCAATTAATTGATTTATTTTTTGAATGTAGTTCCTATGACTGAGTTCTTGTAACGAGCCTGTGCAAGTCACTGTTATGGTACGTGTGCTTATTGTAAGCTTGGCAACTTAAAAAAGTAAATAAACATCATCAGTTTACATGTGAATTTGTACCTGCGAATGTCAATTTATGACAGAAAGCTTGTGCTCCAGACTGTCCTGTACACATCAGAAATGTTTGCTGATGTTTATTCATTCATTCATTTTCTTTTTGGCTTAGTTCTTTTATTAACCTGGGGTCGCCACAGTGGAATGAACTTACCCAGCATGTTTTACGCAGCTGCAACCCTTCTAGCTGCAACCTATCACTGGTAAACATCCATACACACTCATACACACACACACCCATACACTACGATCAATTTAGCCTATTCAATTCACCTGTACCGCATGTCTTTGGACTTGTGGGGGAAACCGGAGCACCCAGAGGAAACTCACGCAAACACAGGGAGAACATGCAAACTCCACACAGAAACGACAACTGACCCAGCCGAGGCTCGAACCAGCGACGTTCTTGCTGTGAGGCGAACGCGCTACCCACTGCGCCGCCATGCAGCCCGCTGATGTTTAATTGTGATTTTTTATAAGATAATATTGTTATAAAAAATATTCCGTTTCTGCAGAGATGTCAATGTATCATTAGGACCCACAGGTATTAATATAGCATAAACTCTATGTTCTTTTGACTCTTCAAATTCTGGAAGCCACCTACTTACATATGTATAACCTTGGTTTAAACTAATAATAAAAAAAGATCACCTAGATTTATGATCTGCAACTGAAGAAGATAGCATCAAATTTTCATTTTTGCATGAACTATCCATTTAAACCTATAAAGCATTTTGTGTCATATATATGATACGCACATTTGTAAGGAATCCTAATTATTAACAATCAAACCTTTTATACACAATTCACTAAATGCCTTCTGCACTTTGATTAACACCTCTTCTTTCTTTTTTCTTTCTTTTTTGTTTTTAGAAAGTAAAGGGTCTTAACACATACTGGGCTGTAGCAGCTAAGGTTTTCTTGATTATCTTTACTGTATACAATTATTATTTTTTGGTTGAGTATGAGTACTTAATAAGGTTTTATGGGAAAAATTATTTGTTCAGCTCTCAGTAATAATTATATTGAATTGCATATACATTTCTGCCACAATAAAAGCTAATAATGGGCTGCTTGGTGGCGCAGTGGGGAGCACAATTGCCTCACAGCAAGAAGGTCGCTGGTTCGAGCCCTGGCTGGGTCAGTTGGCATTTTTGTGTTGAGTTTGCATGTTCTCCCCATGTTTGCGTGGGTTTCCTCCGGGTGCTCCGATTTCCCCCACAATCCAAAAACATGTGGTAAAGATGAATTGGGTTGGCTAAATTGTCCATAGTGTATCTGTGTGAATGAGTGATGTTTCCCAGTGATGGGTTGCAGCTGGAAGGGCATCCACTGCATAAAACATATGCTGGATAAGTTGGCGGTTCATTCCGCTGTGGCGACCCCAGATTAATAAAGGGACTAAGCCGAAAAGAAAATGAATGAATGAATAGAAGCTAATAACTACAACAGCGAATACAGTTAAAAACCATTTTGTCAATGGAAAGTCTTTAAAACATGGGCCGTGTGTGCGTGTGTACTATAAATTAGCAGAATTAATTCTTCGTTTTATAATTTTCCTTGCATAAATAATAATTTTATTGTCCTTTTTTCATTTTAATTATTGCAAGTAAACTTTTGATGGACCCATGTGATGTAGTCCTTGTGGTTAGTGGCAGATTAGAGACTTTTTATTGTAATATGTTTGGATAAAATACAGTTTAGCACAGCCTCTGACATAAAAACAAAAGAAATGGAGTGTGTTCACCTCCACTTGATCTATAAAAAAGCCATATATTTTGCTACACATGGTGTAAGATATAATAATGATGATGATAATGCTTTTTTAACAGCCTTTTTGTATCTGCTGCGATCCACGTTTGGGTTGTGACCCTCCAGCTAAGATCCAGAAATGTAAAATGTGTATTGTATTTTTCGTCTTTGTGTGTGTAAATAGGTGTTTGTTGGAAAGTGTTTAGTTACTCTGGTGTCTTGCACCCAGACTCTATAAGGCAGACATAAACAGGATTATCAGCAAGAGGAAGGTGTGTGTGTGTGTATGTGTGTGTGTATGTGTGAGAGAGAGAGAGAGAGATTCAAGGTTCTGTGGAGCTTAAAAATTCCATTTGTCAGATCACTGGCTTCCATGAATACTTAAAAAAGGGAAAATACACTGCTGCCTATCATAGACTAATTAGACTTGTTAAGACATGGACCACATATGACTAGAATATCTACTATATAAACATCACATGTGAATTTTTCTTCCTTTTAAACAGTGAAGTGGCTATATTCATCTTTTCAGCAACAAGTTGAGTGTTTTTATTTTCATAAAATATGTGTAAGTTACTTTGTGGTTTTGTTAATGAGTAAATTAAGAACAAGGTTTTCTGTTGATAAGAAGGAATTGGTAATCATTAGCCTCAAAATGGCATCAGTATGACGTTAAATAAAAAAAAGAATATTAGTTGTGAGTGATAAAAGAAAGCTATAAAAGCATGTAAATGAACTAATGGAATGATATTTAATACAACCAGTGACTGATTCAGAGAGTTAGAGAGCAATCATCTCATGCATGTGGCACTCAAAATAGGAAAGCACTTGAGAATCACAAGCAGTCAGATTGCTTAATTCTATGCCATTCTATAGGTCAGGAAGGGTGTATAGATCTCTGAGACCAGGAGAACAGTTGTCTTTTACAGATGATGACTTTATTTCATAGCTAATCACTTGATTTTACAATCACTTACAGAAATATTTTCTTTTGCGAGGTTCATAATGAGCATAGTGAGAGATTGAAGGACTCGTACTTAAAGAAATACTTCACTTTTTTAAAACTATAGTCTCGTGTTACAAGTCACCTAGAGTTAAACAATTGAGTTTTAGCATTTTTGAATCCATTTAGCACTTTTAGCTTAGCTTAGCATAGACCATTGAATTGGATTAGACCATTAGCATCTTGCTCAAAAATTATTTTTAATAATTTTCCTTTTTAAAGCTTGACTCTTCTCTAGTTAAATTGTGTATGGTACATTTATAGAAGATATCTATACTGCAGTTTGTTTTCAATAAAGGTTGTTTGAATGTTAAAAAAAATGTTTAGATACTGTACATTTTCTCAAATGTTTAGGAAGGTTTTTTCTTGGCAGACTAATAGCACTGATATGTCAAAATGAGTTACCCAATCTAGTCAAAGAAGACGAATCTTTACAGATACCAAACATGAATTTCAGTTTTACTGGTAAAAATGCGTGAGGAAAAGTGTAACTGTACGTTCACAATGAAAGCAGCGAGAGCGTCAAAGTAGGTGGAAGTCATTCATTTTCAATGGGAGCTGGCGGCGATAAGCGGCGAGGAGCAGCGCGACATGTCATCGCCGGTGTGAGCATCGAGGAGAGTTGAAATCAAATCAACTTTATGGTAATGATCTATGATGCGGTTAGGCGGCAAGCAATCGGAATGTAGAAGTCCACCTCTTGAGAGGAGTCCAAAGAACACAGTCCTGTGAACTTTGGTTCCGACCACAGTTGTTCCCAAGGGTCTGATCATTGCGGTCGCTGGATTTCCAATTATTTGCAATGTTTTCTTACAGGAACATACATTAAAAAGGTTACTGGCGAGTTACTGATGTGCATCAATCTATATATATATATATATATATATATATATATATATATATATATATATATATATATATATATATATATATATATATATATATATATATATATATATATATATATATATATATATATATATTTTTTTTTTTTTTTTTTTTTTTAAATAGCGGGAATCTCATGTGACAATACAAAACAGTATTGCTGCTTCAGAATATTTCAGGCATATGGACACATTGGATAATTAAGTGGAGCAAAGCCACACCACATGCAACTTGATCTTCTGTAGTTAAATGAATTTGATAATAAGTGTGCAACATCTTCACGCTAGAAAGCATGTTTTATGTGGGAATGTAACTAACTCTCGCCGCCGGAGCTGAAGGCAGACAGCGTTGTTGCCAGGGCGGCCAAAGAGACCTTTGAGGCTCTCGCTGCTTTCGGTGTGAATGTACAGTAAGTAGTAATTACCAGTTTTTTCTTTTTTTTTAAATTATATTTTAGGGGGTTTTCACATTTATTGTATAGGACAGTAGAGATGAGACAGGAATACATGGGGAGCAGAGAGAGGGGGGAAGGATTGACAAAGGACGGGAATAAAACTCGGGTCACCGTGAGCACCTCAGTGCGATATGTCAACACACTTTACCACTAGGCTATTGGCACCGACAATTACAACGGTTTTCAAAATGTTCCTTTTTTGATACACATTTCCATGCAGCCAACATTATACCGCTTGATGCAGACTGCCCATTACAGAATGTGCCAAGGTGATATACATTTTTCATACATTCATTCTTCTTCATATTAAAAAACATAAACATAAGTTAAAAATAACAGAATACAGCGGGGACATGTTTGCATGGGTTTCTTCCACAGTCCAAAGACGTGCGGTATATGTGTATTGAATAAACTAAACTGGCAGTAGCGTATGTGTGTGTATGAGTGTGTATGGATGTTTCCCAGTACTGGGTTGCAGCTGGAAGGGCATCCGCTGCGTAAAACATATGCTGGGTAAGTTGGTGGTTTGTTTTGCTGTGGCAACCCCTGATGAATAAGAGGACTAGGCCGAAGAAAATAAGTGATTGAATGAATGAACAGTGTTGAGCATAAATGAATACACCTTCTTTTGAAAATGTATATGTTTATCACATTTCAGTGAATATAGACAATAATTTTGATGCATTTAAACAAAACATCCATTAAAATAAGAGTTTGGTCAAATAACATTTTAGGAATAGAACACTTTAAAAACAGAAAGATAGTACATTTAAATTCAAATGAGTTATAGAAAAAAAAATATGTTTTTATGTTTCTCTTGATTGATCATGTTTATTAAACATATTCACATGTACTGTACAAATAGTTGGATTTGTTTCTTTTTGTTAGATTCACTTGTTAGTTGTCAGTTTGACAACTTTGGTACTGACTAATCAAATGTATTTACAAAAATATAATTTTGTAAAATGTTCTATAGAAAATATTCATTTAAATGAGACATCTGAGAGGGGTTTACTCATATATGTTGAGCACTGTATATTGCATAACATTTTAATAATCTGTACAACATTCTTCCACTGTAAAGACGTTAAGTGAAATTAAAAGTTTCATAGTTTTATAGATGCCAATGTTTTTAGGAATCTAAAGTGTTCGCTCAAATTGCATTGTTTTGTTTTTTAAGTAAAAGCTGGCTGTGAGTGGTCTTGAGTGTTAAAAAAAGACAATAAAAAAGTTAATTAAAGTGAATTAAAAAAGTGTCAAACCTGACAGTAGCCACTCAATATACTGAATCTCTGAAGGTCATATGAACATTGTGGTGACATTTGTGCATTTTTCATTCATTAAGTTGTTGTTGTTCCAACTTAAAAAGAAACCGTTATGGACTGAATGTGAACAGCACAAAAAAAAAAGAAAAAAAAGAAAAGAAAAAGAAAATCAATTGAGCTCCTAAGCATCCACATGTAATTACATTTGTGATTAGTATTGATTATCAGTCATACAGCTGGCCTATATATATATTTAATATCATAGATAAGACTATTTGCATTGTGCCGAACCTGTTTTCTGTTGTGTTTGGTGGTCTTCATGTTTATCTATTTAATTTGCTCTTGTTGGTTTGTTAAAAAACACACTGTTGAATAGCTCAGAGCAGAAAATTGACATGCAGCTTCTTAGATGGTTGAAGTTTTTCACTTTTAACCATCATTTGACCAACAGTTGTCCTTAAACTGTGCTTTTAATTTAAATTTATCATATTAAAACAACAATACTGTAAATATAAGTAAGGAGGTTAAAAATAATGTTTTTTCTACTTTATTGTATTTTAAAATGGAATTATTTCAGCTTGATTTGCTTGTTTGTTACAGCCATTATTCTCATTTTTGGAACCATTCTGATATGCTGATTTGGTGTTCAAAACTGTTGTTTTACTTTGATTAATACAACAGTTTATTTGAAACTATTATTTTATAACATCATAAAATACTTTGCTTTTCCCAGTGCTTGGTTGCAATTGGAAGGGCATCCGCTGCGTTAAACACATGCTGGATAAGTTGACGGTTCATTCCACTGTGACGACCCCTGATTAATAAAGGGGCTAAGCCGAAAATAAAATGAATGAATGAATAAAAAATACTTTGCTGTTACTGTGATGATACTACTCTACTGTTACTTCTTCACTAAAGTTTTTCAAAATGTGCTTCACAATACAGTGCCTGACAAAATCTTGTGGCTATATGTACAAATTGACCTGAAGTGCCGCTGAAATATATTTCTATTCCAGATTTTTTTTTTTTTACAAGAAATTGTTTATTTTAATCCCAGCAGCTTTTGTTATAATGTTTCAGTGCAAAACAAAACTGTCAAAAAGTATTCTAATATCCCAAGCTTGGTCAAGCCCATTGAGTTAATTTTTGCAAAGAAATAAGTGTTGTCGCCTTGTCATATGAGCTTCACCTGTTACTAATAATGGATCAATTAGGTCTCAGGTGTGTTTAAAAAGAACCCCAGTACACTAGACCTTTACATCAACTGCAACTAGACCTCTGAGAACCTGCCTAAGATTCACCTTGAGACTAAAGTGTTGATTATCAGAAGGCTGAAGACCAGATCCACTGCTGATGTGGCAGACACCTTCAATGTGTCTCAGCGTCAAGTACACAGGATAAAAAAAAAGTTTTGAAGAGTCTGGAGACATTTTTGACAAGCCCAGGTCAGGCAGACCTCACAAGACAACTGCTCGAAAGGACCATATGTTGGCTCGAAAATCCAAGGCCAGCCCATTTTCCACTACAGCAGAGCTCCATGAGACCTGGTCACCTGAAGTCCCTGTGTCAACCAGAGTTGGATTCTGTCTCGAAATGGCCTCCATGGCCGAATCAGTGCCCAGAAGCCAGCACTAAACAAAAGACAATTGAAAAAAGCCTGCTAAAAGCATGGACAATGGAAAAGTGGCAGAAGAGGGATTGTTTAGATCAAGGATGTCCGAACTCGGTCCTGGAGGGCCAGTGTCCTGGAGAGTTTAGCTCCAACCCTAATCAAACACACCTTAACCAGCTAATCAAGCTCTTACTAGATACTAGAAACTTCCTGGCAGGTGTGTTGAAGCAAGTTGGAACTAAACTCAGCAGGACACCGGCCCTCTAGGACCGAGTTTGGACACTTCTGTTTTAGATGAATCTTGTGTTAAATTACACCACAGTCGCCATAAATATTGCAGGAGACCTGAGATTCACTCAGAAAACTATTCACCCAGTATACTGTTGCCGGCAGCTAGCTCTCTGCAACTCTCACATGGTAGCCCACTGAAGCTAAGCAGGGCTGTGCCCGGTCAGTACTGTACCTGGATGGGAGACCACATGGGAAAACTAGGTTGCTGCCGGAAGTGGTGTTAGTGAGGCCGGCAGGGGGCGCTCAACCTGCAATCTGTGTGGGTACTAACTCCCCAGTATATTGATAGGGACTCTATACTGCTCAGTGAGCACCGTCTTTCGGATAAGATGCTAAACCCGACTCTCTGTGGTCGTTAAAAATCCCAGAATGTCCTACGAAAAAGAGTAGGGGTTTAACCCCGGCTTCCTGGCCAAATTTGCCCACTGGCCTCTGTCCATCATGGCCTCCTAACCATTCCCATATCATAATTGGCTTCATCACTTTGTCTCCTCTTCACCAATTAGCTGGTGTGTGGTGTGCGGTCTGGCACAATATGGCTGCCGTCGTGTCACCCAGGTGGATGCTGCACATTGGTGGTGGATGAGGAGATTCCCCATCAAAACTGCATAAAGCAATTTGAGTGTCCAGAAAAGTGCTATATAAATGTAAGGAATTATTATTATTATTACTGTTTCTCGAACCTTCAGACACCCCTGCACTGCAGTGGGCAGGGTTGTAAATGTGTCCCGCTCATAGAGGTCATGCTGCTCACGTGTACCCCTAAACGCAACAATGAAGATGAGTTTCTATGAGAGAAGAACAGTTTCATAAACATCTGGCAAACACCCTTCTCTAGCCTGCAAAAGTACAATTTTTCCGTGAGCCATCATACAGGTGTGGATACAACCTGAAATTCTAAAATTCAGTTCCTTGTTTGATTCTGTTTTAATTATACCAAGGCCTTAACGGTCCTGAGACCTTCAATGTCAAGTAAAGGGACCAAAACCAAATATATAATTTGGTGGTTCCTGAATCACTGAAGTCACATTGAATGTTTTGGCAATGTTTTTAGTTCTTTGAATGTCTTAGGACCTTAAATGTCTATGGAGGATGATGAGCTCTCTTTTAGATTTAATCTTAAATATCTTAATTTGACTTCTGAAGGTGAATGAGGGTCCGGGGGTTGCAAGGACATGAGGGTAAGTAATTAATAGCAGAATTTCCATTTTTGAGTTAACTAATCATTTAAATAGGACTTAGCAGTAACCCTAACATAGGTGAAATTCTAAGTTGTTTTGTAATTTTAAAAATAAATTGTCAGAGTGTTAAAGCTGAGCAAAACAAATGTCACAGTTGTAGATGTGTGCTCTCTTTCTGTCATGGTTTGTTGTCATGTGATTTTGTTTTGTATCTCTCCATGTGCTTCTGTTGTGTGTCTGTGTTTTGATCACATGAGGTGTTGCTAACGCAGATCAGCTGTTCTGATCAGCAGCTTCAGCTGTGTGTAATTCAGCCTCACCTATATTAGAGCGACAAGTGCCTCGTTGTCAGTTCGTTATTGTTTGTTCATTATTGTTTTGTTAGGACTTTCAGCGACGTTCGGTTTCCTGGAACTACTCGACTCTCACTTTGCTTCTGTATTTGGGTTGTTTGTATTTAAATTGGCACCTTTTGGTTTTATGACTTTTGGTCAAATTAAACTCACTTGCAGTTGGATCCATCTGAGTATTTTTATTTTTTATTTTTTTTTCGAGATTGACAACAAAAACCTTAGAGGTTGTTGGTATTTAAATATTCCCTAAATCTTTATATGGCACATAAAACACTCTAGTTATAGTAGCAGAAAAAGGCTTTTTGTACTGTGCATCAAAATAGCTAACAACTTAAACAATTAGAATTAAACAAGCAGTTTGTATTTGCCTGCTAATTGCTTGATTGGTCGGTCTCTTATTGATTATATGACAACATGGAGCACGATACATTAACATGATCAAACTGCACCTCACAGCCACATTATATATTATCATATATTATATATTACTACAAATTGGTTAGTATACCAAAGCCTATTTGTCATGCAGTAGGTTTGTGTATGCGTGCATGCTTCAGTTTCCTGAATTTGTGTGTGTGTGTGTGTGTGTCTGAGTTAGTTTTTTTCTCCTCTTCCCCGGTGGTGCAGGTTTTTGTGCTGCACAGAGAGGGACGGCCCAGATCACTTAGACATGTGAATGATCTATAGTTTTTACCGAGGCAGATTGTCTGCAAGGTTGAAGAGATTAGTTGCATCTGGGGCTTTACAGAACGTGGCAAATTGTGGCCTTTCTTTAGTGCGAGCGATAAGGCCTTAAATGAAGGGAGTCTTCTTATCAGCCCAGTGCTAGCCATAAATCACAAACGCCTGCTCCCCGCAACTACCCCTGGTGGTTTCTATCTGCATTCGGGGGTTACGGGGAGCCCATCACCACCACACAACAAGCACACACACACACCATTTGCCTTCTAAATCATCAACACGCACTCTAGACACTACATTATAAACCAAGAGACGCTCTCTTCACTTCTCTCTCTGACAATTGCTATTGCTTCAGCCATTTCCCTCGCTTTCTACACCATCATTTCTCCAAATGTGCTTTCTCAAGCCTTCAAAGGGAGTCTGTTAGAGTGCTATCAGACTTTAATCCAGGAAACACTGACACGCTAGTACTAGTTCAAATGAACAGCATGAGCAAAACAGCATTTAATGGGATATTGTCCCTCCTTTGTCTCTCTCGAGCTAAAAGGAAAATAGAGTGGATAGCATTAGCTTTAATGAGCTTGTGTAAGTGATTCGCTTGATTTATTATTTTTTCCTGCCTCTTAGTAATTAATGCTTTCAGTCTGACTTTTGTTGTTTCTCTCTTTTTATATTTGGGACTATTCAGAGCCCTTTGAGTTCTGCTCATCATCTTGTTCCAGTTGCATACGATTTTGACTGTGTACAACGCCACACAAATAGCTTTCTTACACTTCAATAGGCTTCTATAGACGTTTTAATGACAGGCCTTGTGCTGTCATTCTCATTCATGGGTATGTTTTTGTCCATTGAAATGCTTTATGCTGCATTTTTTTACGCTGAAAATGACTAGCAGGTACAGTAGAGTTGCACTATATTTTTTTCCTATGTGTACTTAATATATAATTTCAGTTTACTTATAAGAAAGTACAGGGTAATATACAATAAGGTTGTTATGTGGTTTTATGGTTTGGTTCAGCTGGAGGTTTAGGGAAAGTATGTATAGTTATTACCAGTGGTAATTGGTAATAAGTACTGAAAAATCATACTCATGTACAATCTCATGCTCAACCATTACTTGCCAAAAAAAAATAGTGCAAGGGTAAAAGTATCTGTTATAAAAACTACTCAAGGTATGAGTAAAGCATTGCCCTTCTAATTTGGAGCCCTTCTACTCTAATAGTGACCACAAAATCTGTGTAATAAGCTCATGCCGCAATAAATCACCAAGGCTCATTCTGAAACATACCTCTATATACATTTCTGGAGAGCGCCAAATACGTCCCAGGAGCTAAGTTTTTTTGCAGTTTTTGTTTTCACGAATCCACCAGAGGCTGCTGTGTACACTTTTTGAGATCTCAAAATTTCGTGCCTGCTATTCTCATGTAAATCCACCAGAGGCTGCTGTCGACTGACTGACTGACTGACTGACTGACCCACTCTCCTTCTTCTCTAAACTCAACCAATAGTGTTTTCAAAACCACCGATTGACTCACCCACCCACTTCCCTAAACCAAACTGATCCAAAAAAACAAAAGCCCTTGCCTGATTTTTACCTTGTTTTCAGATTTTACCAAATTCTCACCCTGTTATTTACCCGTTTATTGAATTTTTTGGCTTCTGTTTTTGTCTAACCCATTTTCTGGAACCGTTCTTCATTGGATTCTAACCCTGTCAATGTGGTCAACTCCTCTCTGCGTCTCATGTCCGCCGACATACATGGCGAGCTACTGGACAAACAGGCAACAGCGGGAAAGCTGTCCATATGGAGGTAAGCGGTCAGCTGATAAGCACGAAAAGGAACTGCGTTATGCTGCCCCGTAGCATTCGTTTTAAAGACAAAATGTAGCAATACGTACTTCTGGCTATATAATATGTGTTTTCAGAATAACCCTATGTTGGCATTGATAAAATCCATGAAATTGGTGCATGTATTTGTAAACGTAACATTCTGTAGTGAATTTAGATATTGTCTAAGACCATTTAGCAATTTCATCATTATTTAATCATACTTATTGTCTCTCTTTTGTTGTGTGTAACAATTAAGAGGTCGGTCTTTCTGTTGTGATTTTTCTATGCACGATTTGATTGGATGGGAATAACAGGACTGATTACTCTAAATAGCCAATCATTGCAGACAAGAAAAAAAAATAGTGACTGCGGGTTGAAGAAAAATAACTCTGTTATGTGCCAATAAAGTTCTAAAGTTTTGATACAGAACTAAAATATACTCACGGAAAATAACATATATATTTCAAGAGTTCGCCCTTGCTGATGATTGGTTATAATGCGTATTTGGCATGCTGTCCCGGGAGAGAGCCCTGAGCTCGTGAGATCCTCGAGCCCAGGGCTCTCTCCCGTTGCAGGGCGAGAGGGGAGTCTGAGCTCAGGTAGGTCTCGAGAGCTCCCCCTGCTTGATAATGGTAAATGTAGATTGTAAGAGCTATGGAGAGTGTATATGAATTCGAGCTTGTCTATGATGTCGATTTAGTTTTGTCAATTTACTTATGTTACATGTTTTTGGTCTGTGGGAGGATCCGGAGAGCCCAGGGAAAACCCACGCAAACACGGGGAGAACATGCAAACTCCACACAGAAATGCCGACTTGGCTAGGTAAGATCTGAGCCAGTGACATTCTTGCTGTGAGGCAATGATGCTAACCATTGGGCCTCCGTGCTGCCCTGACAAGGAAAGGGGAGGAGTAGGGGTGGAGAGGGGGATTCTTCATGACGAAGATGGCTAAGGTAAGATACTCTGGTTATTTTTAGTGATTAGGAATCTTCCGATTGGTGGATCGTGCATTAGCTAACGAGGATCAGCTGCTATCAATCATAAGCTCGTGCTCCTCTCGAAATTAGTTTATAAATAAACTTCACTTTAAAATACTTTGTAATTGTACAATTTCTGAGAAAAACTATTTGGTTACAGTAATTTGAATGTTTGTAATGCTACTTTACACCATTGGCTATTACTCAGTTTATGTAACGACTAAGCATGTACTGTGCATGCAAAAAAGAACTGTAAAATAGCTGGTTATTTTTGAGATTTTGATAAGTAGGTTTTTATAGAAGGTGCTGTTATTATATATAATGGTAACTGTTAATTGAATTATCTCGTTTATTCATTTAGTTAACTTTGCATTTAGATGTCATCTAGCAATCATTAAATTGTTAGTACAGTGTCTGTTTAATATCTGCTACCACTTTATTTTGAAGATCTGTCAACAGACATTGTACTCTGACTATACAAATAAAAAAGTATGTCAACTTGCTACTAACTCTGACCTAATAGTCTACTAATACACTAATGAGAGTTCATTGATATGTAGTTTCAAAGTTACAAACAAAGATCATTTTATTTGTAAAAACATCATATTTATTTATTTATTTTTGTTTGTTTTCATTTTGGGCCTATTTTTCTGTTGGGTGAGGTTAACTACATAGTGTACATAAAAGTAAATAAATAAATGAAAATACACATTAAAAAACGCCAGAACAAGGACACGCACCTTAAAATAAAGTGAAACAGTACATTTTAAATCATACTTTTTTGTTGTTGATACATTTGTTTTTCTTTGACTAATAGAGATCTCCCAAATTCTCTCTGTTAAAATCTTTAACTCAGATATGTCAACAATGTGTCCAAAAATGTCAAAATGTCATATTTATGTTCTGGAAATGTATGCAAATTAGTGCATATTTAAATAGATAATGAATCATTTGCAATCGTTGCATATTTAACATTTACTGAAACATACAAAACAGTTTTCTCAAGGCACTGTGATTAAACAGCTTGTGAAGTAAAGAGATATTTATTTATTTACCTGTGATGTATTGCACAAATCATTCATTTAATTGTAACAATTTAAATTAAGGGTGACACGGTGGTGCAGTGGATAGTGCTGTTGTCTCACAGCAAGAAAGTCGCTGGTTCGAGCCCCTGCTGGGTCAGTTGGCATTTCTGTGTGGAGTTTGCATGTTCTCCCTGAGTCCGCGTGGGTTTCCTCCGGGTGCTTCAGTTTCCCTTACAGTCCAAACACATGCGCTATAGGTGAATTGAATAAACTAAATTAGCCGTAGTGTATGTGTGTGAATGCAAAAGTGTATGGGTGTTTGCCAGAGCTGGGTTGTGGCTGGAATGGCATCCGCTGCGTAATAACATATGCTGGATAAGTTGGCGGTTCATTCCACTGTGGTGACCTCTAATTAATAAAGGGATTAAGACAATAAGAAAACAAATGAACAATTTAAAGTAAATAAACATGGTTAGTAATATATATAATTGAATGTCATTTCTAATCATCAGAGAACTTTGAACATGCAAATGTATTGTTAAATTACTCACACAGGAACTTCAAATGTCAGGAATGAAGTAAATATTTGATCCTTCAAATAGCATTTTAGCCTAAAAACATGTTTGGGAATGTCTATATTACATAAACAACAAGCTGTATCATTCAACCCAACCTCATTATGGATACGTACCTTTGCATACATTTCTGAACAGTGTGAAATGCATTCCAGGAGCTACATTTTTTCAGGTTTTGAGGCCACTGTGTACGCTTTTTCAGATCTCAAATTTCTCTCTCGAATGCCATACTCGCATGCTCTTCTCGCGTAAATCCACCAGAGGCAGCTGTCGACTGACTGACTGACCAATCGATCTATTCCCCCCACCCACCCCCTTCACTAAACCCAACCGATAGTGTTTTCAAAGCACCAGCTTTTCCCTAAACCCAACTACAGTGTATTTAAAAAAAAAAAAATCCAGAAAAAATGTAAAGATTTCGCAGCCACGTTTTACCGCGTTTTATAATCTTACCATGTTCTCACCCTTTGTTTGCTTGTATATTAATTTTATCTTTTTTTTTTAATTTTATCTGGAACTGTTTTTCACCAGGCTCGAATCCCTTCGTCGCGGTCAACTCAAGTTTCAGCTCAAGCTACTGGGCAAACTGGTAACAGCGGAAAGACCAGAGGCCAGCCGGTAGCATGAAAAGAAACAGATGCCTTCGGCGGTGTCATACAGCACTGTAGCGTTTTAAAGACAAAATGCAGCCAAACGTAGCTCTGGCTACATACTTCATGCTCTCCAGAAATGTACATTTTCACAATTGGTTTTATTGCTATGTTTTGTGGTTGAAACACTTATCCAGAAATTAAAGCCATGATGCATTTCAGTAAGTTGTTTACCTTAACATACACAAGTTTTTATCATGATGCAACAATAGTAAATCAGTTTCTATTTGAATTGATGTCATCCATTCTTTCAATCCCTGCAGCACTGAATGATGCTGGTCTGCAAATCAATCCAACTTGAAATGTAATTGGATGGTAATTTTTTGTGTTAAACCAGTGATAACACTGTTTTCACACTGCAGAAACCTACTACTAAGATGAATGTGGGAATAAATATGATTTTGGTTTTCTTAATAAGTCAGGACACCTAAAATAGAGAAAAAAGGGAAAAAACAGGATGTAGTCACACTTTTTTTTCTTCTTCACCCAACTGCAAGGTAGTTAAAGATACCCAACATAAATTGGAACACTAATACCAACTCCACTGGAGGACAGTCCTCAAGCAGGCCTAACTGCCAGTAGATTAGACACTGTGCATTTATCAGTGTGTGTAAATGAGAAAGCAGTTAGCGCTGGCCTGGCCAGACCGGGGTATTAGAACAAGTAGCTTAAGATGATATCACAGTACACACTGCCTGCAGGCTGACTGCAGATTACTAGGTCAGGAAAACAAGAGAGGGAGAGAAAAAAAGAGTGTTGACAAACAATCAGGGCTTTATTAGGCATTAATTATATGTTAAGCCTGCGTTCACTCCTAACCGGAGAAAACGCAAGCTTATAGGAGACCTGTGGGGTTTAGTGCTCCTTCCCTTATCAAGGTCACGAGTCATCAGTCAGTGTCGTTTGACTTCACAGTCTGCTAATCACTGGGGTGACCGGGCAGGAATGGCTTGTCGTTTCCCCCTTAAATTTGTTTGACCTCTGTTCAGGAACTCAGTGTGAGCTACACCGCGATACAAATCACTAATCTGACAGGCCAACTGATAAGATGAAGCTTAAACTACAGTGGTGACAGGCAAATTATCGTCACGAGACAGTTGGAAGAATTATTCGAGTGCTGGCTCCTCTGTATAACACAATACCAGGCCTCTGATCGCCCAAAGTGCACATCTCCATGTTCATGCAGAGGTTCCTTGTCCATTGTTTCGCCCTTATCCTGTTGCGAGACACCTTCTTCTGAATGGAGAAGCGCCATATGCTCATAACCCCTCAGAAGGAAGATGAAGCAGGCCAGAGAGGAAACAATTTCATTGTTCACTGATATCTTTAATTGTGATGGGAGAGGGGATTATGTAGATTTTGGTAAGCCCTACTGACAAGAAATGTTTGAAAGCGAATGGCCCATAGAACAGGAATGTGTATGTGTGTGTGTTTAGGGCTTAGAAGAACATCTCTTCCATATAATAGAGTAATCCCAGAGCCAGGGGATTCCTTCTTCTTCTTCTAACCCAAAACGGAAACATATACTGTTGTCTGTTGTATACTCTGGCCTTCATACTAAAGAAAAAGGAGAAAGTGAAGCTGATGAACTACTTATTGGCCTAGACCCAAGTGGTCTAATTGGTCAAACTTCTCTACACTTGCGTCTTTCAGCTAGTGCAAGATGTGATGGCGCTGGCTGTTTGGAGAGGGATGTTGGAGATGTTGAGTTATGTCAGTTGGGGTGATCATCAATGATTACGTTTACATGGACACCAATAATTCGATTTTAATGCAATTAAGACAATACTCTGATTAAGAGTCTACCATGTAAACAGCATTTTTTGATTAATTTAATCAGATTAAGGTCATAATCGAACTAAAGAGAAATCAAATTAAGACATGTGGAGTATGCCGATTTTAGTCGCATTATTAAAGTGCAGTACAGACATGTAAACACCTTAATCGAAGTATTACCGTCATGTAGGACTTTAAGCCGCTTTTTGCGACAGGGCAGTCCACACACACACACACACACACACACACACACACACACACACACACACACACACACACACACACACACACACACACACACACACGCACGGCTGATTGACACTCTTTGCACCTACCGAGTCAGTGCAGACCACAGACACCTGCATCGTGAAATGCGGATTATTTTTTTCTTCCATTCAGCATGCGGTATGAACTTCCATTTAAAACAACTCTTTCAGCAGTTCATAGTTGCATCCAATATCTCGTTTGTCACGGTGGGCATGTATGAAATGTTCGTGAATGAAAGTGAAAGTGCCAAACTGCAGTTAAAGTCGACAAATTAAAAATAAAACACTCGAAATTACATGAAACTCCGAAGGAAATGTGGAAAGCACGGTGACGCAATTATGAATTATGTGCTACAACATATAAAATGGGATCATGAAAGTAACACTCAAAAAACAACCCATGTAAACACCTTAGTCTTATTATTCTCTTAATTAGATTAAAGCAAATAATTCGATTACTGATGTCCATGTAAACGTAGTCAGTAGGATGACAACACAAGTTGATAACAGTTGTTCACATTTGCTGCAACAGTTGCTGCATTTGGACCAAACATCTGCACTTGAACACACCAAACAGACAACAGCCTACTGAAATAAGAACATATGTTCTACTCCTCTATTAAAGAATGTATCTTTCCATACCTGCAGGTGGCAATAGTATGTATTGTCATTCCGCAAAGGGAAACCAGAACTAGTGCTGCGTACATATAAAGCAGCATTTATGCACCTTTCCACAGCACTTGTCACTCACCAAAGAGCAATCTCCTTGTGCAAATATATCTGATAATCATCATTTGCAAATATTTAAGAAATGCTACAAAATCCAATGTTGTAAACCAACAGTGAGTATGTTTACATGGACACCAATAATCCAATTTTAGTATGATTAAGTCAATACGTTGATTAAGAGTCTACCTGTCATGATCACCAGCGATCTAACCTTCTTAGATCACTGGAGAACATTCACATTTACACGGACAACAATCCTATCTCAATATAAACTACAAGTCCTGTCATGCAATACACACACACACACACACACACACACACACACACACACACACACACACACACACACACACACACACACACACACACACACAACACCCTGCTCCAAGTCTCAATTGATTACACTCACACCGCTGATGCTGCTCAAGTACTGATTACACACACATATATACGACTCACTTTGAGACACTCTTGTTATACTGATAGTGAACATTACAACCCATTTTCCTTGCCTTGTCTTGCTGTGTTTTTGACCCTCAGTTTGTTTGTTTGTTTGTTTGTTTAAGTTGCCTGCTGCCTACCTGTCCTGACCATTTGCCTGTTTATCGACCACGACTCTGGATTACCTGTATACATCTGTTTGTTCCTGTATTGACCGTTGCTTGCCTGACCATTCTGTTTAATAAACCTGCATTTGGATCTGCACTTTCTTTGTCCAGCATCACTTCACATTACACTACCAAGTAAACAGTGATTTGTTTTTTTTTTGGTTACCTCAATCCAACTAAAACTCAAAGTCATAATCGCACTAAACAGAAATAAAATTGAGACGTGGAGTAGGCCGAATTTAGTAGCATTATTGAAGGTCAGTACTGACATGTAAACACCTTAATCAAACTATTACCATCGTGTAGGATTTTCACCACATTTTGCGACAGGATAGTTTGACACATTCTCTGCACTTACAGAGTCAGTACCGAGTAGGGATGCAACAATACAGCCTACGGTTCAATACATACCTCGGTTTTTTAACACGGTTTTCGGTTCAGTTCGGTTCTGATGGCTTGACATGTGTTTTTTGTTTTTTTGTTATTTTATGCTTAGGCAATAGGAACAGTAAGGGGTTAAGGAGAAAACAATAAAAACGATTTATTGCAATACTCCTTTATTTTGTTTAAAAGCCAAGAAACGTACACTAGTTCCTGGTGTATTGTATAATTAAAAAATGAACACTGAAATCTCACAGCTGCTGGTAGCCCTTTTACAAACTGGGGAACACATAAATTCCTACATTTTGAAAATAATGCATGTAAATGTTAATAAACATAAATTGACCATTTCAAATAAACATACTTGTATGTGTCTCTCTGAAACAGTTGGGTATGTTTGCAAGGAAGATTCAGCGATTGTTGTTTGTTGTAGGACTTTATTACCTTCTCTGCTATCCTGCCTTCAGACAGTGATATTGCTGGGTGATGGCAACGGAGATGTGCAGTCATGTTGGAAGTGTTTCTGTTTGAGTAGGCTATACGCAGTGCTTAATTTGTGAATTGCGAGGTGCCGAAACAGATCGGGTGGAGAGCGGGGGGGCGTTGGACGGCGGAGGGGTGTCGCGGACGAAGGACAAAAGTAAAGAGCGTGGGGGTGTTGCAGACGAACGTGAAGAGGGTTGGGGAATCGCGGAAAAAAATTGAAAGTGAACATCGAACGGGGAGGAGGGCAGTTGAGAAGGGTGATCGGTAAAATGAGGTGCCGGATCCAACCATGGAATGATGGTTAAGCACCCCCTAACTTTAGAGCATAGTTATTAAATATATACTCGCGGGGAGGAGTTAACTCAGCTCGTAGACTTACAGGCACACACAGTCAATTCGGCGAGAAATAAAACGCACATAAATTATTTAAACGTAAAACTGAAAAAAAAAAAAAAAAAACGCAATTCACAAGCGTGTATTGAATCGTGGATGTCGTACCGAGCAGTTCAATATTATATTGAGAATTGTGGCATCCCTAGTACTCAATCATTGCGAAATGATGTTTTTTTCCCATTGGATGATATGCTAACTGGAACAGGTTGAGTGTGTTGTGGAGACTGGACTTGATGTACCACTTCATTAACATATCAGTGCACTTTCTTTGAGGTCAATGTGTAGCGACCGTAGTTATACGGACATAAGTGACACTGGTCATACCCTGGACACTTTATTAAGCAGCTTTTGCTGGGATCTAGTGTGTCCCCCTTTCTTTTAGAGCTGCTTTAACTCCTCATAGCATAGACTCAATAAGGTGCTGAAAACATTTCTCAGAGATTCTGTGGATTATCGACATGATAACACAATACTGGTGCAGTAGATTTGGCAGTTGCACATAGAAAAAATGCCTCCGAAGATGGTCTATTGCAGGGGTGTCAAACTCATTTTCACTGAGAGACATGTAAGCGTTATGGCTGCCCTCAAAGACCAGTTATAACTGTAACTGCACTCAAAAAATGTTGTTTGCTGTTTGTTCAAGCTACTTCAAGAGTTTACACTTAGCTGATGACTGATTATAAATCTTGTTGGGCATGCTGTCCCGGGAGAGAGCCCTGAGCTCATAGGATCCTCGAGCCCGGGGCTCTCTCCTGTTTGCAAGGTGAGAGGGGAACTCAGGTAGATTTTGAGAACTCTCCTGCTGTAGTAGCTAATGAACAGATAGTGATTGCTCTTAAGAGATAACTACTTACTAGGAGCATGTCTATGGTGCTGATTAAGATTAGTCAATTAACTTAAGTTGCATGTTTTTGGACGGTGGGAGGAACCCGGGGAACCTGGGGGAAACCCACGTGAGCACAGGGAGAGCGTGTAAACTCCGCACAGAAAAATCAGCTGGCTTAGTAAGGACTAGAACCAGTGACGTTCTTGCTGTGAGGCAACAGTTCTAACCACTGGGCCACCGTGCCACCCATCTATGAAAGTAGGAGGAGTAGGGGTGGAAGGGGGGATTCTTCAAAATGAAGATGGCTGTTATATGGAACTTAGGGTATTTATAGTGGCTTAGGAATCATCTGATTGGTGAATAATAAATTGAATAATGCGGGACCAGCCACAAGCAATCATAAGCACGTGATCCTCTTGAAATTAGTTTATAAATAAACATCACTTATTTTAAATGAGCTAAAACAACACAATTCTTTAGGGTTTTTTTAGACAACTTAATAGTTTCAATCAACATTCAATCAACTTAAATCTGTAAAAAGTTAACTTAATTTTCACATGTTGTCCCAACTCAAATCGATCGCGTGGAACCCAGCATTTTTTAACAGTGTGTGAACATTGTAAACATTACTACTCTTTATTGTTAAATAATTGTCTCTTTATTTTCATTATAACATATTAATATTACAAATAAATACATGTGTTTGCAAAAATGTAAAATAGATGTTATTTCTCTTTTATCAGTTTAAGAACCCCACATTACTCCATTGAAGTAATAAACAAAGATAAATATCATTAGACACAAGTAGTTTAATGGGCGTCACGGTGGCGCAGTGGGTAGCAAGATTGCCTCACAGCAAGAAGGTCGAGGTTTGAGCCTTGGCTGGGTCAGTTGGCATTTCTGTGTGGAGTTTGCATGTTCTCCCCGTGTTTGTGTGGGTTTCCTTCGGGTGCTACGATTTCCCCCACAAGTCCAAAGACATGTGGTATAGGTGAATTGGGTAAGCTTAATTGTCCATAGTGTAGTGTCATTCCGCTGTGGCGGCCCCAGATTAATAAAGGGACTATGCCAAAAAGATGAATGATTGAATGAATGACAAGTATTTTATAGTCAGTATACAATATAAAGCAGAGTTCCTTTTATTATATGCTGGGTTCACCAAATGTAAAGCACTGCGTCACTTGTAGATTACTTGTGGGATGCTTTTTACCTTATGTTGATTTTCCACTCCAGTTGAATATTTTGAACTTGCATGAAAGACACAATTGAAGCTAATCCTGTGTGTTCCTGGCAAATGCATTGTACATTCCACATCATTACCAATGTCCACTTTGCATCGAATTTGCTTGTACTCTAACTGCATGAATACTTATGTGTAAATTTATATTTAGTGTAAATCATATGATCTTGCAGTACACATACTGTAGAATAATATGGAAAGCCAGATTTGGGCCACTGGCTTTGAGTAAAGATAACCTGTAACGTAAAGTGAATGCTGACAGAAGGGGGAGCGGATCCAAATGCAGCGTTTATTAAATGGAATGGTCAGGCAAGCAACAGTCAACCCAGGAGCAAACAGATGTATAAGGGCAATCTAGAATCAGGGTTGATAAACAGGCAGATGGTCAGTACAGGCAGGCAGCAGGCAACGTAAACAAACAAAACAAAGTTAGGGTCTAACACGGCAAGGCAAAACAAGGAAAATGCGTTGTAATGTTCACTATACAGTTTACAAGACTCAGCAATAATGTGTGTGTTTGTGCTGTTTTTATTGTCCAAGTAATCAGTCTATGACAATCCTCTGGCTGTGTGTATGCAATCAGTCATGATCAGGAGCCGATGTGTGTGGTGCATGACTGGGTCTTGTAGTCCATAAACAATGGATTTGTAGTCTGTTGCTAGATCGCTGCTGATCATAACATTACCTTTGTAAAAGGATGAACATGGTCACACAGTTGGAGCTAAAATACTTAGAGTACTAAACTGTACTCACATCATTACCAGCACCAGCAGCAATCTGAACTGTTAATACAAGGCATGATCGATCCATGCTTTCAATCTGTTTTCACTAAATTCTGACCATACCATTTTGAGCATCGTTTAGTCCAGGGATTGTTTTCTAATATTCTAAAGTCCATTTTTAATGAGCTTTAAATCATCTTTCTACCCCATTCTGATGCTTGGTCTGAACTTTGATGACCATGTTAACACAAATCATTAAATACATTGTGTTTGGCTGATTATATATTTGCAATAAGCTGTCCAACGAATGTACCAAATGCATTCAATACATTCAATACAATAGTGGTTGGTGAGTATGCTGTATGTGTTGGCCAGATCATGCTTTGCCTTGACGTTCAGTAGAGGTGATGCACAATGTGTCCTATAGGGCTTTTAAATATTCACATATGCATTTAATGTATTCTTGGACATACATATGTGGACTTTTACTTGGCTACACTTTTGACTACACTTCAACTTGACAAACCTATGCAAATCTGTGCACCTTCATATACTTCATTGTAAATAGAGTAGAATAGAGTAACTCTCAAGGATTTTTGACAGTCAGATGAAGCCCTAAAGCAACGTGTACATCCTTCCGAGTAATCCTGAATACCTTGATTAGTTTGTTTAGGTGTGTTTGATTAGGTCTGCAGTTCCAGAATCAGGGTTCAGAATCCTTGAACTACTGTTGTTTACTCTTGTCTTTGAGTCCAATGAGTCTCTGAAGGGGTCTCATCCCATGTAAAGATGCGGGTCACTGCAGTGAGGGTTACAGTCTCTTTTTGTGGGCGCTTTCTGTGCACTTTCATAGGCTGCATTCAACTGTATAGATTTTAAAGGCTGTATTGATGCTGTGCGTATACCATGACTGTATGGCTCAAACATGGCTTGGTATGATCTGATGGCAGAGGTCAATTTCTTGTGGTTTCTTTAAGATTCGCCCAAGGATTTCTGACTGCGTTTAGATTGAGTTCTGTGTGGAGAGGCAGGAGAAGGAGGGATGCACATGAAAGGATGTAAGAAAGGAGGCTGTGTGATTTGTGTTAAGGATAAACAAAGACTAAAACTAATTACCGCTGGAGGTCAGCACTCCAAATGCATATTCAAAAGCGTGGGGCGTCGCAGCAAATTTACAGCGGTCACACTTATTTAGCGGCCTGAATAGGCAATTTCGCAGCGAATCTGGAGAGAAAGGGGGACATGAAAAGTTGTGAAGAATTGATGACGGACTCCTTGAGAGTGAGCAAAATAAAATTGACCATGAAATCTGGAGCCTGGAATTAAATTGGCTGGAAGAAGAGATGAAAAAAGGGAGAAAAGGTGCGGGGTGTGACTTATAAAAGTGGTTTTGTGTGAATGCCAAGGTTAATTTGCACATCAGTTAAATGGATTATTAAATTTGAGAGGATAAGTTTAAAGGAAGGAAACCGTAATGGCCTGATAGATATCATTCAGTGCTGGATAGATGAAATCTGCATAGCTTGTGAGGAGCAGCATTTCAAGCTCGGCGAGGTTCAAAGTCGTATAATTCTCATAACAGATGTATATAAAATAATAGAATAATATGTAAAGTGTAAATTAATGCTTACTTTGTATGCTAGTCAGCCCAACAGATGAAAGTTCTTTTGAAGGCTTCCACAAGAACACTAAAGGCACTTTTACACCAAGAACCATAATGATAACTATGTTACTGACAATATCATTCTGTGTATTCTAAATTTGGGATGCCGTTTACTTGTTTGCCAATAGGGTATATATGCATACAGACTTTTAATTTCAGTCAGCCAGCCGCTTCCGGTGAATTGTCATCCCATACAAAATCACAGCGTTTTCTTTTTTTTTTTTTTTTTTGCCTGTGTGGGTGACCAAAGGCAATTAAGAAGACATTGGCCCTCTTTTCTGTCTGATTTTCTATCTGATTTCTTTAAAAAACAGCAATCTTCACTGCCTGGCTGAGATACGATATAAAGTAGGTATCAAACCAAACAAGAAGCACTGCATTAAATTATATTTTTCTGCGTTATGTGTTTAGAGTATGGAAATTAATTTTATTCCAGTATTTTCAATGGAGTTAGCCTGCTGCTAATGACGGCACCTGTGTTTAAACAGTCTTTGTCTCTTTTTATTAAGTCTATTAACCAATGCATTTTTTTTTCAACACATCTCATAATTTCTAAAATATCAACCTCTACCAAATGGTTGATAAGTCAGTTTATGGTAAAAGTACTGGAATTAATACGTATATTATAAAAATCAGAAAAACATGAAGTGTAAAACCAGTTTTTGAATACTAAGAAATCTTTATTTTTTTGAAGTATGCCATAAAATATTTCAGATTTTCATTTAACACGTTTCCTTTTTCTTTTTTTTCTTTTTTTACAATAAAACCAAAATCAAATGTAATAGTGCAACAGGATTATGCTCGTTTGATCTTTTTTTGTAAACCTACAATGCGTGTGTAAACCATTATTTAAAATGGTCATTCTTTAAATGACTTTAACAGTCATTATTTAAAACAGTCAAAATATGGTCAACCATTTGTTAGAGCAGGCAGTTAAAGAGTTAACTGATTATATTTGAATTACATTACAACATCGATGCTGTAAAAGAAAACTTATGAAATTGAAAATAGAACATAAACCTTTCACCGGAAGTTCATCATTGGCTGAAAAACACTAGCTGTGCATATGCCTATTTAAATACTTTTGCTTGTTGGCGCAATAGCCTAGTGGTTAGCGTGTCGACATATGGTGCAGTAGCACATCAGGGCGTCCTGAGTTCAAATCCCAGCTCAAGGACATTTCCCTACCCTACCCCAATCTCTCTCTCCAACTTCGCTTCCTGTCTCAATACTGCCTTATCTAAAAAAGGCCAAAAATAAATTTTTAAATACTTTTGCTTTTTAAATCAGGATGGATTCTGAATGGCTGTCAATGATTTAATCATTCGTCATATGAAAAGTAAACACATCTGTAACTAATAACAATGATACTGTGTTTCTGTGATGATATTGTTACAGTTTTCTCTAGATCTCTGCTAATCTTTTGGATTTATAAATTGTAGTTATAGTTATTGTTAATTCACCAATCAGGCATCTTTACTTTCTTCAGAATGAAAGTTGAAAGTATTAAAGTGTTTTGTGTTTCATGTACCGTAAATGAATGACTCAACAACATTTATTCCCACAACATTTTCACTATTATTATTATTATTATTATTATTATTATTATTATTATTATTATTATTATTATTCCATTAAATGTCTTCCTTATTTAATGTTTGAATCAGTCTTATATTATTATACATTAGTTAAAGAATTATTAAATCGTTATTAAATAAACTTTATTAAAAATAAGCATTGCTATTTCTGAAAAGTAAATTTGTTGGTGTTTAGGTATAATTCAATAAAAATGTTTGATATTATTACAATTATAATGAAAACATAATGTAAATACCCCTTTTTTTTCAAGTACATCCTGAATTCATGATTTTAGTTTTTTTTTTTTTTTGGTTTAAACTTTATTGTCCGGTCTGGTTGACACAGAAATTAAATTGGTTTTTAACACTGGATTTAAGACAAAAACTGCATACATACAACAGTCACACAATAGCAACACTCATTAAGACAACACATAAGTTAAAAATGTAAAAACCAAATTAGCCCCATACATATTACTGCAGATCATTCTTGACAACCACCCCATTCACTTCAAACAGTGATCCAATTTAAGACAAAAAAAAAAAAAGGTCAAATGACTACGGCTGCCAAACAAAAACCATAAAATTATGGTAAAATGTCTTTGTTGAAATAAAGTGCAAAAATAATAAATCTACAGATATTTTCATTAAAATGTTTACAAAGAAACACTTATTTTACTGATTTTTCCTAGATTATTGCGATCATACGTTCAATACAGTTACACAATAAGGGTTTTTACAAAGAAACACTGTTATTTTGCAAACTTTTCCTAGATTATTACGAAACATGTGGTCGGTTTTTAAAAAATGGTCTGATCCATACAATCAACCAACTGCTTACCCCTAAATTATGAAGATGTTCTAAAAGAAGGTAAGGTTGAACATTATTAAAGGCAGCTGGAACTAGGCTATTTAGCCTATCTACACTGTAAAAAAAAAAACTGTAAATCTGTAAAAAAAAAAAAAAAAAAACGGACAAAACACTGGCAGCAGGGATTCCAGAGATATTCCAGTAAATTACAGAAAATAACCATTTCACAGAATTACAAGCAAAAACTGTAAAAATACAGAACATACTTTACGGTCAAAATTCATTTTGCATTTCTTGCTCCATAATTACAGGTTATTACTGTTATTTCACAGATTATAACTGTAATGATACAGGCAATTACTGCCATTTTACTAATTATTACTGCAATTATGCCAATTTATTACTGTAATTTTACATTAATTAATTATTACTGTAAATATAAAATTTATCATTGTAATTTATGATTTTAAAGATTATTACTGTAATTATACAGGTTATTAATGTAATTATACAAACTAATTAATGTGATTATAATGATTATTACTGTAATTATGCACATAACTATCTTCAATAGTACTAAAAACGATTTCACTGTATAATGAAAAAGAAAATTCTGTAAAAAAAATACAGACACTTACCTGTAAAATAATGTTTATTTTTTACAATGTAGATGAACTTTATTCAAGAGAGTAAGAAAGGCAATTTATCCAGATTTTTAATTTCGGTTTATCACTAGCTATCGTCCTTTTTGTGTTTAAATCTTTACATCGTCCTTTCATTTTCAATTCACAAATGTGATCAGTTTTTGCACTCTTAACATCTCATTGGTTGGGTCTATTCATCATCTGTTAAATTAATCTACTTATGCTCAGCGAAAAAGTCCCTTGGTGTGTAAAGCTTTGCCTTCTGTTAGCAGGCAGTGCGAGTATGCGGAGGTTAAACCAGGGCCAAACGCTTTTCTCTGCATCCGACGGCATCCATCACTGACCAGATTGGCAGACAGCAGTCACTTCAAAACAATCTACAGTCTTTTGAGGCCACATGCAGATCGCTGCAGGAGCGGGGAAACAAACCCGGCCGCCATTAAAGTAGATGCACCAAAACCAATTGTAGAATATTAGCTGGGAAGTGACAAGGAGGAACTGACAAGGCTTTTTACTGGCGGATGGAGTTCCTCCAAACCGTGAAATTTGGATACTTGGCAACTAAGAAAACAATTCTTGCTGGTGCGTTGAGTAGCTGCCCCATTTGAGTTGAGAGAGCGAGAGAGAGTGACTGTGGGACAGAAAAAAAGATAGAGAGACAGAAAAGAGGGCCAATGTCTTCTTAATTGCCTTTGGTCACCCACACAGGCAAAAAAGAAAAAAAAAAGAAAAACGGGTGCCACACGGCTCAGAATTGCAGACTGGGCAAGAGGCACAAAGGGCTGATAGATATTTTATCGTTCAAGTTAACGGTTAATACATTTCCATTCCCGGAGAAATCTGTCACTCGGAAAAATAAAGAGTGAATCAAATTAAAGGGAGATAGAGAGAGGCCGGAGAAGAAAAGAACTGGAGTGGGTGACACAGTTTTAGAATGCCCTATCTTTTGGCCATCCCCTCTTTTGAAAGGAATAAAGAGCGTGTGCCTCTTTCTTCTCCTCCCTTTCTTCTTCCACTTTTCTCTCTTTCTTTTTCTCTCCCACCCGTTCCCATATCTCTCACTTTCCTTTGCGGGCTTTAAAAAAAAAAGAAGAAAACTCTCATGAATGATGTATGTGTGTCTTGTTATCAACAGCGATTTCTATAGACCTCGACGCATTCACCAAGACATTCATGGCGTAATTGTTAATTTTAATGCCATAATGGCTTCAGATGGGAGGCCTGATTAGACATTTATTGCACAATTAAATGAAACATACTCAAAAATCACAAAAGGCTTCCATAATTATTTCAGGCCATTAATAAAATGGGCATTAAATTATATTGGACACAAAAGAGAAGTGAAATAGATTTCCATTAGAGCAATGGAGGCAGTGAGGGGGTAATAGATCCTGCCTGAATTCACTCTCAAATTAATTGTTGGCCAGCCTATTTCCACATACAGTGAAATAAATGAATGAGAAAAGAGAGGAAGGAGTTGGTGGCCATGAGAGAGAGGGGCTGTGGGGGTGACATTAGGAGTCTCTGATAAAGCCCTTTTGTTTGAGAGCCTACTATAGCTATTATATTCAAAAGTGAAGAAGAGAGAGAGAGAGAGAGAGAGAGAGAGAGACATGTAGTGATTTCAAATGGAATGGAACATTCGGAGGATGCAGGATCCCAGAGCGCCATTGGTACTTTTAAATGATTTGCGGCATTTAGAACTGTCATTTCTTGTCGTATAAGCAGTGGTGTAAAGTAACAAATTACAAACACTCAAATTACTGTAATTGAGTAGTTTTTCTCAGGAATTGTAATTTACTTAGTCGTTTTAAAAATGTGTACTTTTACTTTCTAATGAGTACATTTTTAGTGCAGTATCTGTACTTTTACTCCCTTATTTTCCTTCAACCTGCAGTCACTACTTATTTATTTCTTGTCTATGGGGATTAGCTAAAGTAGATTAATCAGTTCTGTGATTCTTGTCCAATCAAATCGTGCATAGAAAGTAAATCGCAACGTACTGAACAACCGCAAGACATGCTTCTTATAAATGCAACAAACCGTTTGAAAGCATTAAAAGTGTCCAAGAAGATGTCTAAAATCTTTATACGCAATGATCGAGAGACTTTATAGACTGCATGTCACTGATGAGAAGATGGATGTTTACTGTATGAAGACCAGTGGTGTATAGTAATAAATTTTAAATACTCAAATTACTGTAATTGAGTAGTTTTTCTAAGAAATTCTCAACCCAGGCTCATTCTGAAAACGTAGTCCCGTGGACGTTTCTGGAGACCCGTTCCCAAGAGGTACGTATTTTTGCAGTTTTTGTTTTCGCGAATCCGCGAAAGGCCGCTGTGTGAGCTTTTTTCCTATATCAAACGTCTCTCGCGAGTGCCGTTCGCGCCTGCGCTGTCATCGCGTAAACCCACCAGAGGCCGCTGTCGACCTAGCTTCTGTCTGTCTGTCTGACTGAATGATTGACTGGGCGACCGGCCAATCGACTGACCCTAAACCCAACCAATTTTACCGATTGACCCGCCCATCCACATACTTCCCTAAACCCAACCAACTGTTTACAAAAGCCGTCCAGAAAAAGAAAAGCCCTCGTCTGACTTTTACCACGTTTTCGGATTTTACCACATTCTCACCCTGTTGTTCACTTGTTCATTTTATTTTTTTGGATTCTGTTTTTGTCTTACCTGATTTCTCGAACCGCTCCTTCCTGGACTCGAACCCGGTCATCGTCATCGTCGTGGTCAAATCCTCTCTGCGTCTCAATTCCGCCAACATACACGACAGGCTAACGGGAAAAACTGGTTGCAGCTGGAAAGGCCTCCACATGGATGTAAGCGGTCAGCCGGTAAGCGCCAAAAGGAACGGCGTCATACCGCCCTGTATCGTTCGCTTAAAAAATGAAATGCAGCCATTCGTACCTCCTGCTACATAATTTGCGGTCTACAGAAACGTCCACGAAACTACGTTTTCAGAATGAGCCTGTGTTGGTAATTGTACTTTACTACGTAGTTTAAAAAAAATGTGTACTTTTACTTTCCCCTTGAGTACATTTTTTGTGCTGTATTGGTACTTTTACTTCACTACTTTCCTTCAACCTGCATTTTTTCTTGTCTATGAGGATTAGAAAAATCAGTCCTGTGATTCCTCTCTAATAAAATCGCACATAGAAGGTAAATCCTATAATAATGAACTACCTCAAGACATGGACGATTTATAATTGCAGCAAACTGTTTGGAAGCATTACAAGTGTCCAAGAAGATGTCAAAAATCTTTACATGCATTGGCCCAGAGACTGTTTAGATGCATGTCACTGATGAGAAGATGACAGATTTTTACTGTATGACAAACGAAATGGCCTTAAACTCCCAGCAGGCACAGGACGTCAACATGACATCAGATTGACATTGTACCCCAACATCGTTTGGAGAATAAAAATCGGGTTGACATCAGAACCCAAAGTCAGGCTCACCTCAATGTCCAACGTCCAAAATAAAATCAACCAAATATCAACATCTAATGATGTTACAGCTTGATGTTGTGTGAACGTTACCACTATGACGTCTATTAGATGTTCGATTTTGATTTTCATCATAGACTGTAAAATATATGGACGTAGTATCCGTGACATTATCCATAGGTTTCTGAGGAGCGCAAAAATGAAGTTGCAAGTCGGCGTGGCTAACCGGCGCCATTTTGTTTGCGCGTCATCGCTACAACCAGGGGTAAGCAAATAAGGGAAAAAGGTAGAGCGTGAGGGGAGCTACAGACACCTACTAGCATTTTGCTTAGACGGGATTTTCTTTGGGAGAAACGCTTAAGACTTCATTACCTGCTACTCGTTTGTGTTCTGACCACATGTGCTTGGCTGTACACTGTATCAATAAAGTGTTTAGACTTTTAAAAACACTGTTGTAATACATTGAGCCACTAAGCATTGTTCTTATGACGTTTTTCTACAAGAGGAAAATGCAAATTACTTCCAAACACTTAAAATATAGTTTATGTTAGTAAATGCAAGACTGTTTATGAAATCCAGGCATAACACTGTATGACAACGTTTCATTTGACTGTTTTATAACCTACAGCTAATCAATCTGTCAGATTCTGGAGTGCATTACAGGTCTAAAGAAAATTATAAATGATAAATGATCTTAAATAAAACAAATACATTTTTACATATGGTATATAAGTATATAATTTTACTCACTTGGGAAATGGAGGGCACTTGAATGGTTTGTGAAAACAATTAAATGAACAGCATGGCTTATTATCTGATAATTGGAGGAAATAATTCCAATAGGCAATTGACTGTGTAAAGCCACATAAAACAAAACAAAAATACGATATATATGCCGAGTATATCAGCTAATAAGCCAGAATCAGCTGAGGTGAAGTGGCGGCAACTAGTGAGACCTAGCTGCCACTCAAGTGGCCCCGCCCTTAATTATGCAGACTTAATATAACTTAATATAAATGAAACGAATGAGGTATAAAAAAATTCACCCCCCTGCTGAAAAATTGGCCATTTTAACATTGGGGTCAATAGAAAATTGCTCTATTATGGAGCCAGGACTAGCGGAATTCCTATAAATTGCAGTTTCAGTTACTTTCGTATTAGCTTCACGAGGGAGAGCGGGATGTTGCTGCTTGGTTTCCATACCTGACAAATAAATGTCAGTATTTGACGTCAATACTACGTTGGTTTAAAATGTTGGCTCAATGTTGGATTTTGGTCACTTTCTAACAAAACCTAAAATCAACCAAACAACATTGTCATTTGACTTTGTTATTGGACATCAAAATAACAATGTCCTTAGACACTGGCTAGACATTGAATTTTGGTCACCCGACATCACAACCTAAATCTAAACTAATATTAACATCTTATGATGTTGTGTGCCTGCTGGGCAATAACTAAATGCACTACAGAATCTTACATTTACACACAATCACAATATACATGGAAGCTAAGCAGCTTTGCATACTCACTACTCACTACTCTTGAGTACTTTTGAAAGGTCTACTTTTTACTCATACTTTGAGTAATATTTACAACAGATACTTTTACTCTACTTAGGCTAGTAATGGTACTTTTACTTAGATATGATTTTCAGTACTCTTTCCACCACTGATGAAGACTGAAACCCCCAAATGCCCTCAAACAATTACTAATGCGCTACAGAATGTTACATTTACACATCCATACGCAAATTGCATGTAAACGCATCAGCCATTCACAGCATAATACTCACTACTCACCTGTGTTAATTTTGACAGCAAATTTTGATTTAGTTTTAGTCATATTTTAGTCTTCTGAATCATTTTAGTTTTAGTCTAGTTTTAGTCAACTAAATTTCATAAGATTTTAGTCGACTAAATCTACTCTAGAATTAGTTGACTAAAATATATGTGGTTTAATTTAATTGTAATTTAATTTTTTTGGTCTTCATTTCATTGAAGACCAAAAACTAGATGTGCATTGTTTATTTATATCATAAGTAATATGTAATATGTGTGCTTCATTTCAAGGCAGTTTAGTTATCTTGACTCTCTGATAAGCGGAGATTACAGCACTACAGTATCATTACATCCTTACAGACATAATAAATAATCACCGAATTGCTGAATGACATCCTGAATAAAGCAGTTCTGTTTTGTGGTACAGGTACACTGTACACTGGCTCGAGTTAGTGGGTTAGTTAAACTGTAGCCGCAGCTAAAATGAAACACGTGAGAAAACAGCCCCTTATGAAAATGAATGCCATGATCGTATGAATTTAAGACTGGCCGATTTAATAACTTTTAATGTACAATCTAACAGAGTCAATTCTCTAAAGGTCAACGAGAGGCTATGCCAGTTTTTTTTTCAAATGTGTGTCACACACCAAGATTAATTCTGATTGGATATTTACCAAAATGCATCCCTCAATCACATTCTTGTCTCATTTTTATTAGTCAACAAAAATGTCAGTATATTTTTATTATAGTTGTCGTCATAATCACTTCATTTTTATTTTGTTTTCGTCTAGTTTTCATTGGAAGAAACTTGTCCGTCACAAAACTCATGACGAAAATTAACACTGCTCCTCACTACTCTTGAGCACTTTTAAAAGGGCTACTTTTTACTCCTTCTTTGAGTAATATTTACAACAGATACTTTTACTCTATTTGCACCACATTTTTGGGCAAGTAAAGGTACTTTTACTTGAGTATGATTTTTCAGTACCCTTTCCACCACTGCGTATAAGTGCTTACAAAAAAAATTCCAAGATGTAAGTGTGCTAAACCATGACTGTAGCTACTGTTAGGAAACAACAGTGTTCCAATTGGCTCATGTTAATGTGACCGAAAAGTTAATAAACAAGCTTTTAGAACATAACACTGTTTTTCATCTCCGACAAACACGCAGGAGCACTTTAAACCGATTCAAAAGCCAACGATCTGAAAAGCGCTTCAGAGCACAGTTCTAATGGGAAGCCAAATAGAATTGTCTTTTGAACTGCTGCTCCATTGAGAATCACAAAGTGTAAAGGAAAAGGAGAACTGATATCTCACAATGCAATAACAGATCCCCCCTCGCAATAAAAAGAATCAATCAACACCCAGTACCAATGTTTATTATTCCAGCATCATCTAAGTCATTTTTTTCCAGCATTCAAAGCCATTCAGATCTTTTAATTGACTCTCTTTTATCATTGCCCTTTTGGTTTCCTTTTTACTTTCTTTTCCCCCCCTCTGTGTACCTTGGTTCTGAGCGTGGTTGCAAGATGCTTGCTTGTATTGTGTTCTTCCATTAAATTGTGAATGTCACTACTAGTGTCAGTCTGTAAAAGAAAAGCAGAATGTCAGTGTTGATTTGTATATAAAGGCTCTTTAGAAATGATAGATAATTTGAGTTTGTTAGTGTCAGGGTTTATTCTTTTCTGCAGTGTTACATTCAAAAGTGGAATTCGGAAATCGGTTTTATGTTTTATTTAAGTTTGGTTTGTGTATTTTTTATTCTCAGTTTGCATGTAATCTTACAGGGCATGGGCTGGTATAAGATTCTGACGGTATGACTTGGATAAAAATATCACGGTTGCACAGTATTGTGATTACTGCTCTAAAATATGTTCTTTTTAATTGTCTGGGTAAAAAACAGGTAAAAAATGTTTTTTTTTTCCCTTTGAACACAATATATTTTATTTTTAAAAAATATTTTTATTTTTAAAATATTTTGCTATAGTAAACATGCCAGACTAAATAATTTAAATGAGTCATTGACTTCTGCTGTCTTCATTAGTTTCAAAAACATACTCTTGTCCAAAACGTATATATTTCTTCGTAACGGTAGCAGAAAATTTTGGCGGTTTTAAAACCTGACTTTTTCCAAATTGTGGTATACCTTGAAAATGGCTATTGTCCCATGCCTACACTGATTTTTTTTTAAGCCAGTACAATAACAACAAAACAAAACAAAACAAAAACATAATCCTTATTTCCTTTTGCTTTTTCTTGTTCACTCAACCTTTAAAAACATCAGCTGCATTGACCTAAAATTATTTGTCAGTAATACAAAAAAACATTTAGTTGGGTTAACATAAGATTATTAGTTTTCTGGAAAGGTGAACTATTCTGTAGTAAACTGTTTAAGTTCTGCCAACTGAACATTTCTTTGTCTGCAGAAGTGGAATTCCTGAAATTGAAAACAAAACAAGCAAACAAACAAAATAACTCATAATCCTTATTTCCTTTAGTTTTTTCTCGTGAACTCAACTTTTTAAAACATCAGTTGCACTGACCTAAAATGTTTGAAGGTTGAGTGAACAAAAAAAGACTCTTTTTGGGAATTGGACTCTTTTTAATTGAAAAAAAAAAACTCAAAAACTAGAACAGTATACTAAAAGTGTACTAAAAATATGTATTAGACACAGAATTAGAAACAAGACAGGAGGCAAAACAACAATAACAGTAAACAAGACAACATGGCAGGACAAACACGGAAAACCACTTTGTAATGCTTGACAGGGAAAAAAAAAACAAGACTGAGCAAAGAGTCTGTGTGTATGAGGTGTCTTTATAGTCTTAGTAATCAGTCCATCATGAGCTTCCATTTGTGTGTGTATAATCAGGAGGAACCAGAAACTGGTTCCTGCATTTGAATATTAGTTTGAGCATTTGATTTGTCGTTTAATTATTACAAGATTTTAGTTGTTCATTAAAATCAAATATCAAATACATTTGATTTCTCATTTGAGAAAGCATTTTGATTTAGTATTTGAGTTTTGATTTATCATTTGGGTAATTGTTTGGAAAACTTGACTTATTATTTGATCTTTTTAGGCATTTGAATTTTCATTTGAATTTTGTTAGGAAAAACACATAACAGTTGAATACAAATTAACAGTCCACACACGTTTGTTTTTGTAGAGCAAACTAGGTAAATGTGGTTGAAAATTCACATTAAAAGTCTTTCTGCAGCTGTGCCAAAAAAAAAAAAAAGATAAATTACAAATTAATAATAATTTCAAATTACGTTAACGTTATCACAGCATTTTACTGTTGCTGTTGTTGTTTCTAATAATAATAATGACATTAATCTTATTATTGGTGTTACTATTATTTTTATTATTGTTGTTAGTGTTAAAAATACTGCAACCTTTATTTTTTCAAGTGAGGAGGTCTGAGATTAACTCAACTTAAAGTAGCAAGTTGGCAGAAGCTTTTTAGGGTGAACTTACAAAGTTTTGTTTTGTTTTGTTTTGTTTAGTTTTGTTCACAAAACTAATCTTTATAGCTTAATGAAGAAAATGAAGTAAATCTTACAATGTAGAGTTGTAGTTCATACAGCAATAAAGATGAAAAACAACTCAACTTTGTTCTTTTTTTGTTCAAAGTTTTCTGAAGAGACATGGCCACTTTATTTAATGGATAAACTGTATTAAAGAAAAAGTTACTGCCTTAACTTTTGAATTAGATTTTCTTTACAAGTAATTGCAACTTACATTACATTAAACTGACTTTAAAATCAAGTTGAATCTCATACACTGTTAAAAATGTTGGGTTCCACACAATACCTTGATGTCGTCCCAACACACATCAATTAAGTTGATTGTTTTTGCAAATTTAAGTGGATTGAACATAAAACTTTTAAGTCATCCCCCAAAAAACTCAAGAAATGTGTTGATTCAGTTAATTGTAAATAAGTAGTTTGAACAACCAGCAAAATCTATATATTTTTGATTGTATTACAAAAACATGAATGGTAACATGATTAAACTCTCAGAACAACTTTTAAATTGTGACATAACAAACATACACTCAAAAAAATAACTCATTGGATGAACTCAATTTAATTGAGGCAGGATTTCCATCTAATAAATTTGTTTAGCACCAAAAAAAAAAAAAAAAAAAACTATTTACACAATTAAATGCAATTGAGTTGGTCCAACATGATTTTATCAAATAAAAGTTTAAATACATTTGTATTTTTATTGTTTTTTTTCACCTTTATAATGATAAGACAGTGGAAATTTCAGAGAGGAAAGCATTGGGAGCAGAGAGAGGAGAAAGATCGGCAAAGGACCTCGAGTCGGGAATCGAACTCAGGTCACCATGAGCACGACAGTGCTTTATGTCCGCGCACAATACCACTAGGCTATTGGTGACGACTTATATTTTTATTAAACTTAAACTCCAATGTCTGATAATATCATATATATATATATATATATATATATATATATATATATATATATATATATATATATATATATATATATATATATATATATATATATATATATATATTATATGTTGTACATTTCGAAGTCTAATAGTTTTATTTGAAAGGAGACATTTTCAAGCATATTTCATGAGTTACATATACAGTGCATTGAGACTTATCTCAGAACTAGTTTTAGGACAGTTATTGCTCAATAAGCAAAGCAACAAACTACATTTTTGCTAATTAAGCTGCATGCCAACACCCAACGCATGGGTGATTCTGCAAGGTGGTAATCTTAACACTTAAAGCATTACATGAAACTCTTCTAAATCTTCAAACTAAAGTGAAGAATAAACTTTAACTTTTAAGTCTTTCTGTTAACTTTAAACACCCTAGATTACTTTTATTGTCAACATTTAATTCAATTCCATGCAAAGCATGCTGGAAACTACAAATCCCCTAACCCGGTAGTTGGACCAACACAATTCCTTCATGTTGTCCCAACATAAAACACTTAAGTTAACTTAATGGCTTACAAATTTAAGTGGACTGAACATAAAACAAAGAAATTAGCCAAAGAAATTACAACAATTGTGTCATTTCAGCTCATTTTAAACATTTTGAACAAGCAGCAGTAATCAATTTTTTCAGTGTATGTTGACAACTTATTTATCATATTTTAGTTATATTTTAGCCATGCTTTGCAAAAGACATTTACTTATTCAGTTTAACAACATATTTTAAAAAGAGGACATATTTTTTTTTACAAAGGAATCCCAAAATACTAGTAATCATCATTTTAAATTGCTATACTTTGTCAATGTCCTTCAAAGCACAAGGTTTTACCCATTGGACAGTTTTTGATCATTCAAAAATGTATTTGTTTTCATACTTCGTAGGTTGGTCTGCATTATTTAACATGAATCAGTTATGCTAAATGAACATGCAACATCATTTCACCTGTTCTTTTTTCATTTTATTTTGACAAAAGTCATTTGAAACATTTCCGGGACTTTACTTGCATTTGATACAGTATACTTTCTGTATATATAATACAATTATATAAACATTGATGATCTTACTTGCGTAAAGTTGCAACAAACAAACAAGGCTTGTTGTCATGTGTCAGTTTTGAGTTTATGAGTAAGCAGATAATGATTGAACTATCATGTCAGGATAAACAATCCCTTTAACTGTCTATACAAGCACACCTACAGTAAGTGAGGGCAAATAATAATAAGCTGACTTCACTGTCACTGAATCTGAATTATGTTTTTGTGCATGTGTATGTATTTATCTCTTCATAAGGCTCTTTATTTTCCATCTGCTTCCTCAAGAGGCTGATCTAGCAGCAACTCTTTGAGTCACAATTACCAATCAGGAAGCTGAAAGTGTGCCGCAAGTCATCGCAGCCGTGAGCGAGCCTTTCTTCCTCTTAATGAAGGTCAGAGAAGAGGCCCCATTTCTCTTTTTGGGTGATAATTCATCCCTATCTCCTGTTATCTGTGCCTGGCCCCTTTAATCCTAATTGTATTGTACGATTGTGCGATGCTTGCTTCTGTGTCTCTGAAGCATTACCCTCCTCCTTTCATTATCAAGCAATGCCTTGAACCCCTTTTAATTTCCATTCTGTTTTATTTCATTCCATCATTGGCTCTGTCTTTCCTTTTTCATTAACTCTGCCCTTTGCACAAGGCATGGGATTCTCTGAGGGGCCCTTATTGGGATCCTTCTTGAAATATTATATTGTAAAAAATATGCCACCATGAGGATTGTCAATTTATAAGTCTCCCTTCGGTCATACATTTCTACCCGCTGCTCATTTCGGTTTTGATTAGGGCTTGGTCCCAGCTATTGATAATCGCAGATTGATACGGGCAGAGAATGAGGAAGAGGAAACAGATATGTAAACAGCTGAAGATGGACCGCAGGTCTGGCCACGACTGGACACTTTCCCAGACATGCGGCCCAATCTCGAGGCATCGATGGCTTGTCTTTCGCCATTTTCCCAAAACAGCATTATGCTCATCACTCTTATGGCCGCTCCAGAAAGGGCCAAGGATGGTGCGTGGGCTAATGAAATTTCTCCAAACCAAACACATTTTTTTATTTATTTTTTATTTTTTTGTAAATATATATTTTGCAGAGGTTCCAGAAAAATGCTGGCTGTGACAGCTGACTAAAATCAATTTCCACACTGGAGAGAAATGGGAGCCAAGAGCCACGGCCAGAACAAACACTGGCAATTTGAATATGCGAAATAATGTCAGTCTGTGAGGAGGAAGCAGGCTGGGGGAGGGAGATGGAGCGAAGGGGGGGTGGAGGTTGAGGCAATACTCCACTTTTCAGCCCACTGTCTCATAATGGAGAGAATTTTCTGAATTTTTACCTTTCAGGCTGCCAGTCGGAGTGAAAAGTTGCTGGAGGTCATCAGGGGTTTGCTTGATGTTGGCTCACGACATGCCAAAAACAACTTTTAACTTTCATTACAGTGTGTCTATATAATTGGCTAGTACAGCAGCCCACGGGGGTGAGAACATTACCATTCAGTTCATTTTGGGTAAATGCCAGTGGTCTTTAAGTATATAATTTGCCAACGTAAAGCTTTCATTTTATATGCTGGTTACTTCATTACTACTTAGCAGACAGGTGCAGTATTGAGACCTTAGTATTTCTGCCAGTAGTATTAAAACAAAAAGGTCAGAGAGGTCACATTGCATGGTGTCTGCATTATAGCATTTTAAAAGCTAGTAAATAATCAACAATGTTTTAAATAACTGTTGTCAATTTAATATTTGTCAGTTGGCGTTTCTGTGTGGAGTTTGCATGTTCTCCCTGCGTTTGCGTGGGTTTCCTCCGGGTGCTCCGGTTTCCCCCACAGTCCAAAGACATGCAGTACAGGTGAATTGGGTAAGCTAAATTGTCCATAGTGTATGAGTGTGAATGTGTGTGTGGAAGTTAGATGGGTTGCGGCTGGAAGGGCATCCGCTGCGTAAAATCGTCCTGGATAAGTTGGCGGTTCATTCCGCTGGCGATCCCGCAAGGGACAAAGCCGACAAGAAAATGAATGAATGAATGAATGAATTTAATATTTCAAAATACGAGTGAAATAATGATACATTTTCATTCAGCATAAAAAATAAGTATAAAAACGTTATTATACTAAATGTTATTAGATTATTTTATTACTTTTTAATATTTAGTCTTTTAAATATATATATACTTTTTAAATATAAACTAATGTTACTCTGAATGACATATTTGTGTATGTCTTGCTTCAATTATGAGTTATTATAAATAAATACATAAATAATTTCAAACATTTCCCATTAAAATATAACAAAAAAATTTGTATTGTATATTTATACATTTTTTTGTGTTGTTATTTGTTTCTATTTATTTATTTTGAGTAGTATTATTAGGACAGTGTAACAACCTTTGAACCTATCGCTGGTCCTTTAAGGCGGATTTATCATGCTACAGTCAGCTTTAAGACTTCTTTGGGATGTAATTTCTGAACTGCATATGAGGTGACGCCCAGGCAAAAGAGGGACGGTCTGCTCTTGAATGATGTCTGCATTCCCACTAGGGCAGACATTTGAAATGCTCTTCGTGTGCTTTGTAAATATGAGAGCATTTCCGTCGTAAACACTCCTATTTCCGCTTTCGAATCCGCAATGTTACGCACTCAACTTAACTTACCAAGATAATTCCTAGGGGGTGAATATTGGCTTACAAAACAACATGCAACATAGTCGCAGAGGTTTCTTGGCAGTGCACACTTCCAAATTCTCAGAAGGAAAACATCTATTGCAGCATCATGCGAGCAGAATCACAGCAGCAAATGGGATGTAAAAAGAATAAAAAGCATTGAAATGTCAACACGGGTTTGTGAGGAGTCCTGAGTGGGACCGCGAGTTAACGGTGGAAAAAAGCCACTTAGCGCATCAGGACCATGGACAGCTACTGTACCACCGTATCCATCACATGAACCCTGTGTGGAACACGTGGGATTTACACAATGTTACCGCTGAGTCTGAGGAAACCAGGAACAGCGGCGATCAAACTGAATTGTTTTGCTGTAGATCATGGAATTGTTGTT
The DNA here is from genome assembly GCA_903798195.1 of Danio kyathit. Taxonomy (NCBI): domain Eukaryota; kingdom Metazoa; phylum Chordata; class Actinopteri; order Cypriniformes; family Danionidae; genus Danio; species Danio kyathit. Next base: position 33,467,937 of record LR812524.1, on the reverse strand, counting down.
ATTGACCTGACCTCTTTTCATTTCATACCACTGAAATAGCAGTTCATCCCTTCGACCATTTTTCCAAGCGGCTTGTCCTGTATGGACTGGACTGAAATACGCACATAGCATTTTAGCGGAATGATCAGTAAAATAGTTCATTTGCATTTATAATTATATAATGATCATTATGTTTTAAAATATGAATAAGTTGATATAACAATACCATACAATAGTAGGCATATAACTTTTTGCATTAAGTTATTAATGGGAAAATTCTGGCGTATCGTACATAATCGTATAATATATGTCCAGCCGTGCTAGTAGTAGTATTATCACTACTTTTATCACTATTGTTGTCTGCCATATTGAAGGTTATTTAACTTTGTCAATCACTTTTCAACTGCGGATTAATATTCCAAAACTAACAACTAATATAAAACATTCAACTTCATTTCGGGCTATATAAATATATATAATTTATTATATTTTGTTTTTAATCATTGGTTTATTATTATTATTATTATTATTATTTCTATTATTTCTATTATTATTATTATTATTATTATTATTATTATTATTATTATTGCCATTTTTATTAATATTAAGATAATATTGTTGTGCAAAAAATGTAAAATAAATAAATCGAATAAAACAATAATAAATGTGCTCATGGCTCATGCAAATTATCAGATAGAGGTTGTAGTTGATGGTAATGTCGTAGTATTACTGTTCTCGTAAAGCTTTAAAATGTTAAATAAAATACCAAAATGCAAATAATAAAAATAACAATATTGGGCTAATACTAATAATCCCTTCTGACCTAAATTCGTAGCAACTTCTACTTTATCTTAAATACACTGAGATTCAGTATCATATCACAGCACGAATAAACGGGGTTCTGCTAAAGTCATCGGAACGCGCACAGAGAGGCGCAGTTTACTTTGCGCACGTGAGCGACGCACGCGGAATATCTCCTCCATTATGACGAGCTCCCGTTTAATGACGCGCGCGCCTCACTCAGCATGCTTGATTTCACAAATCTCACTTCATTTAGCTTTGAGTACATCATCTCTATGTCAAATGCTGTGTGCCCCAATAATTTCTGTTAATTCCCGTTGTAATTTTTGTTTCTATCAGGTTGGTGTTCTCCGGATTTCAAGCTGCACTGCTCTCGGCTGTGCTCTGAAATGGAGAGGGAGGCTGAGAGGCGGTGGAACGGTAAAGCTTGATGGATATCGAGCCGGCACCACTAAGAAACACACTTCATGCTCTCCAGACGCATTTACCATCAGCGCCTCATTGAGGATTGACATACACATGGGCTTTGCTTAATTGAAAAAAGTAATAAATCAATAAAATACATAATTTAAAAAGGTAATTAATTATTTATTTATTTATTCTGAAAGGAAAAAAAAAAAATATATATATATATATATATATATATATATATATATATATATATATATATATATATATATATATATATATATATATATATATATATATATAGACGGTTGTTAAGGTAAATAATAAATGCCCATTTGAATAAGTTTGCTTTTAAATTCTGTTATAAAAAGTATATTTTGTGCCTTATGTAAAAAGTGTATTTACGGTTCCGAGGAATAAAATGAGCAAAGAATACTTGTGTTGCAATGTTACTACAAAATTAAAGTTGCAGCAACAAGCATTAAACTTTTAATTACAAAATTATTATGAATACTCGAAATAACCACTTGCATGCTGCAAACTCCTGCGTATGCCTGTGATCACATAGCCTAGATGAAAATCAATACATCTGCTTTAACATTCAGTTATAAAATGACCTTGGTAAAGAAAGACTGGGCAAATAAAATAAAACAAACTATGTATATATATATATATATATATATATATATATATATATATATATATATATATATATATATATATATATATATATATATATATATATACTACATATGAAATGTATAATCAATTCAATATCCCTTACCATTGAAAAAGGGTCGGATACTGCAGAAAATAAAGAAGATGCTAAACTAATAAACCCACAAATTATTAAATAGAATAACACTTTTTTGCATACATGCGTACTACATTTATCTACCACCACTGAATAAGTTTTAGATAAATACGGCGTGTTTTGAAAAACGTGTATCGTGTAATAGGATAGAAACAATATATGTTCGTGTGCAAAATTACAGACAGATCTCTCTTCATGTCACGCTTGAAGGCCCCTCCACGAGATATCACATATCTTATACATTTCACTTAATAATTACACCCGTGCCTCTCATATATCAAGCTCTTGCCTCGGGCTCATTAAGACCCTGATCTTTTTTAAACACTCAAATTTGCATGTTAAAGGTTTTTGGTGCGCGAACCTTAACACAAAACATTACCTTGAATTAGAAATATTTCGGTTCCCACACTGGGTCGGTTTTGACAATTACAAATGAATTCGGAAGTTTATTTGACGGATACAAAGGAGGAAGGGAGAAAGAGATCATGAGAAAGACAAGGGATAATTTACCGCAGCTTCAATGCAGAGCTTGAAATAATGCAGGTAACTATATTGTGACTACGAGTCTAAAATTTAAAAGCAATTACTTGAAATTTGAATTATTTCATAAAACATTCCCACCATAATTCGTGCAAATATTTGTTAGAAACGTGAACATACGGAAACAAAAACATCTCGCAGCTCAAGGTTTTCATCTGCGTTTGATTATTTGTGGGATGTAATGATCCTATGAGCAACTGGCATTGTTTTCCAAATGCCAAATTTGCGTGGGTATGTTACCATTCAGAAAGGGTCCATGGGCATGTTCTACACATGTGAGATCACAGCAGCAAAACAGGTGCAAGCCCCAACCCAGCCCGTCCCAGGAGAGCTTTGGACAATTGTTCTCATTTAGGAAATATTGGCCTGAGGGGCCACTGCCTCAGACAGCGCGCTTATTTTCACTGATCTTTAAAACCGTTTGTCTTTTCATTTTCCTCTTGTTTAGACATTTCAGTAGCTTGATGTGTTGTTTTAGTGATTGAGTAAATGATAAGTTCAATTTGTCATGTTTCCTAACCAAAATAAATTGTTAATGAACAAATCTATGGTATCTCCAAGGAAATTAAGTAATAATAATAATAATGATAATAATAATATGTATAATATGTATAATATGTTGTTGTTGTTGTTGTTGTTGTTGTTGTTGTTGTTGTTGTTGTTGTTGTTGTTGTTGTTGTTGATAATGTATTATTGTAAGCTAATCGTCAGTTTAATCGTCAAAATATTTTGCATAAATAAGGCTTAACTTTAAGTGTATGCATAAAAGCGTGCTTGCGATGTTTAAAATATGAATTTGTCTTTTCTTCAGGCATCTGTCGTCTCTGAAGGATTGACGCTGGTAGATGTCAGGTTTTATTACAAAAAGGTTGAAGGTCTGTGTTTGTAGACCTTCAACTAAATGGATTTGGGGAGGGAAAAGAGTCACCTCCTTTTCCTCCCCGATCTTTGTTTGTGTTGTAATATACATATTTTGGTAGGTATTATGTGGCTTTCTCAGAGCTGATTGGGCGCTCAGGTTGGCGCGTGAACGCCCTGCGATTATGTCAGATCGCGTGCAGAGCGAACCAGCCCAGCCTTTGAACTTCACCGCTTTTGGCTCTCATTCACGCGCTTCTCCTCAGTTCCCAGCCAGGTGCTTCGCGGGGCGAGAATCCTCCGAGAAAAAAAGCGCGCAAACAGATCGCGGAAACTTCGCCTCCCGCGCTGGATTTTGTGGCGCGCGTGGCTGTTCTTCTCTCAGCCGAATAGTGTCGTTTTGAAGAGTCGTCATCTTTCAACTAAACGACAAACACGGAAGAATTACTGGATTTTTTTTCTTCTCTTCTCTCTCATTGATGCCGCTTTCCTGATACTCCGGCTCTCCAGAACTGGTATGATCCGAGTCTGTCTGCAGGACAGGTGAATACCATTTTCTCTTGGTTGCTTGAAGAACTTTTTTGTTGTTATTTTAGTAGGGAACTTTTAAACGGACGCCGTGAACATGTCAAAGCCGGCAGATCACATCAAGAGACCCATGAACGCCTTCATGGTCTGGTCAAGAGGCCAGAGAAGAAAAATGGCTCAAGAGAATCCCAAAATGCACAATTCCGAAATAAGCAAAAGACTCGGCGCCGAGTGGAAGCTGCTGTCTGAATCCGAGAAGCGACCGTACATCGACGAGGCCAAGAGGCTGAGGGCTCAGCACATGAAAGAACACCCAGACTACAAATACAGACCCAGGCGCAAACCCAAGAACCTCCTCAAGAAGGACAGGTACGTGTTTCCTCTGCCCTACCTGGGCGACACGGATCACCTGAAAGGACTTCCGGTCTCAGCCACGGACTCGCTCTTAGGTTCTTCAGAAAAAGCCCGTGCGTTCCTGCCACCTACATCTGCCCCTTACTCCTTTCTCGACCCGAGCCAGTTCAGCTCCAGCGCCATTCAGAAGATGACAGAGATGCCCCACACGTTGGCCACCAGCACTTTACCTTACGCATCATCTCTGGGATACCAGAACGGCGCATTCGGGAGCCTGGGTTGCCCCAGCCAGCACACCCACACCCACCCGTCGCCAACAAACCCGGGGTACGTGGTGCCGTGTAACTGCACCGCATGGTCGGCGTCGAGTTTACAGCCGCCTGTTGCCTACATACTGTTCCCAGGTATGACCAAGAGTGGGATTGACCCGTACTCTTCAGCACACGCCGCTGCTATGTGACTCCACCACAAACAAAACAAACAATTTCCTCTTTGAAAACTTGAATACAGCAATGCATGTACATAAGAAGAGAGGAATGATCGAGACATTTATACTACTGAAACCGGTGGACACGAACTTTTTCACCATCTACGAGAAGTTCCTCGGATCCCAGCATGGATCTTGGAATAGATGTAAGGCAGGTGCCCAGAACTGTAAGAAATGTAAATGTTCAAACGTTTATTATTATGGCTACCGGATTTGGATGCCTTTAATTTTATTTATTATGTAAAATTTGATGCTATAATAATGATAATTTTGTTTGAACAGTTAATATAATTGTTATTCTCCTCATATTATTATTATTATTATTTGAATGACTTTGATTTGCACAACTAACGGTTAGTATTCATGTTTCTTGTACAGCCTGTTGTATTTACCATTCTTTTTGGCACTCTGAAATTCAAATGAAACTACTATAAGGATTTCAAAGTGAAGAATTCAGCGTTTAATAGATTATACGGGTTATATTGTTTATCATTATAAAAACCGGCACCTAAAACTAGACAGTCTATTTAAAATTTCAAGTGAAAAAATAATCATTATCTTTAAACATTTTTTATTTGGACATTTCTTTTTCTGTGGTTCAGTGCTAGTCACTCGTTCATTTAATTTCAGAAACTACAAAGTTTGCAGCGAAGCAGTTCATGTTGTATTTTTTATCTGCGATGGTAACTTAAATCCTGTCATGTTAATGGAAAGGAAAATGTATCTAAAAAGGTGATACCTCGATTCTTTGTTCATTTGCCGAGCAAAGACATTTTGAATAAAGACAATCTGTCTTAAAAATTCATAACCTTTCTCATATTGCCTATTTAAACTAATATTGAATATTGTTGTTTGCTATGCTGTTGTACGGTCGTGCCAACAGGCTTGTCGGAAATAAGGACCCGAACACGCGTTTAATACATTTTTACTCATCCAGTTATAGTGGGTTTTATTTCTGTCTTGACATATAAGGATTTATTTCGGGCAGAGATAAGTATACAGGGTTTACCAGCTTAGCATAAAACAGAAATTTATCCTACTCTGATTAGATATCTACAACAATTATTCTCAATCAGCACCGTTTAAATAATCCAGCGTTTCGGCCGAGGCTGTCTTAATAACCATCTGGCTTTTCGGCATATATTTGAGATGAACTCTGTCAGCGCGTGGCGTTCCCGAATGCTCTTTAGGGACCGTCGGTCCAAATTAAATGGCAAAACAATTACTGTACAGGGACGCTTAGGGAAACTGAGGGCGAACATGAATTGTGATTTACTCCGAGACTCACAATAGGATGAAAATTGGATTGAGAAAGGGGTGGTACGCGTATGAGCCATGTCATCTAGTATTACAAAACAATTTACAATAAAACAATCGAACAAAGCGTCAGGTGCTTCTAAATGTTTGTCGATGCGGCGCCTACAAACGCGCTGTGATACATTGGAAATGACTGCAGATATTGACGCTTCCAGTTTGCATTAGCCTACTATCTCAATCTTCCATTCGGTTTTCTTTCTTTCTTTCTTTCTTTCTTTCTTTCTTTCTTTCTTTCTTTCTTTCTTTCTTTCTTTCTTTCTTTCTTTCTTTCTTTCTTTCTTTGCTCTGTAATTCTTGTGAATGTTAAGGTAATTTTTGTAAACGCGCGAGTTGTTTTCAGAGTGTAAAACTTTCTGCATTGCATTCAGGTGTGTGTCATGTCCCAGAAATAAGGTGATCACACTCTTTGATGTGTGTATGTTTCAGACGTTTTAGCCTTCAGGGACTCTATGGTTGTTCCACCTGTTCCACCGCTTAGATCATTCCAACACTTTGCGGACACAAACACGCTTTTATAAGTTTGAGAAAATGAAATGAACATATTTTAAAATATTTAATATTCGTTCACTAAGTCTATATGTGAAATGTAATTTATAACGTTGATCATTTTATTAAAATGTTTTTTAATTTAACCTTTTATATAATAATAAAAAATAATGATATAATAATAATCATAATCATAATAAAACGGATAGGAACCAAATGATTTTATGGTTAAAATAATAATAATAAAAAAAATCAGTGCAGGTTGTCTTAAAAAAATAAATTGTAGGCCCTACGTTTACTTCAGTTTGATTAACAATTTCTAATGTGAACGTTACAGCCCGTTCCGAATAATTGCCAGTGTGTATTTCTTTCACAATTTGTCCAGATTCACATAATACTGTAATTTGGTACACAGTTGGTACAAGTTCTCCTCCTGTGTTACAAAAAAAGTGCTGCTGAAACTAAAGCAGATGCGTGAATGGAGAATGGGATTCACTCAAAGGAAACAAGCTCGCAGAACAATTGGGTTTGGGCTGCAAACAGAGGATTGGAATTGGCCTGTACTTTTGTCTATTGTCGCAGGGATGGGGAATGGGATTTGCACACCGAGGTGTAATAGCATTACTGTATTAATTAAAAATTTCATTTCACATCCAGATTGTTTACTTATCTGCCAGGAACATATGCTGGAAGAAGTTAAGATTCACGATTCTGCACTATTGCCCAAGGTGCAATTCAATATAAGGGAGGGAGGGGGCTCAGATTTTTATGACAGACTGTGCTCTTATCTGCCGCTGTAAATTAGGGTGATACTCCATTGAACCGAATAGCAAGTTTTACATCAGCCCCCTAAAGCATGCAGATTCAACTTTGAAATTGGACGATGATAATTAGGGAACTTTAAGGAGCACTTCTAAAAGAAAAGCGGGAAACGTGTGTTTTGCATTGCTGGATTATTTGAACAACAAAACCTGAACTTAAATTAATCCCTTCATATTTTAAATATTTACTAAATCAGTGTTCGCCTCGGCGTTCCCTCAAACCGGGAGTACTAAAATCATTTAAAAATGTGTTGACATATTGGTGCAGTGACAAAAAACAACTGACAAACTGAACTAGATAATCAACCACAAGGCTTGAATATGAATGACAATCTAGGGCTTTATGTTTAGTTAAGAGCATGTGGGTGTAATTAGATGTTAATTTATGAGCCCTTCACAGCTATTAATCAACTGTGATCACTGCAGCCATTTTGAACATTTTTTCAAGCATTCTGTGGATATAAAACGTAGTAAACAAACCCAAGTGGAGTAAAAAAAATAGAATAATAAAAATAAGAGGTGAAAATTATGATTTGAAATTATAGAGCCCTAAATCTGTAGCTCTTCTCCGAGACGTTTTTATTTGAGCTCAACGGAGAGCCCGAATTCAATCTGCCTTATCTCGCCAAGACTCCTTTCAGCAGGAGATCAGAGAAAAAGAGAGGATAATTGTTCTTTATTTTATTTAATTTAATGCGACAGGCTGTGCTTTCAGATCATTTATATGCTTCATTTGGTGATAAAATTCAATGAGGAGGGGGACACAAGGCGCTTTTTTTCTCAAACACTTTAGTGGAAAATATAAAACACATGAAACAAAAGTGAGGGGACATGACACTTTTAATTGAATGCCATGGGTCATTTGCATTATTGTCTCTTAATGTCACCCTGAAATCACATGCGCAGTTTTTTAGTTTGATATGTAGCTTAAAAAATATCTCGCTTTGAATCTTGCCATGCCAATTTTCTAGGCCTGTTTCATTGAAAACTAAAGTCTACTCGGTGCACTGAGGGAGACAACAACAACGGTTTACTGTGTAACCATGCCCTGAGATTTGTTTATTATTTATATTTCTAAAATATAAATATATAATTTTAAAATATAACAATTTTGAAAATATATGGACAGCATATTGTATTATTGTTGTCGTTCTGTAATTATTTCACAGAAGTGAAACACGTGCTTATCTCAATCCAAAATTAGTAAGGCGTAATATAATACATTTCATTATTGCAATATATTGAGTTTGGTGCAACGCTGATCTCATTTTAAAATTTTAACTATTGTCTCTTTCCCTCGGAATGTCCTAAAAGCATCATCGCTGAAGCCTCGTCTATCTAAAATTGGATCTGGGATAGCATTTGGGCAGAAGAAAAGTAAACCGCAGTGCTGTTGTTTGAAGCGCCGGCCTTGAATTTGGGGGTCCCTGAATTCTCATGTGAAAGAAATGAAACGGTGAAGGAGCTGATAAGGAAATATGGAAGAGAAAAGGAATCATGCCTCGGTGGTTTAATGTGCGGGTCCAGCCGGGAATGTGATATACACTGAGAGACTTTACCCCTCCGACTGATTCAAAGACAGTGTAGGATGCATCTTTCTCTCTTTCTCTCCCTGACTCTCTCTCTCACACACACACTCAGTTAATGTACACCACATGTCTTATGCAGTAAAACATGCATTATCACAAAAAAAAAAAATTAAAATAAAAAATAGCACATTATCAATCAAATATGCGCTGTTATATATTGTATTATTGTGGAAACATGCATTCTAAAAAGAAAAAGGTTTGGAAAATAACGGTCGTGTCATCAATATAAAAGTCACATAGACGGAATGTGATAAAGACAGTTCATTAGGTGCAAATAGATTAATTCGCCCGAACAGTTTAGACCATGTTTAACAAATTTTGTTAATTGTTTGATAGATTTTGGGAGCCGCAGGACTACGTTTTGCAGCCCATAACATGTGCATTTCTAGCACTATATATATGTCGGGTAATTTTGTTGATGTGTTTGTTACAGTGTTACGTGTGTTAGGCCCTATAGCCTGTAACACATTTTAGAACCGACCCTAAAAGCCAATAATAATAATAATAATAATAATAATTATTATAATAATTATTATTATATTACAAAAATAATAATAAACTAATAAACTAATAATTAAATCAACTGAAATTTAAAACTTTAATTGCTGAATATCCTAATGGCGAAAATCTGAAGTTAAAAGCATCAGAAATTTTGTTTAAATTAATTGGTAGCAACTTGTATTAAAATTTAACCATATTCTATTCGAATGACTGTTCGTATAATTTTTTTCACAATCTCCTGAAATATAATTCTGAGAGGTTTCAGCAAGAACAACGCATAAACAATAAAATGCTTGCAATTCAGTTAAAAAATCAAAGTTGAATCATGACATCTTTCGTGTTTTTGATTGCACGACATGAAAACGACTTTGGACTAAAAGGTGCTGCGAAAAAATAGATCAAAGTGAATATTTTGAGAATGACAGTTGAGACAATATGGAACTGAAATCGTCTGGAGTACTTACGTAATACTTTATTTATTTATTTATTTATTTATTTATTTATTTATTTATTTATTTATTTATTTATTTATTATTTTTATTTTTTATTTAATTATTTATCTATTTACCAAATTAACGACTTAATAAATGCTTCTCTTGATATAAAATATTTGTGCTTTACCGTTTACATGCGTTTCAGTGAACAACTGTTGATCTCCCATAACTCATATAATGTCATAACCGTTAGCCACACACAATATTTAGATTGTACACATGCCAAAGGCCCTCAAAACAGTACGCACTGGTAGGGGTGTTTCCTAAGATCATATGCACATAAAATCGAGCGTAGGTTAGTTCTCACTCTGTGAGAAATATGCTGATCTACTTGGACATCTTTAAGTGGTTGCTAAGTTAAATAAAGTTATTAGTTGCGGCTTAAGTTACAGTGGCAAAATTATTTCATTACTACATTAGATATATTAGATGATTATTATAGATTACTATTATATTAGATATATTAGATTAGATGTGTAAATTATTATATTAGAATGTGATATTACTTGTATATAGTATTGTGTATTTTTATGACCACTTTTAAATGATAATTTATTTTAATGGGAGAAAAAAAAAACAAATTATAAAAAATACTCACATTGTAGTTTAATGATTCTGTTGTTGATTTTTGATTTTATATATACCCACTGAATTATTAGCCTCCCTGTTTATTTTTTTCACCAATTTGTGTTTAACAGAGAGATTTTTTCACATTTTTAAACATAATAGTTTTAATAACTCATTTTTGATAACTGATTTATATATTACAGTTGTATAGAGTTAAAGTTAGAATTATTAGCCCCCTTTGATTTTTTTCTTCTTTTTTAAATAGTTCCCAAATGATGTTTAACAGAGCAAGGAAATTTTCACAGTATGTCTGATAATATTTTTTTCTTCTGGAGAAAGTGTTTTTTGTTTTATTTCGGCTAGTATAAAAGCAGTTTTTAATTTTTTGAAATCCATTTTAAGGTCAAAATTATTAGCCCCTTTAAGCTATATTTTTTTTCAATAGTCTACAGAACAAACCATCCTTATACAATAACTTGCCTAATTACCCTAACCTGCCTAGTTACCACAATTAACCTAGTTAAGCCTTTAAATGTCACTTTAAGCTGTATAGAAGTGTCTTAAAAAATATCTAGTAAAATATTATTTACTGTCATCATGGCAAATATAAAATAAATCAGTTATTAGAAATGAGTTAAAACTATTATGTTTAAAAAAATCTTCTCTCCGTTGAACAGAAATTGGAGAAAAAATAAACAGGAGGGCTAATAATTCAGGGGGGCTAATAACTCTGACTTCAACTATATATATATATATATATATATATATATATATATATATATATATATATATATATATATATATATATATATATATATATATATATATATATATATATATATATGTGTATATATATTTATATATTGCACTAGATATTTTTCAAGACACTTCTATACAGCTTAAAGTGACATTTAAAGGCTTAACTAGGTTAATTAGGTTAACTAGGCAATTTAGAGTATTTAGGCAAGTTATTGATGGTTTGTTCTGTAGACTATTGAAAAAAAATTAGCTTAAAGGGACTAATAATTTTGACCTTAAAATGATAAAAAAAAAAATGTATAACTGCATTTATTGCAGTTAAAATAAAACAAATAAGGCTTTCTCCAGAAGAAAAAAAATATTATCAGACATACTGTGAACATTTCCTTGCTCTGTTATACATCATTTGCGAAATATAAAAATAAAATGCAAAGGGGGCTAATGATTCTGACTTCAACTTACTATATATATATACATGTGGCTACACAATAAGGTTTTTTGAGTCTTGGTTGTTTTATGGTTATGCAAACCCAAATGAGTTCCCTACCTAGGTATCCTTTATAGGTACACTCGACACGAAAATCCCATGATTTGGTTGAAGCTTTATTCATTAACCAGTTTCTGTTCTCCAGTCCAACTCTGCATGCCTTTACATTCTGTGAGCTGAAACATGTCCTGTTTGTAGAAAATGCAAAAATGTCTAGGCCTTGGGGTGTTTATTGTCACTTCTCTCCTTTGTAAGAATAGAGATATATACAGTACATATTACATTTACATATACAGTACACACACGTGTGTGTGTGTGTGTGTGTGTACATGCTATGCTACTGATTCAAAAACATTTTAAGTCATGTTGTTATTATCATTTTCCCAGTTTAGCTTTCAAGTGAAGATGTGTTGAAAGACAGACGTTTCACTTTCACTGCTGGCGTGAAGAGGGTAATCGTAATCCTGCTTCAGCTCTGGGTCCCAGTGCAGTTCTGTGGGCTTTTTGTCAACAAAGTGGCGAGAACAAACACTTTATTTATGGGATATTTAAATTTTAAAGGCACAAACCTTGTAAGAAATGAAAATGAGGAGTTGCCACGTCAGTGCCTGTTCGTTTAAAAAAAAAAATCTGCATCAATTTTTTGAGGTGCTACAAGGAACTGATAAAAATAGCTTAATAGCTTTATATATATATATATATATATATATATATATATATATATATATATATATATATATACACAGTTGAAGTCAGAATTATTAGCCCCCTTTGAATTATTTTCTTATTTTTTAAACATTTCCCAAATGATATTTAACAGAGCAAGGACATTTTCACAGTATGTCTGAATATTTTTTCTTCTGGAGAAAGTCTTATTTGTGTTATTTCGGCTAGAATAAAAGCAGTTTAAATTTTTTTAAACACCATTTTAGGGACAAAATTATTAACCCCTTTAAGCTATTTTTTTCTAATAGTCTACAGAACAAACCATTGTTATACAATAACTTGCCTAATTACCCTAACCTGCCTAGTTAAACTAGTTAACCTAGTTAAGCCTTTAAATGTCACTTTAAGCTGTATAGAAGTGTCTTGAAAAATATCGAGTAAAATATTATTTACTGTCATCATAGCAAAGATAAAATAAATCAGTTATTAGAAATGAGTTATTAAAACTATTATGATTAGAAATGTGTTGAAAAAATCTTCTCTCCGTTAAACAGAAAATAGGGAAAAAATAAACAAGCGGTCTAATATATATATATATATATATATATATATATATATATATATATATATATATATATATATATATATATATATATATATATATATATATATATATATAATTAAGAACCACATTAGCATACTAGTATGTTTTGTATTATTATTATTATTATTATTATTATCCTAGTAATAATGCTAAAAACGAGCTTTGCTTCACAAAATATATTAAAACCGACAAGCTATTTTCAAGATTTTTCTGTTAACTTTTGCTGCTATTCAAATTTTGGTGAGCATATAGGACATCTTTCAAAAACATGAAATCTAATGACCCAAAACCTTTGAACACTAGCAAATGTTGCTAAAAATATTATGTTTTATGATTGAGTATAATATACAGTGCAATCACAGTATGAAAACATAACATGTGAAAACACCTGACAAACTATAAATCCGTGCCATCATGCTGTGTGTCATCTCTCACACTGACTCAATGACTGCATTATTTACTGATATTGCCTAAGAAGTGGCAGAAGCATCTTGTCTGTTGGCATCACTGGGCTCTGTGACACCGACTGCCATGCAGGTTGACAAGCTGCCAATCATCCTTGGGTTTGCAACATATTAGGTGACGAAAACCTGGTTTGTGTCCTATTTGACTGGTTTGTGGGTCCAGTTGTCAGTTGTCTTATTCAGATCACTTGTATCCCCTGTCAGGAAAACACAGCAAACACATGACCCTGAAAGAGCTTAGCATGAATCAAAGAAAAGAAAAGTAATTAACAGCTGTCACGCAGACATTTGTAGTGTTGTATGAGCAAATTTCCAACAGAAAAATTCTTAATGATGGTGAATTAATAAAAGAAACTTGAAAAATTTATCTCGGAATTGTGCATACAAGAAGACAAAAGCCTACAGTGTTTGCTTTTAAACAATAGAGCACGTTACTTTTATTCAGAGCCTCACAAAGGTATCTTTCTGAGAAAAGTGATGTCAGAAATAACCTTAGCTTCCCAGACACTCTCAGGTGAGTAGAAAAGATAGAGCGCCTAATTAAATTTCCCTTCGCAGTTATATCAACTGAACATCAGTCTCGACAATGCAGATTAGCGTGTTTTAAAAAGCCAGTCGCAATTAATCGGTTTCAGCAAGACAGCTGTTTATAACGGCCAGACGGGAATTTCTTTTAAAACACTTGTTCAAAACACTTCTTGTGTTCCTAAATGCTTACATTTATTACATTTAGCAACTTGTTTAGTTATACCTAATGGTGGCCAAATAAGACAAAGCCTTTATTGAGAATTATTGACATTCATGAAATTCTCATAATAATAAAGTTTTCAATACCATAAAGAAGATGTTTTGGTTACACAAATAACCTTTCAATAAGCAAATCTGAGAAGAGATTTCTTGTGAACTAAAATTTACTGCAGGCTATTTAGCAATGGAAGGGTTCTAGGTTCTTCATTCAACCATAAATACCAATAAAAAAAACTATATTTTTGAGAGTTTAAAACAGAATAAAAAAATAGGTTGTGAAAAATGAATAGTTATGTTAATGCCTTCAGTAACCCATCAATGCCAAGAACCGTGTTTTTTATGTGTTTTTCCCATTATAAATATGTGTGCAACAGCAATTAAATTAATATTAAATGTTCCTCATGGAACCATTCCTTATAAAATATGTGTTATTAAGAGAGAACAGTTCCAACACAGAAAGTGTTTTTATTGTGGAAAGGGGTTATTTAAATTTTTTACATGTTCATTATAAATTATATAAAATGAGCACACTAAAAACTGAAAATGTGTCATCTTTACACAGTGCATGTTCTATATTGTGCATGTAATGTATCTATTTGGAAAAATTTATGCTTTTTCATGGCAGTGCTAAATTATTATTATTCATTCATTCATTTTCTTTTCGGCTTAGTTCCTTTATTAATCCAGGGTCACCACAGCGGAATGAACCACCAATTTATCCAGCATATGTTTTACGCAGCGGATGCCCTTCCAGCTGCAACTTATCACTGGGAAACATCCATACACACTCATTCACACACATACACTACGAACAATTTAGCTTACCCAATTCACCTATAGTGCATGTCTTTGGACTTGGGGAAACCAGACCACTCAGAGGAAACCCACGCGAACACGAGGAGAACATGCAACCTCCACACAGAAACACCAACTGACCCAGCCGAGGCTTAACCCAACGACCTTCTTGCTGTGAGGCAATTGTGCTACCCATTGCGCCACCGTGCTGCCCATTATTATTATTATTATTATTATTTTTATTATTATTATTATTATTATTATTAAAATGAGCACACTTAAAACTGAAAATGTGTCATCTTTACACAGTGTATGTTCTATATTGTACATGTAATGTATCTATTTGGAAAAATCAATGCTTTTTATGGCAGTGCTAAATTATTATTATTATTATTTTTATCATTCATTCATTTATTAATCTGGGATCGCCAAAGCGGAATGAACCGCCAACTTATCCAGCATATGTTTTACACAGCGGATGCCCTTCCAGCTGCAACCCATCACAGGGAAACACCCACACACACACTCAATCACAGACACTACGGCCAATTTAGCTGACCCAATTCACCTTTGAACTTGTGGGGGAACCTGGAGCACCCAGAGGAAACCCACACAAACCATGAAGAACATGCAAACTCTACACAGAAATGCCAACTGACCCAGCCGAGGCTCAAACCAGCAACCATCTTGCTGTGAGGCGATTGTGCTACCCACTGTGCCACCGTGTTGCCCCATTATTATCATTATTATTATTTTTATTAGTATTATTAATATTAGTATTATTATTATTATTTGTATTAGTATTATTATTTTGCTCCCTAAAAGAACCTTAAAGTTAATGAAGCCATTTATTTTGAACACTTGTGTCCAGTGGATGTTGAACATTGTTTATGAAACCAATAAAGAACCTTTAGTTTGAAGTTTAGAGTATATGCATTCAGGTACAAGATCTGCAAACAGCTCACTCTATCCTACAAAAAGGAACACCTAAAATGCCTAGTTGAGCTCCAAGTACTTCTTTCTATAAAATGGCTACATATTGAAATCATAACAAAGATAATGCCACCCACCAGTAAAGATTTGAGACTTGAGTAAACTTTATTGCTGCCACCATGTTGTTAAGACCAATATATATATATATACTACCCTGAAAGTACTCACATTGGTTCTGATCGATCTGCTTAATCATCTGTTATCGATTAACTTTCAAAGTCTGATTCAAACTTGAAGCCAAGCCCATTATTAACTGTTTGTGTTATTGATTGTTACAATATAGAATTCTTGAAAGCTGAAAGTCACAATTACAGAAAGTGGCATTACAATCGGAAGCATAGTTAAGGTGTTTGTCCAATCACAACACATGGGGTCAGCTGACCAATCAGAGCAGTCTGATCTTGTTTAAGAGGTGCCAGAAGTTAATCAGAGCATTTCAGACAGTCTTCAAAAGAGGTGCTGCAGTAATGTGAAAACGAATGTGATTTTGCAACATTAAAGCAGAACAACCCCCCCCCCCCCCCAATGTCAATAGACAAAATAAGGTGCACCTTTAAGATTGTAGGTCAGTGCCATGCGCTGTATATTATTGAAAGATGGATAAAAAGGGCTCTCGAGGTGCTTGTTATTCATTGTACCATCCATATGCACAGAACTGGTTTACATTCATCAGTTCCAGTCGATAAAATCAAGTGGAGTCATTCAAAAATGACCTAAAATTGGTTTGCCAGACTCTATTTCTCTCTTTGGGTGCAAATAGGGTGTAGTGGTCCGTCTGATTGCAGGTCTGTGGAGGACTGCGCGTATGTGTGCTAAAGAGAGAGCATGTAAGCTGAGTGGATGCTAATCGCTGTTCCCCGTGCCAGAGCATGTCTTCCTGGTCCAAATGAGATTAGAGCGGTGTGTGCGTGGGGCTGAGGAGGTGAAAGGTAAAGGCACTTATCAGGAGGGTTCCCCTCAGGGGCCGCGGTGACTGACTCAATCAGAACCCCGGCACGCACTTCTCACTGGATTAGACTAATCAGGAAAGAGCAGGAGGGATGTATAGACCACTTATCGGGACAAAAAACATTGGGCTCCCTTTCCTTTGAACAGACCCTACAGAAATGTTTGTTAATTTTATTTATTGCAGGATGCTTGTCGCCGTGGCAATCTTCCATAGAATCATTAAATAGAGCTCTTCGATGCACGAAAGGCACTCAGTGTTTACATGTCACAGAGATAGCAAAGTCTTTGATGTTTTAAGACCCCCGCTCCTTCTCACTTATTGTCTTCATTATATATTTATTTCTGTCTCTCTGTTTGTTTAGGAAGCCACCGCTGATCATCCTGATGTACGGTAGCGAGTTAAACAAAAGTATGAATATTTATACTCAGGCAGCTAATTGGGCCTTTAGCGGGCTTGCCAAAGCAGTAGCGATAAAGCAAATTACCGCACTTATACCGCACTACCTCCAAATTAATCTCTTTTTCTGGAAGGGAATTAGGAAAGTTTACAAATATTGTAGCCGATCTCTTCTGTTCAAACAGAAAATTGGTTTATTAAAGGGGGGAAATAATCAAGAATCTGAAAACTAAACCTTGGTTGAGCTCGAGAACCACTTGAGAAGTAGCCTATTAAGGACAGTATGAGAACTGGAAATAGTGTAATCTGTTTAATTAAGACCACCTGAGCATAACAAGAGCTGCATTTAAATGATTCAGCCTCATTAGCTCATATGAATCTCACTGACAAGCAGTTAACAGACATTTAGTGACTCTGCCCCAGTTTTTGTGTTTAGACACAGTGCATTATTGATATACCTACATCCATTAAAACCTGAGGCTGAGGTCTCTACACAGAGTCTAAAAAAGCCTCAGATTATAGTGATATGATGGCCTTGACGATCCTGTTGTCCTGGTTGTGTCCTATTGAAAGCTTTGTGCAAGCAGCTTATACTGTGTATCTAGTTATGCACCCTGTGTCAAACGAATGTCAGTATTGTGTTGTGTCATCATGAAATCATGTATTTCCAGTGTTAGCAATCAAAATGCAGGTTCATTTGAAGCAATGTGTGGACTTTTCAGATGGTCCCTCACTCACTGTTTTATCTATTTACAATTAATAACACTGACATTTAGTCATTCAGGACATGATTTATAGTCTTTTTTATACAGTCATTTTAACAATACACGTGTTCCTGTATCGAAAATATGGTTGATGCACTACCATAATATGATGCTGTACCAGTCAAGCTATATGATAGTTTCTCAGACGAAAGGGCTCTATGTCTAATGTCTCTTATGTCTTCATTATGGTAGGAGCAGTATTAAGTGAATATTCCTATCTCTTGGTTCATTCATTTATTTAATTTTCTTTTCAGCTTAGTCCCTTTATTAATGTGGGGTCGCCACTGGGGAATGAACCGGCAACTTATCCAGCATATGTTTTATGCAGCGGATGCCCTTCCAGCTGCAACCCTTCACTGGGAAACACCCATACACTCTCATTCACACACATACACTATGGACAATTTTAGCTTACCTAATTCACCTGTAGCACGTCTTTGGACTTGTGGGAGAAACCGGAGCACCTGGAGGAAACCCACGCTAACACAGAGAGAACATGCAAACTCCACACAGAAATGCCAACTGACCCAGCTGAGGCTCGAACCAGCGACCTTCTTGCTTTGAGGCAACAGCGCTACCCACTGCGCCACCACACGGCCCCTTTTGGTTAAAAATATAAATAAAAAATAAAATGACACATTCTTGCAGTTAAACCATGCTACCCACAAACTTACTATGGTTTTGCTACACTAACCATAATTTAATAATTTAACAATGTTATTTATAATAAAGTTGGAGATTTAAAATAGTAATCAATCCACCAGACGACCATGATAACTTCCATTTTACTATTATTAAACCATGGTCAGTTTTCCTAATGGTATGGGGCTAAAAGTTCAAACACAACACATAATATGCTTAATTTGACTGCATCAACTAATCTCCAAGCAGACAGCCAATCAAAATGCGGCTTCCATACTACTTTCTTTGTCCACAAGGTGTCAACACTCTGGGTCAGTTTGAAAAGAAACGAAGATGGAATATCAACAACAATCTACTTGAAACAGCACAAATATAGAACAAAATACTATAGAAGCACAGTCACATTTATGGGGAATTAAAAGATATCCACTGTTTATTTCATTTAAAGTAGTACAAAGATCCTTTTAATGTTCATCACTTTTGAAGAGAAAAGGTGCTGACATTGGACAAGGATGAATCTTTCAAGTGTTTGGGGTAACACTTTATAATAACGGCACTCTATGAATCATTTGTTTATGCATTATGAAATAGTTCATCAATTGTTAAGTATTAATTACTGACATTACGTAGTGAGCAGTTTATAAATACAGCTGCAAATGCTGTATTCTAATATGCACATAAATAATTTGCTCAATGATTGTATTTTCATAATGTGTCAATGACTAAATTTTCATTACTAAATTAAGTATTGCATTATTTACAAATCAGTTATTTAAGAGTAGTTGGTGTTTTTTAAAGATCACTCAGAATAAATAAGTAAATGATTAATAAACTATTCGTATGAACATTTATACATCTTATTTTCAGGCATAATAGTTTAAACTGCTGAAAATCACTGACATGTTTTATCAGTCACACTTGTACAATTTATGCTATAAACAAACCTTTAACTTAGACTTTTAGCTTAATAATCTACTAATTAACAACTACTAAGCTGCTTATTAATAGTTAGGTTGTAGTTGGGTTTAGGTATAGGGTAGGATTAAGTATGTGAAATAAGATCGTACTTTATAAGTGCTAATAAACAGTTAATTTCTTAGAAATAGGCAGATAATAAGCCAGTAGCAAATGATGGTAATTGTTACTTAAACTAAAATTATAAAGTTTTATCATATTGTTGTATTGTTCAATCATTATATTGTTGCTTATCACATTTGTTGTATGTGCAAAACAATGTTTGCCTTTTGACACTCTAATTTTAATTTAGTAATTATATTTAATATATTTTTAGGAAAGAGTGCAAAGATTTATTTTTCATAATACTAAATATTAAAATACTAGAAATTCTACAGTTGAATCTTGTATCTATAAATTAATCTTTTATTTGTTCTGAATCATGTTCATTTCCTTTCTGTTTAGAATAGAACTGAGCCTTTAATTGTCATTTATAAGGAATGTACAAAGCATAAATAGTCCTCACTTTACTTGAGCCCACAAAACTGTAGGAATTTGTGCCAATAAAGCTTTTAAAGCCACTCTTGTTTAACTACTCTTAATAAAACTGTAAATAATGCAATACATAATTTAGCAATGAAAAAATGTATTATTAAGTTCAAATACAATAATTAAACACATTATTTATGTGCTTATGGGTCAAGAATACAGGATTTGTAGCTGTATTTATAAGCTGCTTTGTAATGTCTATTGATGTAGAATTAAAGCTTATAATGTGTTACCAGTGTCTGTGGTGAAACACAATGTCAAATGGAGGGCAGTTTGGAAATTAGTAAACCCATACCTCAGATCACGTGGAAACAGACTAACACTATTTTGTAAATGCTACTAAATTTGCCAAAAAAAAACTTGCTATAAAAATTTAGTGGCTACGCAGTGGTCCCTGGTTTGAGCCTCGCCTGGGTCAGTTGGCATTTCTGTGTGGAGTTTGCATGTTCTTCCTGCGTGTGCGTGGGTTTCCTCTGGGTGCTCCGGTTTCCCCCAGTCCAAAGACATGCAGTACAGGTGAATTGGGTATGCTAACTTGTCCGTAGTGTATGAGTGTGAATGAGTGTGTATGGATGTTTCCCTGAGATGGGTTGCAGCTGAAAGGGCATCCGCTGCGTAAAACGTGCTGGATGAGTTGGCGGTTCATTCCGCTGTGGCGACCCCGGATTAATAAAGGGACTAAGCCGAAAAGAAAATGAATGAATGAATAAACATTTAGTACAACAAATAAAGCAAAATGCTAATTTTACTCAATTATATTGATATAAAAAGTTTGAGCACAGTAATAATAGTTAATTCATTTTCCTTCTGCTTATTTATCAAAGGTCCCCCTTCCAGCAGCAACCCGGAAACACAATTTAGTTTAGTAATAATAATAATGCTAATTATTGTAAAAAATGTCAACATAAACTTGTGAATTGAGTGAGAAACAAAAACACATAAGTATTCATTATTGTCTTATGTAAAACACATAAGATATCTATTCACATTCCTGCGATAGAATCACTAAAGAGTGCTGGAAAAGGCCGTGTTGTCCACTCATGTCCTGACATATCACTCTATTTCAGAAACATTGTCTCTTATGAAAATGTCACACAGTAATTGATCATTCTCAACATCCATTTTCTCACCCGTATATAAACTAGAGCCTCTACGGGCTGACCTTTACAACTACCCATTTCCCCTTTTTCTTTACCCTTCACAAATGTAAAATTGTCTACAGGGCCATTTTGAATATCATTGCTTACACGATATCTAATAGTCATTTCTTTACCTTTGCGTCATTACATCTTCAATGGTAACAAATTACATATGCTCAAATCACTGTCATTTCTCAGAAATTCTACTTTACTAAGTAGTTTTTAGTTCTATCTCAGTACATTTACTGCACTATTTCCCTTCAATCTACACACTACTTTTTATGTTTTTTTGTTTATTTTTGTTTTTGGCCAAGTAGAATAATCAAACTCCAATGAAATCAGACAGACTGATCTGAAGTCACAGATTTTTATAAATGCAACTAACATGTGCAGTGTAGAAATTAAAATTGTGCATTAAAAGTGTCTAAGACGACATAAAATTGTTATACACAAAGACAAAGATGTCTACTGATGACTGAAATCGTGAAATGGCCATAAACAATAACTAAATGCACTACAGAATTTTACGTTTTCAAATACATGCACAAATTGAATGTATTCTATCAGTGCTACATGAGCTTGGTTTGTGGCACCAACTACTGGACACTCAAAGCGCATGACCAAAGTGTTAACGGATTTGTACCTCTTACACAGATTTCACTCCCCAAGCAAACGCACTATTGGTGCATACATATATTAATGTAATACGTTCTCATGTAAAATTCATCTTTCATTTTAAATTTATGGCAAATTGCAAATATGTAGGCTGCATTTTTATATGCAGGGTATAAAGTGGATTAAGTTTCACTGCTATTGAGTACATTTAGATGGGCTACATACTGTACTTTAAGTTGTAGCTAGAGCAGATACTTTTTCTTTGCTTGCAATATTTTTTATTTTTTTTGGCAAGTAATGATACTTTATTTGAGTATGATTTTTCCCGTACCCTTTCAACCGCTGATCATTTCAAATAAATTTGCTTTCTGTTTTCAGTCAATCTTGATTATTGTGTATGTGTATTGTATGTGTGACAGAACATTTATGATTTGTGGCAGCATACAGTATTTGTAGATTGAGTTATGTTATGCAACAAAACAACATAAACTGGCATAAAATTGAAATGCGGATTTCCAAAATCCACTCGACATCTAAAAGAGAATCAAAAAACAGGATTACTTCGAATTTAAATGATTAAGCACAAGTGGTTACAATACAGTTCCAGTAAATTAAAATATTACATTGATTCGAGGAAGAAATTGACATGCTGTGATTGATTAGAATTAAATAATATTCATTCTTTCAGTTTCCTTCAGCTTAGACCCTTTATTCACCAGGGGTCGCCACAGTGGAATGAACCTCCAACTTATCCAGCATATGTTTTACACAGTCCGCCCTTCCAGCTGCAGCCCAGTACTGGGAAATATCTATACACACTTTCATTCACACTCATACACTACGGCCAATTTAGTTTATTCAATTCACCTATAGCGCATGTCTTTGGAGTGTGGAGGAAACCGGAGCACCCAGAGGAAACCCACGCAAACATGGGGACAACATGCAAACTCCACACAGAAGTGCCAACTGGCCCAACCGGGACTCGAACCAATGACCTTCTTGCTGTGTGGTGACAGTGCTAACCACTAAGCCACCGTGTCGCCCATAAATAATATTTATACACATAATCTACGTTGCTGTTAATGCATTACAGATTTAGTAATGACAACTAATGATGAAGAAAATATTCTTTAGTATTAAGACACATCAAGACTAACTGTGGGGTGAATTTGACCTGTGACCTTTAAAGACTTTTATCATTATGATTGCAGCAGTAATGTTAGACTCTAAATGCAATATGTAACCTGGCATTATATTATAACCTGGTGTTGCCCTAGCATTATTGTTGATATATTGAATGATAATTTTGCAGAAAAAAAATCCCCAAAAGAATAGTTTTATGAGTTTCTTTCTTCTGTTGGACAAAAAAAAAAAAAAAAAAAAAAAAAAATATATATATATATATATATATATATATATATATATATATATATATATATATATATATATATATATATATAGTTGAACTCAGAATTAATAGCCCCCCCCCCCCCCCCCCCCCCCCCCCCCCCCCCTTTTGGAATTTGTTTTTATTTTTTAAATATTTTCTATATTATGTTTAACAGAGCAGAGATACTTTTTCTTCTGGAGAAAGTCTTATTTGTTTTATTTCGGCTAGAATAAAAGCAGTTTTTAATTTTTTTAAATCCATTTTAAGGTCAAAACTATTAGCCCCTTTAAGCTTTATATTTTTCTGATAGTCTACAGAACAAACCATCATTATACAATAACTTGCCTTATTACCCTAACCTGCCT
This sequence comes from Danio kyathit, assembly GCA_903798195.1. Classification (NCBI taxonomy): domain Eukaryota; kingdom Metazoa; phylum Chordata; class Actinopteri; order Cypriniformes; family Danionidae; genus Danio; species Danio kyathit. Next base: position 33,444,115 of record LR812524.1, on the reverse strand, counting down.
AGTTAACCTGATTAACCTAGTTAAGACTTTAAATGTCACTTTAAGCTGTATAGAAGTGTCTTGAAAAATATCTAGTAAAATATTATTTACTGTCATCATGGCAAAAATAAAATAAATCAGTTATTAGAGATGAGTTATTAAAACTATTATGATTAGAAATGTGTTGAAAAAATCTGCTCTCCGTTTAACAGAAATTGGAGAAAAAATAAACAGGGGGGCTAATAATTCTGACTTCAACTGTATATTTATATTTACACCACTTCAAATGTTGACTACTATATATTCTGAAACTGAAAAGAAAAACAAATGCTGAAATGCTATGGAAGTCAATGGTTACAGCTTTCCAACATTTTTTCTTGTGATTATCAGAAGACAAGAAACTCATAAAGGTTTGAAAAGTCATGAGTAGGCCCACACGGAATCTGCGCGCGCAGAATTCCGCACATTTCCGCAGATTTTTAGCCCATGATTAATTCTGTTTATTTACTTGAGTAAATGTGTGTAAATCTGAATTTATTCAGTTTTTAAATTCCACATATTTCACATATTAAGGTTTTAGTTATGAGACCCATAACCAAAATCATACCAAAATTCTCAGCAGAAACTGCAAAAAACGTCCGCAGAGTGAGTAAGTCCCTAGTCATGAGTGAGTAAATGATAACAAAATTAAAAAATAAATAAATAAAAAAATAAGTGGGTGAACTATCCCTTTAATGATTGAATAATCTTTATATTATCCGGCCCCTTACATTCTTTGACACTGGCACTGATGATAATCTTTTTTTCTTGTCTTTATTTTTTACAAAATGATAGAGCTTTTGCAGTAATCAAGCACAAAAGATATGAAACCTTCTTGAAAACTTTCAGGTCATGAACTACCTGAATATCTCAAAATGCCTTAAAAGATGATTCAGTCAGTGTTTACATTCATTAAATTCACTTCTCTTTGCATGTTTCTTCCTGTGTTGTGTAAGAACAAGAACATTTTCTAAACGGTCCTTATTTCCATTTACTTTATGTTTAGTAGACTTCCTTAGGTCTACGCACACTCTTTGTTCAGTTCAACAGCTGAACACCCTCATTTTTTGAATGCCTCTCAAGGCCAGCGTATATTGTGAAGTCAAAAGTGTGGTTATTTTTTCTATATATTGATTTGCCCATGAGGATTCGTTCTCTCAGTGTGTTGAAATGAATAGCGTTTAAGAACACTTGTTTTGAGATGGAGGCCATTGTGTAGTCTGCCTAAGCAATTTGGTTCTGCCAGAACAGCTGTGTATTGTCCGACTCGTAGTTCGACTTGTCTTTGTACTGACCTGACAAAAACCTGTAAAGTCAAATCTTATTTTGTGTTTGGACAGAAATGACATATCAGTGTACAGCTCTCTGGCTGGAACAATTCAGACGTTCCAAAAAGAAATCAATGTTATGGATCATGGTGAACATCATAACTGAGCACATAATATTTGCTGAAATAGCACAATGGATTAGTTGAACAGTGTTCTGAATTTCTTGTCCAGCGTATGGCATTCATGGTCAATATTTCTAAAGTTACTTTTGTTTAAGCTTTTTCATAACTTTATTATTTATTGAATTCATAAGTTGACATCATTTTTAGGACAATAACATCCTGCAATTAGATTTTCCATGCTGTGTTTACAGGATTTTCCCAGTGATGGGTTGTAGCTGGAAGGCCATCTGCTGCGTAAAACATATGCTGGATAAGTTGGCGGTTCATTCCGCTGTGGCGAACCCAGATTAATAAAAGGACTAAGCCAAAAAGAAAATGAATGAATTAATGTTTACACGCTTGTTGTCAGGATATATGATAAAATCTCTTTGCAGTTAGATTTTTTCCAAACGAAGTCAAAACGAAATGAAGTATACAAGTTAACTCAAAGAACTTTTCCAAAATAACAACTTCAATCAACTTTATTATGCTAATTGCCACAAGAAAATAAACAAATTAGTAAATGTAACAGCTACATTTACAGAGAAAAGGAATTTTAAGGGGATTTAAAACAGAAATATGAAGCCTGTACCTTTCTGGAAGCACATAATAAATGTTGGTCTTAAAATGAATGTATTAGTAGTTTAAAGGAACACTCCACCTTTTATTTGCAAATAGGCTCATTTTACAAATCCTCCATAAAGAGATTTTTTTTTTTTACTATTTGTGAATCCACTCACCTTCTCTTCATGGTTCCAGCAAAGTTTCTTAATCATTACTCTGGAAATGAGAGTATAGTTCCTAGCCATGTCGACAGAGAAAATAATTTTTTATTTTCTGTTGATCTTAAAACATGTAGAAGTGTCAAGCTTTAAAGGTCCGATGAAGTGCTTTGAAATATGCATTTTTATTCGATGTTTGACTTAATCTTAACCTAAACATGAAGAGAGGGTGAGACATAGTGTAGCTCCTTCCCTTTTTAAAAACCAGCCAATAGCATTTTGTTTTTATCACAGATCTGCCAGTGAGAGCGATTGAGCTCAAGTGCATCAAATGAAAAGCAAATAAGATGAGTCTTGAAGGGGGCAGGGCTTGTCAATACTAGAGAGCATTTTATTGGTTATGATTTGATGATAAACTGTAGTTTGAGGTGAAAAAAAAAAAATATTGCTCCATATAGGCTGAAGAGACAAATTACAAGCTTTACATGTTTATAACAGTTTTTTATCTTCTAAATGCAAATTTTGTCATGGAACACACTAGCTAGATATCTTAAAGGGGTGGTCCAGAGTATATTTTTAAAGCTTGGTTGTGTTTATAAGATGCAAAGCAATGTGTGCTCACGCTTCATTTGTAAACCAAATCACGTTCTTTTTTCATATCTCTTACTTTGATTATATACTGCTACTCAGCTAACATGAAAACGACTGTCATATTTCCTAGTTCCTCTGAAAGACCACCCTCAAGAGGCTCTGATTGGTCAGCAAACATAATGTGCTGCGATTCCCAGATTGGCTCCAAGTCACCAGGAAAAGCGTCATGCCTCTACAAGCATGCACTATGCCTCTGCTGTGTAAATACTGTCAGCTGTTAGCCATATCAGTTTGAATCTTTTTGATCCTGAGCCCGAATTAGACAGAAAATGAAGAGGACACAGCTGAACCTCATGCCTGCTCTCTAAAATAAAATCTGACAAGTGTCTTCTTTCACATGTCTTTTGCGAGTTTGTTATTTGAGATATAGAATGCACAGAAAGCGGCTGCACAGAGAGAAACACTGCAGTGCTGGTGAAGATTGTGGGTGTTCACAGTGGTTTGACAGGTAAATATGAATTTGTAGCTTAATTGTTATTGGTGCCAAACAGCATTTCCAGTTATTTACATCTTTGTTTATGTCCTTTCTACAACATACGTTAATGCTAGACACTATGCATGTAATAGATCAATTTTAACAAATAAAAATACTTACAGGTTGTGTATTCAAAACTCACAGCATTGTCTGTATGGCTGTATAACTTTATTTTAACTTATGGGACCTTTAAATAGGAAAATTATCGAAGCTCTTTATTGAGAAGCTAATATTTTAATCTGATTCAATGATTTATGCTAAGCTAAGCTACAAGTGCTCCCACCAAACTTTGAGATTGGCTGAATTTATAAATGGTAAAACGTATCTGTTTAGCTGTAGGCGACTATTTCCAAAAAAAAATGTAAGGTGTTTTACATGTAAAAGTAAGGTGCTTTAATGATCTTAAAAAATCATAATAAAATGTGTAGAGCAGTAGTTGGCCGAACACTACTGTATGAGCCTGCAGACACACAGTCTAGACTGAGCATATAATATAGCTACACTGCATGATGTGACTGCTTTCACAACAATAACAGTTATTTTGAAAATAATACTCAATGAATGGCAGGAATTTTTAAAAGCAGACCAGATTGTACAAGTTGTGCGCATCCTCCAAAACAGCAGGGGGGCCTTTTTCTCTCAAAGATGATATAATAGGTAGGGCTGCACATTTTGTTGTTTTGGTTTTGACCAGATATGTAAATGGAGTTCTGTTCATTTCCTTTAAAGCCATGTGCTGTTGTAGTTCCCATGTAACATACAGACTATTTTAAAAAAATAAAATAAATAGCTTTTTGCATTTCCAATTATTTTGCAGGTTCCTTTTTTTGATTTTCACAGTTGTTTGTGAACACGGTGGCTGCTCTGAATGGGATTGAGGATCATTTAGGGACTTTTATAAATCAGACTGTTCAAACTCAGCATACCTGAAGAAACAATAGGTGTGTAGGAGAAAATCACGATGTCAAAATGTGCGAAAATCAAATAAACAAAAGTTTCCCTGACCTTCATCAGGCTTATATACACTGTAAAACCCAACAGTCAACTTTATCAAATGAAATGATTGTAGTTAATTCAAAATTTACTGAAAGTTAATTCTACTCATTTGAAAACTTAATTAATTCTACTCATTTGAAGTTTTGAACTCAGTGTTAAAGGTAATGAGTTAATTAAATACCTCATTACTTCAACTTAAATGGAGTTAGTTCACAGTAGTCATATAGATTAGTTTTTTTTAAATCAAATAGTTTGTAGCAATCAGTTTCCTCAAATAGTTTGAGTTGCCTTAACTTATTGGGTTTTACAGTACTCAGTTTGTTTGAGTTCTATTCATTTATTGGGTTTTACTGTGCTCAAATTGCTTCATTTACTCAAATGGATTAAGTTCACAGTACTCATTAGGATTAGTTAAGTTAGAACTTAAATGGTTTGTTGCAATCAAAGTGTATATATATATATATATGTATATATATATATATATATATATATATATATATATATATATATATTAGTGGTGGGCCGTTATCGGCGTTAATGTGCTGCGTTAACGCGAGACTCTTATCCCGCGATAAAAAAAATATAGCCGTTAATCTATTCTCAAAGTTGGGTGAGAGCTGGGTCTTTTCTACGCAAGGTATGATGACTTTCACCTTGATAGTTTAGCGCGGATGTATACCTGACCGGTGAGCCGTCTGGGAAAGAAGTGCCCTTCTGAATCAAATCAGCAGGATGCCTGACTCTAACTGCAGTTGAGCAGTTTCACTTTAACTCACGAACATTTAATTCATGCCTTCGTGACAAACTGGGGTATTAGATGCAAATAAATGAGTAAGGACAGGTGAGAGTGTTATGGAATTTATTAACGCACGCCAAATGAGAAGAAAAAAAACTTTCGCATTTCGCAATGTGTGTTGTGTGTGTGTGCGTCTGTGTGTCTGTGCGTCCTTTACTGACAGCCGCCTGTGTGGATCTTGTCGGAAAATATGGCGAAAAGTTTTCTTCTTAATCTAGATTAATCTAGATTAAAAAAATTAATCTATGCCCACCTATAATATATATATATATATATATATATATATATATATATATATATATATATATATATATATATATATATATATATATATATATATATATATATATAGTTGAAGTCAGAATTATTAGCCCCACCCCTCTCGAATTAATAGCCCCGTTTATTTTTTTTCCCCAAATTCTGTTTAACGGAGAGAAGATTTTTTTCAGCACATTTCTAATCATATTTTTTTTAATAAGTCATTTCTAATAACTAATTTATTTTATATTTGCCATGATGACAGTAAATAAGACACTTCTATACAGCTTAAAGTGATTTTAAAGGCTTAACTAGGTTAACTAGGCAGGTTAGGGTAATTAGGCAAGTTATTGTATAACGGTGGTTTGTTCTGTAGACTATCGAGAAAAAAATATTGCTTAAAGGGGCTAATAATTTTGTCCTTAAAATGGTTTTAAAAAAGTTCAAAACTGCTTTTATTCTAGGTGAAATAAAACAAATAAGACTTTCTCCAGAAGAAAAAGTATAATCAGACATACTGTGAAAATTTCCTTGCTCTGTTAAGCATCATTTGGGAAAAATAAAAAAATTAAATAATTCAAAGCGGGGCTAAAAATTTTGACTTCAACTGTATATATACTCACATCATTTTAAAGAAAACAATAAACTATGAATATCTCTAATGCAAAACAATCCCCTTAAGCAATATAACAAGCAAATGATCAAGCATTTTTTAAAGTTATGTGGGAATAGTTAAAAAAAAAAAAAAAAAATCTGGATTGGGACTTTACAAAGTTTTTTTATGATGATGATGATGATGATAATAGGTAAAAGGTTGTTTTGTGTTCAAGGTTTTATGAAATATTTTGTATCATTTGTTTCTGACATAGGCCCCCTCACAGAGTTTGGGCCCATAGAAGTCTAGAATTCGTCACCTTGGAATTATAAGGTTCTATCTGCGTTTTGAATGAGTTTGAAATATTGAGCTTCAACGTTTTTGCATAGCAAACAGTATGTGTGTAACATTTGTTTTTAAATAAAAAGTCTTAAAATGTAAACAACTTATAAAAAGCATCTCATAACGTAAATAAGTTGTCATTTAAAAGGAATATGTCAATAACTCAATTTTGACAAAAATGTCAGATAGAACCTTATAATTCTAAGGTGACGAAATGTCTCTACATTAAAGGTTGTGTAAGTGGTGTCTGAGTAGTCCTTTTGCAGCATTAGAAGTTTAAGAAACACTTTTACATTATTGCAACATACAGTATATATTAAACACTCATTCATTCATTTTCTTTTTAGCTTAGCCCCTTTATTAATCTGGGGTCGCCACAGCGAAATGAACCACCAAATTATTCAGCGTATGTTTTTACGCAGCAGATGCCCTTCCAGCTGCATCGATGCATCCTCAATATCAAGAACACATTCGGGAACTTTCACGCGTCCGTTCTTGAGTTTTGGAAATGAACTTTGGCAGTTGATGATGACGTTACATGAGCACATGAGGACGCAAAATCGCTGAAGAACTAATATTGAGACGCAGCCTGTACTGTCCCAGCTAACATAAGACCAGCGGTGGCCCGCTGGCAACAAAGTCGGTGGTCCACCGGCAATTTGCTCATCGTTATTCCGGCGGTCCACCAGCGGCCATCAGACCGCTGGTTTTATATCTGCTGGCGGCCCACGGTCGGTCCACTGGTCATTTTTAAATTTATTTTTTAATTATTAATATTAGCCAATAATGAAATCAAGTACAAAATACTTCATTATTGTACAATTTATTGATAACACGTACTGCACGACTAAAATACCTTAAACACTTATATTATGGTGAAATGTTTGATAAACACATTGACAAATATAACAAAATAAATATAAACTACATACAAATATAACAGATATAACAACATACATACAACAGTTACGCTTTACAATAGTTTCATTAGTTAATCTTAGTTAATGGTTTAACTAATATGAACTAAGCATGAACTATACTTGTACAGCATAATTAATCATAGTTCAGCATTTACTAATTAAAAATAAATTTATATAATTTATAATTTAACGTTATTATAATTATTTATTATAACATTATATTATAACATTATTATAATATTTAACATTATTATAAATAACATTATAAATATTAAAAAATAAATAACATTGTGAATAAATATTAACATACATATTACAATAAATGTAAACATACATTGTTATTACCAAATCAAACTGTAAAACATCCAGAAGTTATTAATAACTACACTGGGGCAGCACAGTGGCTCAGACTGTCGCCTCACACCAAGAAGGTTGCTGGTTCGAGTCCCGGCTGGGTCAGTTGGCATTTCTGTGTGGTGTTTGCATGTACTCCATGTGTTGGTGTGGGTTCCCTCTAGGTGCTGCGGTTTCCCCCAACAAGTCCAAACACATGCGCTATACTGTAGGTGAATTTGAGCATAGTGTAGGACTGTGTGTTAATGCGAGAGTGTATGGGTGTTTCACAGTGCTGGGTTGCAGCTGGAAGGGCATCCACTGTGTAAAACATATGCCAAATTAGTATCCAGTTAATTCCGCTGTGGCAACCCCTGATATTAAACTGAAGATAAATGCAGTTTCTTTTGTCTGCCCCCTCACGATCAACAGATCCCAACAAAAACTTCTTGAAGGCTCCCTTCCGCTGTCTCTCTTAAAGCAGGCTTCTTTCTTATGCTGAAATAACAGAATCATCAGTCATCATTTTTGTCCATCATCAGTAACTAGGTCCTTATAGATATTAATATGTTTGACATTTTTATTGTCTTTTATTGCACATCAAGACTGCACTGATTTGAACGATTACATTAATTTCAAATTTTTACAGTTTAAAATAATGATTTTCAATTTCAATACATTTTTAAATGTATTTGGTAACATTTATTTTGATGGTCTATTTGAGTATTAGTAGACAGTCTGCTTAATATCTGCTGATACTGCTTCTTCAACAGACATTGAACTGACTTTGAAAAACTTTGCAAGTACATGTCAACTTACACTAACCCCAACCTAACAGTCTACTTATAACTTAATGAGAATTAGTTGGCATGTAACGCTTTGGTTACTAAAGTAACCCTCGTTCCTCGTACTAAAGTAATCTAATCATCTGAAAGAGTATAAAAACGGACCAATGAAATGCCAATGAGTTGGCGGTGTCAGCGTGCACAGCTGTCTTCAATGACAATTAGCTTGGCATAAAAGCCCTGCAAGTGCTCAGCATTGGCATCCTTTTCTAGCTGAAGAGGCTTTCACACTCCACAGCTAAGGGACAATCATTGTGGCGAAGGAACATAGCATTTCCGTTCCCCCCCTCGGGGAACGAGGGTTACTTTAGTAACCAGAGCGTTCCCCTTCGGGAGGGAACTTTAATGCTATGTGGAAAAACTTCCACAATGGGGAAATTTATGGAAAGCGCCACAACGAAAGAACCTTACCATGTCTCCGGTGAGGGGCACGCCACGCAGCAGCACGAGCGCACCTGCATCACCGTCTTCCAACGTGTCCCCTGGCCCTTACTCACCTTAATTACCTTTTCTGGTTTAGATATATTTTTCGGGGAGTCGTAAAATACACCTAGTTAGTTTCTAGGAGTTTTAAATAGTACATTGGGAAAGCGTTCAGTCCCGATAGGGAGGACGCTGCGGAGGCCACCTGCTGCCCGGAGGGGGATTCCTGGTAACAAAAGAACATATGGACTAGCCCTGAGAAGGGGGAGTGCACATATGAGAAGATGGTTAGCGGGGAGGGAAGACACGAGCCCGCCTAGGAGGGTGGACTACATCGTGGCTGAGTGAGCGTATGGGATTGCCAGCGGGGATCACACATAGCAGGCACCTATACCCAGAACGCGGCATGACCAGCGGGCATACCTACAACGTAACGAGCCAACATCTGACTCCTCCACTGAGTCAGATGCTGGGGGCCTTGGAGGAACTCTGCAGGGTTCGCCGAGTGGGGAACTCAACTGACAAAGCGAGAAAAGCACACGTATCTCTGTGTTAGAGAGAAAGGCGCAGCAAGCGATTTACAACACCTAACCGAATTTCCTCATACACCAGCGTGAGGAAATCGGTTCACTCGAAGATTAAATCTCGCAAATGCTCAGGTGTCGCCCCGGCCCACAGCTCTTACAATGTCTGTTAGAGAGGCGCCGCGTGCTAAGGCCCAAAGAAATGCGCGCTCCGAGTGGAGTGCGCTCTCACTCCTGGGGGACACGGCTCGCCCTAGCTCGATGAGCGAGGGAGATGGCATTCACTGTTCAGTGGGCCAACCTCTGTTTAGATACGGCACTTCCCTTCTGCCGATCACCATAACAGATAAAGAGCTGCTCAGAGGATCTAAGCTCTGAGTACGGTCCGTTATAATACGCTAAGCGAGAATAGGACACAGCAATAAAGGGGCTGGGTCTGCCTCCTCCATGGGCAGCGCTTGAAGGTTCACTACATAGTCTAAACAAGCGCTGTAGGAACCTAGGGCACCTAGGTGGGCCGGGGTCTCAGGTAAACGTGAGAGTGGGCCTACCCAAAACGCTGGCACATTTCGCTGACCAAAAATGCCTCCAGATACCCGCCCATTTGACCGTTACTAACGCGACCAGCAGAGCTGTCTACCTGGACAGAAATCATATAAATACTGAGTCGAGTGATCGAGCAGACCTCTCCTAAGGGAGAACTTTAATGGGTAAGAGAGGGGACAGGATAATAATATCCATGTCTCGCGCCTCTGGGGACTGGATGATGAGGCGATGCTTTCCCAGCGCACCGCTATCGCCGCGTCCTTAGAGCGGGGATGATTGCACTGCTGCAGACCAATCCCAAGGATAAACGCACCGGAGGATGTGCTTCTGCGTAAGCATTCTGAACGGCAGCTTGTGAAGTCAGCGGTTCAAAACGTGCAGATCGAGGATTGGCCATAGCCCACCGCTCTTTTGGGTACGGTGAAGTACGAGCTGTAAAACCCGCTCTCCATCCCAGCTGGAGGGATCGGCTCGATTGCATCCTTCGCCAGGAGGACAGCAATCTCCTCTCGCAAGACAGGTGCAAACACAGGGCTGACCCTGGTGAAATACACACCCGTGAACTTGGGAGGCCGTTTCGCAAACTGAATCGCGTAGCCGAGTCTGATCGCGCGGATGAGCCAATTGCGATGGGCCGGCCCGCGCTAACCAGGCAGGCAGAGCCCTCGCAAGTGGCTTCGTCCACACAACCACTGACGTACCAGCGGTGGGGCAGCGCGGAGTGGGTGTGCTCAACCGGGGAGCGCTGGGGTCCCGCGGGAGAGCAGGAGGCAAGAGATTCACTCTCGTCTCGCACCGATACTCCGGAGGGGGGCTGGGAGGGGGAGAGAAAGGAGGCCGTTCTCTCGCGCTCTGTGAGCCACTGGCGAAGTGCACCGATCCTGCGAGCTGGAAGGCATAGCGTCCCAGAGTGGCAGTGTTTGGGCTGTCACATCCGGGGAAGAGGAAAAAATGCTCTTTCTCTGGGTATTCGATGCCATTTTAACGTCGTTAGATGAAGAGCCCCGCCCTCCAGCGGGGAAAGAGCAAATTCCCTCCTCTCCAGATGGCCCGTCTCAGGGACGCTTCGCAGTCCGTTTACCAAACTTAGCGGCGCCCTGGGGTGGGAGGCGCTGGTTGCCTGCGAGATGCTCGGCGCAGCCGCTTGGCCAGAGGCGCAGGCGGGGGCAGCGGAGCAAAACCACAAGCGAACGCCCTCGGTGAAAAGCAGTGGATGTGGATGGCTCGGGGGGAGGATGCGGTTTTAAGATCCCACCGAGAGATGGTATTACCCATCGCCTCCATCTGCTTGCTCACCGGCGTGAATTCCTGGGCGAATTCACTGACTGTGTCGCAGAACAGGCCAGCCTGGGATATGGGTGACCTAAGAAAGCAAACTTTGTCAGCATCACGCAGGTTTAGCCTGAGGGTGGCGTTCCTGGGCCACTAATGTGACCATCGTCCTTCCCAGGGGCACACACAGCCGACTTTTAGTCAGTTGCGGAGCTCACGCTCAGTCCTGGGTTGGAACCCAGGACTGATAGGTAGCGCTGGTAGGTCGCCACAGCCAGCATGGTGAGGGCGGAGGCGCACGCAGCTGACTGCGTTGGCTTACTGTCCACATCCAGGAAGAAGGGGACGTGGAGGCTTAGAAGGTCTTGCCTTCTTTATATCCTCCACGCCACACCCTTCTAGTCGGTCCGGCCGCGGCTGGGGGATAAACCATCTCCAGACCCACGGCCGAAGCAGCCTGGGAACGCACGGCCACAAAGTCTTCTTCTGGATTCAACGCCGCGCTCATCATCCCGGAGGGAGAGAGCGGGTTCGAATCCTTTTTATCAGACAATGACAACCAACCCTCCAAGGATGGTGAGAATGGAAGCGCACGCAGATCGGGCAGAAAAAAAGTGCCCTCAAAGACTGCGTGAGCTTACTGCGCACTTCCAGGAAGAAGGGGACGGAAGGCTTAGAAGGTCTTGCCTTCTTATATCCTCCACATAACACCCATCTAGTCGGTCCGGCCGCGGGGGCTGGGGGATAAACCATCACCAGACCCACGGTCAAAACAGCCCGGGAAAGCACGGCCATAATGTCTGCTTTTTAGATGCCAACGCCGCGCTCTCCGCCCCGGAGGGAGGGAGCGAGCGGGTTTGCATCCTCATCAGACAGATGACAGCCCATCCTCCGATGCAGCGATGGACATCTGATCCTCTGTGTCATCAAGTGAGAGGGCGACCATCCGAGGATGGAGCGCTTCTCTCACCTGAAGCTTGGATGGAGCTCGTGGAGGAGCAAGGGAGAACAACCCAGCTTGACCATCTGCCACTGCGTATACGCGCTCTGGACTGGGAGAAGCTGCTTCTCGATCTCCCTCTGTAGACACAGGTTGGAGATACCCTCAAAGACTCTCTCAGAAGCTTGTGAAAGGCTCTGAAAGCGAAAAGGATGCCGTTGCTGAGCACATGCTGGGCTTCTATGCCAAGCTAATTGTCATTGAAGACAGCTGTGCACGCTGACGCCGCCAACTCATTGGCATTTCATTGGCCCGTTTTTATACTCTTTCAGATGATTGGATTCTGACGAAATCCCCATAGTGGAAGTTTTTCCACATAGCATTGAAGTTCCCTCCCGAAGGGGAACTTTAATTCAACAAACGGACCATTAAAATAAAGTGTGACCATGTAATTTATTAATGTGAAGTCAAAGCTGATTTGTCATTACTCCAGTGATAGATGACCCTTCAGAAATCATTCTATGCTAATTTGTTTGATGCAGTGTATATAATAATATTAACATTAATAAAATGAATCATTGGGAATACTTTTAAGTGACACTATAATATTACTTACCTTAAATGAACTCTGGCAAGGAAAAACAAAATGGAAGAGTGGAGGATGATCCAAAATCTAAAAATAAGAGAAAGAAATAATAAAATAATATATATTACTAACAGATTTGCACAAAACACCACAGTCCTAAGCAAATATTTGGTGCATGCTGTTTATATGCAAATTAAGCTTACATGAGTATCTGAAATAAAATGTAAAGTGAAACCCCCATAAGATTGTAAAGCAATTTGGGTTACTACATTACTACATAGTGCTATATAAATGTCTACAGTATATATTTATTCACAGCTAAGAATGTCTAAACCATCTTACAGATAAGGAGGCCAATGATTTGTTTACAAACATAAAAAAAAAGTTTGAGTCAAACATGTCAGTCTATTGTAATACCATATACTACTTCTGATGGATATTTACTTATTGATGGATATTTGCAGAACAACTGTAAAGAGTCAAATAAAGTAAAGTAAAATAAATATTAGCAAATCAACAAGTCAAAATTGAAACACAGGATCGCAGCCAGGTTCATCACTTATTCTGCTTATTCCGTTGTGATCTGCACTATTTGTATTGTATTTGTATTTTAGAGCTTTTGTGTTTGCGTGTGTTTTTATAACTTGCAGTGCAATTTAACTACTGTTAAATTTAGAAGTGGGCTGGTTTACGCAAGTCAATGGATTTAATTTTTAACATGGACATCTAGTGCATAAAGTGAACATATCTCAGACTCAAAGCGTTATGAAACATTTCAAAATTAATACATTTTAAATTGAAATTTATATCAATCTCCAAATCTTCATCCCATTTATCTTGTTTTAAAGAACTGCCACTCAAACATCTTTTGCTTATTACTGTCTGGCAGTCAGTCAAAAATGTACTTACATGTACATATAGAGATGTTCAGCGGGTGAATGGTTTTAGAACCTTTGTACTCCTTTTAAGATGCTGTTGAAAACAAAAGAAAAAGAGAGAAAAAGACAAGACAGGACTGAATATGAGTTGTGTATCATGCCTGTACCAAATAAAATATATTAATTTCAGGGGTTAAGAATGAGTTAAGGTGTAAGGGATGAGTCAACAGTCTAAATAGATTTTTTAATGTGAATCTTAAAATGTAAGTTACGGCTGTAATGTAAAGCTGAATTTTCAGCACCATTACTCAAATCTTGTGTCACTTGATCCTTCAGAAATCATTCTAATATGTTGATTTAGTGCTCGAGCCTTAACTAATATGTGTTGATTATCAAATGATGCTGATTTGCTGCTCAAGACACATTTCTGATTATTATAAATGTTAAAAACAGATGTGATGACAAATACTTTTATGTAAGCAATTTTTTTCGGGATTTATTGTTAAATTGACCCTAGACCTTAAATGGTCATGTACACTATTGCAGTCAGTGAGAGATTTTAAGAAATGCATATTTATATTAAGCAAGGATGCATTAATCTGATCAGAAGAGAGAGTTAAGATTTCTGATCCAAATACTATTCAATTTAAACTTTCTATTCATCAATGAATCCTGAAATAACAAAACATAATAAAAATAAGAAACATTACTTGATCATCAGCAAATTATGAATACAAAATTACATTTCTATACATGTGATGCTGAAGAGTGGAGTACTGGTGCTGTAATTTCAGCTTAGATAAAAGCAATGTAAACATTTGTTTAAAACCCACACACTTATGGTTGGATGTTAAAACCTTAAAATAGCTGCAATAAAGACATGTAACAGATGCATGATAATATAGGGATTTTTTTATGAAAATGCACATTAACAGTTCATTACAGTCTTACCTGTGTTACCTCCATCTCTGTGATCAGCTCCCTTCAGCTATTTAGAAATATTGGCTCTTCTATTCTGTTGTAGGGGTAATCCCTAGTGAAAAATAAATATGCTCAGTATACTTGGATCCGGACTAATTGTTAGTATATTTTTGGTATACTAATGATTAGTTAACTTAAAGTGTGACATTTTGGACATAATAATTTTGTGCTAAGTATATTTTAGTTGTAATAAAATTGCACTTAAGTACAACTTTAAGTGTATTTAGTGTATTTTTGTGTGCTAAATTGGAACAACTTTAAGTATATTTAATACACTTTAAATAAGCATTGTATGTAAGCTAATTTCATGCTTGCTTAGTGATATTAAAGTGTACTTTTTCTGTATTACAAGTACATTAGAAATTTTTTCCGAGTGCATTTAGAATACACACGCAATATACCATAAATATATTAGTTTTCTTACTAAATATATGTTAAATGCAACTTCAATAATAGTCAAATACACACAATAAACAATTCAAACTGTTTTTATTAAAACCTCAGAATGGTTTAAATGTTTTACAGAATCATTCAAAAATATATTTTTATTCTATTAAAAATAGTACAAAATACTATAAAAAATGTCCTTCAGTACAAAACATTACAATTTAAGAACAGATCTTTTAAAATGCCATGATAATCCAGAAAGTCCATGACTGTGCAAAGTCTGCATATACTGTACACAATGTACTGTGCTTCAACAAACAAGTGCATAAAAAACATCAAATCTCAAATATGTTTCACCATATTCTTAATTATAGTTATATATTCACCATATTCACCATATACCATATTCACCATAAAAGAGAAACTCATTATTTTTTACCCCTTTTATACATTTTGGGACAGTAACATCAGAATCAGCCAGAGAAATCAGGAAGAAATGAGAAATAAGCTAAATTATTATAAAATGTTTTACACAACATAAAAAAGCAATCACTATGCAACTAAAGCACATTAAGTGGTCAAGATTACACAAAAAGGCAGCAAAAATAAACTTTTAAAAAGTATTTTTATACAGTTATTCTTAAATTTTTCTTGAGCTAAAATATGACTTATCTCTAGTGAAATAAAAAAATAAATACAGGTCTGTAACGAGGTGTGAATAAAACAAATATCAGATATTTGTACACATCTGTATTTACAAGTACACATTCATTTAAAAAAGATAAGGAATTGTCAGATTGGATTGAATGAATATTTAAATTATTTGAACTAATTAATTGGGTAATTCACCTTAAAATTATAATTTTGTTATTTACTCACCCTCACATTACAAACAAACCTGTATATAGAGTAACACATAAAGAGTTGTTATAACATTCACATTATTTGACGATAGTAAGAGAACACATTCAGTTGGTTGGGAACATGAATGTTATACAACTGAATTAAACACGATATAAAAACATAAAAAAAAGAGATTGAGGTGAATACCACACATTCACAAACGTGTTTTGCATTTCACTTCATCTGTGCTGTCCAGTACAAATTCCCCATTTTTTAATGTATTTGCAATGACTTATATGTATTACACTCACCTGAATATTTAAGTTCACATTTGGTATCAATCCAGCATAAGAGCTCCATCCTTTTAAAGACAGCATCCTCTCTGTTCTCCAGCACAGACTTGACAAATTGAGTCTGCAACACACACCATATTAGAGATGGCTGCTTGTACTTCTATACATTTCTTGTTTAACCCCCAAAACAAACCCTCAGGTACAAAATTAAATTTAGACTTGTTAAATGTACCTTAAGTTCCAGAGTGCAAAAGGTATCTTCAGCATACTTCAAATTCAGACCATATCCAGTTGTGAAATCCAGATGAGGTCCCATGACCACTTGACCCTCCAATGAATAAGACTGTTTGTTTGATGTTGTATTGCTGGGAAAAGAGAGACTGAGTTTGTGAATAATTAAATTTGTTTGTAAAAATAAAATTGACATTCCATACACTGCCTATTAAAATGCCCAGTAAAATTGCCAATAAACACAAAAACTATAGTTTAAAAACTCTTTGTCTAATATTTACTGAGCACTGAGTAGCCAAATAGCCTAGCTGTGGTTGTTTTTAACACCATACTTTTTTTTAAATGTAGGAACTTTTAGAGGAAGAAAAAGAGTTTGTACATGAAACTGCTCACAACAAATCTGCGAACAACTTGATATTTAAAAATCTAATAAAAATGAGGAAGACATCAACATT
Organism: Danio kyathit; assembly: GCA_903798195.1. Lineage (NCBI taxonomy): Eukaryota > Metazoa > Chordata > Actinopteri > Cypriniformes > Danionidae > Danio > Danio kyathit. The sequence continues at coordinate 33,427,376 of LR812524.1, read as the reverse complement.
ACCTTGAACAATCAAGCGAGGGGTGCTTGGTAGCATCACACTTTTTCAACATCCATGGCTGTGGCGCAAGGCTGCAAAAACTGATAAATATAATAAGAGTAGAATAAGACTCAACATTTAATAATCTAAATCTATAGTACCACCATACAAATCTGTATGAGTTAAAATGTGTGCACAAATCATTCCTTATCCCCATCAATTTCACTTTGAATAGGTAATATATATTTGTTGGTAGATGGTGATCATGACTTTGGGTTATATTTGGGTACTCAGGATATACACTAACCATCTACTATAGCAACCACATACACATAAACACCACAAAATAAAATGTACAGTAACTCTATACAATAGGTTCACATTAGTAAATGTTAGTAATGCATTACAATTACCACTAAGAAATAAACAATGACATTGACTATGTAAATGTAAGCTTAAAAATACAACTGAATGGGGTATATGCACACAGGCTTTTAATTTTCAGTCAGCCAGCCCAAGCGCATCAATGCCAATATGAAAATCTGAATAATCTTAAAAGACTCTCTAAATGTTTTAAATGCTAAATAATTATTCACTGTATATTAACTACTATTATGTTACAAAACAAACACAACTGACCACTGTTATGTGGTTAATTTACTTTGCATTTGCCATAATCTATGACAATAACATTTTATTGGTTGATAATGATGGTCATAATGACTACGTAAAGGCCAGCTTACCTTAACTTTATTCTGCATGGTCACTTCAATGTTGTGCTGAAATAAAGAATGCAGTTAACACTAATTTAATTTAAGTTAAGAGAAATTACCTTTCTTTCTTCATATTGACGCTTACCTTAACTTATCCCTCATGGTCACGTATAGTACTTCACCTTCACTTCAATATTTTGCTGAAATAGAGAGATCAGTTAACAGTTAAAGTTAACAGATAATTACCTTTCTTTTTTCAGGTACTAACGTTATTCTAAAACAAATTCACGAGCACTAACTTACAAGCACCGTCTGTAAATTTCTTGTTTAAAAATGGCGATTAACCCGTCTGTTAACGAATAACATGGCATAAGAACCTAACGTTACAACTAAAGCTAACTTACTTGGTTAATTCTGTTAAAAGACGTGCACTGTACAGAAATATACACAAAACAATCATTTTTCAACACTTACCGTGGATGAATTTGTTGACTGAGATGTCGACGGTTATGGTTCAAATGAGGCGTTGCCTGTGGTGACGATTGGTGCTTGTTTGTGGTCGAGTCGAATCGGCTCAGTTCTATGAATCGGCTCCCTTAAGTGAAAACTAAAGAGTAGAATCTGCCTGAAAATGATTCCTTTTTGTATAATAATGTGCTGCAACAATATGATTCATTAATCATTACTATTTTGTTATACTGCTCGGCCACATGCATTGTATACACTGATTCTATGTTGATAAGTATGAGCTTAAGAACACGTGTGATAAAATAATTCCCGAACAAACAGTTCAATCTGATTCAATGTCACGCGAGTGCTGAACCGAACCAGTGCAAAAGTGAAATTGTGTTTTTGGTTTATTTATAAAGATTTTGTGTAATTGTAAATGAGTCGATAGCGCAGATTTCTAACCTCTAGGTGTGTTTAACAGTCTTTTGTTTCATGAATCAATTATTTTTCTTACAGTTTATTACGTTTTGGCTAAGCACAAATCTATGTTTAAAAATGTCATATTTACACGATAATCTTATAGATTTAAATAAAGGTGCAGTGCACCCAAAAATGAACATTTAACATTCATGTTTCAAACCTGGATGATTTATTTATTTATAGTTATTTTTGAAGATGTTGGTAGCTATATATATAGTGCCTGTACTACTGTTTTAATTTTTATGCTAAAATAAAAAGTTTGAATTCCTATAACTAATGTGCAAAACATATAGCCCTTTTTTACAGTAATTTGCTGTAATCATGCTGCCATCCTCAATGTCGCAATAAAATTTTGAATAGAACATACTGTGAATTTTTACAGTTAAATCCTGTAAAGGGATACTTTACAGTAAAATTACAGTAACATTATGAATTTCTGGGATTTTTTTAACAGTGTATGTTCGCACACTATTTACAAATGTTTTAAATAGATATTTTTTTATTGTCAGCATCAACAGCATCTCTCTTATACAGTAATGAGTTATTTACAAATGTTTTAAATGGGCTTTCAATGCATTTGACATATTTTATTTACTTTCTAAAAGTACAATGAACTTAATTGCATGAATGAAAACAAACACTAAAATTACTACAAAATTTAACAAAGTAAACAACTTCTGTTTATTTAATAATGTGCATTCTTTATTAACATTCTTACAAAGTTCATTTTAAAGCATAGTTAAAATAATACTAAAATATATTACCATCAAATGCTAAATAAATACACTTGTAAAAAATAAACTAAACATTTATTTAAAGTGCATTTTTCTGAAATATATTTTTAGAAAATATACTAAATTACAATTATTTTTAAGTGTGTTAAAAGATATATATAAAAGTATGGTAATAATACACTTTTATTATATTTAAATTAAATATACTTTTTGGTTAGTATACTTTCAATGTACTATTGGAATTAAAAATATATTTGCAATACAATTTAGTATACTTTTTTTTCACCAGGGATCTTGTCACTCCTGAAACCACAGAGCACTTTTTAAAATCAATATAGGTTTACATTACCGTGAAATATCGAAGTAACCTATGTACTAACTTTAACGTTGTAATTCGCTCTCCTTGACAGTACAGTGCATATTTTAGACAAAATAGACTAACGTTACCTTCAATAAAATATTGACAAACCTCTCATCTACAAATAAAGATGTAATTAAAAGCCAAAATTTTTATAAACAAGAGCTAGTAGCCTAATGCTAACGTTACCTCTGGTAAGAACAGAGACGTGCAAAGACCTTTTAAGGGGCAGGGGCTCAAGTGGAAAAAAGGGCACTTTTTATTAAATGATAATAATAATTGTACTTTAATAAATAAAATATATTTAAGGAGATTTCACCCTAAATTCACCCTATACTCACCCTTAAAAGGATAGTTCATTTAAAATAATTCTGTCACCATTTACTCACCATTTACTTGTTCCAAACCTATTTGACTTTTTTTCTTCTGTTGAACACACAACATAATATTTTGAAGAAAGCAGGAAACCTGTTATTTACTTTCATGGTATTTGTTTTTCCTACACTGGAAGTCAATGATTTAAAGTTTACAGCTTTTTTTTAAATATATTTTTTAATCTTTTATTCGTTAGTGTTCAACAAAATAAAGAGACAAAGATTTGGAACCACTTGAGGATGAGTAAGTTGAAATTTTTGGGTGAACTACCCCTTTTCAATCTATTATTTTTGTCTGAGGTTTTTTTTTTCTGTTGAACAAAATAATAAAATATTTTGGAGAATGTAGGACACACTGATAGCCACTGACTTCCATAGCTAGCCTATATGTACATGTTTTATAGCTTCAATTAGCATTATATATTCTGAATAAATGACTGCAAAAACGAGAGGATAATATATTTAACATAAATTTTAATATAAATATCAATATTTTAAACTTTAGCTAACTTATTACATGGTTGTTAATCAGGAGGATGTTAGCAAGACAAAACAGCCTATTTGCTTTCACTTTTAGATAGCTGAGTTAAATTTGAGCCTCGGGTAGTCTTTTATTAACCGTTACTCACCTCTACACAATATAGATGAATGACGGATGAATTTACATCGGCGGTTCTGTCGATCATATCGTGCTGCCGTAACGGAGGTCAGCTATGTTTTACACACACTCCGTCTGCAGTGTGTGTATATTCCAGACTGTAAAGCTATGGCCCAGACGCAGTGCGGATGCATGAGTTGCGTTACTCCACTGTTGACACCTTACTTTTGAAGCCGGAGTAACTATGTAAATAGAGTCTTCGTTAGAGCATTCGCCTCGTACGTGTTTTTTCTTTCTAAATCGCCGGTTCGAGGCTCCCTTGGAGCGGCTAGACTAAAACCAAGATATACTTTAAAACGTAGTTTTTTTATTGTTTGACAGGGAAAGCTGTCCTTAAATAGAACACGCATTAACTTATACGTATATTATATTATTATTTGTATTTTAAAAAATAATTATTATCCCCAGGAAAAAAGGGCACTTTCTCTCCAGGAGAAAAAAGGGCAGGGGCTCAAGCACCCAAAGCCCCCACCTCTGCACGTGCCTGGGTAAGAAGCTAACAGACTTTTTCCAAAGACACAGCCGTCTCTATAAAATACATATTCAACAGAAATATGTCAATTACCAGTAAGAAAAGTGTCAGGAACAGTTGTAACATTTGCGTGATTTTAGCGACTAAACTTACCTGAAATTACTGAAAACTGCCGCATGAGAGAAGTTTTGATGACGGTCAGGTGGAGTGTCCTTGCTCCATTTCCATGGCAACGCTCTCTGCTGCAGCGCTTGAATGAGGCTCGTTAATGGACACTTTAAAGTAACGCAGCTTTTACATAAACATTTAAACAATTTATAAACAATTTAAATAACGACATTTAATATTAAATCTTGATTTTTAAACTTATTATTTTGTTTTAATAATAACCTGTTATTTAGACCGTAGACCGATATTTATTTATTTAAAATGTCTTGAATTTTTTATACTAAACTTTGCTTTTATTAATAATTATATTTTTATTCAGTGCCACATTCATTTTAAATGTAAAAAGTGTTAAACAAAAGTACTTTTATCAGGTACAGTAGCTTACAACATTAAAAACACCACCTGGTGGGCCATCGGTTTGCCACTGGTGTCCCGATGGCGGTCCACCCATTGCAACCCACTGGCGGCGTGCCACCCAAAAAACGCCAGTGGGCCGACAGAATTTTTAGAATGAGCGGCTTGCCGCTGGTGCGCCGACAGCGGTCCGCTCGTATCAAGCCGCTGAATTTGTGCTGCCCAAAAAACGCCGGCGGTCCGCCAACTCATTGTTTGCTGGGATATGTCCACACATGTAGCGAAATGACAATAAAGCTAAACTTGACTTGACTCGATAATAAGTATTTTTGTTTTGTTTTGTCTTTTTTATATAGATGTAGGTTTTTTTAAATTGGTTTTTACATTTTATTTTCTTGTGGTCCAAAGTGAGAAGGTAAGCAAGAGAACGGGGTTCTAGTGAGGGTCTGGTGATTTGGTAACAGAGCATCATTAGCATTCATTATAGCCCTATAAGCTTGAGTAATTACAGGCGTGAGAGCACGGTAGAAGAGCGGTTTACACTGTTAGTAATTTGATTTCCATCTACGCTAATAAGTTCCTTTGTGCGTGTTTATGTGCCGTGGCAGAACACAAGTGCTGTTTGGCTGCAGGCTGAATGAGGAGGAGAAAGAAAAGGCTCTTTAAAATATCTATAATTAAGTTGTATTCATCTTATTGCACTGTCACAATCCAGATCTGTGACATGGGAGAGATAGAGGATGGGACTTGAATAGGTTTACATGCACTGAAGGTGTAAGATGTGCTATTAATTCAGGATCAGATCAGTTCTTGATTGGATTTCATCGTTTGATATTAATCTGAGGTGAAAAAAAAAACAATAATTAACTATAGAAAACTAGAGGTCACATCGCAAAACAGATCAGCGTTTTTGTTTCATTTGAGATTGAATTTAAACTGATGGAAAATTAAAAATGGAATCCTCTTTTATTTTATCAGATTACTCTAAAGTTACCCACCATTTGACTAAAAGATGAAAATAAGCTTCGCTAATGAATTATCCTTATTAAGACATGGTGGAAATTCACATAACAGTCTATTTGTCTGTGTGTGGGTTTGATGCCGTTCGTAGTACTGTAGAAATATGATTGGATGGTTTTGTTCTCGGCTGATCTGTGACACTGCACTCACACAAGCCCAAATGCAATTCAAAAGACTGAATAGAACTAGTAAAAGAACCAAATAGACCATTTATAAGCAAAAAGAAAGACTATTCAGTTCTTTTTAAACCAAAGATGAAATCTTTTTTTGATTTGATTTTATTTTGCAGCCATGCAAAATAAGAAAGTAATTTAGTATGCAGTGGCATCTGAATTAGTGCATCTTTAGATGAAAGAGAGAGAAATAATTGAGATCAGAACAGAGTCATGGCTCTCTTTAGTGACTGTGTGTTAGTGTGTGTGTGTGTGTGAGGAGGGTGCAACTGCATTCATATTTCATAAATACTGTAGAACAAAACCTATTCACTCGCTCTTTCGTTGTGAATTATTTATTTATTTGTTTATCCGGCACTCACTCCCAGACCTTTTAGGTCTTGTCATTGACTGTTCTGCTTCTGTGCGTCCTCCTGTTGGAAAGACAGATGAGGTGAAGGTGAAGTACAGCCAACGCCACAGAATGCACAAACCACATTCTATAGGCTGAAACACTATTTTTGTTTTCCAGAATGCATCATCATTCTAAGGCGATTCACCGAAGGTAACCTGTTGGTAATTGCATTGAAATAAGGGTGAGCCGCGAGTTGAACCATGAATGTTTTTTTTTTCTTTGCCACAGTTTCTGCTCATGTCCCCAAAACCCCTCCTGATGTAAACCTTAGGAAATCTCTCTCTCTCTCCTTTTCTCACTTTCGCTCAGGGCAGGGTATAGAAATGGAGGCACAGGGTCAACAGGTTAACCCAACGTCTTTGTTGTTGCACAATAACTTCCTATTTACCTGCTGGGCCAATTCCTTTCTTCTCTGTGCGAGTGTAACCCAGCTGCCAAAACACGGTCTTTGTCTCAACAAGGAGTGGTGACCCATGCATTTGGATTAGCTTGCTTAAGTTTCAATAGCTGTGGATCTACAGGGGGACTGACTCATGGGAAAACATGCAGCCTGTAAGATACTTACTGGTTTAAACCCTCCACAATCCCCTCTTTAAAATGAACTCCGCAAACACGAGATTCAGTGAAATGATCAGAATCTCTCTGAGGTTACTTGACTCGAACGCAATTAATGTGTCAAAGTACTGGCAAGTACACCAACATGAAACAAAATAATAATAATGTTAAAAAGGGTGAAACGGCTTTACTTGTTGTGACATGATACCCACTCGAGCGAGCGGCAAGGTAAAATAGACGGCTTCTGTATTTGAAGTGTTTTAATTGTTCTGTTTTGATGACAGAGGGAAGTGCATTATCCACTTGCTGTTTGACAGGTAATGAGTGAGTAGAATAAGGAGACATTGTTTTCTCTATTTTCCCCTTTCAATGATTTGAATGTCAAACTCTGTTTTGTGAACTGATGGACTGGAATGTCAACACTGGCTTCTCGCTATCTAACAGTTTTTTTTTTCCTTCCTACTTTTCTTTTTTGTTATTGTTTGAATATAATATCAGATACTTCTGTTTACTTTGTACATCATACCTTCATGTCATAAAAGGAAACAGAAGATGAATTGATTATTTTGATGTCTGGAATGAACTGTCTAAGCTGCAATACAATACACTAAAGAAAGGAATGAACAAAAGCATTGTGAATACGAAACTAAAAGAGAATGGCATCTGAAAGCAAGTCAAACGATTATTTGCCATCACCCAAAAGGGTTTTGCACCACCAATCTTGCCCCTGGCGGTAAACAGGTCTTCCTCTGTAATCTGCCAACTGTGTCAGAGGTTCTGGCGTTCAGCGATGCCAGTGTGAGGACAGTCTGTGCCAGTGTTGAAGAAGAAGGCATGGACTTACCCACCCACTGAGCCATTGTGTGTCTGGCTGATCCACTGGCATCCATGCATTGTCTTCCCATAGGAAGGTATGTTGTGCTGGAATGTTGGTACTCATCCAGAATGATCCGAGAGACTGATAACCCTTAAGAAAATTAACCATGCTTTGTACAATACAATTGTAGTAACTATAGAGTTTTTCCTGGCTTAAAAGGAAAAGCAGGTGGTTATCCTGATCATGAGATTTTTGCTACTTGTAACAAACACATGTTGAATGATTATTTATGTAATCTAAAATACTATCTTAATTAAAAAGGCTAACATTAAGTGTTATTAAATACATAAACAGTGCTTGAGCATCACTTACGGTCTGTAAGTAGCCATAACTGCCTGCCTGATTTTTAAGGAAAACCCCTTTTTTGTCACATTGGCTTTCAATTTGTGTACAGATTTCAAGAGTTCACACTTAGCTGATGATTAATTATAAAGCTTGTTTGGCATGCTGTCCCAGGAGAGAGCTCCCGTTGCAAGGCGAGAGGGGAGATCGAGCTCAGGTAGATCTCGAGAACTCCCCCATCGTAGTGATTGAAGAGCAGATAGTAGTTCTCTTTAACGCATACCTGCCAACACTCCCGTTTTTCCCGGGAGTCTCCCGTATTTCAGACCCGTCTCCCGTATTGTTCTGTCTCCCGGTAAACTCCCGGAATTCCCCCGCCCCCAAGCATTTTGGTACAGTCCGCTACAGTTTGCGCGCCCCCATCTCCCCAAACCTCTCACCCCTCCCGCTCCCCGCTTTTCAGTTTGCGCCAGTGTTGCCAACTTAGCGACAAATTTTCAAAAAAGCGACTAGCGACAAATCTAGCGACTTTTATGTGTGTTATTGGCGATTTTTATAGACTGTCGTTTGTTCATTACTGTACCGTCCCTACTATTCTCAACGAGCTGCGGGTGATGCTGCCGGCCCCTCCCCTGCAGCCTGAGAGCAGAGTACCTCTGTGCATACCGGGGTCTCCCGGAATTTACTAACCAAATGTTGCCAGGTATGCTTTAACGAGATAGGTACTAGATAGTGAGCAAGTCTGTAGTGTTGATTAATCAATAACTTAGGTTGCATGTTTTTAATCGGTGGGAGGAAACCGGAGAACCCGGGGAAAACCTACGTGAGCACGTGAAGAACATGCAAACTCCGCACAAAAAATGCCCGCTGGTTTGGTTAAGCCTAGAACCATTGACATTCTTGCTGTGAGGCAACAGCGCTAAACGCTGGGCCACCGTGTCACCCATCTAAAGAGAGGAGGAGTAGGGGTGGAAAGGGGGGATTCTTCAAAGCGAAGATAGCGGTGATATGAAACCCGGGGTATTTATAGTAGTTTAGGGATCATCTGATTGGTGCATGGTGATTTGGATAATGTGGGTCCAGCCGCTAGCAATCATAAGCACGTGATTCTCTCGAAATTAGTTTATAAATAAACTTCATTTATTACAGTTACCATGGTAACACTATTATTAGATTTGCAAAACCACTATGGTCGACTATGGTAACCCCTAATTAACCATGGCTTTGCAACACATTTGGTGTTTGAATCTGTCTAAATGTTTCTACTCATAATGCTTTAAAATATAGAATAGTATAGTCTCAAATACAGTATGTTTTGTGATCTACATATCACCCACTCTGTGCTAAAGTGCCTCTGAACTTGAAACCTCTAAGTGCCGTCATTTCATCTAAAATTGGCATTTTTCTTAGCCTCCTATGTTTATGTTCAGTTAATTTCAATTTAAAGGCAGTACATAATATTTTACTAGATGTGTTTCAAGACACTAGTATTCAGCTTAACGTGACATTTAAAGGCTTAACTAGGTTAATTAGATTATCTAGGCAAGTTAGGTTAATTAGGCAAATCATTGTATATCGATGGCCAAAATAAAACAAATAAAACAAATAAGACTTTCTTTAGAAGAAAAAATATTATCAGACATACTGTGAAAATGTCCTTGCTCTGTCAAACATAATTTGGGAAATATTTAAAAAATGTAAAAAATTCAAAGGGGGGCTAATAATACTGTACTAGTACTGTATGTACTGCATGACACCAATGCAAAACCAAACATCATACATGTCAATGCAAAGCATATGCACACTGTCTAAATCCCTTTTCTCTATTGCACTGTGCCATTTGCCATAAAGATAATAGAACCATATATAAAAGTTTTGTACTCTGTTTTGGTCAGAAGGGTAGAAGTGAAGTGAATCAGCTGAACAGGTCAAGAATCTTGGTGTGACTCTGGAGTCAGATCTGAGTTTCAATAGTCATGTCAAAGCAGTTAGTAAATCAGCATACTATCATCTCAAAAACATTGCAAGAATCAGATGCTTTGTTTCCAGTAAAGACTTAGAGAAACTTGTTCATGCTTTTATCAGCAACAGGGTGGATTACTGTAACGGCCTCCTCACGGGCCTTCCCAAAAAGACAGTCAGACAGTTCCAACTCATCCAGAACACTGCGGCCAGGATTCTGACCAGAACCAGAAAATCAGAGCACATCACACCTGTCCTCAGGTCTCTACACTGGCTCCCAGTTACATTCAGAATAGATTTTAAAGTATTATTACTTGTCTATAAATCACTAAATGGGCTAGGACCTCAATACATTACAGATATGCTCACTGAATACAAACCTAGAAGAACACTCAGATCTCTAGGATCATATAAACTAGAAATTCCAAGAATTCAGTCAAAGCAGGGTGAATCGGCTTTCAGCTACTACGCCCCTCGCTGCTGGAACCAACTTCCAGAAATGATCAGATGTGCTCCAACATTAGGCACATTCAAATCCAGACTGAAAACACATTTGTTTAGCTGTGCCTTTACTGAATGAGCACTGTGCTACGTCCGACAGATCGCACTATTATGTTTTTCTCTTCTTTTTCATTCTTTTACAAACTGTTTTTATCTGTCTTTTAATATCTGTTTTTATTTTATTTTTTTCTTACACTTGTCTTTTTTATTCCTGTTTATGTAAAGCACGTTGAATTGCCACTATGTATGAAATGTGCTATATAAATAAACTTGCCTTGCCTTGTCTTGCCTTGCCTTGAACAGGCTGATATGATACTGATAATAATTAATAATAGTAATTAGGGCTGCACAATATATTGTTTCAGCATCGATATTGCGATGTATGCATCCACAATGGTCACATCGCATAGATATGTGGATTATATGTGAATTATATAAGAGTGCAATTTTATAGTTTGCATGTTTTCCAGGCTTGAGAGAGATTAAAGTATTCAGGTACGAGACATAAAGACTTTGCAGTGTAATTTTTACATTTATATACAAAACCACAAATGATGCACTGCTTCTTTCAATTTCATCTTTGCTTTATTGTATTTATCTATGCTTGTAATTTGTTTATTAGATTTAATGCATCGTTCACTTCCTTAAAAGAATCATCTCAATGCATCAAAATTAATACAATTATTCAATCAGTTGGTGAAATTGTAGATACAGTATATCACAAAATTTATCGCAGAAAAATTAAATATCGCAATGTCAGATATTTTCAATATCGTGCTGCCCTAGTAATAATATTAATACTACCACTACTAATAATAATGTAGTTGTTTTTTTTTTTCTCTCTAGTGTGAGAGATGAATTTCAATTGAGGTTTGGATCGGGTTCAACATTTCTTTTTAACCTTTTTTTATATTTTGAATTTGGGAGATGAAAGGGTCCATGGCTCTACCAGTGGAGAAAGTTTAATGGCTAACTTGCATCATGAGTGCCTTTCAAACCCAATCACATTACATTCTTGAAGTCCATTGACTTTCTGTCAGAGATGTGTGACAGATGCAGAGACCATATATTTAAATTAGAAGTGCCATATGTTGTTTCCTACTAGTCACAAAATGTCCCGTGACTTTTCTAACAAAATGAGTGTTTTTCCCACATAAAATAATAAAAAAAATTTTTATCAATCAATCAATCAATCAATCAATCAATCAGTCAGTCAGTCAGTCAGTCAGTCAGTCAGTCAGTCAGTCAGTCAGTCAGTCAATCAACCAATCAATCAATCAATCAATCAATCAATCAATCAATCAATCAATCAATCAATCAGTCCATCAGTCAATTAATAAAAATTATATTTAAAAAACAAGGAGAGGACTGTTTTTTTTATTAAAGATTGAGGTTGTTTTGACTAGACAGAATGGAGAAGCAAGCACACATGGAAATGGAATGTAATATCAAAAGAAGTCCACAAAACATGGATGTGATTGTAAATTCATGCTGATAATTGGCAATATGATGTATTTCCAGTTGAAATAGATTAATAGCTGGAATAGGGAGTTTTAGTGCTCCTCCTCTCCATCTCTATCTCGCAACAAACTAACACTTGGAGATGAGTGATTAAGCATTTTCTGCCCAATGCAATTCCAGAATGAAAGCAAATACCAAAAGCAAATCCCAAGGGAAATGTTATTATTAGTAGTAGTATATTTATTATGTGGATTCAGTTGAACAGATGATTTTTTTTTCTCTCAAGAAAAACATTGTAAGCTAGCAAAGTAAATTTGGTAATACATCTGTGCAAATGTAACCCCCCCCCTCTCCCTCTCTCCCTCACTCTCTCTCTCTCTCCCTCACTCTCTCTCTCTCTCTCTCTCTCTCTCTGCCTGTTTCTCTCACTAATCCCTGGTAAATGGCTAGAGTATAAGTAAGAAAGCCCTGCAGCGAGGAGGTTTTGTGCTTGAAGAAGTGCTCAGTGAAGCACGCAGGATACAGGAGACACCAAAGCCTCATAGTTTAGGGCTCAAGGTGACCTCAGATACGCATACATCTTCTGTTCCACCACACAAAGAACAACAGCAAGACAGAAAGGTAAAGATGTAGATCAGATTTATTGAAAACCACGTTTTACGACTTGATCACAATCTTCTCAGTCTCAATCCTCATCTCCTGGAAATTCTCCTGTTTCTCAATGGGTACATTTATACAGACATAAGTAATATCTTATTTACATCAGACATCATTCAACCTTATTTTAAATTAGACTAATTAATTATGATTACTTTAATAATGACTAATTTAATTATGACTAAAGTGTTTACATGAGTTGTGTTTGAAAATTCCTTTCATGTTCCCATTTTACATGTTATAGTGCATTGCATACGACGCCATCTGATACTACATAGTAAATTTCATGTCAAATTCAAATGTCAAATGCAAGTTGTCCTTTTTAAGGTACTGTATAATGTTTTGAGTATTTCATTTTTAATTTTACAATGCTTCTGGTGCAGTTAATTATTTGGCAGTCTTTATGTGCACAACACATTAAAATAGTCATGCTACTGTATATGAAAGGGGTGCATGCAGCAGATTTTGTGATAACAACTGGCTAGATTATCCTGCTTATTATATGAGTTGCCACAAAAGCAAAACAGTTAGATACAAAACATTAATCTTAGCTGTAATCATTTACTAGCACTTTAATTAAACATAAAGCTTCCAAAAAATAATAATAATAAAAAATGGCTGAATGCAGCCTGCACTAAACTTATTTAGTGTGTCAAAAATGATCACACTATGCAATTATACACTATGCACTTATATACTCAACCATGTAGTGTAGGTCCTAAATGGAACACTAACACTATTTTACTAAACGGAAATCAAAACAATTTCCTAGTCAAGATGATCAAACTGCCAAATAGACATACTTAGACATGCTAGCCTCTGTTGGAGTGAAACAGCAAGTCTCAGGGCCTTCTCATCGGCAGAATCATACCTTAGACCTAATATTATCACATAGTATCGATATTGGTAATGTTGTTCAGGAGGGTAATGACATTTTAGATCACTATTTAATCTTTTGTGTGTGTGTGTGCATTGATAGGTCTACGGGCGACATAGTGCCGAAGTAGGTAGTGCTGTTGCCTCATAGCAAGAAGGTCGCTGGTTCGAGCCTCAGCTGGGTCAGTTGGTGTTTCTGTGTGGAGTTTGCATGTTCTCCCCGCGTTCACGTGGGTTTCCTCCGGGTGCTCCGGTTTCCCCCACAAGTCCAAAGACATGCGGTACAGGTGAATTGGGTAAGTCAAAATTGTCCATAGTGTATGAGTGTGAATGAGAGTGTATGAGTGTTTCCCAGTGATGGGTTGCAGCTGGAAGGGCATCCGCTGCGTGAAACATATGCTAGATAAGTTGGTTGTTCATTCCGCTGTGGCGACCTCGGATTAATAAAGAGACTAAGCTGAAAAGAAAATGAATGAATGAATGAATGATATACAAACAGCTTCTATTTATAAATATGGTAGAACAATCACCTCTAGCACTAAATATTTAGTGACTTTTTCAGTAACCTACCTGAGTTTTCTAATTTCCATAGCATTCCAGGCAGCCTAGAAAAGCTTGACACTGCAACTGAAACTATTGATTATGTCCTTTGTAGCATTTTAGACATAGTTGTTCCGTTACACTTAAAAAAGATTAGGGGGAAAAAATCTGATGCCATGGCACAATGAGCAGCCTGGAAAATAAAATGCAAATGGAAAAATCTAAACTGTTTTTTCGTCTGACCTGGAAAGAAAGTAGACTTAACTTTAGAAAAGCTTTAAGGTCTGTCAGATCTGCTTATTTTTCAACTTTAATAGAAGAAAATAAACACAATCCAAGGGTCCTGTTTAACACAATGTCCAATCTAACTAAAAATAAAGCATTAACATGGATTTCTCAACACAGCAGTAATGACTTTATGAATTTCTTCACATGCAAGATTGATGATATCAAAGATTAAAAAAAGCACCCTCAATCTGCCTCCTACAGCATCGCCCCAATTAGAGAACTGTAGACCGTTAATGGATAAACATCAGCAGTAGGTGAGGAAGAACTGTCTAAACTGATAAATTCCTCCAAATCAACAACATGTTAGATCCTTGACTGACCAAATTATTGAAACAATTGTTTTCAGAAATTTCTAAACCTGTTCTTAACGTTTTGAATTTATCCCTACTTTTACAATATCTGTTAAAAACTTTTAAACTAGCTGTCATTAAGCCTCTAAAAAACACAGCTTGATCACAAAAAATTAGTAAATTATAGACCCATTTCAAACCTGCCTTTTCTATTAAAGATACTAGAAAAAGTCGTATCTGCTCAACTATGTTCCTTCCTACAGAGAAACTAAATTTGTGAGAAATTCCTATCTAGATTTGCATTGAGCATTTTATAGAACAGAAACAGCACTACTAAGAGTTACAAATGACCCCCTTCTGTCGTCCAATCGTGGTTGCATTTCTCTCTTAGTGTTATTGAACCTCAGTGCAGCATTTGATAGAATCGATCATAATATTCTTCTTGATAGGCTTGAAAATTATGTTGGCATTACAGGAACTGCATTGGCCTGGTTTAGGTCTTATCTATCTCAACGTTACTAATTTGTATCAGGTTATGAAGAGGCATTATACATATCAAAAGTACACTGTGGAGTACCAAAAGGCTCAGTTCTTGGTCTCTTTCTTTTCACACTATATATGCTACCACTAGGCAATGTCATTAAAATGGAATTAGTTTCCACTGTTATGCTGATGATACACAACTTTATATCTCCCCTGAACCTGATAATTTGTTTGAATTTATGAAATTTAAAGATTGTATAGCTGATATAAAAAATTGGATGACTAAAAACTTTTTATTACTAAATCATCTTCAGTCAAAAATGTTGTGGTTATTTTTAATGGCAACCTGTCATTTGAAGGCCAGATTTTAAGCATCTGTAAAACTGCATTTTTTTTTCATCTTAAATGTGCCTGTAATGAGTACAACAACATTCACCATTGTGAGGTAGCATAATCACTTACATAGAAGAATTTTTGCCGTTCACAATGCAAAATCAATAAAGTAATACAACCTCAGCACGCAACAGCTCCTACACGTCTGCTATGGGAGCAAAGCTACAACTGTTGAGTGCATGAAGTGTTTAACATTCCACACGTCTTTGTATCGGTTGAATAAGTGCATCATCAGGGTAATTAAAGTCCACTTGTTTAGTTTTTTTAGCATTTTCACTGTGAATGCATTACTAATAAGTATGCCAGTTTTATCGAATTGCTGTGTGAAAATGACATACCTTGGAATGCCATGACTAACCAGTTCGAATCAATACTAAATTCTGTACACCTGCTCCCGCATTTATCTAGGTGAGTTGCAATATTTTCTAGAAATGGGAACTTGTGATAATGCAGATATTATGTCATTTAAGGCTATTATCTGATATTAGAATTTCTCTGCATTTACAAATCTTTAGGGTTTTTTGTGTTAGTAATGTTAGTACACACTAATATGTCTTTCGGATGAGACGTTAAAATGAGGTCCTGACTCTCTGTGGTCATTAAAAATCCCAGGATGTCCTTCGAAAAAGAGTAGGGGTTTAACCCTGGCATCCTGGCCAAATCTTCCCACTGGCCTCTGTCCATGACCTCCGAACCCTCCCCATATCATAATTGGCTTCATCACTCTGTCTCCTCTCCACCAATCAACTGGTCTGCGGTCTGGCGCAAAATGGCTGCCGTCACGTCATCCAGGTGGATGCTGCACACTGGTGGTGGATGAGGAGATTCCCCCCAATATGTAAAGCGCTTTGAGTACCCAGAAAAGCGCTATATAAATGTAAGGAATTATTATTGTTAATTATTATTATTATTACTTATATATGAAACACACTCACTGGCCACTTCATTAAGTACACCTTACTAGTATCGGGTTGAACTCTTTTGTTCTCAGAACTGCCTTAATCCTTCATGGCATAGATTCAACCAGGTACTGGAAATATTCCTTAGGGAGTATGGTCCATATTGACATGATAGCATCTCGCAGTTGCCGCAGATTTGTCAGCTGCACATCCATGATGTGATTCTCCTGTTCCACCACATTTCAAAGGTGCTCTATTGGATTGACATCTGGTGACTCTGGATGACCATTGTCATGTTCAAGAAACCAGTCTGAGATGATTCACGCTTTATAAATGGCGCATTATCCTACTGGAAGTAACCATCAGAAGATGGGTACACTGTGATCATAAAAGGATGGACAGGGTCAGCAACAATACTCAGCAAGGTAGGCTGTGGCATTGACACGATGCTCAATTGGTACTAATGGGCCCAAAGTGTGCCTAGAAAATATCCCCAACACCATTACACCACCACCGTCAGCCCAGCAACTGTTGATACAAGGCAGGATAGATCAATGCTTTCATGTTGTTGATATTAAATTCTGACCCTACCATTCGAACGTCGCAGCAGAAATCAAGACTGATCAGACCAGGCAATGTTTTTCCAATCATCTGGTCCAATCATTTGGTGAGCCTGTGCGAATTGTAGCCTCAGTTTCATGTTCTTAGTTGACAGGAGTGGGACCCGGTGTGGTCTTCTGCTGCTGTAGCTCATCCGCCTCAAGGTTAGACGTGAGGTTAGACGTCCCAGTAGATCAGCAGTTTCTGAAATACTTAGACTAGCCCGTCTGGCACCAACAACCATGCCACGTTCAAAGTCACTTAAATCATCTTTCTTCCCCATTTTGATGCTTGTTTGAATTGCAGCAGATCGTCTTGAACATAGTCTACATGCCTAAATGCATTGAGTTGCTGCCATGTGATTGACTGATTAGAAATTCGCGTTAACAAGCAGTTGGACAGGTGTACCTAATAAAGTGTATATTACACTGTCCAAGAAGTTTTTATTAACTTATTTATAATTTAGCAACACGTCTGCTCCTTTGGTTCTGACCAGCTGAGCAGGAAAAATATTACAATACTTTGAGAATTGTACCAGTGGTGATAAAATCTAACTATTGACAGTTAACTAATATCACATCAAACCGTGCAAATTATTGTTGTTATAATTTGTACTGAAATTGTTAGTCTTAACAACATCAGCCTTGCTTGGCTCTAACTGAATTTAGTGTGTACTGGCACTACATTTAGATTTCAATATCTGTACAGTCTAATCCCTTAACATTCAAAATTCACCACAACAAAGAAACCTTCCACACATGTCCTGCATTATTTTAACTTGCAGAGTATTTGCAAATTAATGACCAACCAAAGACAACTGTGACAGCTACTGTACATGGAAATTGTTCTTTTTACATTTTTGAACTCATTTAGAGCATCCCTCGCATGTGATACAACCATGATTCCTGTGTGTGTACTCACAGTACCTGTACATGATGTAATGACATAAAGATGAATGGTGGCCCACCCATATAACCCTACAAAAATTATAAAACATTATTATAAGCTTACTTTTGTGAATCAGGCTAAGATAATGACATTTTCGAACAGTGTTGTCGAACAGTTTTGAACACTGACTGCATGTACTTGCTCAAAAAAGTTAAGTAAGATCATTTTGCACCAAAACATTTACAGACTAGCTTTAAGGTAATAAAAAAAATCCCAGTTAACACGCTAGATTATCTATCAGTTTTCTCATAATGTTGTCCATGTTATCTTACTGACTGTAATCAGTAGGCTTATCATTTAAGCCTATACATTTATATACATTTTATTTATTCATTCATTTATTTTCTTTTGGCTTAGTCCCTTTATTAATCTGGGGTCGCCACAGCGGAATGAACAGCCAACTTATCCAGCATATGTTTTATGCAGCAGATACCCTTTCACAACCCAGCACTGGGAAACACCCATTCACTCTCATTCAAACTCATACACTATGAACAATTTAGCTCACCCAATTCACCTATAGCGCATGTCTTTGGACTGGTGGGGGAAACTGGAGCACCCGGAGGAAATCCACGCTAACACGGTGAGAACATGTAAACTCCATACAGAAAAGCCAACTGACCAAACCAATGCTCGAACCAGCGATCTTCTTGTTGTGAGGCGACAGTACTACCGACTGCACCACCGTGCCACCACATTTTATTTATATAAATATAAATTTATATATTTGGTATAATATATTTGTTTGTTTTGTTGCTGTGATTAATTGCTGAAGATTTTATCATGGTGTATTATCACGGTATTGCTTTAACAGGTATAATAACAAAAAAAAAAACTAAGTGTATTATAGTGTAACTCCATTTAATAAAACTATTGTGACTTGCAATCAGATAATGACTTTTATAGTTATTAATACTCTATTATTAATTAACTTTTTATAATAATTATTTTGTGTAATTATTAGGTATTAACTAGGTAAGAAATTGACATCACCTATGATTAATTAAAGCTTTTGAAGATTTCATTGTGAGTTTAGTTAAATGAACTAAAGTTAACTATTGGAGTCTTACGTTCCATTCACATGGGGCTTCAACGTAAACGCTTGACAGAGGGCGTGTCGGAAGTTGAGGCTGACGCGATCGTCATAGCAGCGTCAGCCAATGAAATTACTCAACCACTATCTGAGCTGGTGTATTTGCATATAGCGAGCTGATTGGCTGATGCTTCCGTCGGTGCTTGAAAAGTTGAGAAAACTTCTGCAGCGAGCAATGCCACTGAAGCGGCGCCAACGGATCCACAATGCACTTTGGCAACGCCTGACGTCACCCATTCAAAGTGAATAGAAAGCGTTGAGGCTGACGTCCCGTGTGAATGGGGCGTTACTGCACAATAGCTCGTAACTGTAAATAGCAACCCAGGATTCATTATGGAAACAAAGCCCTATATATATTTCTGGAGAGCGCCAAATGCATTCAACATTTTTTGCAGTTTTTGTTTTCACCAGAGGCCGCTGTGTAAGCTTTTTGAGATCTCAAGTTTCTCTCGCAAGTACCATTCACACCTGCTCTTCTCACGTAAATCCACCAGAGGCTGCTGTCGACTGACTGACCAACCGAACAATAAACCCACCCACCCCCTTCCCTAAACCCAACCGCAGTGCTTTGAAAAGCAATTTAGAAAAAGAAAAGCCCTCTGATTTTTACCATGTCTACAGACTTTACCACATTCTCACCCTGTTATTTACTAGTTTATTTTATTTTTTGGCTTTTGTTTTTGTCTTACCTGCTTTTCTGGAACCATTTTTCACTGGACTCGAACACCATTGTTACAATCAATTCCTCTCTGCATCTTAAGTCTGCCGACATACGCTACAAGCATTGGGAAACAGTCGAACATTGGGAAAGCCGTCCATATGGAGGTAAGCGGTTAGCTGCTAGCGTGAAAAGGAACGGTTTCATACCGCTCCGCAACGTTAGTTTAAAAGACGAAATGCAGCCATACGTACTTCTGGCTACATAATTTGTGACCTCCAGAAATGTATATAGGGATATGTTTTCAGAATAAGTCTATCTTGGTAAATAGGCCCAGAATTTTCAATCAACATTTCAGCATGTAGTAGACTATTATTAGGTGAAATTATTAATGTTTGACCAATTAAGCTAAGCAATTACATCTCCAAGCATTTGGCCCTGCTATGAAACACAAATACAATGTGATTATTCTTAGAAAGCACTAAAAGTTAAAATAATACATAATTATTTACAGTACTTTGAAGTGTCCATGATATCAATATTGTGCATGTTTATTATCACAATATATTTAATTATATTGAATATCACCTTATGTCTATAGTAATAGCTATGTTTTTACATAATTAATCTGTTCTTTGTGAATTCTCTCTAAATTGCAGCAGCATCTCGCTGTTTGAGTCTTGCCCCTCCGCCTCCTCTCGGTGCAGGATGATGAAAAGCTGTTGTAGGAGTAGGGATGGCTGCAGGCTGTAGACGGGCTCTTCCATTAGGCATGTTAAATATGAGGAGACAGGACTGTGTGAAAAGAGGGCCAGACTGAAAGCTCCTCCCTCCCAACAGTCCTCCGAACCTCAGTCAGGGTTTGAGCTGGGCCACGGTTCTGTAAACCACAGCGCTAATGAATGTATCTCCACCCCTTTCACACATGGAGAGAGGACAGATTAGCAGGGTAAATTATAAAGAAGGGAGAAATTCGGTAGCTTTTCAACCTGCTACACACACCGCTTTGATAAGCAGCCTATAAAATGTGGCTGTAAGGCTGTGCCTTTAGACAGAAAATAAAAATCTAAAAATGGGTTACTAGTTGTATTTTTTATTAATGCTAGGAGTTTTTTTTTGTTCACTGGAATATCCCAATTTTAATTCATCTGCATGGAACCGTTCTCAAACCGTAGCAATAAACTGCTTATATTAGCTGTATAGGTCTCAGGATTTATGAGTAACCCCAAGGATCTATATAACTTAAAAAAAAATCTAATTACTATTATTATTATTATTAATAATAATAATAATAATAATTATTATTATTAGTAGTATTATAATAATGGTTTTCTTTGTCTTTAAACATTTTTATTTTATTTCTATGATTATCATTATTTGTGTTGTTATTTCCCCTTTATTAGAATGTTTCCTTAGATCAAATGTAATTATTTTACTTTATTTAGATTTTATTTATTATTATTATTATTATTATTATTATTATTATTTGTGTTGTTATCTTCCCCTTTATTAGAATGTTTTCTTAGATTAAATTTAAATATTTTACTTTATTCGTATGTGCTATATAAATAAACTTGCCTTGCCTATTTAGATTTACTTGATTATTATTATTATTATTATTATTATTATTATTATTATTGGTAGTAGTAGTAGTAGTTTTTGTTAAGATTAAAAAAGATTTTACTTGGACAAATTAAAAACTTAGTTAATGTAATAGTTGCTGTATTATTGTCTAAATTCAAATATATTTTTCATTTTACAGTTCATTTTACTATATATGAGGTTATATTTCATACAGATATTTCCATTCAAGATTTTATTTTAGTCTATGCTATCAAAAGGTATTAATTCTGTCACATCTGTCACACACGCTCCATTTTTTAACAATGCTAGAGCCTAGACTATAAAAACTAAATTAAAAAAAATGGTAATACATTATTTTGATGGTCCATTTGAGTATTAGTCGAATGCTTAATATCTGCTGATACTGCTTCAACAGACATTTAACTGACTATAAGAAACTTTGCAAGTACAGTTGAAATCAGAATTATTAGCCCCCGTGAATTATTAGCCCAGTTTATTTTTTCCCCAATTTCTGTTTAATGGATGATTTTTTCACACTTCTAAACATAATAGTTTTATTAACTCCTTTCTAATATCTGATTTATTTTATCTTTGCCATGATGACAGTAAATAATATTTTACTAGATATTTTTCAAGACACTTCTAAACAGCTTAAAGTGACATTTTAAGGCTTAACTAGGTTAATTAAGTTTACTTGGCAGGTTAGGGTAATTAAGCAAGTTATTGTATAATGATGGTTTGTTCTGTAAACTATCAGAAAAAAATATAGCTTAAAGGGGCTAATAATTTTGTCCTTAAAATGGTATTTAAAAATTTTAAAATTGCTATTATTTTAGTCGAAATAAAACAAATAAGACTTTCTCCAGAAGAAAAAATATTATCAGACATACTGTGAATATTTTCTTGCTGTGTTAAACATCATTTGGGAAATATTTAAAAAAGAAAAAAAAAATCAAAGGGTAGCTAATAATTCTGACTTTACCTGTACATGTCAACTTACACTAACCCTAACCCTAACCCCAACCTAACAGTCTACTTATAATCTAATGGGTATTAGTTTGCATGTAGATGCAATGTAACTTAAATTCAACAAACAGACCATCAAAATAAAGTGTGACAAATTTATACAGTTGAAGTCAGAATTATTAGCCCCCCTTTGAATTTTTTTTTTCTTTTTAAATATTTCCCAATTATGTTTAACAGAGCAAGGAAATTTTCACAGTATGTCTGATAATATTTTTTCTTCTGGAAAAAAGTCTTATTTGTGTTATTTCGGCTAGAATAAAAGCAGTTTTTAATTTTTTAAAAGCCATTTTAAGGTCCAAATTATTAGCCCCTTTAAGCTATTTTTTTTCCGATAGTCTACAGAACAAACCACTGTTATACAATGACTTGTCTAATTACCATATCCTGCCTAGTTAACCTAATTAACCTAGTTAGGCCTTTAAATGTCACTTTAAGCTGTGTAGAAGTGTCTTGAAAAATATCTAGTAAATATATTTACTGTCATCATAGCAAAGATAAATAAATCAGTTATTAGAAATGAGTTATTAAATTATTATGTTTAGAAATGTGTTGAAAAAAATCTTCTATCCGTTAAACAGAAATTGTGAAAAAAAAAAGATACAAGGGGCTAATAATTCAGGAGGGCTAATAATTCTGACTTCAACTGTATGTATATATGTATTAGGGTTATTAGGTGGAGTATTTTCATTAATAAGGAAATCACATTTACACATATGTTCAAATTTGTAACTGTTCCCAAACTGTAGACTGCCTATATTATCTAGATTAAGGATTTACAGCTGAAGTCTCAGGACATGTGAACAACAGTTTACAGTTTGTAGACATACTGTATATATTATATATTTGACAAACCTTTCATTTTCATAGTTAAATTTATCACATAGATGAGGTTGTATTTCATATATTTTCCAAGTTTTTAATTTAGTCTATGCTTTCAAACGGTATAAAACCTCCTGGTCTAAATTCTGTCACATTTATTAAACAGAAAATATGTATACATCAACCTGACACTCATCATTGTCAAACAATATATTATCCACATTTTCTGCTGAACAGCACATGCTGTGCAGCAACAAGCTCAACACTGGAAGTTTGCTTGCAGCTCCACTTCAGCTTCTTCTGTGGGCAGTAAATATGGTGTAAAACAAGCCTTTCATTTCAAGTCACAATTAATGTTTCCGGTTTAACCCACACGGTTTGCAATGTTTGTTATGACTCCCACAGTCTCCCAGTAGCAAACTCTTCAGGCTGTGCAGATCACATGAGCTGAGGCCTTGATTGAGTGTCTGAAGTGCTGTCCACCCAACACCTCTGACCCCTCATGTGTTTTGTTGGGGTGCAGTTGTCACGCAGGACAAAAGGAGGAAGACAGCAGGCCTGGGATGCCGCGGCTGTTTGTAGGCCTTCGGGCGCAGACACCATCCATCCACCAACCCCCTCCATCACCCATCACCTTACTGGGGTAAATCCCAAATCACTCAACTGTGTCTCCTGCCCCCTTCTTCTCCAAAACCTCAATCTCCTGCCTGCGCTGCTAACAAGATCTGATAGCATCAGATAACTGCTGGAAGTGCAGAAGTGGGTGGAGAATCATTCTCCAGCACCAACGAGATGTCACCACCATCTTTGTTGGAACTGTCACGTTAGAGTGGTTTGTGCTCCTCGCTTATTGGAAAGACCAACAGACATTGTTCAGCAAATAAAAACATGCCTCCAATATCAGATCTCATCGCCATCCTGAAAATGATTGCTGGATGAAGTATGTCATAGACAAGATTGCCTATGTGTGCGAGTGTGTGCGCGTCAGAGGCTTCTGGTGGCGTATGCAAGAATCTAATTATGATCAAAACTGAAAATGTCTAAGTTCAAGCAGGTAGATCCTCATCTAGCATTAGGAGTAATTTCAAGCTGAAACTGCTTAACCGTTTCTCAACAGTTCAAACAAAACACAAGAGATTTAATGAGTGTCAGAGGCCAGAGAAGATCTGATAATCTCAATGAGATGAGAGAAGAAACCTTAAATGGATATTAATATCAATCAGGACTTGAAGAGAGGGTGCAGCGTTGCGCGAAATGCTCAATCTGAGGATCTCAGGTCTGTCTCTACGCTGGCACTAATGTGAGCTGACCTCTGCGAGCCCTCTGTTAGGATCTAAAGAGACTCTGATTAATAATGGAGAAGAACGGTTGTGGTCAAAGACGCCAGTCCCCTGGGATGAGGCAGAAGAAATGTCCCTCTGCGTCAGTCCCCCCCAAAAACACAGCCGTCTGGAGCATCAGAGGGCCCAATCTATAATTGATGACAGATCAAAAAACGAAGAAGGACACTGTGTAGGTCGTGCCATTTGAATGGCGGAATGTGCTGGAATGGCCAAAAGGGGATTTTTCTTGTTAGTTTTGTTATAAGAAGTGAGAAAAAACAATTAATGAACACAGAAATAATGCACAAAATGCCAAGGAAAGGAAAATCAGCAAAAAATATCATTATTTGGGAATAACAGAGCTTCCAAAGCAGATAATAGCAACGATTGTAGCATGAAAAAAATTTACTGAAGTAGTTGAAGTACTTACAGCAGTAGTCAAACTGGTAGAAATGTGTAGACTTAGTCTCTCAAAGCACTCACTAGTCTCTCACGTATATTTCTAGTCTTTCACACAAATTCATTAGACTCTCACAGCACATTACTAGACTCAAACAATCTCTCACAGAGCATTAGACTCTCATGGGCTGCACTAGTTTCTCACAGACATTCATAGTTTCTTGCATGATGTTACTAGTCTCTCACAGACATTAATATATTGTTCTGCTGTGATTTTGTCCATTTCTTATTTAATCTCTTTCTAGGTTCAGGACTGTAATGGTTTCTCAACAATAACTTTGTCAATCAAGAATTTTCCAGAGATTTTCAGCCACTTGTAGATCAAGACTCTGCACTGGTAATTTGATCAATTGATTGTTTGTTTTTTTTTTTAGCTTCAAAAGTCCGTTTTATCAGTTGTGCTTTATTGTCCTCCATAGGAAATTGGTGGCCAATTGGGTGTTGAAAGCAGGGATGTGTAGTGATATTTGGTTGGCCTTACACTAGACACCACGTCAACAGACAATAGACTGAAAGTGTACAGGACAAGAACCGAGAAGGGGAGTGAGAGAGGCCAAGCCAGGCCCAGTAAGTAAACAAACAAGAGAGGGAAGGAAGAGAAAGCCAGGGAGGGTCAGGAGTTCAGGGAACCCTGGCTGACAGGAAGGGCAGGGTTAAATGAACAGGGAGATGGCAGGTGGACAGGGTGGAGCTGGAGGGATAATCCAGGGAGAGTCCGTGGGTCAGGGCCGGCAGCAGGGGGCAAGGGGGGAGTTGGAGGGTCAGACCAGTGAAGAACAGGAGAGGATGATCCAGGAAGGTAGGTTGGCAAGGAAACAAATGGGCTTGAAGGCCTGACTGGAGCTGGCAGGGCTGGAGGCCTGTGGGGAGAGGGCAGGGGTTGAAACCAGACTGGGACCAGCAGGACACAGAGCCTGGGCGCTTCGGCAGGGCAAACAGTTTAAGCAATGTCAGCAGGGCATGGAGCCAGACTGAGGCTGGTGGGGCAAGGAGCCTGGGTGGTGCAGGCTGGGGCCAGCAATGGCAGGCTCTCTTGGCTGGAGCTGATACTGGCGAGAGTTCTGGAACTGGAACTAACACTGGCATCCAAGGACTGTGGACTTGGCAGTCTGTAAGTGGAAGGGTTGGTGGACCAAGGAGAGGTAGGCCACTGTTCCCCTGGCTGTGATAGCTCACAAACTGCCAAAATGTTAGGATCCACAGCATTTCCATCTCCCAGACCTGAAGGGGGCTGTGGAGTCCTCTACGGGCCAGTTCGTACTGTCAGAGTTCAGGCGAGGTAAGGATGAGGACTCAATTTGCAGGAAAATAAGATGGATATCTATTAATAAAATAAAACAAAAGACCAACAAAAACTACCCTGAGGGGGAAAACATTAACAAAGCAAGAATTGACTGAGTTGGGCTGGTAGGGCAGAATTAAACAGGCCAAGGCAAGACTGGATACTGAGATCACAGGGGAGAAAATTGCAACAAACTGGCAAAGGACGGCAACCACAAAGAAGTTTTAAACAAGAACAAATCAAGAAAAAACAGAATTAACCAATAATGGGACAACAACGAGGGAGGGACTAGACAATAGACAGGGAGCACATCACACAAAGAGACAACACAGAAGCCATGTGCTCACATCAAACAGGACTGGAACACATAGTCAATAAGAATAATCATTAATCGTGTGTTCACATGAAACAAAACACAAAACCATGTGGCCACATGTAAACATGAGCCACGTGTTTCACACAATGCCAACACAAGACACAAGACTAAATGCAAAACACAAGCACACGATAAGTGAATGTATACCTACCATAAGCTCACATATGCGGCATGCATGTTCAGATTACAGTGCCCACCGAGACTGAATCCAACTTTACTAAAGCTCTGGAATCCAACAGGATGCCGCAACAAACACAAGAACGAGAGCACAAGTCACCCGAGCCCACTCGAATTGTGCTCACCTAATAAGAGACGAAAGTGTGCAAGTTTAGGCTGAGGACATCATTCATGACAAGACAGGACTAATGTCTGGACTCAGCCTTCAAAACAAGAATAAACAAGACACAAAGTGCATATGATTAAATAATGTTTGTATTTAGCTCTGTGGGCTTTTCACTGTTGATTAATCAGTTACAGACATTTAAGGCAAATTTGAAAATTTATGTATTGAAATACACTATGCCAAGGTTTTAGATAAGAGGTTTGGCAAAGTGGTATTTTTACACTTCTGCTTGGTTATGGGCTGATGCAGGCAATATATGAGCTGGGCTGACCACAGTA
Organism: Danio kyathit; assembly: GCA_903798195.1. Taxonomy (NCBI): domain Eukaryota; kingdom Metazoa; phylum Chordata; class Actinopteri; order Cypriniformes; family Danionidae; genus Danio; species Danio kyathit. The sequence continues at coordinate 33,400,197 of LR812524.1, read as the reverse complement.
CAGTGGGAGGAAGGAGCTGGAGTCTTTTAACGGTCTTAAACTTCTAAAATTCACTTCTTGTGGACTTCATTGTTTCTCTTAGTAGAACTTCAGAATTTTAGCATTTGGAATCTTGTACTGTAACTTGGACTTTGATGCTGAGGACTTGCAACAGAGGTACCAGAGGTAGCCACCAGCTGATGTAAAGAATATTTGCATAATTTAAAGTTCAATTACAGAGGTCAAGATTTTGTATTCATTTACTATGCATTATATATTCAACATGCTTCTGCAATGTCACATTTATTGCCATCCAGAGCATTAAGTTTTTTTTTTTGCTGAGATCTTATATTAATGACGGGAGAGTCAGGCCACAGTGCAAAGTCATCTCCAGCACATCCCAAAGATTCTCAATTGGGTTAAGCTATGAACCCTGTAGTGACCAATCTATGTGTACAAATGATATATCATGCTCCTTAAAAAACCACTAAACCCTAGAGTCGAATAAATCTTGGCATTGTCATCCTGGAATAATCTCTGTGCCATCAGGAAAGAAAAAAATCCCATTGATAGATTAACCTGCTCATTCAGTATATTATGCTGACCTCATTCTTTGGCCACATAACATTTTTGAATCTACACCTGACCAACTGCAGCCACCCCAGATCACAGCATTGACATCACAGCCTTGTATGGTAGGCACTGAGCATGATAGGTGCATCACTTCAGCCACTTTTCCTCTTACACTGATGAACCCATCACTGTGGAACAGAGTAAATCTTGACTCATCGGAACAAGTGACCTTTTTCCATTATTCTAAATTCCTATCTACAAGCTTCCTAGCAAAATAAAGCATTTTATATTGTAGTTATTTTTATGATTTATTTTCACCAGATTAAACATCACTAAACTTTTTTTCGACCACATTTCTTCCTCAAAGGTGACTTCCCATTATCCTTCCAGATTTAATTAGATTAGACCCATCTGAATTAGACCCATCTGAAACAGACTAAACAGACTTTCCACAACTACAAAATGTCTTCAGGCATTATTGTCAAACAAATGAAAAGCTACATATATAGTGTGTGCATGTGTGAAAATCTCCCCTTCCTTTGTGTCTTCAAGACACATGGCACAAACCAGTGGGGTGAGTTTGAGGCTGGTTGTTCACCTGATGGTGACAACAGGGCAAATGTGATTAAGTTAATCTCTGATCAAAGGCGATGCCGATATTGTCTTTCCTCAATGAAAGATAAAGGTGAAGGAAGAACAAAGCAGTTCCTGTGTGGTGGAAACTATGATAATGTTGTCCTGTTTATTCTTTACCAAAAGGAGGCTTCACCTTGAATGTCAGTTTTTTGTTGTCTGTAATAAAACTTGATCCAAATCAAGTGAAGCCTTTTCATGTTATGGAAATCAATGTTCCTGTCTGACCAGTTTTCACTATACTGTAGAAGGAAAATAATGTTGTCCAAATTCAAGGGTCTGTCATTTGCTTAAAAAACAACCACTGTCTCTGCACCCCTTTACCTGAATTCTCTACTTCATGGCTTGTGTGACCACCAGGACTCTGTGTTCTGCTACAGAACATTGCTTTGTGTTTCCATCCCATAAAGACACAAAATCGATAACAACTTTCACCCCTAGTGGAATAACCTGCTCAAGTCTATGCAGCTGTCTCATGGCATTGTAAAGAAATGTCTGAAGACGCTTCACTTTTTTTTTTTTTTGGTAACAGGCTAATTTTACCTAAAAGTCACCTACAATTAAGTTGAGTTTTACAATTTTTTTCATCTTTTCAGCCAATCTACAGGATCTAGCAGGAGCACTTTTACCACCATTAGCATCTCGCTCCCAATAAATAAATAGTTTCAACTAGTTTTGAACATCAGTTGTTACATCATGTACTAAGACAGAAAAGTTGTTGTTTTCTAGGTCAAAATGACTCGGGACTACACTCTCACTTTTGTGAAATGATCTAGTGTGAAATTTGCTGTCGTACATGGCTCCAGCAGGCACAATGATATAATTGCACCTGCTGTAGCCATGGTACGGAAGGAGATTTGATTAATTATTATGCCCTATCAACCTAGAAAATAGCAACTTTTCATTTTTGTCAGTCTAAGTACACAATATAACAACAGAAGAGTTACACTTTAAATAGGAAAATTATCAAATAATAATAATCAAAACTCTCTTTTAAATTTTTGAGTGAGATGCTAATGGTCTAATTTAATTCAATGATTTATGCTAAACTAAGCTAAAAATGCTTCTGGCAGACCCAGAGATTGACTGAATGGATTCAGAAATGGTAAAAATCAACTGTTTAACTTTGGATAACTCTAGATTTATTGATGCATAACAATTCTCACATGTACAGTACATGTAAGTCTCATGTAGTGCTTTTAAATATGCAGTTGCTGCAGTTCAAACCAAGCATCAGAATGGGGAAGAAAGGTTATTTAAGTGACTTTGAACGTAGCATGACTGTTGGTGCCAGACAGGCTGGTCTAAGTATTTCAGAAACTTCTGATCTAGTGGGATTTTTTTTTATGCACAACCATCTCTAGGCTTTACAGAGAATGGTCAGAAAAAGAGAAAATATCCAGTGAGTGGCAGTTCTGTGGGCACAAAGGCCTTGTTGATGCCATAGGTCAGAGGAGAAGGGCCAGACTGCTTCAAGCTGATAACCACTCGTTACAACCGAGTCAACATCTCAGACTGGTTTCTTGAACATGACAATGAGTTTACTGTATTCAAATGGCCTCCACAGTCACCAGAACTCAATCCAATAGAGCACCTTTGGGATGTGGTGGACAGGTGATGCGCATCATGGATGTGCAGCCAACAAATCTGCAGCAACTGCGTGATGCTATCATGTCAATATGGACCAAAATCTCTGAGGAATATTTCCAGTACCTTGTTTAATCTATGCCACGACAGTTCTGAAGGCAAAAGAGGGTCCAACTGATCACACTTGTAACACCATTAGTCATTCTTTCAAATCTGATGTCATGATTCATTGTCAATCATTGTTTCAGAACACAAGATCATTGAGATATGTACTGAGGATATTTGCTTTAATCACCAAAACACAACTATAAGATCTTTTTTCAACTTACTTTAGTACTTTTAACAATCAGTTCATTCAATAGCAAACAATACAAGGTACAGGTTTCAAATCGCCCTCAGTGCTGAATTAATGTTATTGTACTGTAAAACCATACACAGCCATCACAGCAAATGTTACACGTTCAGACAAACTGAGCAAAAAATAAATAAAAAATATAAAACACAAAAATTTAATAAAAGAACCCATATAGAAATCTGAGATATAGCAATTTATACAACAGTTCTGTCTGGTTCTTGAATCTGACTGGTTGATAGCTGTGCGATATTCTGCCAGGAACAGCACTCGTCTAGCCTCTTCACCCTTGTGTATTACTCCACCCACATATAGCAACAAGGAAAGGACACGCTACAGTTTGACAAATATTGCTGATATTGTTTGGCAACATAATGTACTTTTAAAGCTTTTTAAGTTGAGAATGTAGTTGTTTAGATTGCAACTATGCAGTTTTTTTTATAAGGATAGTGCCTATTTTAAATATTTATAATTTCTAAGAGACAGCGCGTTGGCGTTCATTAGCCTGTCATACTGAGCAAAGACGGTCGACGTTGTCAATTTACGAGATGGCGACAGAGACTGCATAATAAGCACCTATGCTGTATTCATACCAGACGCGAAGGAAGCATGAAGCGTGAATGCTTTACATTTTAAGTCAATGGAAAGACGCAAATAGACATCCTGCGGTGCGAATGACGGAATTTGCACAAATGAAGCAGAATGTTTTTCACGATTGACGCACTTAATGCACGTATCGCGCATTTCACGCAAATTTCTTGAGTTGGAAAATCTGAACGTCAGCGGACATTCGCGCCACATTAACCAATCAGGAGCTTTCTCTTGTAGGGGTGTGATTATGACGTAGCACCTGTTGTTGGTGTCCCGGGGGAAAATCCCCCTGCCGACAGCGGACAACAGTTAATCAAACTGGGCTTGGCTCAGTCTGAAGCAACACTGAAAGCTCCATCATCTAGGCACAGTTTCTGGTGGAATTGATGAACTCACAAAGCTGATCTAGTGGACTCAGACTTGGCTCCAAACGAATCAGCGCTGTTTTTCATCCTTTATAAAGCACATAAACACAGCTATTCCCCCAATAAAATCCATGTTAGCCATTTAGCAATGAAGCTAGAGTCACCGGGCAGACAGAAGCCCACCTATGACGTGAATTCATGTCCATTGCTCAGCGAATTTGACGCGTGAATAAAGCGAATTTGCCGCACAAATGAAGTGAGTTAACTCAAAATGTTCATTTAAGTGTCTATTTAAGCACAAATAGCTCAATTTATTTGTGCGTTCCACGTCTGGTGTGAACAGCATTAGAGCAGGAAAAGTACAGCATAATTTCTAACTACAGCTGATCAAATACTTATTAAACAGGTAGATAATATTCTATGTTGATCTCTCTCTTTTGTATATTATAGTGCTGTAGTTATGCCATATAATTGTAGTGTATTGAGTGTGAGATGGGGCTCACATATTAGGAATGTGTGTTGTGTTGGCAGAAAGAAAGAAGAAATGCCCGCATGTGTTTAGCGTTTTTCCTTATCGCAAAAACAACAGTAATCTGGTAGTGATTGCGCTGCTTTTTTTCAAAGTTAATTATTGTGATCTCCCCATTGCAACAGAGAAATACTGTAGACTGTAATACTGTAGGGAGATATCTCTGTAGATTGATGGCATTTCATGCCGTTCAGCCTTATAATCTTAAAATGTGAGCAAAATCATCTGTTTTGTCATCACTTTAGATATTACACTAGAGAATCATTTTAGCAGATGTGAATGAATGGCGGAATAAAGTAGTTCCTCATGCAAAAGGATTAATAAACTCTCCGTGTTTGATTTGCTTTTTTATACACACGATTATGCCATCAATATGCTGTTGTATAAACGCAATATCACACTCGATATGGCTGTATATCGTCACTGGTGAGACCCCTAAGGTACCCAACGCACACCTCCCACCAGACCAATATGTTCCATGTATGACATATTTTATATATGCAAAATCCAAATATGTATATCACATTTGTAATTTGCATATTTTCCATGTTGGATATTTCTATATGGGTACAAATCAAGTAATTTAAATACACAAGCGAAAAAAAAAACTATGTACTGTACTGAACTGTTATTGTAATTTAGCTTTGCAAGTTCTACTTACTGTATATGATATATAATTATGATATTGGTAATTGGTATTTCTTGATTGAAAGTTCTTGCAGCAATTTGTAACCTACAAATTGATCAGACAATAATCAGACAAGTTGAAAATCTATTGACATATGAGTCATTGATTAAACATTAAGATCAGTTGAATTAAATGACAGACAAATGTATTAAAGTAAATGACAAATGATGCAAATGAAAAGTTTGATAGTGATAGCAGTATGATAGGCAGTTACTGTGAATGAAACATTTATTTAGATGAAATGCTTATTTTGTGCCTTAAAAATGATATTTTTGTGATTATGTGTACTGTACTAACACAATGATGTTTGAAACTTTTGATGATCTGTTGTGATAAGTACTGAGTTTGGAAAATGTACCTATTGCTTGTAAAAATTGTGCAGCCTGAACTCACAAGGAAACATAACTATTTCACGTTTTGTCATTTTAGTGGCTAATTGATTAATCGTTCAGTGCAGTCATACGAAAATGTACGATTTTAAAACTGACATTGGGGGATAAGCAAACCATACATAAGATCTTACAGATTTATACGAATTAGCCACCAAATCAAAAAGTTACGAATTGCCATGAGATTGTTGAAATTGTGCCAAACCAATAAAAAAAACTGCAAGCAGATTATTTTAATTGTCTTCACTCAATATTTTATTTCAAATAACATTTTTTTTTTAAATATTTTCATTTTTATCAACGATAATAAAGCATAAACAGAGATAATAAAGTTTAAAGAAGGTGTGACAACCATTTTACGACCCATTATTTTTTCATTGTTTGTCTTTCACAAAGCGTCCATGTGTGTCTTTGTGTGCTCCTGTAAGCTTTAACTCAACCTTATGGAGAAAGATTATTGTCTGATAGAGGTGTTGATCAAACATGTCTAGACCTAAGTATATACTCGGGTGTCTTCTTTCAAGCCTGAAAGCATGTCATACTCTAAACATGCTTTATCTTCACACTCATCTCTTTTCTTCCTCGTGAGCTCCCTCAGGGGCCGCATGCTGACACAGGAGCCGTCCAATGCTGGAGGAACATCTTTCACTCACAAACTGAACTTAAATTAGTCTGAATGACTTCAAATTACCATATGAAAGCTTAAAAAAAACATTTGTTCTGTTGTAGGAAAGCATTTTAGGACAAAGAAAATTTGATTATGAAGTAGTTTAATGCTCTCATAAAGTATTGAAACTTTGACAGAGTTTGTATGTTTCTATGTGTAACAGTGATGAACGCAGTTATTTTTCCCAATAAATTGCTGTTTTGAATTATATATTTTTCTCAATAAAGTTACATATCTGGACGTGGAAACCATGGTATAAAAATCTTCCTAATGAAATTCATTGTTTGGTCTTTTGGTGGTCATTAAAACACAACAGTATGATCTATTTCAACGTTGTACTTTTAACAATCATTTCATTCAGTAGTAAACAATACAAGATGCAGGTGTCAAATCACCCTCGGTGCCGAATTAACGTTTTTGTGCTGTAAAACTGTATACACAGCCATCACAGCAAACTTACACTTATGTTCAGACAAACTAACAAAAGCTATAATTAAAAAAAAGGTTTATACAACATGAAATCATGATCAAAGAACCCATATATACCCATATATATAATATATAAAGTAGTCAACATTTGAAGATGTCCAAAAAATATTTTTAAAATGTATACTGTAAGACAATAATGGGTGTTGATCAACAGATTTAGGATGAAAGGTTTTAATCTACTTCAAATGTGTAAATATATTGTAAATTTAGCCATTTTTGTTATATTTTGCAGTGTATGTTGCATGTATGACATATATGTATTTATATATGTGAAATCCAAATCTTAACTTGTATGTCATATCTGTAAGTTGCATATATTGACATTTTTCAGATTTCTATATAGGAAAACATTAAGTTATTTACATATGCAAGCAGAAAAAAAAATTACTGTTCTGTAATATAATTTTATTTATGCATCTAATTGTGATCATCGGGTAAAAATAATTAGTGAACAATGTTATTTTTCCCAAATATATTGCTGTTTTGAGCTATATTTTTCTTAATACAGTTATATATCTGAACGTGGAAACCATGCATAAACGGTATAAAAAGTTTCTTAATAAATTTATTGTTTAGTTTTGAAAAAAAAAACAAACATTGACAGCGGTCCGCTCGTATCAAGCCGCTGAATTTGTGCTGCCCAAAAAACGCCGGCGGTCCGCCAACTCATTGTTTGCTGGGATATGTCCACACATGTAGCGAAATGACAATAAAGCTAAACTTGACTTGACTCGATAATAAGTATTTTTGTTTTGTTTTGTCTTTTTTATATAGATGTAGGTTTTTTTAAATTGGTTTTACATTTTATTTTCTTGTGGTCCAAAGTGAGAAGGTAAGCAAGAGAACGGGGTTCTAGTGAGGGTCTGGTGATTTGGTAACAGAGCATCATTAGCATTCATTATAGCCCTATAAGCTTGAGTAATTACAGGCGTGAGAGAGGGTAGAAGAGCGGTTTACACTGTTAGTAATTTGATTTCCATCTACGCTAATAAGTTCCTTTGTGCGTGTTTATGTGCCGTGGCAGAACACAAGTGCTGTTTGGCTGCAGGCTGAATGAGGAGGAGAAAGAAAAGGCTCTTTAAAATATCTATAATTAAGTTGTATTCATCTTATTGCACTGTCACAATCCAGATCTGTGACATGGGAGAGATAGAGGATGGGACTTGAATAGGTTTACATGCACTGAAGGTGTAAGATGTGCTATTAATTCAGGATCAGATCAGTTCTTGATTGGATTTCATCGTTTGATATTAATCTGAGGTGAAAAAAAAACAATAATTACTATAGAAAACTAGAGGTCACATCGCAAAACAGATCAGCGTTTTTGTTTCATTTGAGATTGAATTTAAACTGATGGAAAATTAAAAATGGAATCCTCTTTTATTTTATCAGATTACTCTAAAGTTACCCACCATTTGACTAAAAGATGAAAATAAGCTTCGCTAATCAATTATCCTTATTAAGACATGGTGGAAATTCACATAACAGTCTATTTGTCTGTGTGGGTTTGATGCCGTTCGTAGTACTGTAGAAATATGATTGGATGGTTTTGTTCTCGGCTGATCTGTGACACTGCACTCACACAAGCCCAAATGCAATTCAAAAGACTGAATAGAACTAGTAAAAGAACCAAATAGACCATTTATAAGCAAAAAGAAAGACTATTCAGTTCTTTTTAAACCAAAGATGAAATCTTTTTTGATTTGATTTTATTTTGCAGCCATGCAAAATAAGAAAGTAATTTAGTATGCAGTGGCATCTGAATTAGTGCATCTTTAGATGAAAGAGAGAGAAATAATTGAGATCAGAACAGAGTCATGGCTCTCTTTAGTGACTGTGTGTTAGTGTGTGTGTGTGTGAGGAGGGTGCAACTGCATTCATATTTCATAAATACTGTAGAACAAAACCTATTCACTCGCTCTTTCGTTGTGAATTATTTATTTATTTGTTTATCCGGCACTCACTCCCAGACCTTTTAGGTCTTGTCATTGACTGTTCTGCTTCTGTGCGTCCTCCTGTTGGAAAGACAGATGAGGTGAAGGTGAAGTACAGCCAACGCCACAGAATGCACAAACCACATTCTATAGGCTGAAACACTATTTTTGTTTTCCAGAATGCATCATCATTCTAAGGCGATTCACCGAAGGTAACCTGTTGGTAATTGCATTGAAATAAGGGTGAGCGCGATTGAACCATGAATGTTTTTTTTTTCTTTGCCACAGTTTCTGCTCATGTCCCCAAAACCCCTCCTGATGTAAACCTTAGGAAATCTCTCTCTCTCTCCTTTTCTCACTTTCGCTCAGGGCAGGGTATAGAAATGGAGGCACAGGGTCAACAGGTTAACCCAACGTCTTTGTTGTTGCACAATAACTTCCTATTTACCTGCTGGGCCAATTCCTTTCTTCTCTGTGCGAGTGTAACCCAGCTGCCAAAACACGGTCTTTGTCTCAACAAGGAGTGGTGACCCATGCATTTGGATTAGCTTGCTTAAGTTTCAATAGCTGTGGATCTACAGGGGGACTGACTCATGGGAAAACATGCAGCCTGTAAGATACTTACTGGTTTAAACCCTCCACAATCCCCTCTTTAAAATGAACTCCGCAAACACGAGATTCAGTGAAATGATCAGAATCTCTCTGAGGTTACTTGACTCGAACGCAATTAATGTGTCAAAGTACTGGCAAGTACACCAACATGAAACAAAATAATAATAATGTTAAAAAGGGTGAAACGGCTTTACTTGTTGTGACATGATACCCACTCGAGCGAGCGGCAAGGTAAAATAGACGGCTTCTGTATTTGAAGTGTTTTAATTGTTCTGTTTTGATGACAGAGGGAAGTGCATTATCCACTTGCTGTTTGACAGGTAATGAGTGAGTAGAATAAGGAGACATTGTTTTCTCTATTTTCCCCTTTCAATGATTTGAATGTCAAACTCTGTTTTGTGAACTGATGGACTGGAATGTCAACACTGGCTTCTCGCTATCTAACAGTTTTTTTTTTCCTTCCTACTTTTCTTTTTTGTTATTGTTTGAATATAATATCAGATACTTCTGTTTACTTTGTACATCAACCTTCATGTCATAAAAGGAAACAGAAGATGAATTGATTATTTTGATGCTGGAATGAACTGTCTAAGCTGCAATACAATACACTAAAGAAAGGAATGAACAAAAGCATTGTGAATACGAAACTAAAAGAGAATGGCATCTGAAAGCAAGTCAAACGATTATTTGCCATCACCCAAAAGGGTTTTGCACCACCAATCTTGCCCCTGGCGGTAAACAGGTCTTCCTCTGTAATCTGCCAACTGTGTCAGAGGTTCTGGCGTTCAGCGATGCCAGTGTGAGGACAGTCTGTGCCAGTGTTGAAGAAGAAGGCATGGACTTACCCACCCACTGAGCCATTGTGTGTCTGGCTGATCCACTGGCATCCATGCATTGTCTTCCCATAGGAAGGTATGTTGTGCTGGAATGTTGGTACTCATCCAGAATGATCCGAGAGACTGATAACCCTTAAGAAAATTAACCATGCTTTGTACAATACAATTGTAGTAACTATAGAGTTTTTCCTGGCTTAAAAGGAAAAGCAGGTGGTTATCCTGATCATGAGATTTTTGCTACTTGTAACAAACACATGTTGAATGATTATTTATGTAATCTAAAATACTATCTTAATTAAAAAGGCTAACATTAAGTGTTATTAAATACATAAACAGTGCTTGAGCATCACTTACGGTCTGTAAGTAGCCATAACTGCCTGCCTGATTTTTAAGGAAAACCCCTTTTTTGTCACATTGGCTTTCAATTTGTGTACAGATTTCAAGAGTTCACACTTAGCTGATGATTAATTATAAAGCTTGTTTGGCATGCTGTCCCAGGAGAGAGCTCCCGTTGCAAGCGAGAGGGGAGATCGAGCTCAGGTAGATCTCGAGAACTCCCCATCGTAGTGATTGAGAGCAGATAGTAGTTCTCTTTAACGCATACCTGCCAACACTCCCGTTTTTCCCGGGAGTCTCCCGTATTTCAGACCCGTCTCCCGTATTGTTCTGTCTCCCGGTAAACTCCCGGAATTCCCCCGCCCCCAAGCATTTTGGTACAGTCCGCTACAGTTTGCGCGCCCCCATCTCCCCAAACCTCTCACCCCTCCCGCTCCCCGCTTTCAGTTTGCGCCAGTGTTGCCAACTTAGCGACAAATTTTCAAAAAAGCGACTAGCGACAAATCTAGCGACTTTTATGTGTGATTGCGATTTTTATAGACTGTCGTTTGTCATTACTGTACCGTCCCTACTATTCTCAACGAGCTGCGGGTGATGCTGCCGGCCCCTCCCCTGCAGCCTGAGAGCAGAGTACCTCTGTGCATACCGGGGTCTCCCGGAATTTACTAACCAAATGTTGCCAGGTATGCTTTAACGAGATAGGTACTAGATAGTGAGCAAGTCTGTAGTGTTGATTAATCAATAACTTAGGTTGCATGTTTTTAATCGGTGGGAGGAAACCGGAGAACCCGGGGAAAACCTACATGAGCACGTGAAGAACATGCAAACTCCGCACAAAAAATGCCCGCTGGTTTGGTTAAGCCTAGAACCATTGACATTCTTGCTGTGAGGCAACAGCGCTAAGCGCTAGGCCACCGTGTCACCCATCTAAAGAGAGGAGGAGTAGGGGTGAAAGGGGGGATTCTTCAAAGCGAAGATAGCGGTGATATGAAACCCGGGGTATTTATAGTAGTTTAGGGATCATCTGATTGGTGCATGGTGATTTGGATAATGTGGGTCCAGCCGCTAGCAATCATAAGCACGTGATTCTCTCGAAATTAGTTTATAAATAAACTTCACTTATTACAGTTACCATGGTAACACTATTATTAGATTTGCAAAACCACTATGGTCGACTATGGTAACCCCTAATTAACCATGGCTTTGCAACACATTTGGTGTTTGAATCTGTCTAAATGTTTCTACTCATAATGCTTTAAAATATAGAATAGTATAGTCTCAAATACAGTATGTTTTGTGATCTACATATCACCCACTCTGTGCTAAAGTGCCTCTGAACTTGAAACCTCTAAGTGCCGTCATTTCATCTAAAATTGGCATTTTTCTTAGCCTCCTATGTTTATGTTCAGTTAATTTCAATTTAAAGGCAGTACATATATTTTACTAGATGTGTTTCAAGACACTAGTATTCAGCTTAACGTGACATTTAAAGGCTTAACTAGGTTAATTAGATTATCTAGGCAAGTTAGGTTAATTAGGCAAATCATTGTATATCGATGGCCAAAATAAAACAAATAAAACAAATAAGACTTTCTTTAGAAGAAAAAATATTATCAGACATACTGTGAAAATGTCCTTGCTCTGTCAAACATAATTTGGGAAATATTTAAAAAATGTAAAAAATTCAAAGGGGGGCTAATAATACTGTACTAGTACTGTATGTACTGCATGACACCAATGCAAAACCAAACATCATACATGTCAATGCAAAGCATATGCACACTGTCTAAATCCCTTTTCTCTATTGCACTGTGCCATTTGCCATAAAGATAATAGAACCATATATAAAAGTTTTGTACTCTGTTTTGGTCAGAAGGGTAGAAGTGAAGTGAATCAGCTGAACAGGTCAAGAATCTTGGTGTGACTCTGGAGTCAGATCTGAGTTTCAATAGTCATGTCAAAGCAGTTAGTAAAATCAGCATACTATCATCTCAAAAACATTGCAAGAATCAGATGCTTTGTTTCCAGTAAAGACTTAGAGAAACTTGTTCATGCTTTTATCAGCAACAGGGTGGATTACTGTAACCGGCCTCCTCACGGGCCTTCCCAAAAAGACAGTCAGACAGTTCCAACTCATCCAGAACACTGCGGCCAGGATTCTGACCAGAACCAGAAAATCAGAGCACATCACACCTGTCCTCAGGTCTCACACTGGCTCCCAGTTACATTCAGAATAGATTTTAAAGTATTATTACTTGTCTATAAATCACTAAATGGGCTAGGACCTCAATACATTACAGATATCCTCACTGAATACAAACCTAGAACACACTCAGATCTAGGATCATATAAACTAGAAATTCCAAGAATTCAGTCAAAGCAGGGTGAATCGGCTTTCAGCTACTACGCCCTCGCTGCTGGAACCAACTTCCAGAAATGATCAGATGTGCTCCAACATTAGGCACATTCAAATCCAGACTGAAAACACATTGTTTAGCTGGCCTTTACTGAATGAGCACTGTGCTACGTCGCCGACAGATCGCACTATTATGTTTTTCTCTTCTTTTTCATTCTTTACAAACTGTTTTATCTGTCTTTTAATATCTGTTTTTATTTTATTTTTTCTTACACTTGTCTTTTTTATTCCTGTTTATGTAAAGCACTTTGAATTGCCACTATGTATGAAATGTGCTATATAAATAAAACTTGCCTTGTCTGCCTTGCCTTGAACAGGCTGATATGATACTGATAATATTAATAATAGTAATTAGGGCTGCACAATATATTGTTTCAGCATCGATATTGCGATGTATGCATCCACAATGGTCACATCGCATAGATATGTGGATTATATGTGAATTATATAAGAGTGCAATTTTATAGTTTGCATGTTTTCCAGGCTTGAGAGAGATTAAAGTATTCAGGTACGAGACATAAAGACTTTGCAGTGTAATTTTTACATTTATATACAAAACCACAAATGATGCACTGCTTCTTTCAATTTCATCTTTGCTTTATTGTATTTATCTATGCTTGTAATTTGTTTATTAGATTTAATGCATCGTTCACTTCCTTAAAAGAATCATCTCAATGCATCAAAATTAATACAATTATTCAATCAGTTGGTGAAATTGTAGATACAGTATATCACAAAATTTATCGCAGAAAAATTAAATATCGCAATGTCAGATATTTTCAATATCGTGCTGCCCTAGTAATAATATTAATACTACCACTACTAATAATAATGTAGTGTTTTTTTTTTTTTCTCTCTAGTGTGAGAGATGAATTTCAATTGAGGTTTGGATCGGGTTCAACATTTCTTTTTAACCTTTTTTATATTTGAATTTTGGGAGATGAAAGGGTCCATGGCTCTACCAGTGGAGAAAGTTTAATGGCTAACTTGCATCATGAGTGCCTTTCAAACCCAATCACATTACATTCTTGAAGTCCATTGACTTTCTGTCAGAGATGTGTGACAGATGCAGAGACCATATATTTAAATTAGAAGTGCCATATGTTGTTTCCTACTAGTCACAAAATGTCCCGTGACTTTTCTAACAAAATGAGTGTTTTTCCCACATAAAATAATAAAAAAAATTTTATCAATCAATCAATCAATAATCAATCATCAGTCAGTCAGTCAGTCAGTCAGTCAGTCAGTCAGTCAGTCAGTCAGTCAGTCAGTCATCAATCAATCAATCAATCAATCAATCAATCAATCAATCAATCAATCAATCAATCAATCAGTCCATCAGTCAATTAATAAAAATTATATTTAAAAAACAAGGAGAGGACTGTTTTTTTATTAAAGATTGAGGTTGTTTTGACTAGACAGAATGGAGAAGCAAGCACACATGGAAATGGAATGTAATATCAAAAGAAGTCCACAAAACATGGTGGATTGAAATTCATGCTGATAATTGGCAATATGATGTATTTCCAGTTGAAATGGATTAATAGCTGGAATAGGGAGTTTTAGTGCTCCTCCTCTCCATCTCTATCTCGCAACAAACTAACACTTGGAGATGAGTGATTAAGCATTTCTACCCAATGCAATTCCAGAATGAAAGCAAATACCAAAAGCAAATCCCAAGGGAAATGTTATTATTAGTAGTAGTAATTTATTATGTGGATTCAGTTGAACAGATGATTTTTTTTTCTCTCAAGAAAAACATTGTAAGCTAGCAAAGTAAATTTGGTAATACATCTGTGCAAATGTAACCCCCCCCTCTCCCTCTCTCCCTCACTCTCTCTCTCTCCCTCACTCTCTCTCTCTCTCTCTCTCTCTTGCCTGTTTCTCTCACTAATCCCTGGTAAATGGCTAGAGTATAAGTAAGAAGAAAGCCCTGCAGCGAGGAGGTTTTGTGCTTGAAGAAGTGCTCAGTGAAGCACGCAGGATACAGGAGACACCAAAGCCTCATAGTTTAGGGCTCAAGGTGACCTCAGATACGCATACATCTTCTGTTCCACCACACAAAGAACAACAGCAAGACAGAAAGGTAAAGATGTAGATCAGATTTATTGAAAACCACGTTTTACGACTTGATCACAATCTTCTCAGTCTCAATCCTCATCTCCTGGAAATTCTCCTGTTTCTCAATGGGTACATTTATACAGACATAAGTAATATCTTATTTACATCAGACATCATTCAACCTTATTTTAAATTAGACTAATTAATTATGATTACTTTAATAATGACTAATTTAATTATGACTAAAGTGTTTACATGAGTTGTGTTTGAAAATTCCTTTCATGTTCCCATTTTACATGTTATAGTGCATTGCATACGACGCCATCTGATACTACATAGTAAATTTCATGTCAAATTCAAATGTCAAATGCAAGTTGTCCTTTTTAAGGTACTGTAATGTTTTGAGTATTTCTTTTAATTTTACAATGCTTCTGGTGCAGTTAATTATTTGGCAGTCTTTATGTGCACAACACATTAAAATAGTCATGTACTGTATATGAAAGGGGTGCATGCAGCAGATTTTGTGATAACAACTGGCTAGATTATCCTGCTTATTATATGAGTTGCCACAAAAGCAAAACAGTTAGATACAAAACATTGATCTTAGCTGTAATCATTTACTAGCACTTTAATTAAACATAAAGCTTCCAAAAAAATAATAATAAAAAATGGCTGAATGCAGCCTGCACTAAACTTATTTAGTGTGTCAAAAATGATCACACTATGCAATTATACACTATGCACTTATATACTCAACCATGTAGTGTAGGTCCTAAATGGAACACTAACACTATTTTACTAAACGGAAATCAAAACAATTTCCTAGTCAAGATGATCAAACTGCCAAATAGACATACTTAGACATGCTAGCCTCTGTTGGAGTGAAACAGCAAGTCTCAGGGCCTTCTCATCGGCAGAATCATACCTTAGACCTAATATTATCACATAATATCGATATTGGTAATGTTGTTCAGGAGGGTAATGACATTTTAGATCACTATTTAATCTTTTGTGTGTGTGTGCATTGATAGGTCTACGGGCGACATAGTGCCGAAGTAGGTAGTGCTGTTGCCTCATAGCAAGAAGGTCGCTAGTTCGAGCCTCAGCTGGGTCAGTTGGTGTTTCTGTGTGGAGTTTGCATGTTCCCCGCGTTCGTGGGTTTCCTGCGGGTGCTCCGGTTTCCCCCACAAGTCCAAAGACATGCGGTACAGGTGAATTGGGTAAGCCAAAATTGTCCATAGTGTATGAGTGTGAATGAGAGTGTATGAGTGTTTCCCAGATGGGTTGCAGCTGGAAGGGCATCCGCTGCATGAAACATATGCTAGATAAGTTGGTTGTTCATTCCGCTGTGGCGACCTCGGATTAATAAAGGACTAAGCTGAAAAGAAAATGAATGAATGATGAATGATATACAAACAGCTTCTATTTATAAATATGGTAGAACAATCACCTCTAGCACTAAATTTAGTGACTTTTTCAGTAACCTACCTGAGTTTTCTAATTTCCATAGCATTCCAGGCAGCCTAGAAAAGCTTGACACTGCAACTGAAACTATTGATTATGTCCTTTGTAGCATTTTAGACATAGTTGTTCCGTTACACTTAAAAAAGATTAGGGGGAAAAAATCTGATGCCATGGCACAATGAGCAGCCTGGAAAATAAAATGCAAATGGAAAAATCTAAACTGTTTTTCGTCTGACCTGGAAAGAAAGTAGACTTAACTTTAGAAAAGCTTTAAGGTCTGTCAGATCTGCTTATTTTCAACTTTAATAGAAGAAAATAAACACAATCCAGGGTCCTGTTTAACACAATGTCCAATCTAACTAAAAATAAAGCATTAACATGGATTTCTCAACACAGCAGTAATGACTTTATGAATTTCTTCACATGCAAGATTGATGATATAAAGATTAAAAAAGCACCCTCAATCTGCCTCCTACAGCATCGCCCCAATTAGAGAACTGTAGACCGTTAATGGATAAACATCAGCAGTAGGTGGGAAGAACTGTCTAAACTGATAAATTCCTCCAAATCAACAACATGTTAGATCCTTGACTGACCAAATTATTAAAACAATTGTTTTCAGAAATTTCTAAACCTGTTCTTAACGTTTTGAATTTATCCCTACTTTTACAATATCTGTTAAAAACTTTTAAACTAGCTGTCATTAAGCCTCTAAAAAACACAGCTTGATCACAAAAATTAGTAAATTATAGACCCATTTCAAACCTGCCTTTTCTATTAAAGATACTAGAAAAAGTCGTATCTGCTCAACTATGTTCCTTCCTACAGAGAAACTAAATTTGTGAGAAATTCCTATCTAGATTTGCATTGAGCATTTTATAGAACAGAAACAGCACTACTAAGAGTTACAAATGACCCCTTCTGTCGTCCAATCGTGGTTGCATTTCTCTCTTAGTGTTATTGAACCTCAGTGCAGCATTTGATAGAATCGATCATAATATTCTTCTTGATAGGCTTGAAAATTATGTTGGCATTACAGGAACTGCATTGGCCTGGTTTAGGTCTTATCTATCTCAACGTTACTAATTTGTATCAGGTTATGAAGAGGCATTATACATATCAAAAGTACACTGTGGAGTACCAAAAGGCTCAGTTCTTGGTCTCTTCTTTTCACTATATATGCTACCACTAGGCAATGTCATTAAAATGGAATTAGTTTCCACTGTTATGCTGATGATACACAACTTATATCTCCCCTGAACCTGATAATTTGTTTGAATTTATGAAATTTAAAGATTGTATAGCTGATATAAAAATTGGATGACTAAAATTTTTATTACTTCATCTCAGTCAAAAATGTTGTGGTTATTTTTAATGGCAACCTGTCATTTGAAGGCCAGATTTTAAGCATCTGTAAAACTGCATTTTTTTTTCATCTTAAATGTGCCTGTAATGAGTACAACAACATTCACCATTGTGAGGTAGCATAATCACTTACATAGAAGAATTTTTGCCGTTCACAATGCAAAATCAATAAAGTAATACAACCTCAGCACGCAACAGCTCCTACACGTCTGCTATGGGAGCAAAGCTACAACTGTTGAGTGCATGAAGTGTTTAACATTCCACACGTCTTTGTATCGGTTGAATAAGTGCATCATCAGGGTAATTAAAGTCCACTTGTTTAGTTTTTTAGCATTTTCACTGTGAATGCATTACTAATAAGTATGCCAGTTTTATCGAATTGCTGTGTGAAAATGACATACCTTGGAATGCCATGACTAACCAGTTCGAATCAATACTAAATTCTGTACACCTGCTCCCGCATTTATCTAGGTGAGTTGCAATATTTTCTAGAAATGGGAACTTGTGATAATGCAGATATTATGTCATTTAAGGCTATTATCTGATATTAGAATTTCTCTGCATTTACAAATCTTTAGGGTTTTTTGTGTTAGTAATGTTAGTACACACTAATATGTCTTTCGGATGAGACGTTAAAATGAGGTCCTGACTCTCTGTGGTCATTAAAAATCCCAGGATGTCCTTCGAAAAAGAGTAGGGGTTTAACCCTGGCATCCTGGCCAAATCTTCCCACTGGCCTCTGTCAATGACCTCCGAACCCTCCCCATATCATAATTGGCTTCATCACTCTGTCTCCTCTCCACCAATCAACTGGTCTGCGGTCTGGCGCAAAATGGCTGCCGTCACGTCATCCAGGTGGATGCTGCACACTGGTGGTGGATGAGGAGATTCCCCCCAATATGTAAAGCGCTTTGAGTACCCAGAAAAGCGCTATATAAATGTAAGGAATTATTATTGTTAATTATTATTATTACTTATATATGAAACACACTCACTGGCCACTTTATTAAGTACACCTTACTAGTATCGGGTTGAACTTTGTTCTCAGAACTGCCTTAATCCTTCATGGCATAGATTCAACCAGGTACTGGAAATATTCCTTAGGGAGTATGGTCCATATTGACATGATAGCATCTCGCAGTTGCCGCAGATTTGTCAGCTGCACATCCATGATGTGATTCTCCTGTTCCACCACATTTCAAAGGTGCTCTATTGGATTGACATCTGGTGACTCTGGATGACCATTGTCATGTTCAAGAAACCAGTCTGAGATGATTCACGCTTTATAAATGGCGCATTATCCTACTGGAGTAACCATCAGAAGATGGGTACACTGTGATCATAAAAGGATGGACAGGGTCAGCAACAATACTCAGCAAGGTAGGCTGTGGCATTGACACGATGCTCAATTGGTACTAATGGGCCCAAGTGTGCCTAGAAAATATCCCCAACACCATTACACCACCACCGTCAGCCCAGCAACTGTTGATACAAGGCAGGATAGATCAATGCTTTCATGTTGTTGATATTAAATTCTGACCCTACCATTCGAACGTCGCAGCAGAAATCAAGACTGATCAGACCAGGCAATGTTTTTCCAATCATCTGGTCCAATCATTTGGTGAGCCTGTGCGAATTGTAGCCTCAGTTTCATGTTCTTAGTTGACAGGAGTGGGACCCGGTGTGGTCTTCTGCTGCTGTAGCTCATCCGCCTCAAGGTTAGACGTGAGGTTAGACGTCCCAGTAGATCAGCAGTTTCTGAAATACTTAGACTAGCCCGTCTGGCACCAACAACCATGCCACGTTCAAAGTCACTTAAATCATCTTTCTTCCCCATTTTGATGCTTGTTTGAATTGCAGCAGATCGTCTTGAACATAGTCTACATGCCTAAATGCATTGAGTTGCTGCCATGTGATTGACTGATTAGAAATTCGCGTTAACAAGCAGTTGGACAGGTGTACCTAATAAAGTGTATATTACACTGTCCAAGAAGTTTTTATTAACTTATTTATAATTTAGCAACACGTCTGCTCCTTTGGTTCTGACCAGCTGAGCAGGAAAAATATTACAATACTTTGAGAATTGTACCAGTGGTGATAAAATCTAACTATTGACAGTTAACTAATATCACATCAAACCGTGCAAATTATTGTTGTTATAATTTGTACTGAAATTGTTAGTCTTAACAACATCAGCCTTGCTTGGCTCTAACTGAATTTAGTGTGTACTGGCACTACATTTAGATTTCAATATCTGTACAGTCTAATCCCTTAACATTCAAAATTCACCACACAAAGAAACCTTCCACACATGTCCTGCATTATTTTAACTTGCAGAGTATTTGCAAAATTTAATGACCAACCAAAGACAACTGTGACAGCTACTGTACATGGAAATTGTTCTTTTTACATTTTTTGAACTCATTTAGAGCATCCTCGCATGTGATACAACCATGATTCCTGTGTGTGTACTCACAGTACCTGTACATGATGTAATGACATAAAGATGAATGGTGGCCCACCCATATAACCCTACAAAAATTATAAACATTATTATAAGCTTACTTTTTTGTAATCCGGCTAAGATTAATGGACATTTTCGAACAGTGTTGTATGTCGAACAGGTTTTGAATCACTGACTGCATGTACTTGCTCAAAAAAAGTTAAGTAAGATCAATTTTGCACCAAAACATTACAGGACTAGCTTTAAGGGTAATAAAAACAATCCCAGTTACACGCTTAGATTATCTATCCAGTTTTCTCATAATGTCTGTCCATTTTATCTTACTGACTGTAATTCAGTAGGCCTATCATTTAAGCCTATACATTAGTGAACATCTTTATTTATTCATTCAATTTATTTTCTTTTGGCTTCTAGTCCCTTTATTAATTCTGGGGTCGCCACAGCGGCAATGAACAGCACCCAACTTATCCATGGCAAGATGTTTTTATGGCAATGCAGATAACCCTTTCACAACCCAAGCACTGGGAAACACCCATTCACTCTCATTTCAAACTCATACACTATGAACAATTTAGCTCACCCCAATTCACCTATAGCGCATGTCTTTGGACTGCGTGGGTGGAAACCTGGAGCACCCCGGAGGAAGGAGGAAATCCACGCTAACACGGTGAGAACATGTTAAACTCCATACAGAAAAGCCAACTGACCAACCAAATGCTCGAACCAGCGATCTTCTTGTTGTGAGGCGACAGTACTACTCGACTGCACCACCGTGCCACCACATTTTATTTATCTAATATAAATTATATATTGGTATAATATATTTGTTTGTTTTGTGCTGTGATTAATTGCTGAAGATTTTATCATGGTGTATTATCACGGTATATTGCTTTAACAGGTATAATAACAAAAAAAAAACTAAGTTTATTATAGTGTAACTCCATTTAATAAAACTATGTGACTTGCAATCAGATATGACTTTTATAGTTATTATATACTCTATTATTAATTAACTTTTTATAATAATTATTTTGTGTAATTATTAGGTATTAACTAGGTAAGAAATTGACATCAACTATGATTAATTAAAGCTTTTGAAGATTTCATTGTGAGTTTAGTTAAATGAACTAAAGTTAACTATTGGAGTCTTACGTTCCATTCACATGGGGCTTCAACGTAAACGCTTGACAGAGGGCGTGTCGGAAGTTGAGGCTGACGCGATCGTCATAGCAGCGTCAGCCAATGAAATTACTCAACCACTATCTGAGCTGGTGTATTTGCATATAGCGAGCTGATTGGCTGATGCTTCCGTCGGTGCTTGAAAAGTTGAGAAAACTTCTGCAGCGAGCAATGCCACTGAAGCGGCGCCAACGGATCCACAATGCACTTTGGCAACGCCTGACGTCACCCATTCAAAGTGAATAGAAAGCGTTGAGGCTGACGTCCCGTGTGAATGGGGCGTTACTGCACAATAGCTCGTAACTGTAAATAGCAACCCAGGATTCATTATGGAAACAAAGCCCTATATATTTCTGGAGAGCGCCAAATGCATTCAACATTTGTTTCTGCAGTTTTTGTTTTCACCCAGAGGCCGTCTGTTGTGTAAGCTTTTTGATGATTCTCAAGTTTCTCTCGCAAGTAACCATTCAACCTGCTCTTCTCACGTAAATCCACCAGAGGCTGCTGTCGACTGACTGACCAAACCGAACAATAAAACCCACCCACCCCCCTTCCCTAAACCCAACCGCAGTGCTTTGAAAAGCATTTAGAAAAAGAAAAGCCCTCTGATTTTACCATGTCTACAGACTTTACCCTACATTCTCACCCTGTTATTTACTAGTTTATTTTATTTTTTGGCTTGTTGTTTTTGTCTTACCTGCTTTTCTCTGGAACCATTTTTCACTGGACTCCGAACACCATTGTTACAATCAATTCCTCTCTGCATCTAAGTCTGCCGACATACGCTACAAGCATTGGGAAACAGTCGAACATTGGAAAGCCGTCCATATGGAGGTAAGCGGTTAGCTGCTAGCGTGAAAAGGAACGGTTTTCATACCGCTCCGCAACGTTAGTTTAAAGACGAAATGCAGCCATACGTACTTCTGGCTACATAATTTGTGACCTCCAGAATGTATATAGGGATATGTTTTCAGAATAAGTCTATCTTGGTAAATAGGCCCCAGAATTTTCAATCACATTTCAGCATGTAGTAGACTATTATTAGGTGAAATTATTAATGTTTGACCAATTAAGCTAAGCAATTACATCTCCAAGCATTTGGCCCTGCTATGAACACAAATACAATGTGATTATTCTTAGAAAGCACTAAAAGTTAAAATAATACATAATTATTTACAGTACTTTGAAGTGTCCATGATATCAATATTGTGCATGTTTATTATCACAATATATTTAATTATATTGAATATCACCTTATGTCTATAGTAATAGCTTATGTTTTTACATAATTAATTCTGTTCTTTGTGAATTCTCTCTAAATTGCAGCAGCATCTCGCTGTTTGAGTCTTGCCCCTCCGCCTCCTCTCGGTGCAGGATGATGAAAAGCTGTTGTAGGAGTAGGGATGGCTGCAGGCTGTAGACGGGCTCTTCCATTAGGCATGTTAAATATGAGGAGACAGGACTGTGTGAAAAGAGGGCCAGACTGAAAGCTCTCCCTCCCACAGTCTCCGAACCTCAGTCAGGGTTTGAGCTGGGCCACGGTTCTGTAAACCACAGCGCTAATGAATGTATCTCCACCCCTTTCACACATGGAGAGAGGACAGATTAGCAGGGTAAATTATAAAGAAGGGAGAAATTCGGTAGCTTGTCAACCTGCTACACACACCGCTTGATAAGCAGCCTATAAATGTGGCTGTAAGGCTGTGCTTTAGACAGAAAATAAAAATCTAAAAATGGGTTACTAGTTGTATTTTTTATTAATGCTAGGAGTTTTTTTTTGTTCACTGAGATATCCCAATTTTAATTCATCTGCATGGAACCGTTCTCAAACCGTAGCAATAAACTGCTTATATTAGCTGTATAGGTCTCAGGATTATGAGTAACCCCAAGGATCTATATAACTTAAAAAAAAATCTAATTACTATTATTATTATTATTAATAATAATAATAATAATAATTATTATTATTAGTAGTATTATAATAATGGTTTTCTTTGTCTTTAAACATTTTTATTTTATTTCTATGATTATCATTATTTGTGTTGTTATTTCCCCTTTATTAGAATGTTTCCTTAGATCAAATGTAATTATTTTACTTATTTAGATTTTATTTATATTATTATTATTATTATTATTATTATTATTTGTGTTGTTATCTTCCCCTTTATTAGAATGTTTTCTTAGATTAAATTTAAATATTTTACTTTATTCGTATGTGCTATATAAATAAACTTGCCTTGCCTATTTAGATTTACTTGATTATTATTATTATTATTATTATTATTATTATTATTATTGGTAGTAGTAGTAGTAGTTTTTGTTAAGATTAAAAAAGATTTTACTTGGACAAATTAAAAACTTAGTTAATGTAATAGTTGCTGTATTATTGTCTAAATTCAAATATATTTTTCATTTTACAGTTCATTTTACTATATATGAGGTTATATTTCATACAGATATTTCCATTCAAGATTTTATTTTAGTCTATGCTATCAAAAGGTATTAATTCTGTCACATCTGTCACACACGCTCCATTTTTTAACAATGCTAGAGCCTAGACTATAAAAACTAAATTAAAAAAATGGTAATACATTATTTTGATGGTCCATTTGAGTATTAGTCGAATGCTTAATATCTGCTGATACTGCTTCAACAGACATTTAACTGACTATAAGAAACTTTGCAAGTACAGTTGAAATCAGAATTATTAGCCCCCGTGAATTATTAGCCCAGTTTATTTTTTCCCCAATTTCTGTTTAATGGATGATTTTTTCACACTTCTAAACATAATAGTTTTATTAACTCCTTTCTAATATCTGATTTATTTTATCTTTGCCATGATGACAGTAAATAATATTTTACTAGATATTTTTCAAGACACTTCTAAACAGCTTAAAGTGGACATTTTAAGGCTTAACTAGGTTAATTAAGTTTTACTTGGCAGGTTAGGGTAATTAAGCAAGTTATTGTATAATGATGGTTTGTTCTGTAAACTATCAGAAAAAAATATAGCTTAAAGGGGCTAATAATTTTGTCCTTAAAATGGTATTTAAAAATTTTAAAATTGCTATTATTTTAGTCGAAATAAAACAAATAAGACTTTCTCCAGAAGAAAAAAATATTATCAGACATACTGTGAATATTTTCTTGCTGTGTTAAACATCATTTGGGAAATATTTAAAAAAGAAAAAAAAAATCAAAGGGTAGCTAATAATTCTGACTTTACCTGTACATGTCAACTTACACTAACCCCTAAACCCTAACCCCAACCTAACAGTCTACTTATAATCTAATGGGTATTAGTTTGCATGTAGATGCAATGTAACTTAAATTCAAACAAACAGACCATCAAAATAAAGTGTGACAAATTTATACAGTTGAAGTCAGAATTATTAGCCCCCCTTTGAATTTTTTTTTTCTTTTTAAATATTTCCCAAATTATGTTTAACAGAGCAAGGAAATTTTCACAGTATGTCTGATAATATTTTTTCTTCTGGAAAAAAGTCTTATTTGTGTTATTTCGGCTAGAATAAAAGCAGTTTTTAATTTTTTAAAAGCCATTTTAAGGTCCAAATTATTAGCCCCTTTAAGCTATTTTTTTTCCGATAGTCTACAGAACAAACCACTGTTATACAATGACTTGTCTAATTACCATATCCTGCCTAGTTAACCTAATTAACCTAGTTAGGCCTTTAAATGTCACTTTAAGCTGTGTAGAAGTGTCTTGAAAAATATCTAGTAAAATATTATTTACTGTCATCATTAGCAAAGATAAAAATAATCAGTTATTAGAAATGAGTTATTAAAATTATTATGTTTAGAAATGTGTTTGAAAAAAATCTTCTATCCGTTAAACAGAAATTGTGAAAAAAAAAAGATACAAGGGGGCTAATAATTCAGGAGGGCTAATAATTCTGACTTCAACTGTATGTATATATGTATTAGGGTTATTAGGTGGAGTATTTTCATTAATAAGGAAATCACATTTACACATATGTTCAAATTTGTAACTGTTCCCAAACTGTAGACTGCCTATATTATCTAGATTAAGGATTTTACAGCTGAAGTCTCAGGACATGTGAACAACAGTTTACAGTTTGTAGACATACTGTATATATTATATATTTGACAAACCTTCATTTTCATAGTTAAATTTATCACATAGATGAGGTTGTATTTCATATATTTTCCAAGTTTTTAATTTAGTCTATGCTTTCAAACGGTATAAAACCTCCTGGTCTAAATTCTGTCACATTTATTAAACAGAAAATATGTATACATCAACCTGACACTCATCATTGTCAAACAATATATTATCCACATTTTCTGCTGAACAGCACATGCTGTGCAGCAAACAAGCTCAACACTGGAAGTTTGCTTGCAGCTCCACTTCAGCTTCTTCTGTGGGCAGTAAATATGGTGTAAAACAAGCCTTTCATTTCAAGTCACAATTAATGTTTCTCCGTTTAACCCACACGGTTTGCAATGTTTGTTAGGACTCCCACAGTCTCCCAGTAGCAAACTCTTCAGGCTGTGCAGATCACATGAGCTGAGGCCTTGATTGAGTGTCTGAAGTGCTGTCCACCCAACACCTCTGACCCCTCATGTGTTTTGTTGGGGTGCAGTTGTCACGCAGGACAAAAGGAGGAAGACAGCAGGCCTGGGATGCCGCGGCTGTTTGTAGGCCTTCGGGCGCAGACACCATCCATCCACCAACCCCCTCCATCACCCATCACCTTACTGGGGTAAATCCAAATCACTCAACTGTGTCTCCTGCCCCCCTTCTTCTCCAAAACCTCAATCTCCTGCCTGCGCTGCTAACAAGATCTGATAGCATCAGATAACTGCTGGAAGTGCAGAAGTGGGTGGAGAAATCATTCTCCAGCACCAACGAGATGTCACCACCATCTTTGTTGGAACTGTCACGTTAGAGTGGTTTGTGCTCCTCGCTTATTGGAAAGACCAACAGACATTGTTCAGCAAATAAAAACATGCCTCCAATATCAGATCTCATCGCCATCCTGAAAATGATTGCTGGATGAAGTATGTCATAGACAAGATTGCCTATGTGTGCGAGTGTGTGCGCGTCAGAGGCTTCTGGTGGCGTATGCAAGAATCTAATTATGATCAAAACTGAAAATGTCTAAGTTCAAGCAGGTAGATCCTCATCTAGCATTAGGAGTAATTTCAAGCTGAAACTGCTTAACCGTTTCTCAACAGTTCAAACAAAACACAAGAGATTTTAATGAGTGTCAGAGGCCAGAGAAGATCTGATAATCTCAATGAGATGAGAGAAGAAACCTTAAATGGATATTAATATCAAATCAGGACTTGAAGAGAGGGTGCAGCGTTGCGCGAAATGCTCAATCTGAGGATCTCAGGTCTGTCTCTACGCTGGCACTAATGTGAGCTGACCTCTGCGAGCCCTCTGTTAGGATCTAAAGAGACTCTGATTAATAATGGAGAAACGGTGTGGTCAAAGACGCCAGTCTCCCTGGGATGAGGCAGAAATGTCCCTCTGCGTCAGTCCCCCCCAAAAAACACAGCCGTCCTGGAGCCTCAGAGGGCCAATCTATAATTGATGACAGATCAAAAAACGAAGAAGGACACTGTGTAGGTCGTGCCATTTGAATGGCGGAATGTGCTGGAATGGGCCAAAAGGGGATTTTTCTTGTTAGTTTTGTTATAAGAAGTGAGAAAAAACAATTAATGAACACAGAAATAATGCACAAAATGCCAAAGGAAAAGGAAAAATCAGCAAAAAAATATCATTATTTGGGAATAAACAGAGCTTCCAAAAGCAGATAATAGCAACGATTGTAGCATGAAAAAATTACTGAAGTAGTTGAAGTACTTACAGCAGTAGTCAAACTGGGTAGAATGTGTAGACTTAGTCTCTCAAAGCACATCACTAGTCTCTCACGTATATTTCTAGTCTTTCACACAAATTCATTAGACTCTCACAGCACATTACTAGACTCAAACAATCTCTCACAGAGCATTAGACTCTCATGGGCTGCACTAGTTTCTCACAGACATTCATAGTTTCTTGCATGATGTTACTAGTCTCTCACAGACATTAATATATTGTTCTGCTGTGATTTTGTCCATTTCTTATTTAATCTCTTTCTAGGTTCAGTGACTGTAATGGTTTCTCAACAATAACTTTGTCATCAAGAATTTTCCAGAGATTTTCAGCCACTTGTAGATCAAGACTCTGCACTGGTAATTTGATCAATTGATTGTTTTGTTTTTTTTTTAGCTTCAAAAGTCCGTTTTATCAGTTGTGCTTTATTGTCCTCCATGGAAATTGTTGGCCAATTGGGTGTTGAAAGCAGGGATGTGTAGTGATATTTGGTTGGCCTTACACTAGACACCACGTCAACAGACAATAGACTGAAAGTGTACAGACAAGAAACCCGGAAGGGGAGGGAGAGATGCCAAGCCAGGCCCAGTAAAACAAACAAGAGAGGGAAGGAAGAGAAAGCCAGGGAGGGTCAGGAGGTTCAGGGACCCTGGCTGACAGGAAGGGCAGGGTTAAATGAACAGGGAGGATGGCAGGGGACAAGGGTGGAGCTGGAGGGATAATCCAGGGAGAGTCCAGTGGGTCAGGGCCTGCAGCAGGGGGCAAGGGGGGAGTTGGAGGGTCAGACCAGTGAAGAACAGGAGAGATGATCCAGGAAGGTAGGTTGGCCAAGGAAACAAATGGGCTGAAGGCCTGACTGGAGCTGGCAGGGCTGGAGGCCTGTGGGGAGAGGGGCAGGGTTGAAACCAGACTGGGACCAGCAGGACACAGAGCCTGGGCGCTTCGGCAGGGCAAACAGTTTAAGCAATGTCAGCAGGGCATGGAGCCAGACTGAGGCTGGTGGGGCAAGGAGCCTGGGTGGTGCAGGCTGGGGCCAGCAATGGCAGGCTCTCTTGGCTGGAGCTGATACTGGCGAGAGTTCTGGAACTGGAACTAACACTGGCATCCAAGGACTGTGGACTTGGCAGTCTGTAAGTGGAAGGGTTGGTGGACCAAGGAGAGGTAGGCCACTGTTCCCCTGGCTGTGATAGCTCACAAACTGCCAAAATGTTAGGATCCACAGCATTTCCATCTCCCAGACCTGAAGGGGGCTGTGGAGTCCTCTACGGGCCAGTTCGTACTGTCAGAGTTCAGGCGAGGTAAGGGATGAGGACTCAATTTGCAGGAAAATAAGATGGATATCTATTAATAAAATAAAACAAAAGACCAACAAAAACTACCCTGAGGGGGAAAACATTAACAAAGCAAGAATTGACTGAGTTGGGCTGGTAGGGCAGAATTAAACAGGCCAAGGCAAGACTGGATACTGAGATCACAGGGGAGAAAATTGCAACAAACTGGCAAAGGACGGCAACCACAAAGAAGTTTTAAACAAGAACAAATCAAGAAAAAACAGAATTAACCAATAATGGGACAACAACGAGGGAGGGACTAGACAATAGACAGGGGAGCACATCACACAAAAGAGACAAACACAGAAGCCATGTGCTCACATCAAACAGGACTGGAACACATAGTCAATAAGAATAATCATTAATCGTGTGTTTCACATGAAAC
This sequence comes from Danio kyathit, assembly GCA_903798195.1. Classification (NCBI taxonomy): domain Eukaryota; kingdom Metazoa; phylum Chordata; class Actinopteri; order Cypriniformes; family Danionidae; genus Danio; species Danio kyathit. The sequence goes on along the minus strand of LR812524.1, from coordinate 33,371,106 downwards.
AAAACACAAACCATGTGGCCACATGTAAACATGAGCCACGTGTTTCACACAATGCCAACACAAGACACAAGACTAAATGCAAAACACAAGCACACGATAGTGAATGTATACCTACCATAAGCTCACATATGCGGCATGCATGTTCAGATTACAGTGCCCACCGAGACTGAATCCAACTTTACTAAAGCTCTGGAATCCAACAGGATGCCGCAACAAACACAAGAACGAGAGCACAAGTCACCCGAGCCCACTCGAATTGTGCTCACCCTAATAAGAGACGAAAGTGTGCAAGTTTAGGCTGAGGACATCATTCATGACAAGACAGGACTAATGTCTGGACTCAGCCTTCAAAACAAGAATAAACAAGACACAAAGTGCATATGATTAAATAATGTTTGTATTTAGCTCTGTGGGCTTTTCACTGTTGATTAATCAGTTACAGACATTTAAGGCAAATTTGAAAATTTATGTATTGAAATACACTATGCCAAGGTTTTAGATAAGAGGTTTGGCAAAGTGGTATTTTACACTTCTGCTTGGTTATGGGCTGATGCAGGCAATATATGAGCTGGGCTGACCACAGTACAGTGGGAGGAAGGAGCTGGAGTCTTTTAACGGTCTTAAACTTCTAAAATTCACTTCTTGTGGACTTCATTGTTTCTCTTAGTAGAACTTCAGAATTTTAGCATTTGGAATCTTGTACTGTAACTTGGACTTTGATGCTGAGGACTTGCAACAGAGGTACCAGAGGTAGCCACCAGCTGATGTAAAGAATATTTGCATAATTTAAAGTTCAATTACAGAGGTCAAGATTTTGTATTCATTTACTATGCATTATATATTCAACATGCTTCTGCCAATGTCACATTTATTGCCATCCAGAGCATTAAGTTTTTTTTTTTGCTGAGATCTTATATAATGACGGGAGAGTCAGGCCACAGTGCAAAGTCATCTCCAGCACATCCCAAAGATTCTCAATTGGGTTAAGCTATGAACCCTGTAGTGACCAATCTATGTGTACAAATGATATATCATGCTCCTTAAAAAACCACTAAACCCTAGAGTCGAATAAATCTTGGCATTGTCATCCTGGAATAATCTCTGTGCCATCAGAAAGAAAAAAATCCCATTGATAGATTAACCTGCTCATTCAGTATTTATGCTGACCTCATTCTTTGGCCACATAACATTTTGAATCTACACCTGACCACTGCAGCCACCCCAGATCACAGCATTGACATCACAGCCTTGTATGGTAGGCACTGAGCATGATAGGTGCATCACTTCAGCCACTTTTCCTCTTACACTGATGAACCCATCACGGTGGAACAGAGTAAATCTTGACTCATCGGAACAAGTGACCTTTTCCATTATTCTAAATTCCTATCTACAAGCTTCCTAGCAAAATAAAGCATTTTATATTGTAGTTATTTTTATGATTTATTTTCACCAGATTAAACATCACTAAACTTTTTTTCGACCACATTTCTCCTCAAAGGTGACTTCCCATTATCCTTCCAGATTTAATTAGATTAGACCCATCTGAATTAGACCCATCTGAAACAGACTAAACAGACTTCCACAACTACAAAATGTCTTCAGGCATTATTGTCAAACAAATGAAAAAGCTACATATATAGTGTGTGCATGTGTGAAAATCTCCCCTTCCTTTGTGTCTTCAAGACACATGGCACAAACCAGTGGGGTGAGTTTGAGGCTGGTTGTTCACCTGATGGTGACAACAGGGGCAAATGTGATTAAGTTAATCTCTGATCAAAGGCGATGCCGATATTGTCTTTCCTCAATGAAAGATAAAGGTGAAGGAAGAACAAAGCAGTTCCTGTGTGGGTGGAAACTATGATAATGTTGTCCTGTTTATTCTTTACCAAAGGAGGCTTTCACCTTGAATGTCAGTTTTTGTTGTCTGTAATAAAACTTGATCCAAATCAAGTGAAGCCTTTTCATGTTATGGAAATCAATGTTCCTGTCTGGACCAGTTTTCACTATACTGTAGAAGGAAAATAATGTTGTCCAAATTCAAGGGTCTGTCATTTGCTTAAAAAACAACCACTGTCTCTGCACCCCTTTACCTGAATTCTCTACTTCATGGCTTGTGTGACCACCAGGACTCTGTGTTCTGCTACAGAACATTGCTTTGTGTTTCCATCCCATAAAGACACAAAATCGATAACAACTTTCATCACCCCTAGTGGAATAACCTGCTCAAGTCTATGCAGCTGTCTCATGGCATTGTAAAGAAATGTCTGAAGACGCTTCACTTTTTTTTTTTTTTGGTAACAGGCTAATTTTACCTAAAAGTCACCTACAATTAAGTTGAGTTTTACAATTTTTTTCATCTTTTCAGCCAATCTACAGGATCTAGCAGAGCACTTTTACCACCATTAGCATCTCGCTCCCAATAAATAAATAGTTTCAACTAGTTTTGAACATCAGTTGTTACATCATGTACTAAGACAGAAAAGTTGTTGTTTTCTAGGTCAAAATGACTCGGGACTACACTCTCACTTTTGTGAAATGATCTAGTGTGAAATTTGCTGTCGTACATGGCTCCAGCAGGCACAATGATATAATTGCACCTGCTGTAGCCATGGTACGGAAGGAGATTTGATTAATTATTATGCCCTATCAACCTAGAAAATAGCAACTTTTCATTTTTGTCAGTCTAAGTACACAATATAACAACAGAAGAGTTACACTTTAAATAGGAAAATTATCAAATAATAATAATCAAACTCTCTTTTAAATTTTTGAGTGAGATGCTAATGGTCTAATTAATTCAATGATTTATGCTAAACTAAGCTAAAAATGCTTCTGGCAGACCCAGAGATTGACTGAATGGATTCAGAAATGGTAAAAATCAACTGTTTAACTTTGGATAACTCTAGATTTATTGATGCATAACAATTCTCACATGTACAGTACATGTAAGTCTCATGTAGTGCTTTTAAATATGCAGTTGCTGCAGTTCAAACCAAGCATCAGAATGGGGAAGAAAGGTTATTTAAGTGACTTTGAACGTAGCATGACTGTTGGTGCCAGACAGGCTGGTCTAAGTATTTCAGAAACTTCTGATCTAGTGGGATTTTTTTTTTATGCACAACCATCTCTAGGCTTTACAGAGAATGGTCAGAAAAGAGAAAATATCCAGTGAGTGGCAGTTCTGTGGGGCACAAAGGCCTTGTTGATGCCATAGGTCAGAGGAGAAGGGCCAGACTGCTTCAAGCTGATAACCACTCGTTACAACCGAGTCAACATCTCAGACTGTTTCTTGAACATGACAATGAGTTTACTGTATTCAAATGGCCTCCACAGTCACCAGAACTCAATCCAATAGAGCACCTTTGGGATGTGGTGGACAGGTGATGCGCATCATGGATGTGCAGCCAACAAATCTGCAGCAACTGCGTGATGCTATCATGTCAATATGGACCAAAATCTCTGAGGAATATTTCCAGTACCTTGTTTAATCTATGCCACGACAGTTCTGAAGGCAAAAGAGGGTCCAACTGATCACACTTGTAACACCATTAGTCATTCTTTCAAATCTGATGTCATGATTCATTGTCAATCATTGTTTCAGAACACAAGATCATTGAGATATGTACTGAGGATATTTGCTTTAATCACCAAAACACAACTATAAGATCTTTTTTCAACTTACTTTAGTACTTTTAACAATCAGTTCATTCAATAGCAAACAATACAAGGTACAGGTTTCAAATCGCCCTCAGTGCTGAATTAATGTTATTGTACTGTAAAACCATACACAGCCATCACAGCAAATGTTACACGTTCAGACAAACTGAGCAAAAAATAAATAAAAAATATAAAACACAAAAATTTAATAAAAGAACCCATATAGAAATCTGAGATATAGCAATTTATACAACAGTTCTGTCTGGTTCTTGAATCTGACTGGTTGATAGCTGTGCGATATTCTGCCAGGAACAGCACTCGTCTAGCCTCTTCACCCTTGTGTATTACTCCACCCCACATATAGCAACAAGGAAAGGACACGCTACAGTTTGACAAATATTGCTGATATTGTTTGGCAACATAATGTACTTTTAAAGCTTTTTAAGTTGAGAATGTAGTTGTTTAGATTGCAACTATGCAGTTTTTTTTATAAGGATAGTGCCTATTTTAAATATTTATAATTTCTAAGAGACAGCGCGTTGGCGTTCATTAGCCTGTCATACTGAGCAAAGACGGTCGACGTTGTCAATTTACGAGATGGCGACAGAGACTGCATAATAAGCACCTATGCTGTATTCATACCAGACGCGAAGGAAGCATGAAGCGTGAATGCTTTACATTTTAAGTCAATGGAAAGACGCAAATAGACATCCTGCGGTGCGAATGACGGAATTTGCACAAATGAAGCAGAATGTTTTTCACGATTGACGCACTTAATGCACGTATCGCGCATTTCACGCAAATTTCTTGAGTTGGAAAATCTGAACGTCAGCGGACATTCGCGCCACATTAACCAATCAGGAGCTTTCTCTTGTAGGGGGGTGTGATTATGACGTAGCACCTGTTGTTGGTGTCCCGGGGGAAAAATCCCCCTGCCGACAGCGGACAACAGTTAATCAACACTGGGCTTGGCTCAGTCTGAAGCAACACTGAAGCTCCATCATCTAGGCACAGTTTCTGGTGGAATTGATGAACTCACAAAGCTGATCTAGTGGACTCAGACTTGGCTCCAAACGAATCAGCGCTGTTTTTCCATCCTTTATAAAGCACATAAACCACAGCTATTCCCCCAATAAAATCCATGTTAGCCATTTAGCAATGAAGCTAGAGTCACCGGGCAGACAGAAGCCCACCTATGACGTGAATTCATGTCCATTGCTCAGCGAATTTGACGCGTGAATAAAGCGAATTTGCCGCACAAATGAAGTGAGTTAACTCAAAATGTTCATTTAAGTGTCTATTTAAGCACAAATAGCTCAATTTATTTGTGCGTTCCACGTCTGGTGTGAACAGCATTAGAGCAGGAAAAGTACAGCATAATTTCTAACTACAGCTGATCAAATACTTATTAACAGGTAGATAATATCTATGTTGATCTCTCTCTTTGTATATTATAGTGCTGTAGTTATGCCATATAATTGTAGTGTATTGAGTGTGAGATGGGGCTCACATATTAGGAATGTGTGTTGTGTTGGCAGAAAGAAAGAAGAAATGCCCGCATGTGTTTAGCGTTTTTCCTTATCGCAAAAACAACAGTAATCTGGTAGTGATTGCGCTGCTTTTTTTCAAAGTTAATTATTGTGATCTCCCCAGTGCAACAGAGAAATACTGTAGACTGTAATACTGTAGGGAGATATCTCTGTAGATTGATGGCATTTCATGCCGTTCAGCCTTATAATCTTAAAATGTGAGCAAAATCATCTGTTTTGTCATCACTTTAGATATTACACTAGAGAATCATTTTAGCAGATGTGAATGAATGGCGGAATAAAGTAGTTCCTCATGCAAAAGGATTAATAAACTCTCCGTGTTTGATTTGCTTTTTTATACACACGATTATGCCATCAATATGCTGTTGTATAAACGCAATATCACACTCGTATGGCTGTATATCGTCACTGGTGAGACCCCTAAGGTACCCAACGCACACCTCCCACCAGACCAATATGTTCCATGTATGACATATTTTATATATGCAAAATCCAAATATGTATATCACATTTGTAATTTGGCATATTTTCCATGTTGGATATTTCTATATGGGTACAAATCAAGTAATTTAAATACACAAGCGAAAAAAAAAAACTATGTACTGTACTGAACTGTTATTGTAATTTAGCTTTGCAAGTTCTACTTACTGTATATGATATATAATTATGATAATTGGTAATTGGTATTTCTTGATTGAAAGTTCTTGCAAGCAATTTGTAACCTACAAATTGATCAGACAATAATCAGACAAGTTGAAAATCTATTGACATATGAGTCATTGATTAAACATTAAGATCAGTTGATTAAATGACAGACAAATGTATTAAAGTAAATGACAAATGATGCAAATGAAAAGTTTGATAGTGATAGCAGTATGATAGGCAGTTACTGTGAATGAAACATTTATTTAGATGAAATGCTTATTTTGTGCCTTAAAAAATGATATTTTTGTGATTATGTGTACTGTACTAACACAATGATGTTTTGAAACTTTTGATGATCTGTTGTGATAAGTACTGAGTTTGGAAAATGTACCTATTGCTTGTAAAAATTGTGCAGCCTGAACTCACAAGGAAACATAACTATTTCACGTTTTGTCATTTTAGTGGCTAATTGATTAATCGTTCAGTGCAGTCATACGAAAATGTACGATTTTAAAACTGACATTGGGGGATAAGCAAACCATACATAAGATCTTACAGATTTATACGAATTAGCCACCAAATCAAAAAGTTACGAATTGCCATGAGATTGTTGAAATTGTGCCAAACCAATAAAAAAAACTGCAAGCAGATTATTTTAATTGTCTTCACTTAATATTTTATTTCAAATAACATTTTTTTTTTAAATATTTTCATTTTTATCAACGATAATAAAGCATAAACAGAGATAATAAAGTTTAAAGAAGGTGTGACAACCATTTTACGACCCATTATTTTTTTCATTGTTTGTCTTTCACAAAGCGTCCATGTGTGTCTTTGTGTGCTCCTGTAAGCTTTAACTCAACCTTATGGAGAAAGATTATTGTCTGATAGAGGTGTTGATCAAACATGTCTAGACCTAAGTATATACTCGGGTGTCTTCTTTCAAGCCTGAAAGCATGTCATACTCTAAACATGCTTTATCTTTCACACTCATCTCTTTTCTTCCTCGTGAGCTCCCTCAGGGGCCGCATGCTGACACAGGAGCCGTCCAATGCTGGAGGAACATCTTTCACTCACAAACTGAACTTAAATTAGTCTGAATGACTTCAAATTACCATATGAAAGCTTAAAAAAAACATTTGTTCTGTTGTAGGAAAGCATTTTAGGACAAAGAAAATTTGATTATGAAGTAGTTTAATGCTCTCATAAAGTATTGAAACTTTGACAGAGTTTGTATGTTTCTATGTGTAACAGTGATGAACGCAGTTATTTTTCCCAATAAATTGCTGTTTTGAATTATATATTTTTCTCAATAAAGTTACATATCTGGACGTGGAAACCATGGTATAAAAATCTTCCTAATGAAATTCATTGTTTGGTCTTTTGGTGGTCATTAAAACACAACAGTATGATCTATTTCAACGTTGTACTTTTAACAATCATTTCATTCAGTAGTAAACAATACAAGATGCAGGTGTCAAATCACCCTCGGTGCCGAATTAACGTTTTTGTGCTGTAAAACTGTATACACAGCCATCACAGCAAACATTACACTTATGTTCAGACAAACTAACAAAAGCTATAATTAAAAAAAAAGGTTTATACAACATGAAATCATGATCAAAGAACCCATATATACCCATATATATAATATATAAAGTAGTCAACATTTGAAGATGTCCAAAAAATATTTTTAAAATGTATACTGTAAGACAATAATGGGTGTTGATCAACAGATTTAGGATGAAAGGTTTTAATCTACTTCAAATGTGTAAATATATTGTAAATTTAGCCATTTTTGTTATATTTTGCAGTGTATGTTGCATGTATGACATATATGTATTTATATATGTGAAATCCAAATCTTAACTTGTATGTCATATCTGTAAGTTGCATATATTGACATTTTTCAGATTTCTATATAGGAAAACATTAAGTTATTTACATATGCAAGCAGAAAAAAAAAATTACTGTTCTGTAATATAATTTTATTTATGCATCTAATTGTGATCATCGGGTAAAAATAATTAGTGAACAATGTTATTTTTCCCAAATATATTGCTGTTTTGAGCTATATTTTTTCTTAATACAGTTATATATCTGAACGTGGAAACCATGCATAAACGGTATAAAAAGTTTCTTAATAAAATTTATTGTTTAGTTTTGAAAAAACAAACATTTTATGACAAAACTAATTTTATTTATTGAAAAGCGACAGATTTAGTTTTAAACATGCATGCACCTTAAAATATGAAGATTATTTAATATAGCTTTTTAATGAATCCATTCAAGTGTAAATTATATCACAATTTAAACAAAAGAAACTAATGCATAATATAACATGAGCCTAATAGGCACAACATAATGTCAACCAAAGTGCACATGTATTTTTGGTCACATAAAAATGGGTGACGCTTTATTTTAATATGTCATATTAAGTCTATTTCGAGTAATATTCATTAATTAGATGTATCTACTGTACACTGTTAACAATTTCCTGTAGAATCTACAGTAACTTACTGGCAGCAGTACATAAGTAACTTACTGTAAATTACAGCAAAAGTACTGTATTTACATTAACAGCACCATGTATCTTGTTGTACATGTTTTTACAGTATTGTATATCTTTACTCTGAAAGCAAATACAGTCATTTTCAAAATGCAACTTTAAAATAAAGTAACACACTTCATAACAGTGTTAATTTTAAAAGCAATTTTTGATTTAGTTTTAGTCTTTGTCTTTTGACTAAAATTCCATTTTAGTTTTAGTCATATTTTACTCTTCTGAATCATATTAGTTTTAATCTAGTTTTAGTCGACTAAATTTCATAAGATTTTTGTCAAATCTACTCTAAATTTAATTGCCTAAAATATATTTGATTTAGGGCACCCAGGCAGTTGCGCAGTAGGTAGTGCTGTTGCCTCACAGAAAAAAGGTCTCTGGTTCGAACCTCGGCTGGGTCAGTTGGCGTTTCTGTGTGGAGTTTGCATGTTCTCTCTGCGTTCGCGTGGTTTTCCTCCAGTGGCTCCGGTTTCCCCCATAGTCCAAAGACATGAGGTACAGGTGAATTGGGTAGGCTAAATTGTTCGTAGTGTATGAGTGTGAATGAGTGTGTGTGGATGTTTCCCAGAGATGGGTTGCGGCTGGAAGGGCATCCGCTGTGTAAAAACGTGCTGGATAAGTTTGCGGTTCATTACGATGTGGCGACCCCGGGTTAATAAAGGGACTAAGCCGAAAAAAAATGAATGAATGATATTTAATTTAAATGTAATTGAATTAAAATATTGTAAACAATTGTTACACAAACTCTTCTAACTTAAAATTAAATAAAACAGTCTTATTAAATGTGGAATATAGCTTTTGCATTAAAGACAAAAAAAGATTATTCATTTATATCATAAGTAATATGTAAAATTATGTGTCAATCCACATGTAAGAACGCTTCGGTTACTGTAGTAACCCTCGTTCCCCGAGGGGGTGGGGGGGGATGCTATGTGGAAACTTCCACTATGGGGATTTCATCATAATCCAATCATCTGAAAGAGTATACAATCGGGCCAATGAAATGCCATTGAGTTGGCAGCGTCAGCATGCACAACTGACGCTACTTACAATTAATCTTGTATATAAGCGCTGCACGTGCCAAGCTGAGGCATCCTTTTCTAGCTGAAGAGCCTTTCACGGCTAACAGCTAAGGGGCAATCATTGTGGCGAAGGAACATAGCAGTTCTGTTGCCCCCCCTCTGGGAACGAGGGTTACTTTAGTAACTGGAGCATTCCCCTTCAAGAGGAAACGTCAATGCTATGTGGAAACTTCCACTATGGGGAAATCTATGGAAAACGCCACAATGATTGAACCTTATCTTGCCCCTGATGAGAGGTTATGCCGAGCCAGGAGCGTGAGCGCTCTTGCATCATCAGAGGCGCAGCCTTCCAACGTGTTCCCTGGCCCTTACTTATCACACTTATTAAGAAGTTTTACAGATTGCACCTAGTTAAACTCAGGAATTTTAAATACCTGAGAAGGGGAGTGCTCATATGAAAACATGGTTAGTGGGGAGGGAAGACATGAGCCTGCCTAAGAGGGGGGACTACATCATGGCTGAGTGAGCATATAGGATCGCCAGCGGGGATCGCACATAGCAGGCACCTATACCCAGAAAGCGGGCTGACCAGCAGGCATGCCAACAACGTAACGGGCCATTACCTGACTCCTCCGCTGAGTCAGATGCTGGGGGCCTCGGAGGAACTCTGCAGGGTTCGCCAAGTGGGGAACTCAACTGACAGCGAGAAAGCGCAAGTATCTCTGTGTTAGAGAGAAAGGCGCAGCAAGCACTTTACAACACCTAACCAAATTTCATCATTCACCAGGGTTTCCCAGCACACGCGAGGAAATCGGCTCCACTCAAGATTAAAAAATATTGCAAATGTATTAGGTGTCGCCCAGCCCGCAGCTCTACAGTGTCTGTTAGAGAGGCGCCATGTGCTAACGCCCAAAAGCATGCGCGCTCCGAGTGGAGTGCACTCTCACTCCAGGGGGACACGGCTCGCCCGGGCTCTTAGCGAGGGGGGTGGCATAGACTGTTCAGTGGGTATGTTCCAACTTCTGTTTAGATACGGCATTTCCTTTCTACCAATCACCGTAACAGATAAATTGCTGCTCAGCGATAAAGAAGCTGGGGCTGCCTCCTCCTTGCAGGTTCACTTTGTAGCTAAAAAGAACGCTGTAGGAACCTAGGGCACCTAGGTTGGCCGGGGTCTCAGGAAAAATATGAGAGTGGGCCGGCCCAAATGCTGGCACATTTTGCTGACCAAAAATTCCTCCAGATACCCACCCATTTGACCGATGCCAACGTAAACAGCAGAGCTGTCTACCTGGACAGAAATCTTAAAGATACCGAGTCGAGTAATTGAGCAGACCTCTCCTAAGACAGATCTTCAGGTGGGTATGGGAGGGGAACAGGATATAATTAATATCCATGTCCCGCGCCTCTGGGAACTGGATGATGAGACGATGCTTTCCCTGTGCGCTGCCATCGCCGCGTCCTCAGAGCGGGGATGATCGTAACGCCAACCCCTCATTGCGGAGGGGACAGCCTTAGCTCCACCCAACTGAAGGAGGATAGCATCACACTGATCTGGCATGTTCGGGGTCCTTCTCGGGGAAAAGTACACCACACAGTGAATAGACTCCACTCCAGGGAGTAGGCATGCCTCGTAGAGGGTGCTCTAGCCTGAGTGGCGACGTTAACCACCTAATTGGTAGGTCACCTAAGTCCTCCGCACTCCATCTATGGACTATGCGTGAGGTTCCATAGATCTGGGCGCTGGTGCCGAATGGTGCCTGTCCCAGAGAAGAAGCTTCAGAGGCTAAGGGCGGGGCGACACAGCAGAGTGACAGTCAATGCGCATCTTGGGACCCGATCGTGAAGCCAATGCTGAAGCAGTCTCATATGTAGCACCCGAGCGGCGAGACAGCGGCTGCGGGTGCCATGTGCTTCAGGAACATCTGAAATAATATCAGTGGGACCACAGTTTCTCTGTCGAAATCTCTCAGACAGGTCAGCATCAGCTAGGCACGCTTTTGGGGGAGGCGCGCCATCATGGTGATCCAGTCAAGCTCCAACCAGAGAAAAGAGATGCTCTGCATGGGGGCGAGCTTGCTTTTTTCTCGGTTGACCTGTTGCCCCAATAGGTCAAGGTGCCGAAGCACCCTGTCTCTGTGCGAATTCAATTGATCCCGCGAGAGCGCTAAAATCAGCCTGTCAAGATAATTGAGTATGTGGATGCCCCTGGGCCGAAGGGGCACTAGGGCACCCTCCACAAGCTTGGTAAAAACCCGCGGAGACAGAGAGAGCCTTAAGGGGAGGATTTGTACTGCCATGCTCGACCTTCAAACGTAAACCACAGAAACTGGGGGTGGCGTGGACGTATGGAGACATGAAGTACGCGTCCTGCAGGTCTATTGCTGCAGACCAATCCCCAGGACGAATGCACCGGAGGATGCGCTTCTGTGTAAGCATTCTAAACGGCAGCTTGTGAAGACAGCGGTTTAAAACGGGCAGATCTAGGATTGTAGCCAACCACTCTTTTTGGGTACGATGAAGTATGGGCTGTAAAACCTGCTCTCCATCTCAGCTGGAGAGACTGGCTCGATTGCATCCTTCACCAAGGGGGACAGCAATCTCTTCTCGTAAGACAGGGCTGGGCACAGGGCTGGCCCTGGAGAAATACACGCCCATGAACTTGGGAGGCCGTTTCACGAATTGAATAGCGTAGCCGAGTCTGATCGTGCAAAATGAGCCACTGCGACAGGCTGGCCCGCGCTAACCAGGCAGGCAGAGCCCTTGCTAGTGGCATCATCGGCACGATCACTGACGTAGCAGCGGTGGGATATCGGGAAGTGGGAGGGCTGATCCGGGGATTGATGGGGTCCTGCGGAAGAGCAAGAGGTGGGAGATTCACTCTCACCTTGCACCCAGGCTCCGAAGGAGGGGTTGGAAGTGTGAGAGAAGGGAGACCCTCCTCCCACAACCCGTGAGCCACTGGCGAAGTGCACCGATCCTGCGAGCTGGAAGGCATAGCGTCCTAGACAGGCAGTGTGGATGGTTCAGCGGAGGGAGTGGTCTTACGTTTCCGCCAATAGATGACTCTGCCCATCGCATCCGACTGCACTGCCGTGAATTCCTGGGTGAATTCACTGACGGTGTCACTGAACAGGCCAGCCTGGGATATGGGCGAGTTAAGAAAGCGAACTTTGTCAACTTCGCGCATATCTGCCATGTTTAGCCAGAGGTGGCGCTCCTGGACCACTAATGTGGCCATCGTCCTTCCCAGGGCACATGCAGCGGACTTGTGGTCCATAGAGCACAGTCGGTTGTGGTGCGGGGCTCGTGAAACAAGCCTGGGTCGGAACCACCTACGTGCAGCTGGGCCAGCGCCTGCACTTGGTAGCGCTGGTAGGTGGCCATAGTGTGCAGGGCGGAAGCAACCTGGCCCGCGGCTGTGTGGGCTCTGGCTCCGAGGGAGGCAAATAACCTACACGCCTTGGATGGGAGACGCTAAGGCACTCTCAATCTGGGGAATCGACTCGTACCTCCTGGCTGCTCCACCATCAAGTGTGGTGAGGGTGGAGGTGCACACAGATCAACAAGAGAAAGGTGCCCTCCAAGACTGCGTGAGCCTACTGTGCACTTCCGGGAAGAAGGAGACGGAAGGCTTAGAAGGTCTTGCCTTCTTTACATCCTCCACATAACACCCATCTAGTTGGTCCGGCCGCGGGGCTGGGGGATAAACCATCTCCAGGCCCACGGCCGAAGCAGCCCGGGTAAGCACAGTTATCATGTCTGCTTCTAGAACCGACGCCGCGCTCGCTACCCCGGAGGGAGGGAGCGGGTTCGAATCCTCATCAAATCAAATCACTTTTATTGTCACATCATCAGCAGCACGTGTGCTATGATGAGTGAAAAGCTTAGGTGCTGGCTCCAGACAGTGCAAAATACAACGACAGTGCAAAATACAGACAGAGCAAAATACAGACAGTGCAAAATACAACATACTCACAAAAAAGAAGACAATGTGAAATTGGCAGTGTTGTCAGCAATATGTACGATGGATAGGTGTACACATAGTTGTAGGCAGTATTGTTTTAAGTATGGATTGGTTAAAGTGCAGTGCATGCTACATCTTGATGATGTGCAGTGTGGGGTATGGAGGACTTTGTGTGGGGTGTGTTAAGTGTTCATCAGCCTGATAGTCTGAGGGAAGAAACTTTCCTTCAGTCGGCTGGTGCGTGACCCGATGCTGCGGAACTGTCTGCCTGAGGGTAGCAGAGAGAAAAGTCTATGGCTTGGGTGGCTGGAGTCGCTGATGATTCTCTTGGCTTTCCTCATGCACCTCCTGGTGTAGATGTCCTGGGGGAAGGGAAGCTCACCTCCTACTACGCGTCCAGCAGGTCGCACAATCTTAAGACCAAGACCTTTGCGATTACTGCTGGTGCTGTTTCCGTACCAGGTGGTAATGCAGCCAGTCAGGATGCTCTCCACAGTGCAGGTGTAGAACGAGCGGAGGATGTGGGGGCTCATTCCAAACCTCCTGAGACGCCTGAGGAAGAAGAGGCGTTGTTGTGCCTTCCTCAGCACTGCGTCTGTGTGAGCAGTCCATGTCAGATCCTCAGCGATGTGTACTCCAAGAAACTTGAAAGTGCCGACTCTCTCCACTGGCGTCCCGTTTATGGTGATGGGAGTGTGTTCTTTCTTCTCTCTCCTGAAATCCACCACCAGCTCCTTGGTTTTGCTGATGTTGAGTGAGAGGTGGTTTTCCTGACACCACTGCGTCAGAGTGTGCACCTCCTCTCTGTAGGCCATCTCATCTTTATCGGTGATTAGGCCCACCACCGTTGTGTCATCAGTAAATTTAACGATGACGTTGGAGCTGTGTTTGGATGTACAGTCATGTGTGTACAGGGAGTATAGGAGGGGGCTGAGAACACAGCCCTGTGGAGCACCAGTGTTGAGGATCAGTGTGGATGAGGTGATATTGTTCATTCTGACCACCTGGTGTCTGCTTGACAGGAAGTCCAGGATCCAGTTGCACAGAGAGCTGTGTAGGCCCAGAGCCTGGAGCTTCACCACCAGCTTGGCAGGCACTATGGTGTTGAATGCTGAGCTGTAGTCCACAAACAGCATTCTCACATATGTGTTTTTGTTTTCCAGGTGAGACAGAGCAATGTGCAAGGTGAAAGCAATTGCATCATCAGTGGAGCGGTTGTTTCTGTATGCAAATTGCAGAGGGTCAGTGTTAGCAGGCAGTACAGAGCAGATGTGGTTTTTAATCAGCTTCTCAAAGCACTTGCTGAAGATGGGTGTCAGTGCAACCGGACGCCAGTCATTCAAGCATGTGGTTTTAGCTGATTTCAGTATTGGCACAATAGTAATTGTCTTAAAGCATGTGGGAACCACTGACCGAGAGAGCGAGAGGTTAAAGATGTCCGTGAAAACCCCCGCTAGCTGGTATGCGCATGCTTTAAGTACACGTCCAGGGATGCCATCTGGGCCCGTAGCTTTTCGGATGTTCACGCGATGGAAAGATCTCATTACATCCGCTACAGAAACAGAGAGTGTGCTGGCGGTTTCTGTATCGGCCGCGGGAGCGCGTTGTGTTTGTGCGCTGTCCTGGGCTTCAAAGCGGGCGTAGAACGAGTTGAGCTCGTCTGGGAGAGACGCAGCAATGCTCACAGTGGCGAATTTGTTACTTTTAAAGTCCGTTATGTAATTAAGTACCGGCCACATGCTCCTCGCATTATTGGTGTTAAATTGACCCTCTACCTTGTCTTAGTATTGACGGTTTGCTGCTTTGATCGTTTTTCTGAGGTTGTAGTTTGCTTGATTTTGTTCCTCAACATTTCTGGATTTATAGGCGGAGGTTCGCACTGATAGGGCTGTTCGAACTTCGCAATTGATTCATGGTTTTTGGTTGGGGTAGATACGGACAGTTTTTGTTGGGACCACGTCTTCTATACACTTTCTGATGAAGCACGTAATGGTGTCTGAGTACACTTCGATGTCATCATCAGAAGCTGCCCAGAACATCTCCCAGTCAATGTCATCAAAACAGTCTTGAAGTATGGAATCCGATTGGTCCGACCAGCTCTGAAACGTCCTGAGGGTGGGTGGTTCCCGTTTCAGTTTCTGCCTGTAAGCAGGCAAGAGCAGAACAGAAGAGTGATCTGATTTGCCAAATGGTGGGCGGGGGAGGGATTTGTAAGCATCCCGGAACGGAGAGTAGCAATGGTCCAAAATACGATCACCACGCGTGTTTGTGGTGATATGTTGAAAGTATTTTGAAGCAATTTTCCTGGGATTGGCGTTGTTAAAGTCCCCTGTAACAATAAAAGCTGCCTTCGGTGAGCAGTTTCCTGCTTGTTTATGCTCTCATATAGTTCCCTGAGCGCCTGCTCTGTGTTGGCTTGAGGGGGGATGTAAACACCCGTGATGATGACCGCTGTGAATTCCCTTGGTAGCCAGTATGGTCGACAGCAAAGCATAAGGTATTTCAGATCAGGAAAACAAAAAGATCTAACGGAGTGTATGTTTCTCTCATCACATCATAGGTTGTTAATAAAGAAAAAAAACACCTCCTCCTTTGCTTTTCCCTGTGAGTTCTTTCGTTCTATCCGAGCAGTGCACGAAGAACCCCGAAAGTTCAGCAGCTGTGTCTGGTATCTCCGCAGATAGCCAGGTTTCTTTAAGACAGATAATGCAGCAGTTTCTTGTTTCCCGTTGGAAGGAAATGCGCACCCGTAGCTCGCAAAGTTTGTTGTCCAGTGACTGAACGTTAGCCAGCAGAATGGTGAGGAGCGGAGGTCGAAATCCACGGTGTCTTAGTCTGACCAGGACGCTGGCTCTCTTTCCTCTATTCCAGCTGCGTTTGCGTTGTTGCCTCGGTTGTGTGACCCAGACAAAGGCCTCTGTTGCTGTGTTTGTAAACAGAGCGTTGTTAAAGAACTCAAAGTCCGGTCTTTGGTGTGCGACGAGGGAGCCAATTTCCCGAAGTGTGTGTCTGTCGTACGCAATAAGAGTGTGTACATCCAGCACGAAAAGCAACAAAAATACAAGTAAAACACACAAAACACAACTAAGTTTACTGGGAGCTTGCAACACGGCGGCCATGCTCGGCGCCATCTTGGATGTACATCAGACATTGACAGCTGTCCTCCGATGCAGCTATGGACATCTGAGCCTTGGTGTCATTAAGTGAGAGGACGACCATCCGAGGACCTCTTCTCTCACTTGAAGCTTGGATGGAGCGCGTGGAGGAGTGAGAGGTCCGCAAGCCCGAGGGTGGGGGATTTACTCCCACTGTAACTCTCAGATCTGCCCGAGTGCCAACCGCAGAGCAGGGGACAACTGGGGTGGGTGGCCCTTTTTGCCAGAGCGAGCCGCGATCTTAACTGCGCAACAGACATGCCACCGCAACAGACATGCCACCTCGTGCCCATCATCCGGGGACAGGAAACCACCACATCCAGAAATGCACAGATAGAGCGACGTCTTGAAAAAGATGCGCTGCACAACCATGTGGCTCTTTCACGAAATTTGCAACAATACAAACAGCTCTGGAGGACCGGACCCAAAGAACAACAGGCAGGGGAGAAACCCAGCTCGACCGTCTGCCGCTGCGTATCGCACACTCTGTACCGGGAGAAGCAGCCCGCTTTCTCGCTCTCTTTCTGTCGTAATAGTCAGAGAAACCATCACATGACTCTCTCAGAAGCTTCGTGAAAGGATCTGAAATGAAAAGGATGCCTCATCTTGGCTCATGCAGCACTTATATACAAGATTAATTGTAAGTAGCACCAGCTGTGCATGCTGACACTGCCAACTCATTGGCATTTTAAGAGTTCCCACTTAGATATGCTTAGCGTTTATAGCAGGTTTGGCATGCTGTCCCGGGAGAGAGCCCTGAGCTCGGAGATACTTGAGCCCAAGGCTCCCGCCCAGTCAATAAGCATATAAAGGGATCCGAGATCAGGTAGGTCTCGAGAGCCCCCCTAGTAAAGGGAGGAAAAGGAGGAGATGGGGTGGAAGGGGGGATTCTTCCTAAACGAAGATAGAGCAGTAGGGAGAAATCGATCCATTTATAGTAAGCTTGGATCACTCTGATTGGATTATTACTGATTACAGATGAGCAGCCAGACGTGCTCAATCATATCACGTGCTCCTCTCGAAATTAGTTTGTGAAACTTCACTTCAAGAGTTCCCACTTAGATATGCTTAGCGTTTATAGCAGGTTTGGCTTGCTGTCCCGGGAGAGAGCCCTGAGCTCGGAGATACTTGAGCCCAAGGCTCCCGCCCAGTCAATAAGCATATAAGGGGATCCGAGATGAGGTAGGTCTCGAGAGCCCCACAAAATGCTTATTAACTCAGGACAGCAGCCGCGTATTTCAAAGAAACTCCCCCCAAAAAGCTAGAAAGTTTACTATATCCAGCTGCTGGATATAGTGATTTAGAAAAGAAGCATAGGGAGCTCCTGCGGGAGCAAAGGGTGAAACAGACTCCTGCAGGAGCCCGAGCAGGGAAGGGGGGGTTGGAGGGGGCCAAAAGGGGTTGGTGGGGTTGACTCTTTAAAGAGTCAAAGGCTCGAGGAACACTCCTGATGGAGATGGAGCTGGGAAGTGACAGCGCTATTTATAAATATATATGTATATATGAGGGTATATAAATATATATATATATATATATATATATATATATATATATATATATATATATATATATATATATATATATATATATAAAGGGGTAATCTAAGGCCTGGATGGGCAATTAGGAGACTTCTGAGAGTCGAATAAGGGTTTTAACTCCTGCGGGAGTTAGGGCAGCAATTCTTGTTTTTGCCGTCTCCAACAAAAATCGTGAAGTGGGATTTGGGCGGTAGAGATTCCTGTTGGAGCGTGAGTGGCAAGTTTGGCGCAGACTCCTGCGGGAGTCAATGCTCGAGGAACACTCCTGCTGGAGAAAGAGCGGGGAGTGACAGCGCTCTATATAAATATATATCTATAAACATGAGTCTATAGATATATAGGGGGGTGGTTGCAATGAGATGACCCCTGCAGGGGTCGGAGCCCGAGGGACAGGGCTAGATGGCCGACTCTAATAGGAGTCTGGGAAAAGAGGATTTGGACGGTGAAGACTCCTGTTAGAGGGTGACGGGCAGGTTAGGTGCTCGAGGAACACTCCGTAAGGAGTGACAGCGCTATATATAAATATATATTTATGTACATGCGTATATATATATATATATATATATATATATATATATATATATATATATATTATATATATATATATATATATATATATAAAATGAAAGTTGCTAAGGCCAGGGGGGGCAGTGAGATTACTCCTGCGGGAGTCGAAGCTCGGAGTAAAACTCCTGTGGGAGTCAGAGCCTTAGGGGGGACAGGGTCCGGCAGGAGTCGGGAAAGGGGAGGGGGCAGTGAAGACTCCTACGGAAACTGCCGGGGTGGCGGGGTGACAATGGGGGCTTGGAGGACTCTCCAGTTAGCTGTGTGGCAGGGGGAGAAGGCTGAGTATTATTCAATCTGAAAGGAAGTACAAGAAGAGAAGATGGCTGGGTCATGCCATCTGGGTTTCTTTGGGGTGCCTTTGGCTAAGACGTATGTACGTCTTGGAGGCATCGGATGACCACCTTCCCAGGGTCTGGATTTGTTGTTGTGAAAGCCTGGTTTGTGCTTCTGTGGTGGCTGCCCCTATTCTGAAACAGAGTATTTACAGGAATCAAAAAGTGAGTTTCAATACATTAAATACCTTATTCAAGGCTCCTTCCATACATTATAAAACCTTTCAACCACTTCATTCAGAACACTGGCAGGATTTAAAGTGTAATTACTGAATTTAATCAAACCTAAAACATTATTCATACACAGAATAAATATCTATTAAACTTAGCTATTTCAGAAGTTGTCGCATATAGAGCTACATAAATAATGATGTTGCCTTGAATACTGCAATAAATAAAGCAGCATGATGTCAAATCTAGTAGGATTACCCTGATTTCATAAACCACACAGCATCCTGATATTCGCAGATTTAATTAAGCCAAACTCTAACATTCAACGATACCTTACACAATCAAAAATGATATAAATTAAATACCTTGCAAAAGCATCTAAGACTATCTAATACTTTCAAGGGCTCCGAACTTCTCTACATTAATTTATCAACTCTTAATACTCTCCTAGACCCCGCATACACCCTGTGAAAGAGAGACTGGATTGTGAGTCTGGGGGTGGAAGCCTGTGAGGTGGAGAATTGCTTTGAGGTGTCTCTGAATCAGAATCGTGTTACTGGGCAGTTTGTATCATCTACAAATAAAGAGGGGAAGGGGGTTGAGCAGCGGGAGATTAAGGCTTGGCTGAGCAAGGGTGCAATGGGTGAGTGTAGCTCGGCAGAGCGTCTCTGCTGTTGCAGAGGTGCAGTGGTAGTCAGTATTGGAGAGTTATGAATGCTCCCTCAGGAATGTAAAATATTGTCAGTGATGATATGTAGAGATGAGAGTAAATAAGGGCTCAGCTTGAGTTTCACTGCAGTGCAGTAGTGCTATGGGTGATTGTAGCTCGGCGGACCGTCTCTGCTGCTGCAGAGGTGCGGTGGGTCAGTATGGAGGCAATGTGTGCTCCAGCAGAGCATTTACTGCTGTATTAGTGCTGGGGGAGTGTGACGATAGTGGTATTGGAAATATAAATGTATGAGCTTGTTTAGAGCGTTGCTGCTGCAGCAATTGAAAATCAGGATGACCCCTAAATGGGTCAGAGCTGTGGTGAATGAGAGAGAATGGAAGTATGGGATAGAGTTGTGGGAGAAAAATAAAAGAAGAAAGAAAGACCTCCTATGTTCATAAGAGGGGCAATAGGGGGGAAAGACAGGATATTTCTTATGCCTAGGAATGCATGTGGGTGGAAGTCTACTGGAGAGGATCAGCTGGGCTTCCCTGAGGTGATATTGTTCTCTTGTGGTGTAATAATGCTAGGGGGTTTGAAATGGGTGTGTGGGGGAGGGGATGTCAAAAATGTATATAGGATGTCCTTTGCATAATTGATCTGTTTTGCTTTGCGTATTAAAGAAAGATAGAGTTTCTTCATCCTGCAAAGATAGATCAGATATGGTGGGGTGGAATGTGGGATTGAAATGTAATGTTAGTTGAGAACATCTCAAAAACCAAAAGGCTAGTGTGAACACGGCATCATATAGAATTTTTAAAAAAGCCAATGTATCCAACACAGTCAATGGATAAAACGTTCCTCCTCCCATTCATAGCAGTCAAGTGAAAAGTTTGTTTCTTTGCAGGTTTTACACCCAACAGACTTGCCATTATAAACTTGCATATGACACTTTGTGTGTAATAACATGGGAGTCACTATGGCGTCTTACAACTGGACTTCTATGCTTACGTTTTTTTTTTTTAAATATATAAATAAACATTAATAATAGTAATAATAATAATAATAATAATAATAATAATAGTAGTAATAATAAATATAGCAACTGCCAATATCAACTCTTGAACTTATACAACCCTTCAACGAATACATATACTGTGGACTAGCAGATCATATTGCCTGGATCCTTGCATCAAGTTAATTCAGCTGTTAGAATGTTATGGATCAATGGACAATCGGGTGAGTGAGAGGTGAGTTCTTGGTTGAATCAATGTAGTCTCTTTTTTCAAAGCTTTGTAAATGTTTAGTCTTTGTTGGGGAGTTGTAGTTTTTTGCTAGGCTTCCCCTTGAGCATGATATACGTTACCGCTAGTGGACGCTAGGAAGCAGTGAGTTCAGCTTCATTGCAATGGCTTTGATCACCGGCATTTTGAGAGTTTTGGACAGTGATCTTGCTGAAGATCTAGGTTGAAGCACGGCAGATGCGTTGGGTGAGGGTGTTTGAATTAAATGGAAAAGGAGATTATATTGACCGCGTTATGGTTAGATAGTGGAAAGCTGGTGGGCTGGCCGGTGTTTTTGCGGGACCTCAGGCTCGCTTGTCATCCTGGCGGGCTGGATAGTGCTGAGCTGCGGCTGAAATTGCAGGGAGAACGGTGCTCTGACTGAAGTTGTTTGTTGGTTGGTTCTTCCATCTTGATAGCTAAATGGTGCGATGCTGTAAGAGCTTTTAGGAGCTGGAGCGTTTGTAGCGGGGAGCATTCTTCCAAAATGAAGATATAGCAGTAGGGAGAAATCGATCCTTTTATAGTAAGCTTGGATCACTCTGATTGGATTATTACTGACTACAAATGAGCAGCCAGACGTTCTCAATCATATCATGTGCTCCTCTCGAAATTAGTTTGTGAAACTTCACTTTATTGGCCCGAATGTATACTCTTTCAGATGATTAGATTCTGACGAAATCCCCATAGTGGAAGTTTCCACATAGCATTGAAGTTTCCCTCTCGAAGGGGAACAGTAGCCTACTGAAAATGCAGGATTGTGCAATTATTTAGCAAACACTTTATTTTAATGTTAAAGTCTCAAAAAAAGTATTCCAGGGTGTCTTGAACCTTTAAATATGACTCCCTGATAAGCGCACATTATAGCACTACAGTATCATTAGATCCTTACAGACGTATGAAATAATCACGTCGCTGAATGATGTTCTAAATAAAGCAGTTTTCGTGTTGTGATACAGTTACACTGTAAATGGCTGTTAATTTTTTCGCCAACAAAACACTGTTTTATAACTGTCCTACAGTAAAAAAAAAAAGCATTTAATATTACAGTTACTGTAAAAATACTGTGTAATTTACAAATGTTGTTAACAGTGTATGGTTAGGGTTAGAATGCAGGTTAGCTTTAGGGTTTGTTACATTTAACTATGTTTAATTAATTCCAAATAGTGTATTGAGTACATGGAATATGTGTAACAAGGACATCTTATAATAAAGTGCTACCAAAAGAATAGATAAATTAAAATAAATAAAAAAGCTTGTGTGTATGAAAATGTGATTAAAATATGTAATAAAGTATTATTTAGTTGTCTGGTATTCTGATGATTTTTACACTAGTTCATCTTTCCGCCATTTTGAATGTATAATTCATTATCCCCCCAAAAAGCAAATGGATACACAGACAGTTATTATTGCAAGTAATTGTGGGCTTCAGGGTTTGAGTTATGATGCTCCAATGTGTATTATGTGCTTAAAATGGTGTCCAAATATTAAACATTCTGTGCAGGAAAGATGTTGAAACTTTTTGTGTACTGTTGTGGTTTTGCAGTGCGAACACACAGAGCTATTTGTGCACTTCATGGCCTTTTCAACTTTGGGCTGTTAAGCTTTAGTCAACTCCCTTTTGATCATTTAAGGCAAGTAAAAACAAGAAACATCCTCTTCTGTGGTCTTATTCAGTTATTATCCACCCTGAGGTGAATCCTGTAATGCCTTCTCTTTGGTTGTTGTTTCGCTTGCAGAATTGACTTGATATTGCGGATCGACACATCAGGTGCTGTTTGTGTGCTGCTCTTGGCTTTTTTCCCTGCCCAGAGAAGCTACTTTGGTAGGCATATCTGTGTAAAGTAAGTGCAGTGTGTGATTTGTTGGATCGCTTACAGTCGTTTATTGATGCCTTGAGGCCAAGCACAGGTCTGTGAGAAGAGGAAGTTATTTATGATTACAAACACTCATAAACATGATCTTCATATATAATCTTCCCAATTTTTTTCTTTCCAATTCTCTTTTACCTGTATGTTAAGACTCACCCTAATGTCGTCTCAATCTGAGATCTTTGTTCTGAACACAAATTAAGATATTTTAGGTGAACTCGAAGAGCTCCCTCATCCTCCATAGACATCAAGGTTCCCAACTCATTCAAAGTCCAAAGGAATATTAAATGAAATCCTCAAAACAATGCCTTCAGTGGTTCAATCAAAATAACATCAAGCTATGAGAATCCCTTTTTTCACACATAAAACAAAAATAATGACTTTATATGTTTTAATGTGTACAGATTACTCCATCCTGGTCACAGCACCAATGTGACCAGGCATTCTACACTCTCAGAAATAAAGGTTCGCAAGCTGTCACTGGGGTGGTACCTTTTCAAAGGGTACACATTTGTACTTAAAAGGTCCATATTGGTACCTCAAAAGTATATATTAGTACCTAAAACTTTTAGGAGGAACACTTCTGTACTTTTTAGCTACTAATATGTACCCTTGAGGTACTAACATGGACCTTTTAGGTACAAATTTGTACCTTTTGAAAAGGTACCACCCCAGTGACAACTTGCGTACCTTTATTTCTGAGAGTGTACTAGACTTTCGCTTAGCTGGTTTCATGGTGGATGAGGTGGATGCACTGACAAGGATGCAGTCTCAAGTATCAAGCACTACTGCACCACCTCGTGATGTTTACTTGCCCCTAAGGTTTTACTATACCTGTTCTGAGTAGGATTCAAATTGTGTGAGTGCAAGCTAACAAAGATGCACTCTCTAGTGTGCCCCTTGTGGTAAGGATAATAAATTCTTACTATATGGCTTGCCCCCTACAGCTTTTTCACATCTGGGTCACGGCACCAATATTCTACAAGCCTTCTGTGAGTGGGATTCAAACTCTAGAAACTCTGTATTTTCAAGGCTTCAATCAAGAATAAAAATAAATTGTTGGTCAGTAATGTAACTTTTGAGATTTGTTTAAAGTTTAAAGAC
The DNA here is from genome assembly GCA_903798195.1 of Danio kyathit. Classification (NCBI taxonomy): domain Eukaryota; kingdom Metazoa; phylum Chordata; class Actinopteri; order Cypriniformes; family Danionidae; genus Danio; species Danio kyathit. The sequence continues at coordinate 33,347,032 of LR812524.1, read as the reverse complement.
TTTTAAACGACCAAAATAGTTGTAGATCTACTGCTCTGGTGGTCATGATTAAAACTGCTAACTGAAACAGAACAGGACTATAACCTTTTATATTGATAGACATTATAAACTGTGCATGTTCATGTACAGTGGTCCCTCGTTGTTACGTGGTTCAAACACGTGGCAAATTTACAGTGCATTGTGTTCTGCGTCCTAATTAGCGCATTATGTTCTGCGTCCTGACTGGCTGTATCATTTGTCACCTTGGAATTATAAGGTTCTATCTTTGTTCTGAATGATTTTGAGATATTGAGCTTCAAAGTTTTTGCATTCCATATAGCAAACAATATGTGTGTAACATTTGTTTTTTTAAATAAAACGTCTTATGCTGTGTTAACACGAGACACGACAAGCGCGGATAAATCGCGTTATTCGTGAGTAAATAGACGCGTGAACATTGAGTTTACTCACTTCATTCGCCCGTCAAATTCACTTCACAACAGACGTGGATTCACGTGTTAGGCAGGGCTTCTGTCTGCCTGGTGACTCTAGTTTTGTTGCTAAATGGCTAACATGGATTTTATTGAGATAATAGCTGTGTTTATGTGCTTTATGAAGGCTAAAAAACAGTGTAGATTCGTTTGAAGCCATTTCTGAGTCCACTAGATCCTTTCAGAGGTGCACCCAGCTCTGTGAACTCATAAACTCCTCCAGAAACGTAACCTGAATGATGGAAGCTTTCAGTGGTGCTTCTGACTGAGCCAAGCTCAGTTTGATAAACTGTTATCGCTTTCAGCAGGAGGATTTTCCCCCGGGACACTAACAATAGGCACTATGTCATAATCACGCCCCCACAAGAGCAAGCTCCTGATTGGTTAACATGGCGCTAATGTCAGATGAAGTTCAGATTTTTTGAACTCGAGTGATTCGCGCGAAACGCGATATGTGTGTCAAGCGCATCAATCGCGCAAAACAATCAATTCGCGCCACTTCATTCGCACGCGTCATTCGCGCGAAATCTTTGATCTAGAGCTGCACGATTCTGGCTAAAATAAGAATCACGATTTTTTTGCTTAAAATAAAGATCACGATTTTCTCACGATTCTGTAGATGTAAAAAAAAAAGGTTAATATGAGTTGGCTATTATTATTGTTATTTCTCAAACATCTAAAACAACTATAATAATAATATTATGTGTAGCTCTACTGTTGGTTAAAATGCTACATTTTGAATGGACTTTGAATGATGGACTTGAACATGTAATTAATGCACAGTGAAGTGACGACATCAGAATACAATTTTTCATAATTATGATGTTGAATTATTATGTTTGAGACATATGCTTGCAATCTGTCATTGACAACATTATTAGAACATTTACTCACTCGTAAAATCAGACATTTGTCATTATCAGATACCCTCTTACATTATATTCAACATCATATAGGCTACAGTAGTTATACTGACAGTTATTTTTATTCACACATTATTTCATGTGTTCGCTATGAAAGAAAAACAATTAAATTTTAATTAAATGTTTGTCGTAATCATAACTGTAAAATGCGATATGATTTTTTAAATTATGTGCGTGCTTTCGATTTCATTTTCACTGCTAAATGCTTTTCAAACTTCCAGTGCGGCTACCAAACAATCACTCTGTGCCACAAACTGAATGTGATTTACAACTTTATTACCGGTTATTCACAGCCTATGCAAGTTCTGTCTACTAAAGTAGATGCGCGCGTGTCTATCATAAAGTAGGGCGCGCGCCCGCATTCTCTCGCCCTCACAGCTCACAGTCAGCAGCTCACGTCACGTGTGATTTCGCGGCCGCGAAATACATCATTACATGAAGACAAAAATGACATTTTTGGTTGAACTATAACTTAAAAATACAGTATGTGACCCTTTCAACATCATTTGGAGGTGTCCATGTCACTGAGCAACGCATGTAAAACAATGTGAAGACTTGTGCAGCCTTTGCTTCTCTCCTGAACTTTAAAATATGATTGGCAGAATCGTAGAAATGCTGGATTAAGATTGTCTAGGGTGCAGAATCGAGATCGCAATCTTTTTTCGATTAATCGTGCAGCTCTACTTTGATCTAGCTGTGATGTACTGTATGTTTGCAAGTTTTCTCCCCAACAAGCCCCACAATGTTGACAAAACCTTCTGCACTATCAAATTAGTACTATATTATACTATATTAGTTTCACTGCACAATATATATATATATATATATATATATATATATATATATATATATATATATATATATATATATATATATATATATATATATTAGTTTCACTGCACAAAAGGGCCAAGCAAGTAACAGAGCCCGAAAAGAGCACCAACAAAATAAACTATTATAAACTTTAACAAAACATCATAATACACAAAACATCAATGGACCATCAAAATAGAATATAAAAAGAAACATCAAAACAAGCAAAATGAATTAATAAAACGAAAACCCCAACTAATGAAAAACAAATAATCCAACAATAACACCCCCAAATAAGCTTAGTACCTACAGATCCTCATGAAAACACAGCCAATACAACTGCTGCACGTACATCAGGCCGACCTGCACATACAACACTCACAAAATAAAAATAAATAAATAAATTAATTAATTAATTAATTAAAAAAACAGGACCAAGAATCTAAAGAAAACAATGATTTAAGCAAAATTGTCTGCAATTAAACGATCAATGGGCAAAAACAAAATTAATAAAATGTCAGCAAAACAAAACAAATGCTGGTAAGCAAAACAAACATTAAACACAAGCAAAAAAAAATAATGAATTAATACTGGGGAAACAAAGCAAAATAATAAAATGTAAACAAACAATAATGAAAGCAAAACAAAAGGGAAAACAAAATGATAGTCAAAGCAAAACCGTAAAAGCAAAACAGCAGCAGCGTCACATGTAGAGTCTTCCACCAAGGATCGTCATAAAGAACATAATATTCTGCTTCCCCTTAATGGTTTAACAAGACATGTTAAATTAACGGTCGTACCCCATTTGCGGAAGAAAGAAAAGACGTACTTGCGTGCGAAGTCGGCTGAAGCCCATACAGTGCTATATGGTTACTCACACAAGCATCACGGCTCAAATGTGCCGGTTAACACTCACTTACCCACTTGTCTCTATAACTAAAAGTGAAACACAATAAAAACCCATACCAAAAATGGCAAACGTGTTCAATACAAATCACCGCACATACCTGTGAAGCAAAACTCCGCCACAAACTTTCCACAAAGCAGACGCTACCTGCACCACTACAATTAAACTACAGACAGCACAGAGTCAGCACAGTTTCAACCCCTTCACAATAATACAAAAATAGTAATCTTACCCTACATCAATGCAAACGGGTAACAAGGAGCACATTAAAAGAAGAGGGAATGCCAGGAAGCCCAAAATCAACAGGACACCACATACTGTACACTTCAAAATACAAGTCCTTAAATAGTCTGACTGCTTGCACTTTATTGGTCTACCAATCACACGCTGACCAAGCCCAAAAATACACACCTTGCCACATTCTACCCCCTATTTTTTTTTTATCTGTGCCCCGACGATGACCCAACTCATACTTTAGGATTACACATCACGCATCCCACGGCCTAAACCAAACAGAGATCCTATTAGAGGTGGGACCTGGGACCGTAGTAGCCCCTGCATCCACTTCCACCGATCGTGGTAAGTGATGCAGATTCGAATGGCAACCTGCAGTGGTCTGCCCAGTTCTCCTTAGCGGGGTACTGTTTACCTGCCTGGTCCTCTGGTAAACTGGTGGACTCCATACTCCAAACAAATACATTTTGTGATGAGCAATCACTAAAGCAATAATTGATTAAAAACAACTGTGATGCTGGTCAAAAGTAGCAAATCTTTTATTATGGCACATTCGACCGCTTCTGGTTCTTCTGGTCATGATCATGTGGAAAAGAGGCAGCGCTGTTTTACATTTCTAAACACAATTTAATTTTCTGTTATAATGTTGCTCTGGTCAGCCTAATATGCACATCATAGGAACACATCTTTGGTGTTTCCCTGTTTTCTATAAAAACCAAACTAGAAATCAAGGGTGTCATCATTAGTGTGGCGACAATGGACATAATTCACGTCACTAGTTAAAATAACATTTGTCTGGATAACATTCTGCAGACCTGGTATAGTGTAATCTGAGCTGCATGCAATGCTTTTAAATGCACTCACCTAACCCCACACTACCAGCTCCAGTGCATTGTGTCTGACATTGCATCTCTGAGAGATGCAATCTCAACTTGCATCATAAAGGCTGCATCCAGATGTTGGAACTCAATGTAAAGGATGTTGCAGAAATAAAATAAAAAACCCTAGTTCGAATCAGGCTTGGAAATCGGGTGCCAAATTGTCTCCGTCATCTAGATCTGGATAACAGTGGACGACTATTATTTGACTGTTTCCCCCAATACTCTGGCTGCAGATGGACAGAGATGCTCCAGCCATTTCGTAAGTGATTAATAATCTAAACAATTGGGTTTTCAGGGATCTCCCATCACAAGATTTTTGAATGACTGATCATGTGATCATGTGGCCATGTGTTCGCCCTCGACACATTCTAATTGCAGCCAGATGGACACAATTCAGAGACAAAGACATCTCTGGCAATTAATGCATACAAATGAAAGACAATCTCTTTAATGTTAGAACTAAGGCAGATATAATATTTTGAATAATATGCCACAGGTTTCCTCATGTGCTGTGTTTATTCCAACCAACCAGGTTAATAATGTGTTGTCTTACCCTCATAACAGGTTAAAATGATCTGCATGTGTCTGAAATGTTTAATGTTTAGTATTAAACAAAACCTTTTTTCATTTGCAATACATTGGTGTAAATGAAAAACTAGTAGTACAAACAGTATTCGTCTTGTAACATTTGATGGAAGATAGTTATAATCTTACAAGAGATTTTACCACATGAAATCTCTTGCAGTCTGTTAATAATTGACCCTTACTACACTGGTACGGGGCGTGCCCCATAACCCCCCCCCCCTCCCTCCATGGCAACTGCTCATTGGAAGGGGATGGATCAACATGTGTCCCTTAAAAACTCGCTGCAGCCCTAAAATTGACGCTTTTTGCATTAAGCTGGCTTCCGCCTGCTTTTGCTCTCTGCCTCCTCTAGCCTGCCCGGACACTGCGTCACCACATGATTGGGTCACCACGAACTCTCCATGTAAACCTCTTAGGTTTCGGACCTCTGAACCGCACAAACCTTCGCAAACGGACACTCAGCGAAGTCTGTTACCTCAGCAAACCAGAACAGCCTCCTCTCAGGAGTGGGAATCCCAAAGACGTCACAGAAGTCACCCTATCAGGAGCACCGCGTGATTTCTCAGGCCAGCCCGGTGAGGCAAACTCCAGTCAAGAAGAGTTTAACAAATTCGCAAGTAACACGAACAAATATTGTCTCTTGCTGATCTTAAGCAGTTAAAGATAAGTCAAATCTCTGCTTTTGTGGTTTCTCAGGTGATTCTAAGATCTAGTAAGAAGTACTAGAATTAATTTGGGACGGTTGTAACTCAGTTTGCATCCTCCGAACTGCCTCTCTGTGTGTGTGTTTGTTTGTTGTTTGCTTATTACGTAGTTAGTTTCATGTATCGTAGTGTAGCTCAATAAATCTTTGTTCTCCTTTTGTAAGAACTGTGTTCTTGTTTATGTCATTGCCTCAAGCTGTAGATCTTGTTACCTTGCTAAAAGTTAACACGATTCTGTGTTATGTTATTATCGTTGGCCACGGAAATAATATAAACAAGATTGGTAAAATACTGTGTCTTTTCTTTGTGGAACAAACGGTAGATAAAGTGTGAATCTTTTAATCTGATTCAATCTTCAGGATCCGATTCATTGATATGAGCTAATCAATCCCTGATCAATCTTATAACGTAGGTTGATCTCCTACATAGATACTATTGAAACATTTGGTGTAATGTTAGTACTTTAAGTCAACAAAATATATATCACTGTTGTAATGTTTTTTTTGATTTTTTATTCATTAATTTTTTTTACATATTGTGCCTTTAACTAGTTATGGCAAAAATGAATAATGTCTCCTGTTCATCAATGCATCTGCCTCAAACCCTGACCTATTTAAGTGATACTACTGTACATTTCATACAGTTACTCACTGCATGATGAAGCCTTTACACTCTCAGAAATAATGGCACAAGAGCTGTCACTCGGGTGGAACCTTTTCAAAGATACATATTTGTACTTAAAGGGTCCATATTGGTACCTCAAATCTGTAAAAATGGTGGGTTCTACACAATCAGTTTGTGTTGGGTAAACATGAAAGAATTAAGTTAACTCATTATTATTATTATTATTATTACAAATTTAAGTAGATTGAACAAAATAAGTTGTCCCAGAAAAACTCAATAATTGTGTTGTTTCAACTCATTTTAAATTGGTAGTTTGAACAAGCATCAATTTTGATTGTATTAGTACCTTAGAATTCAAGAATTTTTAGGTACTATTATGTGACTCAATTCCACTTCAAGAAGCAGTAAGTGGTGCACTTGGTATTTTTGTAGCGTTTTGAATACTTTTTGAACTATGTAATTCACAAACACTAACATCACCACAGCTGCACAATGCATACAACTATAAACGAGGAAGCTTCAATCACACAACAGGAGTTCTTCTCTATATTAAATTTCTATACCACAGCATATTTACCCCATTGGTGGGTATTATTGTAGCATTTTGAACTATATAATTCATAACCACTGACATCGCCACAGCTGCATAGTGCACACAACTATAAATGAGGACCCTTCAATCACACAACAGGAGTTCTTTGCTATAATGAATCTCTATACCACAGCATATTTACCTATTTGGTAGGCATCCTGTCACATTTGCCGAAATTAGATGAGCAAAAGTGGCAAAACATGTTAAATGTGCATGTGTGTCTGTGTACCCTTGAGGTATTAACAAGGACCCTTTAGTTATAAATGTGTACAAAGGTACTACCCCAGACACAACTCTTGTACCATAATTTTTGAGAGTGTAGAATGCAGTTACATGCCTCTGAAATTTAAGAAAAATATGCCTCCATGAGTTTTTGTCTTATACCAGCAACAAGTTCAATAGCACACAAGGACTCCTTTTGTTCTGCATTATTGCAAATGTGATATTGATTCTATACAACAGTAAAGAAGAAATGCATATTCTGTTATATTTAAAATAATATTGACAGTTTTTGATCAACCAAAATCTCACCTATCACTACTGTACAACTGCATCTACTATAATATATAGCAGTGTTTCCTTTCTAAAGGAATCTTGTCTTGAAAGAGTAATTGAATGAATCAGGTGAACCAATGATTCAGCTTATGTTTTTGTCTATATTATTATATTGAAGCTAACTTTGCGTTGTTGTATTGTGTAAGTTATTCAGAATCAACTGTTGAAATTTGATGCTCATACAAGCATATAATTACAGTTGCTGATGAACTGTCAGTGTTCTGACAAGCTCATTCTGATAGACATTTGAAGCTGACAAAATGCACTACCCCTGTATCATTAGATGAAATGTGACAAATTAAGCTACTAGTAGAACATTCTAAGGAGGTAGCACAGATCGTCAGAATATCAGCATGCTTTTAATGAACATAAACCGACTTGGTGCTTTCTATGGAAGACAGCTTATAAAGTTACTGCTGTTAATGGGGCATTGATTTTCACTGAAGTGGCCATAGCTGTGCTTAATTGTAAGTACTCACCAGAAAGCACTAAGACCAGAACTTTCTTATTGGTAACTCAATTTAAATAGAAGGTAGACAATTAAAAAACTATTAGAATGACTAATTAATTTTGCATTGTCGACTGAATTTTGGCTCTCAATTGCAAGTCATTATACTCTTATATAACTTTTGTACAAGTATTGTTAAATGTGAGGTTTTGCTATCCAAATAGTAGTAAATAGATTAAAAAATAGTGTATTGTACATTTGAAGACATTAAACTCAACAAGTTTGAAGCAATCAGATCATTTCTGACAGGATTAAATTCCATCATACTTTCCATCTAAACCTCATTTCACACTCACACACAATTACAGTGCATTAAAGGAAGATTTACTTTTTCAAAGACACATAATTGCAGGGTATGAAATGAGTCATAGCTGTGAGAGACACGTAAATAGGAAAGAAAAACTTGTTCATCCAATTGTGACTGCCAGAGCTTTACCCTGTGAAAAAGAAGAAAAAAAGTGGATAAAGAGAGTTAAATCCAGAGTCTTCCCTTTTTTCCTATTATTGTGCCCTACCATTCTTCTTCATTCTGCATCTATGACTTTTAAAACTAGGCCAATATTTTTTTTCCTTTTGAAAATTGTTATGAATGTGAACATCTGTCACAGGTTATATCTTACAGTTATGGCAACAATTTATTTTTAAAACCAAACATGAAGGTTATTGATGTTGAAATATTTATTGCATTTACTGATGATTTAATTAGTAAATCACTTGAATAAAAGGATACTACTAGAAAATTAGTTGTTTCTCTACATTTCTAACTCAATTCAAATTAAAATCCCTAAAACAACAAAAGAGATTATATGCTATCATTATATTCTTATTAGATGACACAATACTAATGTTTAAATTTCAGAAAAGTTAATATTTGGTTGCATCACCATTTACATTTGATAAAATACAGTATGTTATTGAGACCAACTGTCACTTAAAATATAAATAAACAGCAATACTTTTATTTGAAAGTTGAAAAAAAAAAGGTAACCATTATAGACAGGGGCGGATTTAGTGATTTGCGGGCCCTAAGCAACTCCAGCTATTGGGTCCCAAGTCCTGAAATGCACCCTTTCTACTTTTGATAAATTTTTATTTATTTAGCTGTTTATATAACTCAATCTTCTTTTCTACGTTTTATCTTGATGTAAGCTTTACAATTTAAATAATTAGATGTCTTAAAATGAATTTACAACTAAAAATAACAATATATTTTTTATAAATTTGGCTGCTGGACTGCTCCATGTGGTGGATTTTTTTTCTTAATAATATTACATAACATTACGTTATTATAATAATACTGTATTTTATTGTATATTCAATAATATTTAATTATGCAAAAAATGTATTTGTTTGAGTCTCACTATGCAAAATATGACAGAAAATTATGTTTTATATAGTTTATAGACATAATTTATACATCTAGATATTTATTGGGGGGCCCCAGGACAGCGACCGCTTACCTTGCTTATTGGTTAAATCCACCTCTGATTATAGAACAAAATAAATACATTTAACCCATATAATAAATTTACAGTTTTTAATTTGTAGTTCCCAGTATGCTTTCGCATATTGAATTAATTATTAAATTAAGAGAGGCCAATAAAAGTAATCTTGGGTGTTTAAAGTTAATAGAAAGACTAGCTAGAGTTTAAGAGTTTAAAAGTTTGAATGTTTCGAAGATTTTCATGTAATGCTGTGAGTTTTGAGATTACCACCTTGCAGAAGCACCCATGCTCTGGGTGTTGGCAGCTTAATTAGCAAAAATGCAGTTTGTTGCTTTGCTCAGTGAGCCATAACTGTCCTAAAAAATAGTTCTGAGATCAGTCTCAATCAACTGTCTGTGTAACTTATGAAATATGATTAAAAATGGCTCTTAGTTCATTTAGGATAACCTTAAGAGACTTAGAAATGTACGATATATAATAGACATACATGATATTATCAGACCTTTGAGTTTAAGTTAAATAAAAATACAAATGTATTTAAATTTTCATTTGATAAAATCATGTGCGACCAACTCAATTGCATTTAATTGTGCAATTATTATTATTTTTTAGTTGGTGCTAAACGTATTGGATGGAAATCCACCCCTTAGTTCATCCAATGAGTTACTTTTTGAGTGTACTTTAGCTTTATTATGAGAAACAATCATAATACAGTGTAAAAGTAAAGAGACATTGTAATGAAATCAGTTCCTCAACAATGATTTAAAAAACCTGATAATTAAATTTAGAAGACAATACAAACATGAATGCCTGTTTCAGTTTATTATCTGTAAACGAATGAATAAACGAATGGAGTGTTGCACTTTTGCCAGAATAAACAAAAACTTACCCAAATGCATTGTTGAACAGAAAACATTCCTCTAAATATACTACACAAATACTGACAATTTCTAATTCACATTAGCTAATAACATTTCCATCTCCCCCTGTCCTTCTTCTGTTTTTGTCAGCAACAGTCACACAAAACACAAGAAAAACAAATGCAAAAGCAAATTGGCTGGGCCCAGTGGGAGGATTTGCTGATGAAAATATTCGCTGATCAGGAATGAATCACAGGAGATAATAAATGTTTTGGAATCTGTGCACCCAATGGACTGCGTTACCCTCGCAGTATCAGCCTCAACCATCAGGTTACTTGTCTTTATCAGCAGTTCGGCTGGATTTTCATTCAAATGGTCTTTTAACACTGTAGAAGGACTGGGCTGCACTGCCCTCTAGTGGTGGATGTCCATCTGAGACCAGACGAGGTGCTACAGTTTTTGCCCCTCACATCGGCAAAACCTTATCTAAGGTGAGATAAAAGACTCTTTTGCGGTAGTAAATGTGTGTGCCTGTAAGTTTGTCATACAAATGTTCGTCACTACTCTATTGATAAACACCCTGAAACTAAATTTTAAAAACATTTTCAGTGTTTCAAGTTAAATTTAAGGTATAAAATACGAGCAATTACATGTTTTTTTCGTTTACCTTTCGATTTTAAGAATTTGTACTTTTTAGCTTTCCATAAAATAAATGTATTTATTTATTTAAATTTAAGATAAATGTAAAGCAAACATCCAGAATATATTTATTCTGTTTATATATTTTGTTATTTATTATTATTTTCATTTATTTAATTAAATTATTTATTCAGTATACATATATGTTTTATTATTATTTTTTTTTTTTATTATTTTGGTAAAACTTCATCAACTTGTGTTGATTTTAGTGGTGATCCATATCCATATTTCATAGCCTATTTTCTCACAATGAGTTTTTCTGCTGCAATGTGTCTAAAATCTCTACTTCAGCAGGACTTGCATACAACAAACAGGCCCAAAGCCATGCGAGAGACCCACCTTAGTGACAAAGGTCCAGAATTTGTCCTATACATGAACTCATTTTGACTGTTATGCCATCATAAATTGTGAAACGAACCCATTAAAAAACTTTTGTTGTTATCCAGGAATTTTCCAGGAATGTACTTAGAGAGAGCCTAGAAAAATTGAAAGGGTCTTCGTTATTATTATTATTATTATTACTACTATGTTTTAATTTTGGCGGCGCAGTGGCACAGTAGGTAGTGCTGTCGCCTCACAGCAAGAAGGTTGCTGGTTCGAGCCTCGGCTGGGTCAGTTGGCGTTTCTGTGTGGAGTTTGCATGTTCTTCCTGCGTTTGCGTGGGTTTCCTCCGGGTGCTCCGGTTTCCCCCACAGTCCAAAGATATGCGGTACAGGTGAATTGGGAAGGCTAAATTGTCCGTAGTGTATGAGTGTGCATGAGTGTGTGTGGATGATTCCCAGAGATGGGTTGTGGCTGGAAGGGCATTCGCTGCGTAAAAAATATGCTGGTAAAGTTGGCGGTTTATTCTGCTGTGGCGACCCCGGATTAATAAAGGGACTAAGCCGAAAAGAAAATGAATGAATGATGATTTAATTTTTATTCATTCATTAATTTTTTTTCGGCTTAGTTCCTTTATTAAACCTACAGTTATATTGATATCTTTACACTTAGGTTGTTTACATATTCCTGTATGTACAGGCTTTGCCTGCTTTATTTCCATTTATAAAAATAATTTAAAAATAAATAAAAACAAATGCATGAAAAGTTATTTTCACTGAATTATTGTATGTATTTAGGATATGTCAAAGAACAAGAATTTTGATCCTGACTTAAAATAATCAGATTCATGAGCCAGAAATATATGCAAATCAAGTATCCCTCATTCTCATACTATGTAAACAGCATTTTAGAAAAGTTGTAATCCAACAAATGTTTGTCATATTAAATGTAATCCTTCACTTGGTGAATATGGTGATAACTACCCAGGTAGCAAAGAATTCTGGCCCAGATTTGGCATAAAGCAGGCATTCGTCTGGCACTTGCATACAGCATGTGGGCCAAACATGGCTCAGATTTGGGAGAGGTGGCACCGTCTTTAAGGCGGCACACAAGACTTGGGCTTGATCAAATGTAATATTTGGCCCAGATGTTAAACGTTTATATGTGGGACACGTAAGTTTGGCCTAACTTGACCAACTTTAAAAACTTTTTTTAATAATTTTTGAGTAAAAAAAAAAGTCGCTTTGAGAAAAAGCGTGAACATAAAGCAAAATGCTTCATGGGTTTATCAAATTCATTGCAGTCGCAATACACCAACATGTCTGGCCCAGTTCAGGCCCAGTTATGGGTAATTAACATGGCTGAGACTTGTTTGGCCTTTGTATGGAAGCCAGACTTGGTCCAATCATGTACCGTAATTCACTGCAGCATGTGGGCCAAGCAAAAGCTGATTAAGTGGGCCAGAGAAATTTTGCTATGTGGGCATCAACATCCAGATAGCAAAGAATTCTGGCCCACATTTGGCATAAAGATGGCACAGTAGGCATTCGTTCGGCACTGGCATACAGCATGTGGGCCAATCATGACCCGAGATCAGGTTGCTTCGAGAAAAAACACAGCCATAAAGCAAAATGCTTCATGGGTTTATCAAATTCATTGCAGTCGTGACCCACCAACATATTTGGCCCAGTTAAGGCCCAGTTATGGGTAATAAATGTGGCTGAGAATTGTCCCAGATATGATCCATGTTTAGCCCTTTTATGGAAGCCAGACTTGGTTCAATCATACACCATAATTCACTGCGGCATGTGGGCCAAGCAAAAGCTGATTGTGTGTGCCAAATCTAGACCAGAAAAGATTTGCTATGTGGGTATAGTTTTTCAGCTTTTTAAAACCCTATTCTTGTATTGACATTAGTAGGTTTGCTTGAAATCTAATGCAAAGCCTCCACCATGACACACAAACAAACATGAACGAACATGTGTGTGTCACCTGAAGTGAGTGAGCGACTGAATTTCTATTAGTTTTGTCCAGGCATTTCTCCATGAAGCTGCTCCTCCTGTGGAGAAGAGCACAGCAGCTGCGATAAGATTATACCATGACTTGTGTTTGCTCATGATGAACAAGCCCTCGTTAGCAGACACGTAAAGGTGGGCCTAGATAGTGCACTCGTTTGTACCAGTAACACATTTCTTTGAGAGTTCAGATAGACTGCAGCTCTTTGCTCACCCTCTTCATCATCATTCATCGTTTGCACTCTTTAATTATCTTTGTCTCTCCTAAGCAGCTTGATTTAGTGCCGATATACATTTTTAGGGACTTTGCCAATACGGTTGCCCAGTCTTAATGGAACCCATTTGCTAGGATGATGCCACAAATCCATCAAAAGTACCTAAAAGACCCAAGCTGTGAACAGATTTCTGGGTTGAAGATTGTACAGAAGCACATTTGCTGGGTTGCAAACTATCATTCAATAGTATATCTTTAGACATTAGCTGGTATATTGTCAAAATAAAATATGACCCACAGTGATTTTTTATTTATTCTTTTTAATAGGGTTGTGTATTGTCCTAAATACTGTATGGTATCTAAAATGTTGTATGACACAAATTTGTTTACTCTAAAACAGGGTTTTTATGCTGGTTTGTATGATCTCTGTGTTTGTTATTATTGGTATTATACATTTTTAATTCATATTTTTTGTTAAACTGATGATTACAAGCGAACTAAATAAAACCAGACTATCAGTTTTATTTCACTTAATTGTAAGTTATAATATTGACACTGTACCTAAATATTTTATCACCAAGCATGCACTGACTTGACCTAAAGGTATGTGATTTTGTTTAACAAGATTTCACAAATATGTTCTGATCTTTTAAATGTTCTATTCATCAAGGAAAAAAAAAGTATCCATAAAGAGTTAAAAGCATAATTCTGGATTCTAATATCCTGTAACATTGAAAGCTGCTGAAAATTATGCCTTTTCATCAACAGTATAGATTACATTTTACATTTTTTTAAATTGTAATTCTATTTCAGAATATATATATATATATATATATATATATATATATATATATATATATATATATATATATACATGAGCAATATCACACGAGTAGCAGTACGATTTGGCTGTGTATCGGCACTGGTGGGAGGTGCGTTGCACATTAGTATCCCACCAGTGACGATATACAGCCATATCGCACTGTTACGAGTGTGATATAGCATTTATACAACAGTTTGATGGCATATTTGTGTATATAAAAAAGAAAATCAAACACGGAGAGTCTAAAAACCCTTTTGTAAAAGAAACTACTTTCTTCCGCCATTCATTTACATCTGCAGCTGACGTCAGAACAGCTACTTCAATGTCACTTTAGAGCTAGTATTTGAATTATTCTCTAGCGCAATGTCTAAAATGATGAAAAACAGGTGATTTTGCTCACATTTTAAGATTATAAGGCTGAACGGCATGAAATGGCATCAGTCTACAGAGATTTCTCTGTTGCAATCAGGACATTACAATAATTAACCCCAAAAAAGCCAAAGCAGCGCAAACACTACCAGATTACTGTTGTGTTTGCTATAAGGAAAAAAAGTTAAACACACACAGGCATTTCTTCTTTCTTTCTTTTTTACCGAACTAGTCTGCAGTAACAAAAACAGAAGACTCATTAGAAACAAACAGATGGCAAACAAAAAAGTAACTCAGGGTTATGCAAAGAGTGGCCAACACAAAATATATACATTCCTGATATCTGAGTCCCATCTCATACTCAATAAACTACAGTTATTATGGTATAAATACAGCACTACAACATACAAAAGAGAGAGATCGACTTAAAATGTCACTTGCCTGTTTAATAATGATTTGATCGGCTGTAGTTAGAAATGACTGTTTTTCTCTTCTAAGTGCTTATTATGCGGTCTCTGTCGCCATCTTGTGGATGGACAATGTCAACCGTCTTTGCTCAGCTTAATGACAGGCTAATGGCTAGTTTCTCAGAAATGATAAATATTTAAAATAGCCACTATCCTTATAAATAAACTGCATAGTTGCAATCCAAACTACATAAAAAACTACATAAAAAAGCCTCAAAAGTACATTATGTTGTCCAACAGCTGCAATATTTGTCAAACTGTAGAGTGTCCTCTGCTTTATGCCGTATGTGGGCGGAGTAATACACAAGGGTGAAGGGTGAAGAGGCTGTACAAGTGCTGTTATTTGCAGAATATCACAGACTCAAGAACCAAACAGAACATTTGTATATACGTTACCTCACTTTTTATCACTGAAAACAAATAAATTGATTGTAATGTATACTGATACATTTTGAAATATTTAGATATTTCCAGAGTTCTGAAAAATGACCCCTAAAATTATTCAATTAAATTTTCCACAATACATTTTCAGAATGACAATTAACCCTTTATGCAAACATTACAGCTTTCATTTGATTGTATCCAGATATTTAGAGAGAGAAAAAAAACTTTTTATTTGTAGAAATTTACATTATTTATTATGAACACGATTCTAATCCAAGTCAAGCTTACAAGTACAATTAGTTATTTAGTTTTGTATTTTCTTTGTGCTTGACTGGGTAAGAGACATTGAACAATGTGACCATACCCAAACTGAAAGCTATGTACTGTATATGCCATGAGCATATAAAGTTGTTTTCCACTTTTTATTTTCATTTTTGAATTCATGAATTTGGTTTTATAATTGATTTTATTAGTAGTTCATGAGTTTATCAGTAGTTCAACAGGTGTTTAGTGGTCCAAACATAAATAAATAGAATACTCTTCTAGCTCCAGTCTCTCATTTATCTCATGAAAACGGTCTGTAACATCTTCCTTAGCCACTAATATGTCTTTGTGTGCTATTCTTTGCATTATTTCCGATTCAACATGGCTCCTCTGAGAGTAAAGTAAGTCATCCATTTCCAGTTCTTCTTGGCAGGGTGTTCATTTTCAGCACTTTCTTTCATATCCTCTCCTTCCGGCATATCCGACTTGTTTATTCTTCACGATCACTATCTCTTGCACTGTGGAAACACATATAGAAAATCTGAAAAGACTTTGGAGCAAATCATCGCAAGCCTGGATATTTTATTAAAAAAAAAAAAAAAGAATCTGAAGGCTTTTGCAAAGAAAATACAATGCCATGGCTTGCTTTTATTGCCGTCTCTCTCCTCATTCTAGTCATCTTTGTGTTACTTGCAAACACAGTTTTATGACAAGAGCTCAAACTTAAATCAATTTAAATCAGCCTTTGAAATTCCTTTCGTTCTGCTATTGTGCGCGTTTGAAAAAGAATGAAAGGCAAATCGGAATTGTAACATCTGCCGAATTGGGGTGCTCTTCCCCCTCCTGTACGGTTTTCGTCACACACACAAAAAGGTATTGATCGATTCAAGTCCATTTAAAGGTTTTGAAATAAATCTCTATCTTCGCATTTTGAGAGGGATACAGAGACAAGAAGGGAGGAGAGAGAAAAAAAAACTGTGGGCCTGCAGGCAAACAAACACATTAAAAATGCTGGAAGGACACGAGCAGCCAAGCTCAGTTAAAGCCAACTGGATGATTCATTTAACCGCTTCTGTCGTCTCCTTAAGCACTATGTGTATTTGTGCTGTATCTGAGCACTCTCTGTCATTCTGTCTCACATTCAGTTTCTCTGCTTCTCTACTTCTAGTATGACTTTGAAGCACTCTCCTTACAACACAGTAATAGTGGATCCAGGCTTCTGCACAAAGCTCATGCAGAAAGATGCACTTGAGGGATAGTATAATGTTTTTTTTTTTCTTTTCTTCCAGCCATATATTCAAAAAGAGACAATTCCAGTGTAAGGTTTTTAATTTGTTTGGAGGGTTTAACAAAAAATATTAACATCATCATTTACTCACCCTCGTGTCATTCTGAGGTCATATGGTGCCTGTTTTTTTTTCAAGAGCACTAAAGAAATTATTTCTATAGTTGATGTCCATTTTATGAAAAATCCTCAAAAGTCTTCATCAAGGAGCAGAGCAGGGTGCAGTGGGTAGGGTTGTTGCCTTACAGCAAGAAGGTCACTGGTTCGAGCCTCGGCTGGGTCAGTTTCTATGTGGAGTTTGCAGGTTCATGTGTGGGTTTCCTCCGGGTGCTCCGGTTTCCTTCAAAGACATGTGCGAAGTCCAAAGTCATGTGCTATAGGTGAATTGGGTAAGCTAAATTGTTTGTAGTGTATGTGTGTGAATGAGTGTGTATGGGTATTTCCCTGTGATGGGTAAAACATGTACTGGATAAATTGGCGGTTCATTCTGCTGTGGCGACCTTTGATTAATAAAGGGACTAAGCCGAAAAGAAAATGAATGAATGAAATATTCATCAAGGTAAATTTTCAATTCTTTGTTTTTGCATAATCATGACTATGATATGAAATGGCATGTGAGAAACAGAACCAATTAGTTTTATGTTTTAGTTGAAGTTTGAGTTTTGTTTTGACATAATTGATTTAGTCATTTGTGCGTTGATCAAGCAATCATTGACAATCTTTTGCTAAATAAATGAGATTGAATAGGGAATATAAGTGGTCCGTGTAACCCTTTGCAGTGCTTTGTTCAATTCACACCGTCAAAATTAAACAAATGAAAAATGCATTTCAAACTTTTATTTTTCATTTTTTCTGAGTACATGTACTTCAACAACGGATAATTGTCACTCGGTTTAATTTTTGATTCTACAAGTTTGGGTTGTTTCATTTAAATCTGATCTCAAAACAAACTTTAAATAATGACACATTATTGTGATTTTCTCGCAGTCGGGCCGTACCATTGCCGCCGGAATGGTGTGGAGTTCTGGATTAGTGCGCAAACCTAGCAGACCTACACTGCGTTCTATTCAGAAGAGCTCATCCCTATGCCCTAATCCCTTCGAATGGTTTACCCTCCGGAGTGACCGCTTCGGAAGGATGAAGGGTGTAGGGGACCAAATAAACTTGTCTTTGGAATGCACTTCTGCATAATCTAACGAGACAATATAGAGGTTCGTCGCACTTTTGATGCACAGCTGACGCCCATAATACACGCCTGGGACGAACAATCTGCATGCTGCGCTTTATTTATTTAATTATTTATTTGTTTATTTATTTATTTGTTTATTTATTTAGTAGCACGATCGCCTCACAGCAAGAAAGTTTTGCATGTTTGCATGTTCTCCCGTGTTGGCGTGGGTTTCCTCCGGGTGCTCCGGCTTCCCCCACAAGTCCAAACACATGTGGTATAGGTGAATTGGGTAAGCTAAATTGTCAGTAGTGTATGAGTGTGGGTTGGGTTGCTGCTGGAAGGGCATCCGCTGCGTAAAACATATGCTGGATAAGTTGGTGGTTCATTCCGCTGTGGCGACCCCAGATTAATAAAGGGACTAAACCGAAAAGAAAATTAATGAATATTTATGCATGTATGTATAGACTTTGTAAGTTTATATATATATATATATATATATATATATATATATATATATATATATATATATATATATATATATATATATATATATTTAACATTTTGATTTATTTTATAATTATTTTATTTATAACTCAAAAATATTACTTGCCTAGAAAAATATTATAGTTACATTTATTTGTAAGGTCAAACTATAGCTGTCTTTCTGTGACAACTTCCCTGGATTTTACAAATTGTAAGATAGAAATTTGTCAACCTTTATACATTAAAAGAAATAATGTAACAAATAACAAATAATATATATAATAATAATAATAACAACAAAAACTACATTATTTTAAAGCGTTAAACTTTTTTTTGAGTTTTTATAATTTTACTAATGGAGCCTACATATATATTGTTATTCAAGCCCCTTTGATTTTTTTTTATTCAAATATTTCAGACCATATATATATAACAGAGCAAGGAAATTTTCATAGTATTTCTGATAATATTTTTTTCTTCTGGAGAAAGTCTTATTTGTTTTATTTTGGCTAAAGCAGTTTTTAGTTTTTTAAAAAAACATTTTAAGATCATTAATATTAGCCCCTTTAAGCTATATATTTTTTTGATAGTCTACAGAACAAACCATCATTATACAATCTAGTAAAAGATTTTTTACTTATTTAATGTCATCATTCATTCATTTTTTTTTCAGCTTAGTCCCTTTATTAATCTGGGGTCGCCACAGCGGAAAGAACCGCCAACTTTTCCAGCATATGTTTTACGCAGAGGATGCCCTTCCAGCTGCAACCCATCAATGGGAAACATCCATACACACTCATTCACACACACGGACAATTTAGCCTACCCAATTCACCTGTACAGCCCAATACACCTGTGCCACCCTTTTGTTCTTTATTTAATCAGTGTTAATTGTATATAATAACAATTAATTTCATATTGGGTGATTCCTGGTAGGCCAAAGTCTTTAACACTAGTTGAACATACCAGAAAAGAGGATAGGTCAGGAGTGGATAGGCAGCTTGCTTGAAACCATGCAGGAAGATTGTAAGAACAGATCCAGTCAAGTGAAGTTTTAAATAATGTAATCTATCTCAAGCATGTATGCAGAGAAGTGTAAAAGTGTGGCTTTCTAAAGTAAAAAAAAAATGGAGGCAAACAAATCTGAAAAAGCACAATGCTACAATGGCAGTGCTGAAGATCACAGTTACTGTAAACGCATGAGCACACATTAAAATAAGAAGCGGATTTGGCCTTAAGTTACACACAACTATTTTTTAAATGCAGTAATGTTACATTGAGGGGTCCTCAAGTCTGCAGAGTTTACACTGTCTAACACAGAGAGAGAGAGAGAGGTTTGTTTTTGTGAATTGTTGGGACATTCTAGTTTTCTATTGTTATCAGGGCTGTGCAGAGACACTACATTGAGCCCTATTCGTGCACGTGATAGTTATTATACTGTATAATCGGTTTTATGTGACTGTATTAATTTTACTAAATCTGATTGTGTGTCTGCCTCTGTGTAATTGTCTGTCTATTTACATTTAAAATATAGTGGATTATGGATCATGTATAGGTGTTTCCCAATATTGGTTTGCGGCTGGAAGGGCATCCGCTGCATAAAACATATGCTGGAAGAGTTGGCGGTTCATTCTGGTGTGGTGTCCCCTAAAATAGAGACTAAGCCAAAGGAAAATTAATGAATTATGGATCAAGCACAAAAAAAGAATGATTTAAGAAAATGAAAACAAAACCTTTGTTGCAGCACATTAATAAATGTAGCACACTAATAAATGCAACACTTATGACCCATGTCTCCAAATTCTTGTTCTTTCACTTGTTTTGGCAACACAACGTGGCGTCCCTCTGTCATCTGAACACTGTAACAGGTAAAACAGTCTCCGAAGCTATCATGCATATTAATGAAGTTGCACCACATACACAACAGAGCGCGCTAATTGGTTTGAACAAAGTCTTTCTCATGAATTAATGCCGCACACTCAGAGACGTCACAATGTAGTCGCAGGTACAGACAGCCACTCTCCACACTGGAATACATGCAGGTATCTAATTACCGTGACGCAGCTTCAAAAATTAGTTTCCAACCAGAAGAACAAATTTGCTCAAAATAATGCAAAAACATCTAATTTTCACTTTTTAGTGCAATATATGTGTCCTAATAGTGTTATCACTGCAACATTATAGTACAATATTATAGATTGAAAGATCAGCTGTAAATGCTTGAGCTCTGGTTGATCTTGAGAACTCCCCAAGATGCCTTAATAAGCTTGGGACAGCAGCCGCGTATTAAAGAACTCCCCAAAAGGCAATAAAGAACAAAGCCATAACTGGCTGCTGAATGGAAAGTGTTATAAAGATGGTACTAGGTGAGGGTTTGCAGAAGCAAAGATGGAAACGGTGCAGAGTGTAAAAGGTTTAGGTTAGAGTGATCACTAAAACTGAAATTGTGTATTGGCTGCTGATGTTGCAAATGCTATGTGTGCTCCTGTAGCAGTGTTTAACTGCCATGACTGGACTGGATAGTGAGACAGATGTGATAATTATAATGCAGAATGTATGAGCTCTGCTAGAGAGACTCTTAAAATGACAGTGATGAAATGTCAGGATAAGCTCAGTGGAGCATCTCTGCTGCAGCAGAGGTGTGATAGAGTCAGTGGTGCAGAGAAGAATTTAAGCTAAGCGGGGCATCTCTACAGTTGCAGAGGTGCAATGGAAGTCAGTGTTTCAGAGGAGAATTTAAGCCAAGCGGAGCATCTCTACAGTTGCAGATGTGCAATGGAAGTCAGTGGTGCAAAGGTGCAGTAGAGAATTTAAGCTAAGCGGAGCATCTCTACAGTTGCAGAGGTGCAATGGAAGTCAGTGGTGCAGAGGAGGATTTAAGCCAAGTGGAGCATCTCTACAGTTGCAGAGGTGCAATGGAAGTCAGTGGTGCAGAGGAGGATTTAAGCCAAGTGGAGCATCTCTACAGTTGCAGAGGTGCAATGGAAGTCAGTGGTGCAGAGGAGGATTTAAGCCAAGCGGAGCATCTGTACAGTTGCAGAGGTGCAATGGAAGTCAGTGGTGCAGAGGAGGATTTAAGCCAAGCGGAGCATCTGTACAGTTGCAGAGGTGCAATGGAAGTCAGTGGTGCAGAGGAGAATTTAAGCTAAGCGGAGCATCTCTACAGTTGCACAGGTGCAATGGAAGTCAGTGGTGCACAGGATAATTTAAGCTAAGCGGAGTATCTCTGCAGTTGAAGAGGTGCAATGGAAGTCAATAATAACAGGTAAATACACTTCCGTAGAGGCGTTTAAACTGCAGTGGCAGTGCTGGGGAGTGTGTCAGTAGTGGTATGTTAAATAGAAGTGTATGTGAGCTCAGGCAGAGCGTCACTGCTGTGGCAGTGGTGCAGAGGGGAAATGAAGCTCAGCGGAGCTTCTCTGCTGTGGCAGAGGTGCAGTGCAAGTCAATATTGGAAGGGAAGCACGCTTCCGCAGAGGTGTTTTAACTGCTGTGGCATTGCTGGGCAGTGTGTCGGTAGTGAATGGCTAAATGGAGATGTGTGTGAGCTCAGGCAAAGCATCACTGCTGTGGCAGTGGTGCAGAGGGAGAATAAGGTTTGGCGGAGCGTCTCTGCTGTTGCAGAGGTGCAGTGGTAGTCAGTATGGAGCGTTATGAGTGCTCCCGCAGGAATGTTAAATACTGTCTGTAGTGATATGTAGAGATGAAAGTGAATAAGGGCTCAGCTAGAGTGTCCCTGCAGTTGCAGTGGTACTGTGGGTGAGTGTAGCTCAGTGTAGCATCTCTGCTGCTGCAGAGGTGCAGTGGGTCAGTATGGAGGCAATGTGCGCTCACGCAGAAGCATTTACTGCTGTATTAGTGCGGGGGAGTGTGACAATAGTGGTATTTGGAAATGTAAGTGTAAATGAGAATGTTGCTGCTGCAGCAATTAAAACTCCGGGCAACCCCTAAATGTGTCGGAGCTGTGGTGAGAGAGTGAATAGAAGTTTAGGATAGTTCAAATTTGGAGGGGGGAAGGGTAGTGAAGTGGCTCCTATGGTAATAGGAGGGGAATAGGGGGAAATGGCAGAGTCGTGCTTATACCTAGAAATGCATTAAATTCAATTCACCTTTATTTGTATAGTACTTTTACAATGTAGATTGTGTCAAAGCAGCTTCACATAGAAGATTATAGTAAATTGAAACAGTGTCACTCCAGTTTTCAGTGTTTAAGTTCAGTTCAGTTTAGCTCAGTTCAGTGTGGTTTAATAATCACTACTGAGAGTCCAATGCGCAGCTCTACAGATCCCGAACCATGCAAGCCAGTGCCGACAGTGGTGAGTAAAAAACTTCACTAATTGGCAAAGGTGAAGAATTAAAAAAACCTAGAGAGAAACCAGGCTCAGTTGGGCATGACCATTTCTCCTATGGCCAAACGTCTTGTGCAGAGCTGCAGTCTAGGCGTCGGAAGCGGAGAATGCTGGACCTCAGCAAAGACACGTCTGTCCCTGGAGCTTCACCGGAATCTCAAGTCTCATGCTCTCCAATCCTCCATGATCACAACAGCAGCTGCTCAGGATAGGACCTGGTCCAGGATTATGAAAACCTTGGAATCATCTCATCGCTGGTCTTGGATCGAATCAGTGGCGCTACATAGTCTCTGAGGGCCTCGGGATGAGTATCCCCAGGTGGAAATAGTGAATGAAAAAAAATATTTGTGTAGCTGCTGTTCATAGGGTATATAAACGAGATGCACTGAGTGTATGCTTTGCTAAAAAGATAGGTCTTTAATCTAGTTTTGAACTGCGAGAGTGTGTCTGAGCCTCAAACATTATCAGGAAGGCTATTCCAGAGTTTAGGAGCCATAAATGAGAAGGCTCGACCTCCTTTACTCGACTTTGCTATTCTAGGTACTACCAGAAGTCCTGAGTTTTGAGATCCTAAAGAGCGGTTTGGATTGTAGCGAGACAGAAGGTTATTTAGATAAACAGGAGCTAGATATTTAAAGCTTTATAGGTAAGAAGCAATATTTTAAAATCTATACGAAACTTAACAGGCAGCCAGTGTAAGAAGGATAAAATTGGGGTGATATGATCATATTTTCTGTACCTGATAAGAATTCTGGCAACTGCATTTTGTACTAGCTAAAGTTTGTTAATAGAGGATGCTGGGCAGCCAGCATACAGAGCATTACAGTAGTCCAGCCTAGAAGTCATAAAAGCATAGACTAGCTTTTCTGCATCTGATATGGATAGCATACTTCGTAGCTTAGCTATATTTCTCAGATGAAAAAAGGCAGTTTTTGTGACATGGGATATATGATTTTCAAAAGTTAAATTGCTATCTAGTATAACACCCAGATCTTTTATAGTAGAGCTAACGCTAACTTTGTATCCCTCTAATTGCAGGTCGAGTTGTGAGATCTGCTGTGTACAGGATTTAGGCCCAATAAGTAATAATTCTGTTTTGTCTGATTTAAGGAGAAGAAAATTGTTGGTCATCCAGTCTTTAACATCTTTAATACACTCAGTTAGCTTAGACAGTTCAGACATCTCATCAGGTTTAGTTGAAATATATAATTGAGTATCGTCTGCATAGCAGTGAAAGCTGATCCCATGTCTTCTAATAATGTCTCCCAGGGGTAGCATGTATATTGTAAACAGCAAAGGGGCTAAAACTGATCCTTGAGGCACCCCATACTTTACTGGCCTGACTTGTGAAAGTTGTCCATTAATATTCACAAACTGGTAACGGTCAGCTGAGTATGACTTAAACCATTGTAGAGCCTGTCCCTGGACATCTGTAGAATTTAAGTGATTTATGAGGATATTGCGGTGGATGGTGTCAAATGCGGTTCTAAGATCAAGTAAAACTAATAGCAAGATGCATCTGGATTAGTGCGAGAAAGTAATCTATTAGTTTGTTACAACATTAAAATCCATCCCTGCAAAGGTGAAACAAATGATGACTGAGAAGTCAAAAAGAGTGAATTTTGTCTGCGGTGAGGCCAGCCACCTGTTCAATAAGAATGGTCATTCTAGCCGTCAAGATATTTTAGCGGTCGCTCATACACTGCATATTACGGTAGAGTGCTAAACAGCAATGTACAGCAAGTTGACAGGGAAGAAGACGAGGTCACTCGCTACATTGAAACCGCTATCATGGAAAATGAAATTAATGTTCTTGGCTGGTGGAAGATAAACAAAACCTACCCAAAACTTGCTAAATTAGCCAGAACAGTATGCATCCTTTTCAGTAGCAGCAGCAGAGAAAGGGTGTTCAATGCTGCTGGATGCACCATCAGTGAGCGCAGGATTACGGTAAATCCATTTGCAGTGGATTGAATAATGTTCCTCCACAAAAGCATGTAGCCTAATCTTGGTGAGTAAAGGATTTTCAAATGATAACCAAACATTAATTAAACCATGAAATCATAATGTAGACAGGGTATATAGGCTAATGTTGGCATTATTATTTTATTATTCAGCTTCATCGTCGCCTTTATGCTAGATTGTAAAGAGAAATGGTGAAAAAAAATCCAGCAGAGCCTTTATCTTAATTTCGTTATTGTCAAATTCCCGTCATAATTTGAAGAGTTTGGTTGCAAAACACGATAAACGCCATTTTTTGACATTTTTATTCTTGGAAATCACTGTTCAGATGTACCTTAATCTATGTGTGAATTGATGCTATTAATAACATTTAAGAATGTACATTTTAGGCCTACTACAAAATGTATTTTTTTTACAAAATGCGATATCCGCCAGACCAGTTTCTTTACAAAGTGCGATATAATGGTTATAGAACATTCAGGATGCTGCGCGAGCTCACCATCCCCTGGGAAGAGAGTCACCGTTGATGAAATACTCAGAGTTTGCTCATTAATATCAAAACAAAAAACATATGTTTTTAAAAAGAGGATTCAATAGGCTAACTAAAAAACATTTACCACTTAATTGTTTATTCTGTGTGTTTTTCACCTGCTTTCTTTTGCTTACAGTTATTTTTGTTAAATGGTTTAATTATTATCTTTTAAAATAACAATGCTCTAATGGAAGATGAGATTAGCTCTCTATTTATGTGTAGTTAACTGCTGATCTGGGATCTTTAGCCAGGACAGATTACTGTGCATATTTTAGATACATGACAATAATTCTTTTTTTTTTTTAAATGTCAATTTTTTTTTTTTTTATGTTTTGTTAAATAAAAATTTAGTATACATTAGTATACAGCTATATTTTGCTTGTTTTGACACATTTAAAATTTGTGGCTAAGAAATAATAATTATTTATGTTTGGTGTGGTCAGAAATCAATTTGGTAAATCCTTCATTTTGAGCTCTGGAAAGTCTTGTGAAATAAAAACTAATTGTAATACGACACTATGAAACCATGACCCATTTGCTCATGCTCATTGAGCAAGCTCATACTGTACACGACACACAAAAAGTTAAATAAATGAGGAGGCATGTGGACATAACAAAATCTAAATCAAGTAATTTTAGCATGTCAAAGTCATATTTATGCATATTAAATATATTTTAATGTTAGAAATCTACTAGCCACAGTGGCTGGGGATCAAAAAAGTTAATGTCAAGCCCTGATTATTATTATTATTATTATCATTATTACAGTGAAATAATTCATTAAATATGACGGGGCGAGGCGAGCTTGTCACGGACTTGGTGCAACAGAGACAAAAACTGTGACACCGTGGCTCCGCCCACTCTGATCTTACAGGTTTGGTTTTCAGCAACGGTGTGGAAGGAGCCTCCACTCTTTCTGTAACAAGCTACAAGTCGTTTATTTAACTAACTTAATCTTACTTATCAAACAAAACATTGATTCACTAGCTTTTCTTAATGGTATTACAGTAGAATATAGCCAAAGGTGGATATATAGCGTTTTGCAAAATGAAAAAAGTTATGCTGTGTTGTGTACGTTTTGGCCAAAACTAACTCAGAATTTTATTATGATTAATCAATCTTTGTATATATCTCCATATTTTTAAGACATGGCGCAGAACAATGGTATTGAATGCAGTGCTTGGTGTCTTGTCTGACACCCACTATTTTGTCATATCTCATGCAAGCAGTGAAGATCACTGATTTTAAAGATATCAGACTTTAAAGGGATAGTTCACCCAAAAATTTAAATTTCACATTATTTTACTCACCCACACGGAGGCTTTCTTTTTTCTTTAGAACATTAAAGAAAATTTAACTAAAAATCTTCTTCAATGTTATACTGGTGAAAAAAAGTCACCTACATCTTGTATGACATGTGGGTGAGTAAATTAATGGGAAATTGTAATTTTGAGTGAACTTTATCTTTAACGTGATGATTTTATAATGGCAGATGCACTTGAGCTGGCTTATCGAAAATGAAAAGTACCTTTGCATATTCTCTATTAATGCAAATATGTTCACAATGGAAACACCTACCTACTTTCTATCCTTACTGGTGTTGTGGGTAAAAAAACTTGAACTAATAATATTAATCACATGTTCAGCGATAGTATGTAATGTGTCTAAATGTTGCCTAACAATTGATCAGTAAACAATATGTTGATTAAAAAGTTGCTCATTGTTGTTACTTGTGCTGACTCTTGAACTTAAAATAATAACCATGTGCTTACTTTCCTTTGAGGCACTGGACAACAACACATTTCCTTTGCTGAGTTCCCTGGTCTGTGGTTTAAAGACATTTTCAGTCCAGACCTGCAGTTTGATTATTCCATCAATTTGTATGGTAAGTAATTGTGGATTATTCATCACCACTCATTACAGTAAACATTCTGTTGACTTAATATGTTCTCTGTAAGATCTGAATACTCCTTAAAGAGATTATTCACCCAAAAATGGAAATTTACTCACTGTTCACTCACTATCAAGTGGTTCCAAACCTTTATGAGTTTCCTTTTATCTGTTAAACACAAAAGAAAATGTTTTGAAGAATGTTCTAAACCAGTAACCACTGACTTTCATAGTAGAAAAAAAAACATATTATGGAAGTCAAAGGTTACTGGTTTTCATCATTTTTCAAATCATCTTATGTTGTTTTTATCAAAACAAATAAACTCAAACTGGTTTGTCACAAGTAAAGGGTGTGCAAATGGTAAAGGTTCCATGCCTCGTTTTCATGCAAGTGAAGTAAGAGCACAAACAGTCAGTTCATAACTCTAATTCAACTGTGTGATTCTCACAAGACGGCAGACCAAAATTTCTGACCTGTCAAAACATTTGGCTCAAAATCACACAGTGCATGTCTGGCCTTAAATGTCTTCATCTTGGCCGAACTTGTCAATATGCAAGGCAGTCGAAAAAAGTAATGACTCTAAATGTAGTGCAACTAAACAATCTAATAACAAGTAAACAATCTGTTGATTAAATAAATTTATGAATCATTATAAATCTAATATACATCTAAGGGATAATAAATGGATTTAGGTACGTTAAAGGATATTAAATGCATGACCATGAGGCGAAGGATAAAGATGTGTAAGGTATTTATGCAAGTTAAGTTGCTCATGTTGTTTCTTTGGCTGCTCCTAGATTTATCTTGAACTTACAATCATAATCGTGTGCTTGCTTTCATTTGAGGTACTGGACAATGATGCACCGTTTTCTTTGAGTCCTGAAGTTTCATCATTTTATTGATCTTTAAGGTAAATGTAGGTTCATCACCACTCATTACAGTAAACCATAGAGATGCCACAATACTCAATATAATATTGAACCGCTCGGTACCACCGTCACGCATATATGGATTTTTATTTTTATTTTGCATTTAAATTCAAAATTTCATATAAATTCAGGTTTATTTGTAAAGCACTTTTCACAATAATTATCGTTCCAAAAAATATTTAGCTTTCCCTCCATTCCTTCAATTAATTGTGAGTGTTAAAATGCATGGTTATGCTATATTGTATTCATTTTGGATGGTATTTTGTATGTTTTTTTTTCTAGATTTAAAACTCATTCATTCATTAATTTTCTTGTCGGCTTTGTCCCTTGCGGGGTCGCCACAGCGGAATGAACCGCCAACTTATCCAGCACAATTTTACGCAGCGGATGCCCTTCCAGCCGCAACCCATCTCTGGGAACTAGATTTGAAACTCAAGTCACAAAATTTTAGGTTCTCAATTCTAGTCCTTAAGAAATGTCACTTATGGCTAACAATGTGATGTCTCTGTCTGTATATATTTCTGATTACAACAGTTTGGTGCAGATTTCCGTCAGATTACAACCATTCGCTGGAAAACAACTTTATGGGACAGTTGGATGAGTTTGTTGCTGTTCTTCAGAAGAAAGGAGGTCTTCCTGGCCAGAACATGGCCAAATATTTCAGGATTTTGCAGGAGGTATGTATATATATAGTTGTATGTATTATTCCTTTTCTTTCCCACAGCTATTATTTGTCAGTACAGTGTCAGTATAGTTAACCCAAAATGTAATATTTATTCACCATTTACTCACGCTTCACTTGTTTCAAAGTTGTTAAAGTCAGTTAAACGCGAGATTATATTTTTAAAATTACTGAAAAGATTAGAAAAACCCAAAATAGCAACAGGAAACACTAAGCAAATGATAATTTTAATGTACCTTTTGTAAAGATTATTGTAGGTACAATTTGTATCATAATTTGAATGTATTTTCTGTTCTTACAAAATAAACCACATGAACAAATAACATTTGAGGTGAAGTGACATCCGTCAAGACAAAGACCGCCAAAACGCATTTAAAAAAAAAAAAGAAAAGTAAAATATCCATAGTTTCAAATAATGTCTTATTATTAACTGTGTAATAAAAGATAATTTCATATTTTTTGGGCGATTCATGAATAACCGCATCTGCTTTAAGAACTGAAACTCTGCATCTGTCCCCACTAGTCTGACCACAATGTGCATTATTTAAAATGAGTCTGCATGTTTGATTCAGTCTGTCATATAAAAATGCGTTTAACAAGCTAATATTTTAGAGAAAGCAAACCATCCGCAGTTAAACACAATATGAATAGCTGACCTGCAGTTCGGTTATATCAGGGGTGTCCAAACTCCTGGAGGGCTGGTGTCCTGCTGAGTTTAGCTCCATCTTGCTTCAACACTCCTGACAGGAAGTTTCTAGTATATCTACTAAGAGCTTGATTAGCTGGTCCAGGTGTGTTTGATTAGGGTTGGAGCTAAACTCTACAGGACACCGGCCCTCCAGGACTGAGTTTGGACACCCCTGGGTTATATAGTGGGCATCTGTCCTTCTGAATCAAGTGAAATGATAAACTGTTGTAAAGAATGCAAGTATATTCGTTAACGCAACAGCATTAGTCTCTTATTTGGTAAAATCTGTATTTATTTGTTAACTTATGTATGCAATATTTGTTAAAACTTATGTAATATTAATAAAATAATAATAACAAAAAATACTAATTAAAATGCTGACTCAACACATAGCTTTTATTGTTTGCCCTTCAATTATTTTTCCTTAAATTTTCTTTAATTAGTCTTAAAAAGATCTTAAATAAAAAGATCTTTAATTTACCCTCATAAAACCTGGAGAAACTCTGTAAATATTTGTGAAGTTGTCCTTGCAGATTTTGCACAAAAATATGTTTGCCAGTGTGATGTTTGCCAATATGGATTGATAAATGATTATGTGCACCTTACCACAAGTCCTGTACTTGTACAGTAAAAATACCTCTACCACTATGCCCTAATTGTAATGCATTGCTTTATTGTTATTATTGTTGTTATAATATTCCAGAGGCTTACATATGAGTGTGTGGAGGGCTGTTAGGGTTTTGGTTCTAATTGCATTTGATTTCTACAGACTTTTGACCAAATTATGTTTCAAAACACAATGTCTAATAACAATTTCTTTTTATTTAAATATAGAGCAATCAAAGAGAAGACCTGACGAATATCACTATGGGCATATGTGTGATCAAAAAGGAAGGAAGGAGACTTTGGAGACAAAGAGGACATTGGCGTTGATGTTGACAGAACAGTGATTCCGGAGCAGATCAAATCTGTTGCACAAGCCTGTGCTCTGATGCTGAGGACAATTTATCTGCTTAATTTGGCGTACCCAAAAGGACTAAAATACTATAAGTTTGCACAGAAAGGACTTCTGCAAAATAATTCTGACAGACTTTCCCCAAAAGTTCTCAAGCAGGCGTCAAGGAAATCAAGGCTCACAAATAGCAGTTTATTGAAGGACTTGTTTAATAAATTCATTCATTTTTCTTTATGTGCACGTGTGTGAAATGAATTTGCTCTAGGAACTTGTTGTTGCCTGTACCTAAATGTTTTTAAGACTTGTATACTTAGTTAAAACATTTTTAAAAATGTTTGTGTGTGGGTACATTCCATAAAAAGTGCAGTTTGTTGTAGTTGCTAAAAGTTAATTCTTTATTAAGTTAATCAATTAATTATTTTGTGTATTGGTGTGAAATTAAGGTGTTGTAAGAATTTTTGGTTTCAATGTAGCATGTACTTATTTATCAATTCAAGACGTGTATATTTACATTTCATACATTTAAAAAAGTGTGTGCCTGTCTTTGTGTGATAAGAATTGCAGTCTGTTCCATCAGTTAATACATTTTTGTGTGTGCTGATGTGAATAGAATGTACTGTAAGAACTGTTGTTTTAAACATTGTGCTGTTGAAGAACTTATGAGCAGTGATTTCATGTTAGAAATTGCATCCTAAAAAGTAATTAAAATGAATTCAAAACAAACTTGGTCATGTCTCATTTCAAAGTGTATTTGCAAGTAGTTCAATGATAATTTTAATAAAATAAAAATAAAGTAGGAATAACATTTTAATTGTATTGAACTTAATTTCATTGGATAAAGATAACTAAATGAAATTGAGTGAATCCAACGTAATTTTTTTGTCTTTGCTATCCCCGCTCTTCCTCCTACTCTCAATTCTCCACACTTGTAACTACCATGACGACGCAAACGCACACTTCATCAGCCAAGTGCTAAGTTTAATGAAACCAAAGAAATTACTTGTCAACTTCTGTCAATATCTCTAATTTTTTACTGAATTACGTTTGTACACTGATTCTAACTCTTCTGAATTTCTAATTTCAGGTCTGTCTAATGGTTCCCACCCTGGTATCGACCCTCCCTTCTTACAACCTCACCTGCGCTAAATCCGACAACGCTGAACCAGAAATCATAGAGCAATTAATCGAGAAAGAGATCGACAATAAATTCATGATCGGTCCCCCTTTTCTTGCTCCCCCGTTTAGCATAGGCTATTCACATCAGCTCTACTGTAGTGGGCTTTAGAAATTTCTGGTAAAAATTACTAAAAATGGTTCCTCCATCTCCTCATAATTCCGCCTTTTCCAGCATTAACAGCATCATTCCGCCCAACGAAGATGCTTAAATTATCACGCCATTGACCAAGTAAATCTCCCTAATTAAATTAGTCGGCCGCAACGCTTGGCTCGCCACAGTCTAGGCTACATTACCTCCGCCTTTAAAGTCATTTCAATAAACCCCGACTTCTTGCATCTCCCGTGATTTCTGGCATTAATCGGAGATCTTAATTCCACTTCACAGTCTGTTTAACATTCTGAAGTACTGAAGCTCAATCCAGCCAACTCTCAAGGGCAAGGGCACGACCCAGCCTCATCAGCTTCTCAAGGGCACGACCCAGCCTCATCAGCTTCTCAAGGGCGAGGGCACGACCCAGCCATCTAACCCTCTTCCTTCTAGCTCTGAGTATTACTCAGCTTTCTCCCCTATTCACTCACCTAACTCCCGCTGGAGTTCTGCCCATCCATGCCCCCCGCCCCATCCCCCCCCTCCCCGTCACCCCGTCCCCCCCGGCCGCTGCCACAGGAGCCTTCACTACTCCCCTCCTTTATCACCCGACTCCTGTCAAACCCCACCCTCCCCATGGCTCTGACTCCCACAGGAATAGTTTACCCAGAGCCTCGACTCCCGCAGGAGTCATCTCACCGTCCCTCCCCCAGCCATAGCTTTTATATTATATACCATTAATAATAATGATATACAATAAAAACCTTATTTATTTCCTCCGTTTTGTTTTTTTAATATAAATTTATATTTATATACACCCACGTATATAAAAATAGATCTATATATAGTGCCGCCACCCTCACGCTCTCGTTCCCGCAGGAACACCCCCAGAGCACCAATTTCGCCCGTCACCCTCCAGCAGGAGTCTCCACCGCCCACTCATCTTCCCCGACTCCTACCGGAGCTGGCCACTATAGCTCTACCAACCCGAGCTGCAACTCGAGCACGAGTCCGTCATCGCCCCTCCCCGGCCCTAGCTTATATACTCGTATCTATATTTTTATTTCTATATATATATTTTTTTCCTTATTTATTTATTTATATATATATATATATATATATATATATATATATATATATATATATATATATATATATATATATGCACCTACGCATATAAATACATATTGATATATGGTGCTGTCACTCCCAAGCTCTAGCAAGGAGCAATCCCGAGCACCTGCTGGGGTCTCCACCCACCCTTTCTCTTTCCCGATTCCAGCTGGAGACGGCTCATACAGCTCTATCTCCCGCAGGAGTGCCCACGAGCTTAGACTCCCGCAGGAGTCCGCAATTGCACCCCCCCCCCCACCCAGGCCCTAGATTACCGCATTATATATATATACGTATCTGTATATTCATATAACCTCATATATCACCCTCAAGCTCTAGCTCTCGCAGGAGCAATCCCGAGCACCTGACCCCCGCAGGGGTCATCGCCCAACTGCCACTCACCCTCCAGCTGGGGTCTCCACCCGCCCCTCCTCTTCCCCGACTCCAGCTGGAGAAGGCATATACAGCTCTATCTCCCGCAGGAGTGCCCACGAGCTTCGACTCCCGCAGGAGTCCACAAATATTCATATACTTATATACATATTTATATATAGTGCTACCACCTCCCAGCTCTATCTCCTCCAGGAGTGTTCCTTGAGCAATCGACTCCCCCGGAGTCCTCACTTCCCCCACCTTTTTATCTGACTCCAGCAGGATTCCCGCCCTTGGCTCTGACTCCCACAGGGGTCTCCCCGAGCCTCTCCTCCCGCAGGAGTATTTAGTGCCCCCGCCAACCCTGCTCGGGCTCCCGCAGGAGTCTTTATCACCCTTTGCTCCCGCAGGAGCCCTCTTTACCTTCCCTTTCTCAAAACCACTATATCCAGCAGCTGGATATAGCATTTTTAGCTTTTGGGGGATTTTTTTCGAATACATGGCTGCTGTCCCGAGTCTCATGCATTGTGGGGAGCTCTCGAGAACCACCTGATCTCGGGCTCAACTATCTCCGAGCTCAGGGTTCTCTCCCGGGACAGCATGCCAAACCAGCTAACATTTGTCAAACAATATCTAAGTGCGAACTCTTGAAGTGAAGTTTCACAAACAAATTTCGAGAGGAACATGTGATATGATTGACCGCAGCTGATCTCTTATCTACAATCATTAGCTAGCCAATCAGATCAATTCAAACTCACTATAAGTAGTTTGGAATTACTTTAGAATGTTATGGATCTGTGGATGGACGAATGCTTGAAAGGTGAGTTCTTTGGTTGAAATCTTTCTAGTCACGTGAGTCTTGTCTTTCAAAAGATTTATAAAATGTTTAGTCTTTGTTGGAGAGTAGTTATTTTTGCGAGGCTTCCCTTAAAGCATGCTATGCACGTTACCACGGGTGCACCGCGGTGAGAGTTCGGCTTTATTGCAATGGCTTGGATCGCCGGTGCCTTGAGAGTTTAGTCAGAGTTTGTGGACTGCGTTGTGTGAGGAAGTTTGAAGTAGTAGGTGGAAGAGCTGGTGGGCCGGCGTTTTGCGGGAACTCAGGCTCGAATGCTGGCGAGGCTACAGCTGAATTCTCTGGGAGAGCAGGGCTCTGGCTGGAGTTGTTGTTGTTGTCATTTGTTTGTTCTTCCGTATCGATATGTTAAATGGTGCGATGCTGGAGCATTTTGTAGCGGGAAGCATTATTTGAAATAAAGATGGCTGTTATATGGGACTTGGGGTATTTATAGTGTCTTAGGAATCGTCTGATTGGTGAACCATAAATTGAATAATGCAGGGCCGGCTGCAAGCAATAATAAGCACATGATCCTCTTGAAATTAGTTTATGAATAAACTTCACTTAATGCTGGATTAATGCACAAGTAAGTTTTTATAACTATTTATAACAAATTAGCAAACAAGTTTTATATAATTTCAAATATAGATATTTGGTGCATGCTGTATAAGTGCACATAAATTGTTTACCCATAGTGTTTTACATGGTCATAATACAGGAAGTAATACAACAAGCATTTAGTTTGGGCTAGTCTGTACAGCTCGACATTGCTTTACAATGCCCTTGATGGGTGAACATTAGCCAGTGGGGGAGTGTCTTTTATATCTCCAGGTGTGAATTGTTCATGACCATTGTCACTCCCAAGCAAACAGCTGAGATGATCCAAAATAGACTTTACAAAATGTAAATCATTGTAATGTATTCTTTGAATGAGAGAACAAAATAATTTTCACATAACTGTGAAGTAAATATTCTAGCCTACAAGACAAGTTACTGAAAAGTCTTATTCAGGCCCATTCAGTGTGTTTTTTGGACCTTATTTCAGCTACATTTACAGTATTTCTCCAAAACCATGCATTTTTTTTTTCTAAAAAATGCAAGCATGTACATTAATATTTCTCACATATTATTGTAGCATGGTTTGTGCTGAATACAAAAAAAAAAAAAAACATGTTGGCCATTACAATGTAATAAGTAGCTGAAATAAGCACAAATTTCAGGGCATGTTAAAACATCTTAGGGGCCCCAAAATCACCTCCGACTCCAGAGGGTTAAATATATTTGTTTGCATTAAACAGAAAAAAATACATATATGTCTGGTAACAATTATTGAATGACTTATTTTGGAAGAACTACAGTAAAAGTGTATTTTGTAGATCTTGCATTGCTGTTCCCTATGTACTGTATTTATGAAATATACAACCATAGAGATGTTAGGCTCAGTGATGGCTGAATATCTTATATAAGACACTCAAAATGGCACATGCTTTGGGAGTTTTGGCATCATCGTCTGACTAGTTGAATTCCATACTGTATCATATCTGAGAGTATGTGTATCCAAGTGTATGTCAGGTTCTTAAAATTATCTGCATAGAAAAACAACCACCATGACGCCAGTCCCACTGTGACAACATCAGGATCAACTCATCACTGATCCTTACTTTGAGGCAATTAGTGGCCATTAGTCTGAGTGTTATGGGCTATATGCACGCATTACTTCTGCGTTTGTCTAAGATCGCCGTCCAACTTCCGCTCCGGGTGATTTTAAGCAGAGGTAAACACTATTATGGCAGAGTCGTCAAAATTTACTCCCTGTTTGCAGGAATTATGGTCAACGATGTGCAAATGATTGTTCGGATGTGCACTACAACACCGCAGAGCAAACTTCAGAAAGGTTTCAAGTCTTCGTACCTGTGCAATTATGAAGGTAAGTTCAGGTAGCCTGTAATCTATCGCTATTACTATTCTTACGGTCCGCCCATCTGATGCTTTATCACGTTAGTAAAAAATATCATATGTGTACGTAATTCTGTCTCAAGGTGTCAAGTAAAAACAGGGCAAGAATGAGATCTCAGTGAGAGCTCATTACTACCGATCTATGAAGAAATCGAAGTCTCCTCAGCAGCTAAGAGAGTAGGATAGCATAAATGTGAAGTTCTGTCCCGTTCATGGATAATCACAGAAACACAGACGATATCTTAGTTTGTAAGCATGATTATTGAGCAAAATATATTAGGAATAAAATAATACAATGCAGTTCCATCCATGACATACAAATAGCACTGTGTTATTGCTGAAACAGTGGCAGTACAGATGCAGTGTAACAGGGTAGATGACATGCTTTCTATTTAGTCTATAACACAGGTGTCAAAGCCAGTTCCTGAAGGGCCAGAGCTCTACGCAGTTTAGTTCCAACCCTAATTAAACACACCTGATTTAACTAATTGAGTGCTTTAGGTTTGTTTAATACCTACAGATAGGTGTGTTGAAGCAGTGCTGGAACTAAACTCTGCAGGGCTCCGGCCCTTGAGGAATTGACTTTGACACCCCTGGTCTATAACATTGTAGTTAAATGGGAGGGTGACTCAAAACAATAAGGTGGTATTAGGTAATTTAACATCAACAATATGTCTATTGCAATATTTATTAGTTTATGTTAATGAACAAATGCTTATGCATTGTGCTTGTTAACTCACAATGTATTAGCTAATGTTAACAAGCATGAGTTTGGATTTTAATTCATTAGTAAATTAGTTTAACTATGATTAAATGCTGTACAATTATTGTTTAATATTAGTACATGTGAGCAAATACATTAACTAATGAAACCTTATTTTAAAGTGTGACTAATGGGAGTTACTTTAAAATTATTTAAAATAATGATTTACAGTGTAGTTTAACCTTATGATATTGGTGCAGATGCAGAACATATTTCACTTAGCTGGCCCCTTCAGACTGCTTTTGTTCAACCTCAAACTGTTTGTGGTGTTTGTTCACCAAAATAAGAATTAATATAAGAAAAGAGAAAGTGCATTATTTTTGTTCATTATGCTGAATGCTACTGTTGTTGTAGTTATGTTTCAAGTTTAGCTGAAATTGTCTGTGTTCTGTACCAAATGCCTGTGATTGATTGTATACAGGGGGCGCTGCTGGGTTAGATAAAGAAAAGATAAGAAAAAGGAGAGCGAGAAACTTCTGGAAAGAGATTGTGAGAGTTACCAGTACCATGCTGCTGTAAAACCACCAAAGAATAATAAAAACCTTTTTGCTTTGTTCAAAACGTTCTAGTGCCGTGTTTCAGTAAAGATCCAATGTATTTCCACTATCGGACACAACAGTTTTGCCGACGAGGATGGGATTTTTTTACCGTACAGAAACTGAGTTAGGAATAACTCCATTGAGGCCTGTGAACTGAGCAAGCATTTAACAGGGTAAATAATAGTAGCCTTTGAAAATGGCTTATGGAAAGCCTGAGGATTTTCACTATGAAGAAAGTGAGGAACAATTCGACGCCTATTTGGAAAGGCTCGAACAGTATTTTGAAGCAAATGGATTAAAGGATACCGAGGAGAAGACAAAAGCAGTGTTTCTAACGATTGTGGGGAAGAGGACTCATAGTTTGTTGATGGACTTATGCACACCGGAAAAAACCATCGCAAAAGACATATAAAGAACTAATTGAGTTGTTGAAAACGCACTATGTGCCTCGAACAAATTTCATTGCAGAGAGATGCAAGTTCCACGCGAGGAATCAGCTGGAAGGTGAATCGATAAGTGAGTACTTGGCAAATTTACGAAAATTGTCAGCTATTTGCAAGTTTGGACAGTTTCTGGAGGAAGCTCTACGCGATAGATTCGTGTGTGGAGTAAAAAGCACCGAGTTAAGAGATCGCCTGTTAACTGCTGCCCATTCTAGAGAATTAACCCTTGCACTGGCTGTTGAGATGGGTTTGGCATATGAAGTGACTGTTAAGAGCTCGCAACAGTTTTCCCAGAGGACTTTTAAAACGCACGTAGTAGAAAGAAAGTCGGTGGCAATTGAACATGAAAATTGCTAAACCGTGCTACAGATGTAATGGAAGTGGACATAAACCCGAATATTGCCGTTTCAAGGATGTAGAGTGCCGCGACTGTGGCAAGCGGGGTCACATCGCGCGCGCTTGTCGCGCACGTCTTAAAGAAAAGATTGAAAGTAAGCCTGCCAAGTGGACCAAGCACCTGGATGCCTCTCTGTTGCCGAACGCTGCTGCGCCTGATCCGGGGGTCGCGAGCAATCGTGAAAGTTATGCCGAGACTTTCCAGTGCCAAGATGAAAGTGAATGCAAAATCCGCTTGCCACAGTCTGACCCTGGTACACACTCGGAGCGTTCAGCTGGCGGAGTTTTCAGTGACAGTGACATAAAAGGGACAGAATTGTTTGCTATTGATTCAAGTGTAAATCAGGTAGACAAACCGTACAATGTTTATGTTAGGATAAATGGTTTGCGGGTGAAAATGGAAATAGATACAGGAGCGGCGGTTTCTGTGATTTCAGAAAAACTGTACCAGCGCAGATTTCACAAGGTAAAGTTATCTCCTGCCACATGAGTGTTGAAAACGTACAGTAAGGAAGCTTTGGAGCTAAAAGGGAAGATAACAGTACAAGTCAAGTGTAGAGATGAAAAGCACTGCTTAGATTTATTGGTGGTAAAAGGGGATGGGCCTTCTCTAATGGGAAGAGACTGGATTAGTCGCTTCAATCTAGATTGGTCACGTGTAAACAAACTCACTTTTGAGACGGTGCAGCAACTGTGTGACAGATATTCATCTGTTTTTCAGCCTGAATTAGGGATGCTGCAAGGCATAAGTGCAAAGCTTCATGTTGTAAAAGGTGCTGTGCCTAAGTTTTGTAAGCCATGCCCAGTACCTTATGCTTTGAGAGAGATGGTTGATGCGGAGTTGTCAAAACTAGAAGCTGATGGAGTGATTTCTCCTGTCAGTTATTGTGAGTGGGCTGCTCCTATAGTGTGTATTCCGAAAAAGGACAATACTGTAAGGATCTGTGGAGACTACAAGGTTACTATTAACCCTTGGTTAGAAGTTGAACAGTATCCGTTACCAAGAACTCAGGATTTGTTTACCAAATTGTTAGGGGGTCAGAGGTTTACTAAGTTGGATTTATCTCAGGCGTACCAACAAGTACCGCTGGAGGAAAATTCCAAAAGATACCTGACCATTAACACACAAAAGGGGTTATATACCTTTAACAGATTACCGTATGGGGTGTCAAGCGCACCTGCGATTTTTCAGAAAATCATGGATCAGGTATTGCAAGGTATGGAGGGTGTAATCTGTTACCTTGATGATATTTTGATTACAGGAAGTGACACACAACAGCATATGGATGCTTTAGAAGGAGTTCTAAAGAGACTGCAAGCTTACAATCTTAAAGTCAGAAAAGACAAATGTGCTTTTTTCCAGAGTAGTGTCTCATATTTAGGACATATCATTGATGCTGAAGGTATTCATCCAATGAAAGAAAAAACAGATGCTATTGAAAATGCCCCGGTACCCACTAACGTAACCGAATTGAGGTCTTTTCTAGCTTTGCTAAATTATTATGGCAAATTCATTCCCAACCTTTCTACCCTCATACAACCCATGACAGAACAACTGCACAAGGGTGTAGAGTGGAAATGGTCAAAGGAATGTCAAAATGCATTCGAAAATGCAAAGAGACATTTAATGTCAAATCAAGTTTTGACTCATTACAATTCAACTTCACCGTTGCTGTTGGCTTGTGATGCATCTCCAGTAGGAGTGGGAGCCGTAATTGCACACCGAATGACTGACGGTAGTGAAAGGCCAATTGCGTTTGCCTCCAGGATGTTGACTAAAGCTGAGAAAAATTATTCTCAAATTGAAAAAGAGGCTTTAGGCTTAGTATTTGGCGTGATGAAGTTCCATGATTACTTGTTTGGGAGACCTTTTGTGCTGATCACAGACCATAAGCCTTTGTTGAAAATATTAGGTCCTAAGACGGGAGTGCCTACTCTGGCGGCTGCCAGAATGCAGAGATGGTCTTTGATTTTATCTGCATACCAGTACGAAATCCAGTACAAAAGGTCTGAACAGCATGGAAATGCGGATGCTTTATCTAGATTGCCCGTGAAAGGGGATGATTCTGTGCATTCCAGTGCAATTTTCAGAATTTCTTATTTGGAGAAACTGCCTGTTACTGCAAAAGAAATTGCACATGAAACAGAAAGTAATTCTGTTTTAAGAAGAGTGAAAGAACATGTAATGAATGGATGGCCACAATACATGAAGGATGAGGCCCTAAAGCCATATTTTTCTAAAAGGATGGAACTGTCCATTGAAGATAATTGTTTGCTTTGGGGCTATCGTGTGGTTATTCCTGAGAAATTACAGGAAAGATTACTGACGGAGCTTCATGATAGTCACTGGGGCATGGTAAAAATGAAGTCATTGGCCAGAAGTTTTTTTTGGTGGCCTAATCTTGATGTCAATATTGAACATTTGGTTAGTCAGTGTGATGCCGGTCAACAGCAGCGTAGTATGCCTTGTACTGTACCTGTGCATACATGGAAATGGGCATCAGGTCCGTGGGAGAGAATTCATCTAGATTTTGCAGAGGATCATCAACAGATGTTTCTTTTAGTGATGGATGCCTATGCTAGATGGCCTGAAATCATTCCCATGAAAAAGACTACATCAGATAAGACTATTGAGGTGTTAAGGGATTTGTTTGCGTCCTATGGTCTTCCACAGGAAGTTGTAACGGATAATGGACCACAATTTACCTCCCAAGAATTTGAACAGTTTTTACAGTTGAATGGGGTTAAGCACATTAAATCGCCTGCATATCATCCAGCATCAAATGGGTTAGCGGAGCATTTAGTGCAAAATTTGAAAAAGGCCCTTGCAAAGAACAGAGTTGCGGAGAACAGAACAATTCGTCATTGTGTTGCAAATTTTCTACTCAGTTATCGCAACACTCCTCATACTACTACTGGCAAAACACCTGCAGAACTTTTCCTTAAAAGATCAGTTCGTACTCGGAGGTCTCTTCTCAAACCACAGTTTTCACCAAATCTGAAGACTGAGCATTCTTCAATGATGTCCAAACCCCGTAAAGTCAGAATTTTTACTTTAGGTCAGAAGGTTCTGGTAAAGAATTACAGGGGAGGGAAGAAATAGTGGACTGGTTCCATTTCAAAAGTGCTGGGTCCAGTAACATATCTGGTTGATGTAAATGGGAAATGTGTAAAGCGACATGTGAATCAGATGCTGGGTAGTAGCGGAAGGTGTGACAGCCAAATAAATCAAGATGGACTGTTGAAACAAGGAATGTGGGACCTTGATGAAACGATGAATGTGAATGTTGAACAGGGTACGGAAGTACCTGAGACGAAATCAAGGGAAGAGTTGGCAACTGGAAGTATGATCGAGTTGCCTAAAACTGAAAATGTAAATAGTCGACCTGTTAGAATCAGGTGTGCACCCAAAAGGTTGTATTTTTAAAAAAATGTAAAAAAAAATTAAGAAAATAAAGAAGACGTGATAGAGCTTAGCTTAGCTTATTTTTTTTTTGTAGGTTTTCTGGTAAAAGAACATTGTGAAGATTTGAAGTTACAGGGGAGGAGCTGTGGTGTTTGTTCACCAAAATAAGAATTAATATAAGAAAAGAGAAAGTGCATTACTTTTGTTCATTATGCTGAATGCTACTGTTGTTGTAGTTATGTTTCAAGTTTAGCTGAAATTGTCTGTGTTCTGTACCAAATGCCTGTGATTGATTGTATACAGGGGGCGCTGCTGGGTTAGATAAAGAAAAGATAAGAAAAAGGAGAGCGAGAAACTTCTGGAAAGAGATTGTGAGAGTTACCAGTACCATGCTGCTGTAAAACCACCAAAGAATAATAAAAACCTTTTTGCTTTCTTCAAAACGTTCTAGTGCCGTGTTTCAGTAAAGATCCAACGTATTTCCACTATCAGACACAAAACTGTTCATGTCTTTACCTGTTCCAAATATAGATGGATAAGGTTCTAAATGTGTTGCTTAAGGGGATAGTTCATCCAATATTAATATTTACTCTCCTTCAAGTGGTTTTAAACTTTATGAGTGTTCGTCTCATGTTGAACAGAAAAGAAGATATTTTGAAGAATGTTGAAAACCTGTAACCATTGACTTCCATTGAGTAGTTCTTTTTTAGTAGGAAAAAGAACTACTATGAATGTCAGTGGTTGCAAGTTTCCAGCATTCTTCAAAATATCTTCTTTTGTGTTCAACAGCAGAAAGAAGCTCAAACAGGTTTGGAACAAGCGAAGGATGAGTAAATAGAATTTTTAGTTTTGGGTGAACTGCCTTTAATGACTCTTTAAAACCCATTAATATTCTTGTTTCTGTTTTCTAGGTAACATTATGAGATTCAGAGCTAGACAATTATACGTGTTACTCCATCCTGGAGCGGACATCCATCAGAAAATCCATGCCATCATCTGCTAGTTATTAGCTCCTGCTCTAGTTGTACTGCAGTTGTATTGAAGAAGTACTTTGGTTGTATTGCAATAGCGGTATGGCAGTTGTACTGTAGTAGTAATTCAGTTGTATTGCAGTAGCAGTACTGCATAATAGTAGTAGTATCACTTCAGTACCATCGCAGTATTTGTACTGCATTATAGTAGTAGTATGACTTCAGTACTATTGCAGTAGTTGTACTGCATTATAGTAGTAGTATGACTTCAGTACTATTGCAGTAGTTGTACTTCAGTTGTACTGTAGTAGTAATTCAGTTGAATTGCAGTAGTTGTACTTCATTTGTACTGTAATTCGGTTGTATCGCAGTAGATGTACTGAAGTTGGTTGTATTGTAGTACTTCAGTTGTATTGCAGTAATACTGCAATATACTTAAATAATGCAGTTTTTTGTGTCCAAAAAAAATGCACTTTTCAGAAGATTACTAAAACTGCAGTATTCCTTTTTTTTTTTTAACTGCAGTAATTTTTGTAAGGGCCCTCTCAGTTTATTTAATGTTACTTCAGTTGTACTACAGACTTTACTGCTGTTTAACTTTATTGCATTATAGCTGCTGTTGTACTGATCAGTTCACTGCAGTTATTCATTCATTCATTCATTCATTCATTCATTTTCTTTTCGGCTTAGTCCCTTTATTAATCAGGGGTCGCCACAGTGGAATGAACCGCCAATTTATCCAGCACATGTTTTATGCAGCAGATGCCCTTCCAGCTGCAACCCATCACTGGGAAACACAGACACACTCTCATTCACACACATACAGTATGGCCAATTTAGCTTACCCAATTCCCCTATAGTGCATGTCTTTGGACTGTGGGGAAAACCCACGCGAACGCGTGGAGAACATGCAAACTCCACACAGAAATGCCAAGCCGAGGCTCGAACCAGCGACCTTCTTGCTGTGAGGCAACAGCACTACCTACTGCGCCACCGTGTCACCGCTCACTGCAGTTATTTTGTATTATTCGTTTTTTGCAAATAAACCCTTAAAATTCTAATCAGAAAATTACTTGAATCCAAAAAACATATCTGAAAAAAGTACAAAATATTCTTGTGCAAGGATGGCTAAATCTCTCCAGAATACCAGACCCTGAGAACTGTTATGGAATTTCATGAGACAAGACCACAAGAATAGCTATGCAATACAACAATAAACTTTCTGATCTGAGAAGAAGAACCAGC
Source organism: Danio kyathit (assembly GCA_903798195.1). NCBI lineage: Eukaryota > Metazoa > Chordata > Actinopteri > Cypriniformes > Danionidae > Danio > Danio kyathit. The sequence goes on along the minus strand of LR812524.1, from coordinate 33,303,142 downwards.
TGTTCAACTGTTCTATTCAAATCACTGTTGACAATACAAGAACAGGCTGGAAACACAGAGCTACACCTCACCAGGGGGGAATGCGAGAAAGTTCACCCTTCTCCTTTCACCTCAAGCCCCCCTTCTTGACCTTCAGTTACCTTCACATTTCACATAAAATGTCCAAGGTTTTAATATGGTGTATCTTGTAGCATTATATTCATTTTTGGTATCATTTTAAATGTCTCTGTGTGATTGGTAAAATGGTCTTAATTTCACCGTAATATTTCACTTGTATAGGTTGATTTGGTTTTTTGCTTTGATAAAATCTTTGCCAGGGGTCTCGTGACGCTTCTATTGTCTTGAATTTATGGCTGTTTGTTCTGAGTTGAGTATATAAGGTAAAGATGTGATATGGGTTATTGGGATCTTGTAGCCAAGACACCTCTTTGAGACTTATGCTGTAACACACTTTTCTGGTCAGGTATGCATCTCTAACTCTTTGATTTATCTTTGAGTAATGGATGTTGTATTTATACAGTATCATCTCTGAATTGGCTTTCTGATTGTTTTATTATGTAATTGGCATAATACAATTTTACCTGACAAATAAAATGTTAAGTTTTGATTCATTCTGAATTCTCCTGAAAATCTTTTATATCCAGTAGATTAAGTGGAGTCTGCGCTACCTTTATGATTCGACATAATTATATTTGATTCTAAGACACATTTGACTGTACGGAGCCATTTTGGCACGACAGCATGGAGATTCATCTAATCACTGAAATTAGCAAGTTGTATGGACATGGCTAAATCTACTACTTTTTAGGATGAGTGAGCAGTTGGCAACCAGACTATTTAAGTCTTAGCTAACCCTACATCCTCTGACTAACTTCAGAGTGTCGACATACTGTCTGTGAGAAGACACACAAACCCGGGGCGTGAAAGTCTGAGTGGCGTTAGGTTCCTAATGAACGTATAACTGAATAGAAAGGAATCAGATATAAATCAAAACTCTAAATTAAGTCATTAATGATGAATGTGATCCGTTCTTACAATTAGAAATAGTCCAAATTTTATGATCACTTAAAATTGGAGTCAGATTAAATTCGGAGCTGAAAACATTCATTTTCATTCATTTTCTTGTCGGCTTTGTCCCTTGCGGGGTCGCCACAGCGGAATGATCCGCCAACTTATCCAGCACGATTTTACGCAGCGGATGCCCTTCCAGCCGCAACCCATCTCTAGGAACTTCCACACACACATTCACACTCATACACTATGGACAATTTAGCTTACCCAATTCACCTGTACTGCATGTCTTTGGACTGTGGGGGAAACCGGAGCACCCGGAGGAAACCCACGCGAACGCATGGAGAACATGCAAACTCCACACAGAAACGCCAACTGACCCAGCCCAGCTGAGGTTCGAACCTGCGACCCAGCGACGTTCTTGCTGTGAGGCAACAGCACTACCTACTGCGCCACTGTGTTGCCCGAGCTGAAAACAAATATAAATTAATTCTAATAAAGAACACAATTCTTTTCAGAAGCACTAGAAAAGGCTTACATGCATTTAATCTTTGACCATGCTGTTAGTTTTGTCATTGGGGTAATAGATGGGCTTCTACACTTGGAAGATGTTGAAGAAATAACCCTTAGGAACACAAGTGCAGTACAGTTCTTACCACACCATTTGCATATTAGACTATAGCAGCACAAGTGCAGTAAAGACGCAGTTTACTTGTATTTACTCCAGTTTACTGCAACTTATACTGCTGTTGTACTTTATTGTACTGTATTTGAACTGTGTTTATACTTTAGTGTATTGCAATTTTGCAGTTGTACTTTATTTTACTGCAGTTATACTTCTATATACTACTGGTGTACTGCAGTTATACTGCAATGTTACTTCAATTTACTGCAGTTATTTTTTTGTAAGGGAGCCACTAAATCAAAACATTACAAATTGCAGTGAGATTCTATTGGAAATAAACTCAATGCATTTACAATGCTTTTAAAAATTTCTTTGAAAAAATGAAGTGTTTTGTGATCACCAGAACTTCTTTTTATTGTCCTCCTTACACCTATGACAACCAGAAAAAAAAACAATATCCGACTCCTAAGCACTCTGTAAAAACTAAAAAAAAGTTATCAAATAATAACCTGTAAGAAGTGTGCTTTCAAAGCCTTGCTGTGCTCATGATCACACTCTTGTAAACACTCCAATGCAAAACAACTCAATAAAGACTGAAGGAGATGCTAGAAGGCTGTGCAGTACTTGAGCATGAGCTTGCAAGTGTTGTTTATATACTTTTTTGTTAGTTTTTTTCTGGCCAAAAATTCTATTATATTTTCTAAATTCATAACAGTTGTTCTCAATTGTAAAAGCTTATAAAGTAAAAACATGAATGAATGATATACCTTTGTTAGTTTTTGACCTTAGTTTTTGAAATATAACAGAAATACCATATTGGACATTTTTTAAGAAAACGAGAGTGAAGCTTAACTTCTGAGTTGGCCCATGAAAATTCCATTACTGTGACACTCTACTGGTACTTTGGTTAGCTGGTTCAGGTGTGTTTAATTGGGTTGGAACTAAAATATGCAGGACACCGGCCTTCCAGGACCGTTTGGACACCCCTGCTCTACTACATACCTGTCAACGTTTGTCTTTGAAGTTCTGGGAGACCGGGGGGCGGTGGGAGGTGTTGTGGGTCTGTTAGAGGTGTGGCGGTGTGTGTTTGAGAACCACCCATATAGCAAAATTTCTTTGGCCCAGCTCTGGCCCACACAATCTGCTTTTGCTTGGCCCACATGCCGCAGTGAATTATGGTACATGACTGGACCAAGTCTGGCTTCCATATGAGGGCCTAACATGGACCATATCTGGGCCTAGTCTCAGCCAAGTTAAAAACCCATAACTCTGCCTGAACTGGGCCAGCTATGGACCATGTTTGGCCATTGTCTGGAAGCATATTTGGTGTGTCACGACTGCAATGAAATTGATAAACCTATGAAGCATTGCGCTTTAGGCATGTTAATAATGGTATTGGTTAGTAATGGTTAATAATAATATAATTTGAAAAATAATAATTTGGTTAATAAATTATATGTAATGTAGGTTAAATTCAGTTATTTTGCAACATACAGGAAACAATAGATTAATACGTCTTGATTGTTTCCTGGAATAAAATGAAGGCATTATGGAAATGACTTTGTGCATTAAAACATTTCTTTACTCAGAAATGTTTTTTAATGTATTTTAAATGTGGGTCAAGATAGGCCAAACTTATGTGGCCCACATGACAGTTTTTAACATCTGGACCAAATACTACATCTGACATCTGGCTCATGTCTTGTATGCCGCCTTAAAGATGGTGCCACCTCTGTCAAACAAGGGCCATGTTTGACCCACATGCTGTATGTCAGAGCCTGATGAATGCCTGCTGTGCCAGCTTTATGCCAAATCTGGGCCAGAATTATTTGCTACTTTAGCAGGTTATTAACTATACTGTGGTGTTAGTAACTACTATGAACCATGGACCAGGTTTCAGCGGCCGCTGCGATCAGATACTATACCAAAGTTGGCAACCCGGGGGTGTTAATTTCAGGGTGAAATTACAGGAGTTTTCCCGGAGAAATAACAAAATGGGTGGGTGGCAGGAGATGGGTCTGAAATAAGGGAGACTTCCAGGAAAAATGGAAGTGTTGGCGGGTATGCTATACTAGCATCAGTCTACTGAATGCATCTTTAATTGATTATTTAAACTAGCCCAAGCCTATATAAGGTATACAAAAAGCAGTATTTTAATCGCACTTCGATGCACAGTCAAGTCCATTTTCTTGCCAATAAACACAGCAGCTGAAATGTTTTCTGAATTGCTTGCTTAAAATGCAGATTGTGTTTCCTTGCTTGGCTGCGCCTCACTTGGTGCCACTGAGAGGTTACAAAGTGGATCACCATACAAATGGACATGGTACTCATATCTGTTTGAGCTGAATTAGGAATGTCTCCGTTAAAAACAGCTTAAACTCCGTGAGCGGTGCCGGCGAGAGAGACTTTGCCTCTAAGTCAAGTATCTCATTGACCACACTTCAAACTTGGTGAATTTTTGAGCCCCTTCAAAAGGCCATCTTGGCAACATAACACATGTGAACAAGCCCAATACGCTTGAGAAAGCCTCTCCTAAACACCCAGCACCTCTGATACAAGCAAATCCTCCCTAAGCCACTAAACTGTATTTAAGCACTGACCATGAGCAGAAAGCAGCATTAGAATCTATCAGAGCCATCGCCATATGATTTGTGGTGACAGGGTTGACGGCGAGCTATGGAGAGGGCTGCGTGTGGGTGGTCAATGATCCCCCCTGATCTCTGCTACTCTTAAAGCTCGCAGGAAAATGAAAGCCGCTTGGATTATGGACTGATGTAATTGTGAGAGGTGGCAAAGTCCGAGAGTGGTTATTGCACTGGATTAAGACAAGGGGAGAGTGAGAAAGAGAGAGAGAGAGAAAGAAAGAGAGAAAAATAGTTGTTCCCTGCTGCCCCTCAGGACTTTTGAATAAGAAGCAAAAAATAGGGGAAGATTTCCTGCAGAGCCACCCAATCTTAAGGCTAGTTCACACAGAACAGAAAAAAAAAACACCAACAAATAAGTTGGCCGTGTATTTAGAATGTTGATATTTGATGGGAAATCATTTTACACTGCTCAGACATTCCACAATTCGACAAATGTTAATTAAACATGTTTGATTGTGTAAAAACAAACTCCAACCAATGGCAACAGATGCCGACAGGGCTAACACACTGATCAACATACTCCAACAGACGTGTTTGTTGATGTTTGTCAGTGTGGTGTGAATTGGCCTTTAGCCTTACCGTTAAGGCTGATTTGTACTTCTGCATCAAGCGCATGCGTATAATCCGTCTCAGCCTTCGTGTCGTGTCTGACGCCCATCTCTCAAAAAATTTAACTACAATTCCTGATGACACATAGCACAGGCTCTGTGATTGGTCGGTTTGGTAGCTTTGACGAGTGTGGGTGGTAGGGTTGTCATGATACTGGAATTCAATACCAATTGTTACTGAAATTTTAAAAATGTCCATTTCCCACAAACATTTAAGCGCTGTGGAGCACCTTCTGGGTGTCATGGTGGCGCAGTGGGTAGCACGATCGCCTAATAGCAAGAAGGTCGCCGGTTTGAGCCACGGCTGGGCTAGTCTTTGTGGAGTTTGCACGTTCTCTCCGTGTTTGTGTGGGTTTCCTCCTGGTGCTAGCCGTAGTATATGTGTGTGAAAGAGTGTGTATTTTTGTTTCCCAGTGTTGGGTTGAGGCGGGAAGGGCATCCACTGCATAAAACAAATGCTGGATAAGTTGGTGGTTTATTTCGCTGTGGTGACCCCAGATTAATAAAGGGACCAAGCCGAAGAAAAAATAAATGGATGAATGAATGAATGAATGAATGAATGAATGAATGAATGAATGAATGAATGAATGAATGGAGCACAATCTTAAACCATGCTGATTTGCCATTGTGTTCACATGCTCAACAGAAATGACTGTGATTGGCCGTGAAGGTCATCGGTTCACTGAACTCACAGCTGTTTACTGCATGTAACCACAGATACAGGAACACTGGAGTGTTTTAAAGCTGCGATTCATCAGCGGATTGCTCATATGTCAGCTTATAGACAAACCAGTTGATCGACGTGACTTTGAACGTTGGAGCGAGTGTTTACAAGTGTTAAGTCCTGTGGAGAAGCTCCAGATTGAAGCTTTTGATTTGTGTTTACCTTATGATTAAAGTTGTTGCACGTCCACTGGTTCCCTCCTCTGAATGAACAAGTTCTAGCTACTTGTACATTAAGGTAGTGTTCAGAAAAAACTAAACACACATGAAGAAACTCAACAAAGAAGAACATAAAACGCAGAAGTATAAACTAACCTTTAGCATCAATACCTTGAATAAGAGTATAAGTCAAACCAGTGTCCTCTGCAAAATTACCTTTGATTTGCTGTTTCTTTGTCAAATATGCAACACTTTGCTAATAAAAAACAACACGTTTTCTTATGAGTATAAATGGACTGTAATTGAAGAAATACCAGTATATGTCACCAGATCACCAGAGAGAAGTCTGTCGTTTCACTAAAAGATTGGGTTATACAAACAATTCATATCTTTTTATTTAGGTCTTTTTATTTTTTGGTTAAAGTAACTGGTTAATTCGTATGCATTTGTATGATTTACTCATCCACAATAACAGTTGAGTTTAGGGGTGCGTTTTGGGGGCATGCCTACTTTTTAAATCATACGTTTCATATAGGAATTAAATTTTCTGCCAGTACATAAATTAGTTATGTTTCCTTGTGAGATCAGGTTAGCTGTACAAAATACTGTAGTCTGTTTATTATGTGTAATTTCTCTTTTGCATGGTGTTTGAACACATCTGCAGTGAGCATCTTCACATTATAATGATAATCTCACAGACATCAGCTGTTTCCCAATATGCATTCCTCAGCGATCTTGCGTCCTCATGTTCTCGTGTAACGTCATCATCAACTGCTAAAGTTCAGTTTCAAAACTCAAGACCGTAAGACGCGTGAAAGTTCCCGGATGCGTTCTTGATATCGAGGATGCGTCGATGCAGACTTGAATGCCAAACTCGTTTGAGAAGTCCCTGAAGTCATTGCGGCTGAATAAAAGAGGTGGGAACTGCAACATTTTATATAGATTTATTATCAAAGTTTGGAGATAGTCTATAACTTATTTATCTCATGAAATTCCCTAAATGAAACGGTTAAAGTAAACATTACCATGAAAATCTTTATAAAGGCATAAACACATTAAGGGTGTTTATTTGCTGAAATTTATATTAAATTAGTTTTATTTGTATTGTGCTATGTATATTTATAAAGTCTTTATGCATATATATTGAAAAGGGGAAAACAATGAATCGTTGTATGAATGCTGTTGTTTGAATAATTTTCAATTCAAAACACGTGAAGGTCATGTGACCATCAGGAAGAAACAGGGAAGAGCGCAGGATCTCATTTCTCTGAGTACACATTCTCTGTTCTCGGGCTCTCCCGAGTTTGTTCTTCTGAGCTAACTTGGCAAGACCGGTCTCCACAAGAACATGAGTTCATTCTCTGCATTCTTGGAACTGAGAAACAGCCATTGATTGGGTTTATGAAAAAATTGGTGTTTGTTTGACACCAGAGTTTGGTTCATTTGGCTAGTGTGATAACAGTTTTCTAAACTTGGTTGCACACCTGCGAACCGTACCAAGTCTACTGTATATGAAAAGGGTAGGCTGGGTTACTGTTCACAAACTCCTGCATGGTTCACTTCTAATGTGAATGCAATTGTACCAAGTTACAGAAGTGAATTGCTATTAAATTACTGAACTATTGGTCAAACATTGTATTTATGCATTTACTCATTTGCTTTTATGACCTGCATAACTGATGTGCTGCAAACAGAGAGAATGAAGATCTCAATTTCTGCTCATCTTCAGCCTAAAACAACTGACCTTCATTTGAAAATTTGTATTACATTCATGATAAATAGGCACAAGTGCCACTCAGTGTTGACATATTAAAAACAAAACTAAATTTTCAAGTCCAAAGTTCAAACTTGAGGCACTGTGAGGATGTCAACAATCCGAGGTTCAGAATCAAATACCACTGTGAAGGGACTCGCGGATCAACACATTTCGAATCAGGCTTGGAATTTTGAGCGCTGTTACGATCCTTGATGGAAATATGTCTAGGGAATTTAAAGTAACTTAACAAGAGATGACCAACGTATAAAACTGGTGATGAAGAGGGCAAGAGAAAAGACAAAACAACGAATTAGCACCGCAAAAGATTTATTGCTCCCACAGTATTTACAATATTTACAAACAATAAGATAAAGTTGAAAAGAACCAAGACAAACAGGAGAAGGAACTGAAAGTTGCGCTATTAAATCAAAGAAATAAATATAACAAAAATATTCCCTTAATCTCCTCCCCAATCCTCTAAATAAGAAAACAATATGAAAAGAAAAGTCTTCAGCGCAAAAGCGCCCTGAACTTACTCCAACTAATAAAATAGAAATACAAATTAGCGCACTTCGCTAACTAGTGTGTCTATACATCAATAATCCTGCGTGCAAAGTATGTATGTCACGTGACTTACTATGTTGTTCCAGATCTCCCTTGTCTGCAAGTCACAACAGGTTTTGAATGGAGCATTAGCAGGCTAAAGATGTGAAAAACACACTCAAACAGATCTCACTCAAAGTCAACATTAGTAAATCTCACTCAAAGTCAACATTAGTAAATCTCACTCAAAGTCAACATTAGTAAATCTCACTTAAAGTCAACATTAGTAAATCTCACTCAAAGTCAACATTAGTAAATCTCACTCAAAGTCAACATTATATAAGCTACAAACGCACACGGACACCACCTAACAGACAACAACAGCAGCAGCAGCTGATCTCTTCCCGTTGCCGCTTCAGATTTAAAGGGCTCTGCAACGCTTGCGATTGGCAGATAGAGAAGTCGTCGTCACGACGCTAATTAGGATTGGCAGTCCTGTAAGCCAATGGTGCTCCGAAGTAGGCGGTACCTGTAAAAATGACAGGGCACGGAGAGAGAGAAGAGAAACAGAGACAGAAAGAACAAACACACGCACCAAAACATTGTGCAGTTCATAACAAGCGCAAATTGCTTCATTCGCTCCAGGGCTTCTAACAGGAGGAGTAATTCATTTAACTCTCTTTACTCTGGCCGCAGCTGTCGGGACCCTGCAGCTAATTTCGTAAAATATTAGCTGGCTGAGACAGTAGAGCATTCAGAACCTCCATCACGAGACTTTTGAATGACCGATCATGTGATGGCCATGCGTTCGACCATGAGATGGACAGAATGTAGAGACAAAGAAAAGAAATGAACGAGAAACTTAATAAAGACAATTCTTATAGATGTTATAACCAAGGCAAAATTTGATATTTTGAATGACATTTATAGGTTCTGATGTGCTGTGTTTATTCCAACCAACCAGGTTCATAATGTGTGTTTTTTACCCCTAAAACAGGCTAAAATGATCTGTATGTGTCTGAAATGCTTCAAGTTTGTATTTAAACAAAACCTCTTTTTATTTGCAATACATTGCTGTAAATGAGAATTTTGTAATACGAACCATATTCCTCTTGTAACATTTGATGTCAGATAGTTGCAATCTTACCAGAGATTTTACTACGTAAAGTCTTTTGCAGTGGTTAATGATTAAACCTGATTACACTGGTACGGGCCGTGGCCCCGCCCTTCATCTAGTCGGTCATTGGGTGACAGACTTGGAGGGATGGATCAATACGTGTCCCTTAAAACGTCCTTGCAACCCTGAATGCGTGCAGCCTTTTAGCATCAAGCTGGTGTCCACCCGCTGAGACTTCCGCGAACTGACTCTCTACGGAGTCCGTTGCCTTGGTAACCCAGGACAAAGAGCTTCACTCACGCCGAGTGAACCCCAGCGGCCCCACAGAGAAGCCACACTTGAGCACCACGTGTTTCCTCACTCCAGCCCGGCGAGGGAAATCCGAATCAAGAAGACTTCAACAAACTCGCAAGTAACGCAAAAACTGTTGTCTCTATCTGATCGGGTGCATATGATTTTAAGCAGTTAAAGATAAGTCAATTCTCTGCTTTTGTGGTTTCTCAGGTGATTCTAAGATCTAGTACGAAATACTAGATGGTCTGGACTGTTTGTCAATTCATTTTGCATCCTCAGAACTGCCTGTGTGTGTGTGTGTTTGTGTGTGAACGTGTGTGTGCATTTGTTTGTTTGTTTGTTTGTTGTTTTGATTATTACGTAGTTAGCCTCGTGTATCGAACAGTGTAGCTCAATAAATCTTTGTTCTCCTTTGAAAGAACTGTGTTCTTGTTTATGTGCTTGTAAGTCTTTGCCTCAAGCTGTAGATCGTGTTACCTTGCTGAAAAATTAACTCTATTCTGTGCTATGTTATGACCGGTGGCCACGAAAATAATATAGACGAGAATTCGTAAATGTGATGTCTCTATTTGCGGGACACACAAAGGTTGAATCTTTGATCTGATTCAATCCGACTCAATTGAGTCGAATCAATGATTAGAATCTTCAAGATCCGAGTCATTGATATGAGCTAATAATTCCTAAATCGATCTTTTAACGTAGATTGATTTCTTACAACTGGGTAAACACAGTCCAGCTGGGGCATTGAAAGTGGAAGCCATCAAATTGGGGTGCAAATTATGGAATTGAACCAAATGTGAAAGCATCCTTAGTGTAGTCTGACACATTTTACCCACAATAAGAGAAAGAGAAGTTAGTTCAATAATGCGATGCACTAGTTAACATCTGGCAATCTGAGAGCAGAAAATAACGATAACTTCAATGTGTTAACATGATAAAACAAAATTTAAAAAAAATCTCACTGCCCCAGGAATAATTTTTTGGACTTCACAATATTCCATGACACACTGTCACAGTTGTAAATATGAGCACTTTCTTTGTTAATAAATGGGTTTGGTATCTCAACAGTTTTGTTTACAGGTAAATCCTTAAAGAATCCACATTTTCTTGAAACCTATATAGTGTAGTCTAAACTACATTTACCATTTTGTTATTGTTATGTGACCTATCAGTGCCAGCTCAATTGCTGCACCACTATTTACAAATTCTCTTCCATGGCATCATGAGATAGTAAAGCATTCATTGTATGTGCACTTCATAATATCACCAGAAGAAATTTGACATCGGGATATTTTTTTGCTTTTTTGAGTGCTGTAGTAATCTATTGTGACATACATATGCCTGCTAGGAAAGTTCAGATGCAGCCAATCCGATGAAGACTTCTTCGTCAAAAGCATCTGACGTGATTCCCATTTTGTGTGCATTGTCCAGCCAATAGTCCATGGACATCACATCCATTTTTGTGAAAAGTCTCATGATGCATAAAACTCTTCCATGTGATTTATATTATTATTTTTTAAAATTGAATCATGTCTAGAGTTCTAAGTTTGACAAATTTAGCCAAATCTGTTCAATGTTGCTTAAATTATGTGCTTTTATGAAGTATAAAGTGTTAACGAAACACCAAAACACAATTATTGTGATGTTGACAGTCACATATACAGTGTGTCCCACATTGCTAAAAACACTAGGACACATATATTTAGCTAACAAATGAAACGTTTGTTTTTGCGTTGTTTTGAGCAAATTCGGTTTAAAAAGAAATTTTGAAGCTACGCCATGCCAAAGAGATTATTGTGTAAATTCCAGCATGGAGATTGGCTGTCTGTACCAGCCAATACAATGTGACATCTTTGAGTTTTCAGCACATCTGTTCATTAATTCATGAGAAAGTCTTGGTTCGAACCAATCGGCGCGCACTATTGTGAACGAGATGCAACTTCATTAATATGCATGATATAGTTTCGAAGACTCCTTTTACCTGTTACAATGTTCGGAGAGACGCCACGTTGTGTTGCCAACTGTAATTCAAACAAGTAGTAGAAGTATTGTTCGGAGACGTCAGTTTTGCATTTATAAATGTGCCACAACAAAGGTTTTGTTTCCATTTCCTCACGATGAGAGCACAGCTTGCGTGTGGACCTTACAGTGGTCTGCTAACATGTGACAAAAATATGTTTGTAAGAAACATATTTTACCCGAGAGCTTTTTGAATCTTGAAATGGTGAAATCTGGATTTGCCACTTGTCTTCTTTTAAAAAAAGACATGTTTCCAGTTCGTGTTGTGTGTCCTGTATCTACGGATTTGGTAAGTGTGTGATCACTGTACTTTGTTTTTGTTTATTCAGATGGCAAATTTAGTTACTATCGTCAGCAGTAATCTTTTAGTTTTTAAAAGACATACTTTAGTCAAAATGATTTAGTTACTATAAGTTTACAATAATATTGCTACAATATTATGGACTTATAGGGTCACAAAACACCAAAATACATTTTTTGAGATGTTGACAGACATGTATATGTCCCACATTGCTAAAAACACTATTAGGACACATATATTTCACTAAAAAGTGAAAATTGGTTGTTTTTGCGTTATTTCAAACAAATTTGTTCTTACGTTCTTTTGAAGGTACGTCACGGCCATCCGATCACTGTGTAAATTCCAGTGTGGAGATTGGCTGTCTGTACCAGCCGGTACAACATGACATCTTTGAGTTTTCATTATTAATTCATGAGAAAGACTTGGTTCGAATCAATCAGCGCGCTCTATTATGAATGACGTGCAACTTCATTAATATGCATGATATAGCTTTGAAAACGGTATTTACTTGTTACAGTGTTTAGATGGCAGAGAGACGCCATGTTGTGTTGCCAACCGTAATTAAAACAAGTGGAAGAAGAAGAATTGTACGGAGACATGGGTCATCAGTGTTGTGTTTAAAAATGTGCCACAACGAAGGTTTTGTTTCCATTAACCTGCGATGAGAGCACCGCTCGCATGTGGACCTTACAGTGGTCTGCTAACATGCGACAAAAATATGTTTGTAAGGAATTTTTTTTTCCTGAAAGCTTTTTTCGAATCTGTAAATAGTTAAATCTGTATTTGCCGCTCGTCTTCGTTTTAAAAAAATGCAGTTGCAGTTCGTGTTAATTGTCCTGTCTACAGTTTTGGTTAGTGTGCGATCAATGTTTTTTGTTTATGTTTATTCAGATGGCAAAGTTAGTTAGTATCATCAGCAGTACTCTTTCAGTTTTTAAAGACATACCTTAGTCAAAATGATTTAGTTACTAAGTTTACAGTAATAGCACTACAATATTATATAAGGGTCACGAAACATCAAAACACTTTTTTGAGATGTTGACAGTCATATACAGATGTCACTAGTTCAAAACGTTTCTTTTACCACCATTGTTACCTCCGCCGTGGCTGTATCTATGTCCGCCAACAGCTTTTGGCCACTGGGGGGCACTATAACCATAGATTTTCAGCTGTGCCTTTCCAAAATAGGACAGTACTATACTGTACCCTATGTGATTGGGTGTGTTCAATTAAATTATAATTTTGTTGGTTTGTTTTAGTTTTCTTAGCAATAAACATGATTTACACTACTGTTTTAGAAAAGATACAATCCATGGTGAGAAGTATAGCCCTAGGCTGTGTGGGATTATAAATTTATATAATCTAGTTTCAAATGAACAATAATCTACATATAACTGAAAAGTTATATTCTTTGGTTTTTCAATTATATCATTTCATTTACAGCCCAGCTATGAGAGACATTAAACCTATATCTTTCAGACTACTGGCTGAGCCAGAGATGCAAATGCAACGGATAGGCTTTCAATGACCCTGCCTTTGTCTTAGGGTGATACTTTCAGGCCAAAGAAACCCCTTTGTTGATTATCTTGTGTGGCAGGTTTTCTAACACCTATATGCTGGTTAACCCAATACCTAATTTGCATGCTTTGTTTAGCCATCTCCACTCCTCCTAAGAATACAATATAGACAGGACATCTTTGTTTCAATGCAGACTTGTGATAAAACTAGCAGGCTGCAGACCTCCAGTGACTCCTGCAGACACATGGACTTCTTGAAGACGCTGTTTGACTGCAGATTAACCCACACGTCTCAATAAAGGAATTCTGCTTGTTTCGAGTCTCCTGGACTGGGTTCTCTTCTATCCAACATTTATTTGTTTACAACAGCTGTAAAAATTAAGCAAATATAAGAATTAAGTTCTTTAGCCTTTATAGTGCCCTATTAAATTGCATTATGGTGAAAATAATGTTTCGATTTGTTTGACCATCATGGTTTGTTTGACCTTCATGCGCATAAGATATGAAAAATAAACCATTTCAAGCCATTTTAAACTTTCATTTTACAAAAGCCTATATCTGAAAAAATATATATTTTCTAAACAATAAACAACGGAGTTTCGAAATATTTTTATAAAGTATTTGGATACGATGATATTAATCAAATCGTGCAAACTGAAAAAATTTTTGGTGAGTGAAAGTAGAAAATAGGCTACCTTCTTTTCTGTCATCCAGTCCTGTGCAGTGCTGCTTTATAAACGGATTTGGAAAAACAGCAAAAATGTGTTCTATGTCCTCAAACAAGTGTTTATGTTTTTATATGACACTTTCCTTTACATAAGATAACCAAATAATATGCAACATCCTTAAATTATTCTCTTAAATAAAGGGGGATTACCTATTAAGTGTCATAGCCTATAGCCTATGGAAATATTAATGTTAGGTCCCTCCATTGCGGCGAGACCACTCAACGTTCGACACCAACAGTCGGTCGGTGAGTAGACTAAACAAATAAAATGCATGAAAACAAACAGGCCTGTGCGTATAGATATATAATGTAATGCTGTACAGTAACGTGTCATTTGTTTGTTTTGATTGTCTTCATTTTAATCTTTCAGTGATGATGTGATGGTGTGCTTTGTCTGCCTGATTCCCACTGAACTGGGCGGGATGTGACGTCTGATTCAGGGGGCGTTCTGGGGGCCGGGTTTGCGTGACGCGATGCGAGCTACTAGCCCGACAGTAGAAACGCGACAGGATTTCAGCCTCATTGCTCAACCTCCCCGGGCGATTGTACATAGTGTGAATGTTGGCTCAAAGTTCAAAATGGCTTGTGAATAAAGTGAAAGTTCAGAATAGCTTAAAACTGTATCTATTTGTATTAGTATTAGGCCTATAGTTTTTGTTTGTTTTTTATTTTTTTAGTTTAGGCTATTTTTTCATTTATCCGATTTTTGTCATGAAATGCTTTTAATAGGCTTAGGCTATTATATCTAATGTGACACTATTGTGTTGAGCCTACAAAAGTTGATGCGTAATTTGTGTAGTTGTATGTCTTTCTGTTGAATTCATATGATAATATCCAAAATAATAAAAAGGCTGCTTGCGCGGCATCTGTAAAGATTATTATAAACTACTACAACTAAATGATTATGCAACATCCTTAACTTTACAAGGGAACCATATGGGCGATCATAAGCAAAAAATCCCAGAAGGGTCTTTCTTTCTTTCTATTATTATTATTATTATTATTATTATTATTATTATTATAGGGGTGGCGCAAGTAGGTAGTGCTGTCGCCTCACAGCAAGAAGGTCGCTGGGTCGCAGGTTCGAACCTTGGCTGGGTCAGTTGGCGGTTCTGTGTGGAGTTTGCATGTTCTCCCTGTGTTCGCGTGGGTTTCCTCCGGGTACTCCAGTTTCCCCACAGTCCAAAGACATGTGGTAGGCTAAATTGTCCGTAGTGTATGAGTGTATGGATGTTTCCCAGAGACGGGTTGCCCCTGGAAGGGCATCCGCTGCGTAAAAAAATGTGCTGGATAAGTTGGCGGTTCATTCCGCTGTGGCCCAGATTAATAAAGGGACTAAGCCGATAAGAAAATGAATTATTATTATTATCAAGCTATTTTCTGTAGCAACCCCTGTAACCCTGTAACATTTTCGTGTTTTCGGGTTGTTTTTTTTTTTTTTTTCGGTTAAAGCGCATTGCACCATTAGCACCACAATGGCCAAGCATTTGGTTTGAGATGGGGAAGAGGGATGTCTCCAGTACTTTTCACAAACATGGAGAGACAAAATTCCCGGTTAACTTTTACCTACAGGCCTACATCACGCTTCCAGCAAGAGCCTCCACTGCCCCTTCCTTTCCCATCTCTTGCAGGACCCCCCCCCCCCCCCCCCCCTAGCTCTACTCCCCCGGAGTGCCCCCAAGCCCGAATCTCACAGGAGTCAATCACTGCCCCCCCAGTGAAAATCTTACCTTTTGCTCCTTCCTGCGTTGAGTTTCTCTGCCTCTCCTTTCCTACTTCCTAGCGTCGAGTTTCTCCGCATCTATTTCCCTTCCTTCAAGCGTAGATTACTTCCGCTGTTTCCTCAATCCTCCTCCTTCTCCAGTCCCCCCCCCCCCCTCATCTTCAACTCCCTACCCCCCTTCCAGTGTCGAGTTACTCCACTACTTTTCTTTTTCAGCGTCGAGTTGCTCCGCTACTCCACCTTTTTCTAGAGTTGAGTATTCCGCTACTCTTTTTTTTTTTTTTGGAGCCCTCACTCGACAAGCTCTGACTCCCCGGAGTCTCCCCGAGCTCGGACTCCCCGGAGTCCTGCCCAGTCCACCTCCCGCAGGAGTCTCCACCGCCCCCTCCCTTTCCCAGACTCTTGCAGGAGGCCAAACTTACAGCTCTAACTCCCACGGAGTCACCCACAGAGCTCTGACTCCCCCGGAGTCAAATACAACCCCCCTTACCCACCCCTCGGCTAATACATATCTCTTTCTTTACTTTTTCCAGCGTCGAGTTTCTCTACAGCTCCTATTTTCTCCATCCTAGCGTTGAGTTCCTCCGCACCTTTTTCCCTTCCTTTTAGCATTGAATGCTTCCGTTCTTTGCTCCACCCCCACTCTTCCAGCTCCTTCACCCTTCCCACCTCTAAATCCCCAACCCCTTTCTAGCATAGTTACTCCGCTACTTTTCTTTCTTCAGTGTCGAGTTACTCCGCAATTTTTTTCTTCCTTCTAGGCTAGGTTTGACTTCATCAGAGTCATACCCCCCCACCCCACCCCACCCCCCACTTCACCCCCTCTCCTGCAGGAGTCCTCATCACCCATAAAACTTACCCTGACTCCCGCAGGAGCATCCCTTGCATCAGACTCCTTCAGAGTCAACCACAGCCTTCCCACGCTCAATTCTCAAGCTCTCCTAAGAGCCTGCTTCCAATTTCTTTCCTTCAGGAGCCTCTCTCCCTTCTCCACCTTTAATTATATCCAGCAGCCGGATATATTATTCATCCTTAGCTTATTGGGGGTTTCTTCAATACGCAGCTGCTGTCCTGAGCAAAAAAAGCATTTTGGGGAGTTCTCGAGACCACCTGAGCTCAAACTCTCCTCTCGCCCTCCAAATGGGAGGGAGCCCCGGGCTCAAGGATATTCTGAGCTCAGGGCTCTCTCCCGGGACAGCATGCCAAACACGCTTTATTACCAATCATCAGCTAAGTGTGAGCTCTTGAAGTGTGGTTTATTTATAAACTAATTTCGAGAGATTCACATGCTTATGATTGAACACAGCTGGTAACGCATTAACTCGCCATATTGTGCCAATCAGATGAACACTGACACACTATAAATTACCAGAGCTTTTTGCTCCAGTCATCTTCGTTTGAAGAATCCCTCCTTCCACCCCTACTCCTCCCCTTCTCCGATAGGGCGGCACGGTGGCCAGTGGGTAGCACTGTTGCCTCACAGCAAGAACGCCGCTGGTCTGTTCCTATCCGGGCCAGTTGGCGTTTCTGTGCGGAGTATGCATGTCCTCCCCGTGTTTTCCGGGGGTTTTCCCCGGGTTCTCCGGCTTCCTCCCACCGTTCAAGAAAGGCACCATAGGTAAATTGACTAATCAAAATAGCATTCCAAGACAACTCTTAGTCAGTTATCCCAGCAGTTCACAGTAGGGGAGTTCTCGAGACCACCTGAGCTCAAACTCTTCTCGCCCTCCAAACGGGAGGGAGCCCCAGGCTCAAGGATATTCTGAGCTCAGGGCGTGTTTGGACAGCATGCCAAACACGCTTTATTACCAATCATCAGCTAAGTGTGAACTCTTGAAGTGTAAATTTCAGCATTGAGATTGGCTGTCTGTACCGGCCGGTACAACATGACGTCTTTGAGTTTCATCCTTAATTCACAAGAAAGACTTGGTTCAAACCAATCAGCGCACTCGATTGTGAATGAGGTGCAATTTCATTAATATGCATGATATAGCTTCAAAATGTTTTTACCTGTTACAGTGTTCAGATGTCAGAGAGACGCCACGTTGTTTTGCCAACCGTAATTAAAACAAGTGAAAGAAGAAGAATTGTTCAGAGATATGGGTTGTCAGTGTTGTGTTTATAAATGTGTCGCAACAAAGGTTTTTTTCCATTTCCCCGCGATGAGAGCACAGCTGGTCAGTAGTCTGCTAACACACAACAAAAATACATTTGTAAGAAACATTTTTTTTGCTTTCACATCTGGAAATGGTGAAATCCGAATTCACTCGTCTTTTTAAAAAAAGATGCAGTTTAAGTTCATGTTGATTGTCCTGTCTCTACAAATTTGGTAAGTATGCGTTCAGTGTTTGTTGTTTATGTTTATTCAGATGGCAAAGTTAGTTAGTTAGTATCATAAGCAGTACTCTTTCAGTTTTTAATACCTTAGTCAGAATGTTACTAAGTTTACAGTAATATCACTACAATCCTCCACTTCCACACAGCTCTCAGATCCGCTGTAAATGCTGCTCTCCGAATCACTGTCTATCTCATCTGTGACTGTGTTTGTGTTGCCTATATGAAAATCAGCTGTGGTGCATGTAATGAAACTCCCCTTTTCATGCAAACCCTTCCCTCTTTCGCCACTCAACACTCCCACTTAAACAAAGCTGAACTCACCCATTTTCCTGACTTTTTTTCAAACTAGAGGTGTGAAAACACCCTGTCCCACCCATCCCCCAACCTAAAATGTAATGTTTGCTAAAATACTGTTCTTAATAGCTTATGTGCTAAAAAAGTTTAGATAAAACACTTAGTAAATAACATTAGTAGACAAATTAAATAAACTAGGAAGATGATTACCTAAAAACACCCAGTTATCGACAGCAGTGACTGCAAAACAAATGCAACAATGCGTACAAATAAACCAAAAGTTTTCGTGGATGAGCCAGTGGTTCAGAGATGCCAGAGCTCATCTCTCGTCTGCGGCTCCTTTGTCTCCTGGAGGGGAGGTGACCCCATGTCTGCCGCTTGTATCAGCGGAGCAGCTTTGTGCTCTGGGGGAGATTTAGCTTCTCAAAGCATCTCGCAGCCCCAGCTTTCCCCACAAACACCCCACTGCCATCTCGCCTTTTCTCTCTCTCTCTCACAGACAGTAATCTTTCTCTCTTCTTCTCCATCTCTCATGAGCTCGCATTGTCAGAGCTCTGCTAATGTTTGCCTCCCATTCAGTATATATACACATATATGTATTTTTGTGTCTGGAAGAATCCATTGTTCCCAAATCATTGTAATATCTATTTAGAGTGGCAACAGCAGTGGCGGCTGATGCTCAGTATTCTCAGAGCATAAACCAGCCTTAAGACTTAGAAAAGCTGAAAGAGCTTATCCCTATATTCTTAAACTCTCTGCTTTTATGCGGGTCTTAGGCATTAAGGGTAGGATTGTGAATAGCAATTGTTTGACTGCTGCAAAGAGAGAGCGAGTGTGTATACGTGGGTGGGGGAATTTTATTCCACGGCAAAATCCTTTCCCTTTTTTCCTCCCCATTTTTCCCTTTTTTTTTTCCTCCTTCTCGCTCACTCTGTCTTCACGACTGTAAATATTAACCACGTTCTTAACTCGTAACGGTGTACGAGACACAGTAATGTGCTTTTAAGGATACATTATGTGAAAGATTTGACACAGTATACAGCGCTGCTCAGAAATAAGAAAAGGCTATTTTATGGAGACTGAAAACAAATTTGACGCGGTAGAGAGAAGAAGAGAAAAAGTGATTTGGAAGCTAAAAAAATACTGATGGAACTTTGAGGTATCAAATTGTTACCAAACAATAAAGAAAAGCCGCCAATGGGGTTGGGAGGATCTGGGTTTTTAAAAAAAATAAATATATCAATGCATTTCTCAGTGTCCCATTTCTTTGTGAGTCATCGCAATGTCTCAAATCCGTACTTGGTCTTTCTTTAGATAATGTCTAATGCTAATGCATTTCAAAGGGCTTTTTTCAAAGCACAATGGAATACACCATAAGAGTTTAGTGCTTTCGCTATAGATTTGCTTGAGCTCAGCGTGTAGAAAAGGACATCAGCTCTCTGAAAGGCCTGCTGCTTTCTGTTTATAGTCATTATGGTTTATTGTGTTCTCAAAATTCTCTTATATTTACGGTATGGATAACATAAAAACGGCCGCTTTTGGAGAGCAACATATACTTTTCTTGGTGCCTTATGACTCAAGAAAAAATTGGGTTATTGTATCATCACTTAACGCTTTAATCTATCATGGCCAGCGGCTCAGTTCTACAATCTAAAAGCTTTTCTCTTGAGGTGAGCAGGCAACCAAGGCCTGTCTTTTATATCAAATTAATGACTTAGGTTTTGAATAAACAAAGATGTTGATGAATTTCATTTAGCAAAACAACTGCTGCTGAAGCCGGGTCTCAGCCTAGACTGTAAACATACTTCTATAAAAACAAATTTCTTTTCTGCTGTCATCAAGGAAAGCGGTGGCCGTTTTTCTCGCTCCATTAATACAGACTGGGGGCTCTTTAATTGAAAGAGCAGGGCTGAGGTTGGCTGGAAAATGAGTGGATGGTTAATGGGAATGAGCAATGTGGATATTTTAATCAGCTGTGACTCTTCAGCAGGATGGAAGTGAAAGTGAAAAGCTTCTCATCATCCATCGTAACAGATACTGGCTGTTGGTGACAATCATTTCTCTAGTTGTCATTTCCAGTGTCATCACCGAACCCTTCTATGTGTTTCTCTGTTGTTAAAGGGACACATGCCACTTGCCACAAGCAATAATAGCCTACTGTTACTGTCGACAAGTCAAAGCACAGACAGTGCCACTTGTGTAACTACAAAAGGGTGAAACTGGAATGGCCAATGTGCCCAATTGTCTAGTTCTTGCTGTTTGATGAAAGATCAAGATCTCATATATACAGTGGTGAGAAAAAGTGTTTATATTTTGTTTTTCCCTAGATAATAAAAACCTTCAATTCAAAACTGCATGGTGTGTTTACTTGTGTTTTCTTTGACTAATATTTAAACATGTTTAATGATCTGAAACATTAAAAGTGTGACAAACCAGTAAGGGGGCAAACACTTTTCTTTCACACCATTCTGTGTATATACACTCACTTTATTAGGTACACCTGTCCAACTACTTGTTAACGCACACTTCTAATCAGCCAATCACATGGCAGCAACTCAATGCATTTAGGCATGTAGACATGGTCAAGACGATCTGCTGCAGTTTAAAACCGAGCATCAGGATGGGGAAAAAAAAGGTGATTTAAGTGACTTTGAACGTGACATAGTTGTTGGCGCCCGACGGGCTGGTCTGGGTATTTCAGAAACTGCTGATCTACTGGGATTTTCATGCCCAACCATCTCTAGGGTTTACAAAGAAATGTCTGAAAAAGGTAAAATATCCAGTGAACGGCAGTTCTGTGCAAATGTCTTGTTGAGGCCAGAGGAGAATGGCCAGACTGGTCCGAGCTGATAGAAAGACAACAGTAACTCATATAACCAGTCTTTACAACCGAGGTATGCAGAAGAGCATCTCTGAACACACAACACATCGAACCTTGAGGCAGATGGGCTACAGCAGCAGAAGACCACACCGGGTGCCACACCTGTCAGCTACGAAAAGGAAACTGAGGCCACAATTTGTACAGCCTCACCAAAATTGGACACTAGAAGATTAGAAAAACATTGCCTGGTCTGGTGAGTCTCGATTTCTGTTGCGACATTCTGATGGTAGGGTCAGAATTTGACGTCAACAACATGAAAGCATGAATCCATCTTGCCTTGTATCAACGGTTCAGGCTGGTGGTGGTGGTGCAATGATGTGGGGGATATTTTCTTGGCACAGTTTGAGCCCATTAGTACCAATTGAGCATCGTGTCGACGCCACAGCCTACCTGAGTTTTGTTGCTGACCATGTCCATCCCTTTACGACCACAGTTTACCCATATTCTCATGGCTACTTCCAGCAGGATAACGTGCAAATAGTTTCAGACTGGTTTCTTAAACATGACAATGAGTTTGCTGTACTGGCCTCCACAGTCACCAGATGTCAATCCAACAGAGCACCTTTGGAATGTGGTGGAACGGGAGATTCGCATCATGGATGTGCAGCCGACAAATCTTCAGCAACTGCATGATGCTATCATGTCAATATGGACCAAAATCTCAGAGGAATATTTCCAGTACTTTGTTGAATCTATGCCATAAAGGTTAAGGCAGTTCTGAAGGCAAAAGGGCCCTAACCCAGTACTAGTAACTAGTACTAGGTGTAGCCTACCTAATAAAGTGGCCGGTGAGTGTACACATATACAGTATAGAGATTTGATGTACATAATTTAAACTGTTTGTGACTTTTAGGTGTTGAAATACACCAGTATTGATAAAAAACAATATATTTATATATAAATAGTATTTAAACTGATAGTGATAGAGTTAAATGAAATGCATATGTTAATTTTTTGACTGATGAAATATGAAGCATTTAAACATGGAATTAGTTTATTATTATCTTGCATACAAATAAAATGTGCTAAATTGTTATTGTGAATTATTTTGGCTATAATACTCATATAGTAATATTCTGATATTGTAACTATTGTACTTTTTATTAGTTCTGTTCACATCAGTATTTTCATTAATAAGATTTTATTGAAATAAACTGGACAGTTCTTGGGATTTTATTATAGAAATATCTGAAGTGAATAGTAATAAACATGTGCTGATGTAAATAGTACCCAACAATCCCCAAAATGGCCACCAAACTGACTGATTTGCCTTTAAAGGTACTTTGCTACTATTAATAACATACATATTGAGATTGTGAATTGGGATTGATCTCTGTGAATAGGTGTGTATTAGTACAAAAACTACAACTTTCACTCATACAACTGAAATAACGTTTCTTACCCAGCATTCTATGTATCATACACATGCAATTATCAATGGAACGTGTATATTATTTAAGCTATTTATATTCATTATGTTTAATCATCTAACTTTTTTTGTTGAAAAAAAAAAACAATTTAGGAAAATTTTAGTAAACCAAATGTTAGTTTGAAGATAATTCTCCATAAAATTGCTTATTTAGGCACAAATGAAGCAGCATTTCATCTCTGAATCCTCTAAAAAACATGTTTACATTTCTCAGACAGAGGGGGTCAAAATCTGGGTTGAGTGTCTTAAAGAAAAATGTCGGACAAAGCAAATGCAACATAATACAGCTTAAGCTGTTCTTAATGTCTTTCTGTACCCGTCACAGTAGGAGGGTGTTTAGTCCCGCATTGTTTACCATCAAACAACCTCTAATGAAACAACCCACTTCAGTATTACAGAAAGCCGCTATATGAGACCTTAAGGGAGGAAGGGGGGATTTTTTCGTTTTCACAGTCCAGACTGAATTTGACTGTAGACTGAGAGCTGTCATATCAATCCTAGGGCACGTGGCTCTATGCTAATGTATAATTTATATGACACATTTTTACTGCAGCTGGTCATAATGCCATTATATTATTTGAATGTCTTGGGCTTCCCTCCGGAGACCCCCTATACAAATCAGGCCTGTCTCTCACCAAGCAGGGCCAAAGATTAATGACAAACGTGGCAAGGACAAATGAGAGCATCTGACAATATCTTGCAAAGTTTTGCATATGAACTGCCTCAGCAAATATTCTGAAGCCCGGAAACAAAGGGACGTTCTCATATAGCCAGGAAAGACCCTCACTCTAACCACAAAAATAAATCAATAGATTACAGTAAAACCTCTGTGCTTTTGTCTATTTTGAGTGTAATTCCATAACACATGACCAAAGAGTCACTGAAAGTCTGATACAATAGCACTCATAATAATTTAAATGACAATATGCAATTTAATGGGTGACGCGGTGGTGCAGTAGGTAGTGCTATTGCCTCACAGCAAGAAGGTTGCTGGTTTGGCTGGGTCAGTTGGCATTTTTGTATGTAGTTTGCATGTTCTCTATGCTTTCGCGTGGATTTCCTCCGGGTGCTTCGGTTTCCCCCACAAGTCCAAAGACATGTGGTACAGGTGAATTAGGTAAGCTAAAATTGTCCGTAACGTATGTGTGTAAATAAGTATATGGGTGTTTCCCAGTGATAGGTTGCAGCTGGAAGGGCATCCGCTGCGTAAAACATATGCTAGATAAGTTGGTGGGTCATTCCGCTGTAGCAACCCAGATTAATTAAGGGACTAAGCAAAAAAAAA
The DNA here is from genome assembly GCA_903798195.1 of Danio kyathit. NCBI lineage: Eukaryota > Metazoa > Chordata > Actinopteri > Cypriniformes > Danionidae > Danio > Danio kyathit. Next base: position 33,279,148 of record LR812524.1, on the reverse strand, counting down.
AAAAAATGAAGGAATGAATGAATGAATATTCAATTTAAATGCACAGTCTTTGCTTATTTGCAGTCAGTTTTAAGCCTTTGTTATATAATCAATGTGAATAATCACTAAAGTTGTGTCTTATTCAGTTATTTATTATTCGGTATATTATTATTCAACAAAATATGGAAAAAATGTTTTAAACTTTCATGTTGTTTGTATTGTTCTTTAGTTCATTTTAATGTAATTATTCTAAATGGGTGGTTGCATGCACATAGTAATTTGCATTAAACACTCCCACACATCTCCATATAAGGGCTTTCCAAGCCACCTTTCCTTTAAGGTCTTTAATCACTCTGTCAAATATTTGTAGATCGGTACAAACATTTTCTCTTTGCAGTGACACTCTTAAACATAATAAAGATGTATTACAAACCTTTTATTAGCCCCCTGAATATATGTACATATTTGTTTATGCGCAATGTTGAGTTGTTATATGTTGTAATATTTTTAATTAGTTATAATTTGACTTGTTGTAATGTTATAATTTTGAAATATATTTAATAAATTATTTATTTATTGTTTATATAGCTTTTATTATTTTTAATGTTTTAATCATTTAATTTCTAATGTAAACTAAATGAAAAGAAATGTATGTAACTTTAATTTCATATTAATTAAATATGTTCTTGGCAACTATCTGAAATAAAAGATGTAAGTTATACAGTATAATCATATAACAAAATAAATTCAGGTTATATAGGGTGTTTTCATGATGCATAAACAATAGGCAATGTTGAAAAGTAGAACATAAATGATGCCACTGAACTGAACAAAACTTGGACATTTTGCAGATTACTGCTGATGAAAATGATAAACTTTTGTCATGTTTTAGCCGGTACCAATTGGTAGAACTGGACAAAAACATTTTGAGTAATAAAGATTGCAAAACTGTATAACAAACTAAGCAGAATAGTGACTATTAAATTTAGTTTACCAAAATATTAGACATTTTCCTGCTTACTGAGACCTTCTCTATATGATTTAGCAACTTTTTCCAGTGGTTTAGACCTGTGGTTTCTAAAGTGGGGGTCCGGGACAATGACAGGGGGTCGCTTGGTGATTTCCAAAACTCTAATAAATTTTATTAAACTAGAATTGGCCACAATTGAACATTGAGGATGATCTCTGATTGGCAGTCTCCAAAATTAAACTAAGAATAGACTTATGCTGAAAATGTTGTGTCTACCAGTCTCTTTAGTTGAGGTTAATATTAAATTAAACAAATGGAAAAATGACTATAAAAATTGTATGGTTTTTAGACTGTTGCACTTTTTTTGTGTTGTCAATATGCTTGTGTTTATATAGGCCTAATGTTGTGTGTGCAACGTTTGTTATGTTTATAACCACCTCCAAGAAATGTGGGGGTTGCGAGTCACTGTTATTTGCATTTAGCATTGTTATTTGGGGGGTCGCGGGCTGATGATTTTGGAAACTTCTGGTTTAGATAGCATAATTAACTGCAAATCTGCCATTTAATGGACTACAAGATCCAGTCATGCACCACTCACACACCTGGCCTAGATCCCCATGATTGCAGACAGACACAGCTAATGCTACTCATTAACTGATTACTGGACTATTTATACAGTACACCAACACACAGAATTGCTGAGTCTTGTGATACTGTTAGTGAACCTTACGACACATTTTCCTTGCCTGCCTTCCGTGTTTGAGCCTTGCTTTGTTTTGTTTGTTTAATTCTGTCTGCTGCCTGCCTTTTTGACCATCTGCCTGTTTATCGACTACGACTCTGGATTGCCCGTATACATCTGTTTGCTCCTGTGTTGACCATTGCTTGCCTGACCATTCTCTGCTAAATAAACCTGCATTTGGGTCCGCACTCCCTTTGTCCAGCGTCACTTCACGTTACAGCAATATTGTTGACATATGAGTATCTCCATAATAGCCGCATATACGGGTTACTGACAAAATGTGAGATAAGTGAAAATAATCTATGTATTATAACTGTAGTGATAAAATAAGTTAAAACCTTTTACATTTTAGCTTTGTTGCCACAGACACCCATATATTAAATCATGAAATACTTCAAAGGTTGTAGATGCTTTTGTTTTTGTTTTGTGAATGTTTTTTGCATTCAAATAATGTCCTATATATTGTTACAGGGCCACATGAATATGTCATAGAGCATGCTACCCTACATGTTCTTCCCTTGTGCCACTCCAAAAGTTAAAAGTTATTATTAAGGTTGTTTTGTCCACAGATTATGAAACTTTACCCTCCTCACATCTCTAATAGTACTACTTTTCCAATTGACATTAATGGTTGAGGGCATTTCTCCTCTGCTTTAGAGAGCAGTATACAAAAAAAAAAAAGAAAAGAGAAATCTAGAGTGGCACAGGGAAATGACCCAATACCCGAAGGAGCAGAAAAACAAGGTGAACAGGGTACAACAAGTACTAAGCCACATTTGAGAAAGGTGGAGGGCTGAGAGAAGCGAAGCCTGGAGACTTTGTTGGCAGAGATGAATTAGACCACTGGAAATAGCCTTTTCTACCTTCCCACTGATACGGCCAGTTAACACACACTCTCTCACACACACACATCTATCTCTCCTGGTTCTCATTGCAAACGTCCACAAAAAGACAGAGAAGGAGAAAAAGCATTGTATGAAGGAAGAATAGACTCTAGCATGTTCAAAGTCATGGGTTCCCTGGAAAGCCATTTTGCCGTCACAGACAGTAAGATATGAGTGAAATAATATGCCTGACCCCTTTGTGCGTACACTTTGAGAAGTTTGTTAGACTGCGGAGTTCCATAATAACTTGCAGACCTCATGTATATTAAGTAGAAACTCGCCGCCTTTTATGATAAATTGCCGGGGTAATGGTGGGACACCTCTTTTGCATTTCAATACGAGTGGGGTGTCAGATTGTTATTTCATTACCTGACGACACATTAGCTGACAGAGTTTAATTTGCTATTTCCAGCTCTCTTTGATAGCTAGGTATCCACAGAGACCATATCCAAACACATGTGGTTTTAAGAGGAGGGCTCAGATATGAATTATTAAAGGAATACATACAGATGTCAAACGCATTCTATAGCCAATTTCAGTAAGAAAGAAAAATAAAGAAAAGCTACATATGCATGTTCTCTCGCATACATATGAACACCTTTAGAATTTGGGTCAGCAGACCTTGAAATATCATATAAAAAAATAAAATAAAATAATGATGCCAGAGTGCTGGGTTTCTCGCTGCTGAGTAGACAGAAAATCAAGGTTTAATTCATTATTTGATAAAAATCTGAATGTCAATGAAACTAAGACATGGTAGGCTGGAGGAATATTCTGCCATTCAGCCCGACTTTCTCTCTCTCTCTCTCTCTCTCTTTTATTTCTCCTCTTCTAACCCCATGCCCTAATCTACAGTACAAACTCAGCGGTGGAATTCTTTACGCTTTACTTACTTTGAGTGGGGAAAAGAAGCCAAATAAAAGGTGCCTGTGCAATTAAACAAATGACTTCTGCCTTTCTCGCCCCCTGCTAATCTGTTTGTACCAAATCCAACTAATAATACATTAATGGAGAAAAAGATTATAGCGGATGAAATGAGACACTCAATGGAGGCAGTAATTACTCTCTCTGTAGTGCTCAATAGGCGTAGGCTGGATCAAAAAGCAGGCTGACGTGATACCTAGGAAACCGAGAGACTCTGCAATCTTTGCCAAAACGACTCCATTATGCAGCTCGCTGTAAAGGAGTTGTATTGAATGATTACACAGTTTTTACTAAAATAGAGAAAAGAAACAAATTAGGCTCCTGAGTTTACCATGTTCTCCAGGTTGGAGGGTGAATTTTGTTGGAAGTGTATCGTTTGAAAGTCAAAGGGTGATGGTCTTCCTTTGATTTATTGGCTACAGAGACGGTTCAAAGGTTGCATCTTGTGTATATTCTGGAATATTTGATTTAAGATTTCAGTGTTTCACAATAATGTGAGCGAACTCACAATAAATGAGTTTCTTATGATTATGAGGAATCATTTTCTTTGATCTTTGCAGATAAAGCCTTGGAATGAAAACTTATTGTTGCTTTCAGAATTCAAACGCTCCTCAAAGGCTATTGCTTGCGCAGCAAAATGACCCATTCTGGATTTCACTGATCTTTGTCAATCACATGAAAGAGTGCCTACACAATGGTGAAACAAGTAATAACCTTGAAACATACCATTTCACAATTTTTTTTTCACTCAAATTGTAATTATAAGAGCAAATAGAGATTTCTTGTGCATCACATTTGCTGCCTTCATGCAGATTAGTTGGATATTCTGCTTACACTTTATAGTATAGGTTTATTACACCAACGGTCTGCTAGTTATTTTAAAGGAGCAGTATAGTGCATTAACACATTGGGCTCTATTTTAACAATCTAGGCAAAAATCTAAAGCGCATGTCGTAAAAGCATTAAGGGCTTGTCCGAATCCACTTTTGCTATTTAAGGATGGAAAAATACGCTCTGCGCCACAGCGCATGGTCTAACAGGGTTGAGCCCATTCCAGGGGTGGGCAAACTTGGTCCTGGAGGGCCGGTGTCCTGCACAGTTTTGCTCCAACACTAACCAAACACACCTGAACATGCTAATTAATGTCTTCAAGATCACTAGAAATCTATAAGCAGGTGTGTTTGATTAGAGTTGGAGCTAAACTGTGCAGGACATCGGCCCTCCAGGACCGAGTTTGCCCACCCCTGGCCTATTCTCTTAATGAGTTATGGGTGTGTTTTGACAATAAACAAATCAGAGTCTCATCTCCCATTCCCTTTAGGTGCCAGTCGTGTCGCGCCATGGCGTATTTGCTATTTACATGGCGGACTTTGTAAGTCTAAAAACTGAATGCTTCACTAGCAAGAAAATCGCTAGCCTTCTCCAATCAGCCTTTACTTTCTTTCACTTTCTCTCTTTCATGGATAAGAAAACGTGTTGTACGCACAGACATCCACTAGCCTACATAATTAATTTTGTTTGTTAAGTGCAAAGATTTGTTTCTAAACTATTTCTAAATTCAGAAATTCTAAATTTCCAGCAAACTAATAAATGAGCAATAATAACGAAGTGTGGTCAAAAATCTGAGTTATATCCAAATACACATGCTATGCCCCCCAGCCGGCATTTCAACGGTGATTCAACGTTGAATCAACGTCAGGTCTATAGTTGGATCAACGTTGAATTACCTTTCGATTTTGCAAATTGGATCAACGTTTATATAGTGACGTTGTTTCACCGTCGGACCACCACCGGTGATTCACCGTTGAAATCACGACGTTGTTTCACTCTTACCTTCATCATGGGTGAATTTTAGTTGTTTTGTCGACGTTGAATTAAGGTTGAATTACCTTTCGATTTTGCAAATTGGATCAACGTTGATACCTTGACGTTGTTTCACCGTCGTACATTTCAACGTAAGTTAAACAGAAGTTACATATAACACAAAGTCCATAAATATAGCAAACAAATTTTTACTAATAAAAAAACAATATAAATACACAACTTAGCCTGTGTATCAATTTATTCAATACACCACATTATCATTTAATTCTAAAATATACAGCAACATTTACAGGCAATACAATCGTCATTAAAACCATGCAGGTTACTGTACATGCAGTACACTCAAATACACAAACATTTAAATGGTCACTTTTTAATTAGGGTTGCATGAGTTGAAGTTAGTTCATATTTACTAACATGAACAAAGAATAAATACTTACAGCATTTATTATTCATTTAATTAAAGTATGTCGCAATGCCTATTAAATAAAAATGTATGCTTGTTAACATTAATACACTGAGCTGACATGAACTGTATTTTCTTTATATGAAAGACGTTTTAAATGTATTGTTTCTTTGTCATGTGAGTAAATACATTAACTAACACCAACCTTATTGTAAAGTGTTACCATCTTCAGAAAGACAGATAATAACTAACTAAATAACTAAACTACGCTTCAACCAACACCAGTCTCCAAATACAATTCTGTTTACAAAGTTTACAAAATACAAATTTTTAAAGTGGCTGCAGTAAAAAAAAAATCATAAAACATCACCCACAGCTAAGAATCACAGGTAAAATACATTACATCTGTTTAAGGTTTTATACGTTGAGAGAAACGCTTGAGGTAAAAGCTGGCACTGGGGACAAAAAAATTAATGTAAAACACTAAAAACATCTATACTGGTCTAGCAGTTAAATACATCTTTTATTCTCAAACACCAGGTGAGTATCCTACAAAATCAATAATGAGGTTTGCCACTCCAATTCATTGTGAATGAGTGACTTGACTTTCACAATAGTGAAAACTCCTGCTATAATCTATAAATCTGACATTGCACCTTCACTTTGTAGGTCTGCATGCTAAATATTTAGTTGTTTTTTGTCTTTTTGCATAAAGTACATCTATTGTGTTTAGCATTACTGCAGCAAAACTGAGCACCTGTGACAGTGGAACATCAAGAAAATGTGTAGAATATATGATTGGATTCTCTCTCACAAACACAACAGTTACACCTTGACATGTTCACATCTATTTGACTTATTATAGCCTATAACTTAAATAATACAACAGTAATTTGTTATTCCATTACTATTAGTATCATTAAAATTGCATGTTCACATGGGTCCTACAATGATGGCTCACGTTTGTGAATGTAGGACTATTCACCTAGTAGATAAATTTCATTATTACATTGGTCTTTAAAAAAATGTCACATTAAGTATTTACATACTAGGTTATGTTATTAATTACTTGTGTCATCCCAGAGACCTGTTCATCTTCAGAACACAAACTAGAATATTTTAGATTAAATGCTCCTCATCCTCTACAGACAGCAATGGTCCCGAGATGGTCATAGTCCAGATAAGGCACAAAAAACATTGTCAAAACATTCCATGTGACTTCAGTAGTTCAACTGAGAACATGCCAAGCTACAACAACACTTTAGTGAGGCAAAACAAAACAGTAAATACAAAATAGTTTGCGTATATCTCTCCCACATTAGATCAGCGTGTGTGTTTACTATGAGCAGTAAGCGCACACCCTAACCTGTTGTGTGTTTACTACGAGCAGTAAGCGCACACCCTGACCTGTTGTGGCAGAGGCAAACAAGTTATTTTTACAGTACTTTTGATGCACAAATGTGTTTTTTAATTTTGTATGATTACAGTTGAACCACTGAAGATAGAAGCAATGTTTTAACAAAGTTTTTAGTTCCTTTTCTGGACTTTAAACCATCTTGGGACACTTGCTGTACATGGAGAAAAAGAAACTATAGCTTCATGGCAAATGAGTCAAATATCACATCGAAATCACCAAAACAGGCACAAACCAATGTTTAGTTTGGAGAGAGAGAAGAGGGAGGAAGAAAAAACATTTGCAAATCTAAAATAACTTTTCTCTGTAATTTTTAACACAAATTTCACTGTAACAGGTTGCTGTTATTTTGCTCAGTGACACCTTCAGAGAACACCGTAGTCAGACATCCATAGCAACAGCAGAGAGTTTGGTGTGGTTGTAGCAGATAATGCAACTAGACGTTCTGTCCAGGCTGACACTGGTTTAGGCCATCGGTATGTCCTTGATACCCTCAATGGAGCTTCCAGAAAACCTGCAATAATGAAATACCTATGTTACAACCAAGTTGGTATCTGCTATTATACAAGTGAATTCAAACTCAAATTTTATTTTTAATTGAATCCAAATTTGTCCTATAAAATCGTCACATTTGTAAAAGTCCATCTATTAGCCCAATGACGAAACTAACAGCATGGTCGAAGGTTAAATGCATGTAAGCCTTTTCCAGTGCTTCTGAAAAGAATTCTGTTATTTATTAGAGTTTATTTATACTCATTTTCTAGCTCCGAATTTTATCTGACTCCATTTTTAAGTGATAGTAATATTTAGACTATATTTCTACTTATAGGAACGGATCACAATAATCATTATGACTTAATTTAGAGTTTTGATCTTATCTGTTCCCATACTCTTCAATTTATACGTTCATTAGTGGCCATCCGCCGCTCAGAGTTTCACGCCCCGGGATGGTCAGCTCTCACGATCAGTATGTCGACACTCTGAAATTAGTCAGAGGATACGGGATGAATTAATATTTAATTAGGCTGGTTGCACTATGCTTACTCATGCCAAAAAAAACCTCTCACTTAATCAAGATCCGTACTTGCTAGTTCCAGTGGTTAAGGAATTAAAAGATCTCTATGATACCGTGTGCCATACTACGTGTAATCTATATGTCTAATAATTCCAAAATTATGCCGATCATAAAGGTAGCCGAAAATGGCTTCACGTAATCTACTAGATATAAAAGATTTCAGGAGAATTCAGAATGAGTCAAAACTTAACATTTATTCGTCAGGTAAAATTGTATAATGCCAATTATATAATTAAAACAATCATCAAGCCAATTCAGAGATGATATCTGTTACAATATAACATCCATTAACCTCAAAGATAGATTAAAGAATTAAAGATGCATACCCTGACCAGAGAAATACATTGCAGCATAACGAGTTACTGCAATGGGGGTCTTGGCTACAAGATTTCCCCCGAGCTCTATCACACCTCTCTCTTATATACTCAACTGAGAACAAACAGTCATGAATTCAAGACAATAGAAACGTCACAGAGACTCTTGCCTGGTGAATTTTGAGAAGTTAATCATCTCTAGAGGGGGGGAGCATCTGGCAGAGATTTATCAAGTCAAAAACCAAATCAACATATATAAATGAAATATCATAGTGAAATTAAGACCACTTTACCAATCACACAGCAGAACATTTAAATGATACCAAACATGAATACAGTGCTTATAACATACATCATATTAAAACCTGAGCATTTTATGTGGACTGTTGAATTATGGAGAAAGGTAGCTTAAAGGTCAAGAAGGGGGGCTTAGGGTGAAAGGGGAAGGGTGCATTCCTGCATTCCCTCCCTGGTAAGCTCTGTGTTTGTTGACAATCCACACCTACGTTTGGATGGTCAATAGTGATTAAAATAGAACAATTGAACAGCTGGAATCCTTATCTTCTTAGACCCGAAAGTTTGTTGTTTTATTGCATCTCATGAAATTCCATATCAGCTCTCAGGAGTCGACATACTGGAGAGGTTTAGCCATCTTACACATTCAATAATTTTGACTCATCCATCTGAATATTCCTACTTCACTGATCTTGTTTGGGTTTCATTTACATTTAATTTGATAAGATTAATGATGCAAAATCTCTATTTTTAAATTGAACGCACATACAAACCACACACAATTAGGTACTGCTACGAGTAAACCGCAGTATACAAGAGACAAACAGACACAAAGGAAAACAAAACACACACCAGAACATAGTATAACAATCAATAAAGAAACGAGGACAAAGCTGGTTTGTGAACACAGGCAATTATAAACAGAACATTATTTACCGACCAAAGAAAAAAGAAACTTGACATAAAATGAACTTAGCAAACTTACTTACGGGCCTTTTCCATTCAATGCTGTGTAGTGCGCCTGTAGTTAGGAGAACATATCTAAAGTAAAAGGAAACAACAACAGTGAAACAACAGTAGTTCACTTTATAATAATTATTATATTGCATGTTTAATATATTATGATAACATTGCTCAGTAAAAACTTAAGGTTATTTGATAACTGTTTCTCAAAGTCACAATGTGTAGCCAGCTTTTTTTAGGATAATTCCTATAGTCATACATAAGATTTATAAAGAGGATTTTGCAACCAGCAAACAAAAAGTTGGAGAAGAAAAAATATTAACTATAAGAGACTCGAAGAACTAAGAGAAGTGAAGAATTAGGTGTGATATCATCAGGAAGCCTTTAGTTATCACCGGTGCCAGCATTTTCCAGAATTTAGATTTCAGATTCTCGAAAAAATTACTTGGCTGCAGTAAAGAATCATGAAACATTCACCACATCTAAGAATTACAAGTTGTTGTAAACCATTACACGTACTGTAAAAGCTGTTTAAAGCTTTTTAGACATACAGGTTGAGAGAAACTCTAGGAGCAGCACTTTTGCAAAAGCCTGCATGTAGGACAGAGAAAAGGGATAGTTCAAAATTTAAATTCTGTAATCATGTTACATGTTAAACAAAAGAAGATATTTTGAAGAAAGCTGGAAATCTATAACCATTGACTTCTACAGTATTTGTTTTTTCCTACTATGGATGTCAATGTTTACAGGTTTTTAGCTTTCTTCAGAATAGCCTCTTTTGTGTTCAACAGACTAAACTCATAATGGTTTTAAACCACTTGGGGAGTAAAATGTAAGTAAATTTTCAATTTTTGGTGAACTATCCTTTCAGTTTGAAAACACCAGAGATCTTATGTAGATCCTTTTCACAAGACAGATGATGCGTTTCATTTGTCATCTTAATCCTCAAGTTTTAATATTTAGATTTTTTTAAAATAGCATGTTTATTTGTTTTTATGACTTCTCAATGACATCACATGTACTGCTGCTACACATATAATATTTTTTTTAAGAATACAAATTTCACTGTAACGGGTGCTGTTGTTTTGCTCCATAATACCTTGAGAGAACACCGTAGTAGTCAGACATCCATACAAATCATTGGCATGGTGTAGAACTGCAGTCTGTCCTGGCTGACAGGTTTGTTAGGCCATCTGCATGCTCTTCATGCCCTCAACTGGACCTTCTAGAAAACCTAGAAAGTTAAAACACATTACATCTTATCTGCTACTGTGATTCACTTACTGTGTAAGTGTAATTCAAGCATTAATTTCTGACTAAATACATATTTGTCCCATAATATTGTCACATAGCATAACCTCATATATATCACAATAATAATATCAATATAACAATATAATATCACACAACATAGCCTAACAATCAATAAACAAACAGATTAGAAAGAGAATATCACCAACCAAAGCACCAAGATTTTTAACAGATAACTTAGTAAACTTACATATGGACAAAGCCTTTTCCATTCAATGCTGTGCAAGTTAGAGCATCTCTAGTAGTAAGTTACATCTCTACAAGTAAACAACAACACAACAGTGAAACAACAGCAGTTCACTTTGTAGTAACAATACAGCGTATAAAAAAGATATTGTCTTATAACGTTGCTCAGTAACTTTAAACCGCGTTTGGAGTTTATCGATTTGAATTTGCCAATTAAAACAGGTAAAAACACTAATTTAGACTAAAGTTAAACATGTAGCATTAGCTCGAGATTAGCTGCTGCGTCACCGGAGCGCAAACAAGACTAAAAACCAAACTGGAAAGTTTTAAATGCTTCAAAATTCGAAACACTACAACTCAAAAGTCACCTTCAAGATTAACTGTGTGTAAAACAAGACTGGGGATAAATAAAACATGTAAAGCATCGAAAAACATGCTACCTCTGAATTCTGTTGCACTGCAGGTGTCCGTAATTACGATTCTAACTTCTTATGAAGCGCTGCGCGGCGCGTGGTCGTGCGCCGAGTCCTCCGATGATACCATGGTAACCACCAAAAACGTTGTTGAAAATAGGGTGAAGCCACGACGTTAATTCAACATACAGATCACGTATTAAAAAATGTCAACGTTGACTTGTTTAATGATTTCTGTACTTTTTCAACCATTTATCATTCAAAATTGTTTCAACTTTGAAACAACAAACTGACGTATTTTCAACCGCATTTCGACGTTAAAGCCTGGTCATATGCAGGACGTTTTTCAAACCGTTGAACATTAAACATTGTATCAACATTATTTCAACGTTAAAAACACACCTGACCTTATTTCAACCATATTCAACGTTGAAGGTCGGTCGTGTGCCGGCTGGGCCCATATGGTGGACAAATCTATGCTTGTTTTTAATAAAACAAATATAAAAATGCTTATAATAAGTGAAGTTTATTTATAAACTAATTTCGAGAGGATCATGTGCTTATGATTGCTAGCAGCTGGACCCACATTATCCAAATCAACATGCACCAATCAGATGATCCCTTAACTACTATAAATATCCCGGGTTCCATATCACCACTATCTTCGCTTTGAAGAAAGCTTGGCCTGCAGCAGCAGCAGCAGCTGCCACTGCTACTACTTCTACTGCTGCTGCCAATACTACTGCTGCTACTGCTAATACTACTGCTGCTACTGCTAATACTACTGCTGTTACTGCTAATATACTGCTGCTATTGCTACTGCTAATGCTGCTACTGCTAATGCTGCTGCTGCTACTGCTAATGCTGCTAATGTTGCTGCTACTGCTTTTGCTCTTACTGCGACTACAAAAAGATCTTCGCTCTGAAGACAGCTCTGCTTGCATCTATGCTGCTACAACAACAACAAATACTTCTATTTCAAAAACAACTGCTCTCCTACTAACTCCAACAACAAATTCTACAACAACATCAAAATCTTCCACGTAAAATGCCTCACACAACGCATCCGCTGTGTCTTCAACCCAATTCTCTAGCAAAATCACAGTCTACAAACTCCGCTAAACTCAAGAAGCCGGCAATTTCAAACATTGCAATTAGGGATGCACCGATCCGCGATACCAGTATCGGGTATCGGGTCGATACTTGGTTAAAATACTCGTACTCGTATTGGACATGAAAGGCCGATACCACGCACCGATACCGCTGAACAGTAATTCACTATGGATGTGATGTTGTGATCTTTGTGCCCTACCTGACTTCAGTGTTTTAATGTATTAATTAGCCTAAGTATATATGTTAATAGCTTAGTCCTTTTAAACAATCTGTTTATAAAATACATTAACGAATCTATACCTAGGCTACTGAAGAATAAACCGAATGTGAAATATGATCCTTGCATAATGATCACAGCTAAGCACCAAACAAGCTAGCATCATTTTATATATAAACTATAAATAAAAAAATGAAATAAATTTTAGGAAATGGAACATTATGTAAAAAGAAAATCTAAAGACTACAGGCTAAATAAAAGCGCATGAGTTTAAACTCACTGCGGTCACCGCGGCGTGTCAGTTTACAGTTTCTGTAAGATCGACAGCTTTTACAGACCCCACAATCTCAAACACCATGTAAATGTATAAATATTCGATAAGTATCGTTAATGTAATATTTATAACGAGAGATGATCTTGCTTGTGGTTAATCGATACCGGCTTTGAGCTGTCACGCGCGCTTTTTCAGCAGCTGTTGACGCGCACTGCGGCGCTATACACACGACAGACAGCAGCATACACTGGCAAGACAAGTGCTGAACTTCACGGCCCGTATATTTTATTTAGGGGGGATTGTGTTGATGTTGCAGATGAAAGTCAGTACGTTGGGGGCGCGTTTGCCGCCCTCACAATTATATATTATAGGTCGCCTCTATATGGACGCGCCGGCCTGTGGGTGCGCAGTATGAATATACCTGTACGTTTACACACTGCATAAACAGGCCTAGATCTGGTGTGTTAGAATTGCATGTTTTAAATGACAGAGGCATGCTACATTTAGTTAGTATTGTAAAATACCTAACTCAGTACACAGTAAAATAATATTTTTGAATGGCTTGCCTTGCAGCGCATAAACCGCTAAGCTTAAACAGGCTAAGCATATTTTTATTCATATTAAAAACAAATTAATACAAACTAGTCACCCTTTGATTTTTTTCGTTTCCGTATATTTTTTATCAAACGAAAAATGCAATGAATTGTTGATTTGGTTTTCATTTTATTAGAATTAATATAGTTATTAGGCTACACAAATTGTACATACCATCGGCTCTGATTGCGTCAGATATCACTACAGATAGCCTAGGCTTTTGGCTCAAAGACTTTATGCCTATAAATTTCAGTGCTGTATTTTGACAGATTTCGCAAGGCTTCAGCTATTCTGTAAACGGTACCAGCCTCCGTTTGCAGCTTGACTTGTGCGTCTCGTATCAATGTCTGGATGACAGCGAGAGAGATTAGATCAGACCTCAGTTCGATGTGTGGTCGCACGTCACAGTTATTTTACTGCAGTTTTTAAAATATTGGCTAATTTAAATTAACTTTCATTGGATTAAAAGCCGAAATATTGCCTGACATAAACAACTTTCGGTTTTGGAAGAGAGAGGCTTCAGTGAAGACGCACACACAGGATACACTTTTGAGGTCTATTCATTATTGATTTTTTAACATTAAACGCCATAATAATCAAGTGCAAAAAGAACAGCTGAACTTCGGAAAAAGAGATCACTGCGGTTGCCACGATGGTTGCTTTGTTTTTCTGCAGTTGGCTTGTCAGTGGCTCTGCATTGCGAAATCACTTTTATTTTAATTAAAACAAGATTATTTATTAATAAACATTGTGAGATGATGGTGCGTGATTTTTAAAATGAGCTATTAACCGCAACCCACCATAAACATCTAGTACTTTTTGATTAATTGACCGCGGATCAAAGTGACGTGCAACTTCATTAATATGCATGATATAGCTTTGAAAACGGTATTTACTTGTTACAGTGTTTAGATGGCAGAGAGACGCCATGTTGTGTTGCCAACCGTAATTAAAACAAGTGGAAGAAGAAGAATTGTACGGAGACATGGGTCATCAGTGTTGTGTTTAAAAATGTGCCACAACGAAGGTTTTGTTTCCATTAACCTGCGATGAGAGCACCGCTCGCATGTGGACCTTACAGTGGTCTGCTAACATGCGACAAAAATATGTTTGTAAGGAATTTTTTTTTCCTGAAAGCTTTTTTCGAATCTGTAAATAGTTAAATCTGTATTTGCCGCTCGTCTTCGTTTTAAAAAAATGCAGTTGCAGTTCGTGTTAATTGTCCTGTCTACAGTTTTGGTTAGTGTGCGATCAATGTTTTTTGTTTATGTTTATTCAGATGGCAAAGTTAGTTAGTATCATCAGCAGTACTCTTTCAGTTTTTAAAGACATACCTTAGTCAAAATGATTTAGTTACTAAGTTTACAGTAATAGCACTACAATATTATATAAGGGTCACGAAACATCAAAACACTTTTTTGAGATGTTGACAGTCATATACAGATGTCACTAGTTCAAAACGTTTCTTTTACCACCATTGTTACCTCCGCCGTGGCTGTATCTATGTCCGCCAACAGCTTTTGGCCACTGGGGGGCACTATAACCATAGATTTTCAGCTGTGCCTTTCCAAAATAGGACAGTACTATACTGTACCCTATGTGATTGGGTGTGTTCAATTAAATTATAATTTTGTTGGTTTGTTTTAGTTTTCTTAGCAATAAACATGATTTACACTACTGTTTTAGAAAAGATACAATCCATGGTGAGAAGTATAGCCCTAGGCTGTGTGGGATTATAAATTTATATAATCTAGTTTCAAATGAACAATAATCTACATATAACTGAAAAGTTATATTCTTTGGTTTTTCAATTATATCATTTCATTTACAGCCCAGCTATGAGAGACATTAAACCTATATCTTTCAGACTACTGGCTGAGCCAGAGATGCAAATGCAACGGATAGGCTTTCAATGACCCTGCCTTTGTCTTAGGGTGATACTTTCAGGCCAAAGAAACCCCTTGTTGATTATCTTGTGTGGCAGGTTTTCTAACACCTATATGCTGGTTAACCCAATACCTAATTTGCATGCTTTGTTTAGCCATCTCCACTCCTCCTAAGAATACAATATAGACAGGACATCTTTGTTTCAATGCAGACTTGTGATAAAACTAGCAGGCTGCAGACCTCCAGTGACTCCTGCAGACACATGGACTTCTTGAAGACGCTGTTTGACTGCAGATTAACCCACACGTCTCAATAAAGGAATTCTGCTTGTTTCGAGTCTCCTGGACTGGGTTTCTTCTATCCAACATTTATTTGTTTACAACAGCTGTAAAAATTAAGCAAATATAAGAATTAAGTTCTTTAGCCTTTATAGTGCCCTATTAAATTGCATTATGGTGAAAATAATGTTTCGATTTGTTTGACCATCATGGTTTGTTTGACCTTCATGCGCATAAGATATGAAAAATAAACCATTTCAAGCCATTTTAAACTTTCATTTTACAAAAGCCTATATCTGAAAAAATATATATTTTCTAAACAATAAACAACGGAGTTTCGAAATATTTTTATAAAGTATTTGGATACGATGATATTAATCAAATCGTGCAAACTGAAAAAATTTTTGGTGAGTGAAAGTAGAAAATAGGCTACCTTCTTTTCTGTCATCCAGTCCTGTGCAGTGCTGCTTTATAAACGGATTTGGAAAAACAGCAAAAATGTGTTCTATGTCCTCAAACAAGTGTTTATGTTTTTATATGACACTTTCCTTTACATAAGATAACCAAATAATATGCAACATCCTTAAATTATTCTCTTAAATAAAGGGGGATTACCTATTAAGTGTCATAGCCTATAGCCTATGGAAATATTAATGTTAGGTCCCTCCATTGCGGCGAGACCACTCAACGTTCGACACCAACAGTCGGTCGGTGAGTAGACTAAACAAATAAAATGCATGAAAAAAACAGGCCTGTGCGTATAGATATATAATGTAATGCTGTACAGTAACGTGTCATTTGTTTGTTTTGATTGTCTTCATTTTAATCTTTCAGTGATGATGTGATGGTGTGCTTTGTCTGCCTGATTCCCACTGAACTGGGCGGGATGTGACGTCTGATTCAGGGGGCGTTCTGGGGGCCGGGTTTGCGTGACGCGATGCGAGCTACTAGCCCGACAGTAGAAACGCGACAGGATTTCAGCCTCATTGCTCAACCTCCCCGGGCGATTGTACATAGTGTGAATGTTGGCTCAAAGTTCAAAATGGCTTGTGAATAAAGTGAAAGTTCAGAATAGCTTAAAACTGTATCTATTTGTATTAGTATTAGGCCTATAGTTTTTGTTTGTTTTTTATTTTTTTAGTTTAGGCTATTTTTTCATTTATCCGATTTTTGTCATGAAATGCTTTTAATAGGCTTAGGCTATTATATCTAATGTGACACTATTGTGTTGAGCCTACAAAAGTTGATGCGTAATTTGTGTAGTTGTATGTCTTTCTGTTGAATTCATATGATAATATCCAAAATAATAAAAAGGCTGCTTGCGCGGCATCTGTAAGATTATTATAAACTACTACAACTAAATGATTATGCAACATCCTTAACTTTACAAGGGAACCATATGGGCGATCATAAGCAAAAAATCCCAGAAGGGTCTTTCTTTCTTTCTATTATTATTATTATTATTATTATTATTATTATTATTATAGGGGTGGCGCAAGTAGGTAGTGCTGTCGCCTCACAGCAAGAAGGTCGCTGGGTCGCAGGTTCGAACCTTGGCTGGGTCAGTTGGCGGTTCTGTGTGGAGTTTGCATGTTCTCCCTGTGTTCGCGTGGGTTTCCTCCGGGTACTCCAGTTTCCCCACAGTCCAAAGACATGTGGTAGGCTAAATTGTCCGTAGTGTATGAGTGTATGGATGTTTCCCAGAGACGGGTTGCCCCTGGAAGGGCATCCGCTGCGTAAAAAAATGTGCTGGATAAGTTGGCGGTTCATTCCGCTGTGGCCCAGATTAATAAAGGGACTAAGCCGATAAGAAAATGAATTATTATTATTATCAAGCTATTTTCTGTAGCAACCCCTGTAACCCTGTAACATTTTCGTGTTTTCGGGTTGTTTTTTTTTTTTTTTCGGTTAAAGCGCATTGCACCATTAGCACCACAATGGCCAAGCATTTGGTTTGAGATGGGGGAAGAGGGATGTCTCCAGTACTTTTCACAAACATGGAGAGACAAAATTCCCGGTTAACTTTTACCTACAGGCCTACATCACGCTTCCAGCAAGAGCCTCCACTGCCCCTTCCTTTCCCATCTCTTGCAGGACCCCCCACCCCCACCCCCCTAGCTCTACTCCCCGGAGTGCCCCCAAGCCCGAATCTCACAGGAGTCAATCACTGCCCCCCCAGTGAAAATCTTACCTTTTGCTCCTTCCTGCGTTGAGTTTCTCTGCCTCTCCTTTCCTACTTCCTAGCGTTGAGTTTCTCCGCATCTATTTCCCTTCCTTCAAGCGTAGATTACTTCCGCTGTTTCCTCAATCCTCCTCCTTCTCCAGTCCCCCCCCCCCCCTCATCTTCAACTCCCTACCCCCTTCCAGTGTCGAGTTACTCCACTACTTTTCTTTTCAGCGTCGAGTTGCTCCGCTACTCCACCTTTTTCTAGAGTTGAGTATTCCGCTACTCTTTTTTTTTTTTTTGGAGCCCTCACTCGACAAGCTCTGACTCCCCGGAGTCTCCCCGAGCTCGGACTCCCCGGAGTCCTGCCCAGTCCACCTCCGCAGGAGTCTCCACCGCCCCCTCCCTTTCCCAGACTCTTGCAGGAGGCCAAACTTACAGCTCTAACTCCCACGGAGTCACCCACAGAGCTCTGACTCCCCCGGAGTCAAATACAACCCCCCTTACCCACCCCTCGGCTAATACATATCTCTTTCTTTACTTTTTCCAGCGTCGAGTTTCTCTACAGCTCCTATTTTCTCCATCCTAGCGTTGAGTTCCTCCGCACCTTTTTCCCTTCCTTTTAGCATTGAATGCTTCCGTTCTTTGCTCCACCCCCACTCTTCCAGCTCCTTCACCCTTCCCACCTCTAAATCCCCAACCCCTTTCTAGCATAGTTACTCCGCTACTTTTCTTTCTTCAGTGTCGAGTTACTCCGCAATTTTTTTCTTCCTTCTAGGCTAGGTTTGACTTCATCAGAGTCATACCCCCCCACCCCACCCCACCCCCACTTCACCCCCTCTCCTGCAGGAGTCCTCATCACCCATAAAACTTACCCTGACTCCCGCAGGAGCATCCCTTGCATCAGACTCCTTCAGAGTCAACCACAGCCTTCCCACGCTCAATTCTCAAGCTCTCCTAAGAGCCTGCTTCCAATTTCTTTCCTTCAGGAGCCTCTCTCCCTTCTCCACCTTTAATTATATCCAGCAGCCGGATATATTATTCATCCTTAGCTTATTGGGGGTTTCTTCAATACGCAGCTGCTGTCCTGAGCAAAAAAAGCATTTTGGGGAGTTCTCGAGACCACCTGAGCTCAAACTCTCCTCTCGCCCTCCAAATGGGAGGGAGCCCCGGGCTCAAGGATATTCTGAGCTCAGGGCTCTCTCCCGGGACAGCATGCCAAACACGCTTTATTACCAATCATCAGCTAAGTGTGAGCTCTTGAAGTGTGGTTTATTTATAAACTAATTTCGAGAGATTCACATGCTTATGATTGAACACAGCTGGTAACGCATTAACTCGCCATATTGTGCCAATCAGATGAACACTGACACACTATAAATACCAGAGCTTTTGCTCCAGTCATCTTCGTTTGAAGAATCCCTCCTTCCACCCCTACTCCTCCCCTTCTCCGATAGGGCGGCACGGTGGCCAGTGGGTAGCACTGTTGCCTCACAGCAAGAACGCCGCTGGTCTGTTCCTATCCGGGCCAGTTGGCGTTTCTGTGCGGAGTATGCATGTCCTCCCCGTGTTTTCCGGGGGTTTTCCCCGGGTTCTCCGGCTTCCTCCCACCGTTCAAGAAAGGCACCATAGGTAAATTGACTAATCAAAATAGCATTCCAAGACAACTCTTAGTCAGTTATCCCAGCAGTTCACAGTAGGGGAGTTCTCGAGACCACCTGAGCTCAAACTCTTCTCGCCCTCCAAACGGGAGGGAGCCCCAGGCTCAAGGATATTCTGAGCTCAGGGCGTGTTTGGACAGCATGCCAAACACGCTTTATTACCAATCATCAGCTAAGTGTGAACTCTTGAAGTGTAAATTTCAGCATTGGATTGGCCTTGTCTTGTCCGGCCGGTACAACATGACGTCTTTGAGTTTCATCCTTAATTCACAAGAAAGACTTGGTTCAACCCAATCAGCGCACTCGATTGTGAATGAGGTGCAATTTAATTAATATGCATGATATAGCTTCAAAATGTTTTTTACCTGTTACAGTGTTCAGATGTCAGAGAGACGCCACGTCTGTTTTGCCAACCGTAATTAAACAAGTGAAAGAAGAAGAATTGTTCCAGAGATATGGGTTGTCAGTGTCTGTGTTATATAAATGTGCTCGCAACAAAGGTTTTTTTTCCATTTCCCGCCGATGAGAGCACAGCTGGTCAGTAGTCTGCTAACACAACAAACAAAAATACATTTGTAATAACATTTTTTTTTGCTTTCACATCTGGAATGGTGAAATCCGAATTCACTCGTCTTTTTAAAAAAAGATGCAGTTTAAGTTCATGTTGATGTCCTGTCTCTACAAATTTGGTAAGTATGCGTTCAGTGTTTGTTGTTTATGTTATTCAGATGGCAAAGTAGTTAGTTAGTATCATAAGCAGTACTCTTTCAGTTTTTAATACCTTAGTCAGAATGTTACTAAGGTTTACAGTAATATCACTACAATCCTCCACTTCCACACAGCTCCTCAGATCCGCTGTAAATGCTGCTCTCCGAATCACTGTCTATCTCATCTGTGACTGGTTTGTGTTGCCTATATGAAAATCAGCTGTGGTGCATGTAATGAAAACTCCCCTTTCATGCAAACCCTTCCCTCTTTCGCCACTCAACACTCCCACTTAAACAAAGCTGAACTCACCCATTTCCTGACTTTTTTTCAAACTAGAGGTGTGAAAACACCCTGTCCCACCCATCCCCCAACCTAAAATGTAATGTTTGCTAAAATACTGTTCTTAATAGCTTATGTGCTAAAAAAGTTTAGATAAAACACTTAGTAAATAACATTAGTAGACAAATTAAATAAACTAGGAAGATGATTACCTAAAAACACCCAGTTATCGACAGCAGTGACTGCAAAACAAATGCAACAATGCGTACAATAAACCAAAAGTTTCGTGGATGAGCCAGTGGTTCAGAGATGCCAGAGCTCATCTCGTCTGCGGCTCCTTTGTCTCCTGGAGGGGAGGTGACCCCATGTCTGCCGCTTGTATCAGCGGAGCAGCTTTGTGCTGGGGGAGATTTAGCTTCTCAAAGCATCTCGCAGCCCCAGCTTTCCCCACAAACACCCCACTGCCATCTCGCCTTTCTCTCTCTCTCTCACAGACAGTAATCTTTCTCTTTCTTCTCATCTCTCATGAGCTCGCATTGTCAGAGCTCTGCTAATGTTTGCCTCCCATTCAGTATATATACAATATATGTATTTTTGTGTCTGGAAGAATCCATTGTTCCCAAATCATTGTAATATCTATTTAGAGTGGCAACAGCAGTGGCGGCTGATGCTCAGTATTCTCAGAGCATAAACCAGCCTTAAGACTTAGAAAAGCTGAAAGAGCTTATCCCTATATTCTTAAACTCTCTGCTTTTATGCGGGTCTTAGGCATTAAGGGTAGGATTGTGAATAGCAATTGTTTGACTGCTGCAAAGAGAGAGCGAGTGTGTATACGTGGGTGGGGGAATTTTATTCCACGGCAAAATCCTTTCCCTTTTTTCCTCCCCATTTTTCCCTTTTTTTTTCCTCCTTCTCGCTCACTCTGTCTTCACGACTGTAAATATTAACCACGTTCTTAACTCGTAACGGTGTACGAGACACAGTAATGTGCTTTTAAGGATACATTATGTGAAAGATTTGACACAGTATACAGCGCTGCTCAGAAATAAGAAAAGGTATTTTATGGAGACTGAAAACAAATTTGACGCGGTAGAGAGAAGAAGAGAAAAGTGATTTGGAAGCTAAAAAAATACTGATGGAACTTTGAGGTATCAAATTGTTACCAAACAATAAAGAAAAGCCGCCAATGGGGTTGGGAGGATCTGGGTTTTTAAAAAAAATAAATATCAATGCATTTCTCAGTGTCCCATTTCTTTGTGAGTCATCGCAATGTCTCAAATCCGTACTTGGTCTTTCTTTAGATAATGTCTAATGCTAATGCATTTCAAAGGGCTTTTTTCAAAGCACAATGGAATACACCATAAGAGTTTAGTGCTTTCGCTATAGATTTGCTTGAGCTCAGCGGTAGAAAAGGACATCAGCTCTCTGAAAGGCCTGCTGCTTTCTGTTTATAGTCATTATGGTTTATTGTGTTCTCAAAATTCTCTTATATTTACGGTATGGATAACATAAAAACGGCCGCTTTTGGAGAGCAACATATACTTTTCTTGGTGCCTTATGACTCAAGAAAAAATTGGGTTATTGTATCATCACTTAACGCTTTAATCTATCATGGCCAGCGGCTCAGTTCTACAATCTAAAAGCTTTTCTCTTGAGGTGAGCAGGCAACCAAGGCCTGTCTTTTATATCAAATTAATGACTTAGGTTTTGAATAAACAAAGATGTTGATGAATTTCATTTAGCAAAACAACTGCTGCTGAAGCCGGGTCTCAGCCTAGACCTGTAAACATACTTCTATAAAAACAAATTTCTTTTCTGCTGTCATCAAGGAAAGCGGTGGCCGTTTTTCTCGCTCCATTAATACAGACTGGGGGCTCTTTAATTGAAAGAGCAGGGCTGAGGTTGGCTGGAAAATGAGTGGATGGTTAATGGGAATGAGCAATGTGGATATTTTAATCAGCTGTGACTCTTCAGCAGGATGGAAGTGAAAGTGAAAAGCTTCTCATCATCCATCGTAACAGATACTGGCTGTTGGTGACAATCATTTCTCTAGTTGTCATTTCCAGTGTCATCACCGAACCCTTCTATGTGTTTCTCTGTTGTTAAAGGGACACATGCCACTTGCCACAAGCAATAATAGCCTACTGTTACTGTCGACAAGTCAAAGCACAGACAGTGCCACTTGTGTAACTACAAATGGGTGAAACTGGAATGGCCAATGTGCCCAATTGTCTAGTTCTTGCTGTTTGATGAAAGATCAAGATCTCATATATACAGTGGTGAGAAAAAGTGTTTATATTTTGTTTTTCCCTAGATAATAAAAACCTTCAATTCAAAACTGCATGGTGTGTTTACTTGTGTTTTCTTTGACTAATATTTAAACATGTTTAATGATCTGAAACATTAAAAGTGTGACAAACCAGTAAGGGGGCAAACACTTTTCTTTCACACCATTCTGTGTATATACACTCACTTTATTAGGTACACCTGTCCAACTACTTGTTAACGCACACTTCTAATCAGCCAATCACATGGCAGCAACTCAATGCATTTAGGCATGTAGACATGGTCAAGACGATCTGCTGCAGTTTAAACCGAGCATCAGGATGGGGAAAAAAAGGTGATTTAAGTGACTTTGAACGTGACATAGTTGTTGGCGCCCGACGGGCTGGTCTGGGTATTTCAGAAACTGCTGATCTACTGGGATTTTCATGCCCAACCATCTCTAGGGTTTACAAAGAAATGTCTGAAAAAGGTAAAATATCCAGTGAACGGCAGTTCTGTGCAAATGTCTTGTTGAGGCCAGAGGAGAATGGCCAGACTGGTCCGAGCTGATAGAAAGACAACAGTAACTCATATAACCAGTCTTTACAACCGAGGTATGCAGAAGAGCATCTCTGAACACACAACACATCGAACCTTGAGGCAGATGGGCTACAGCAGCAGAAGACCACACCCTGGTGCCACACCTGTCAGCTACGAAAAGGAAACTGAGGCCACAATTTGCACAGCCTCACCAAAATTGGACACTAGAAGATTAGAAAAACATTGCCTGGTCTGGTGAGTCTCGATTTCTGTTGCGACATTCTGATGGTAGGGTCAGAATTTGACGTCAACAACATGAAAGCATGAATCCATCTTGCCTTGTATCAACGGTTCAGGCTGGTGGTGGT
Organism: Danio kyathit; assembly: GCA_903798195.1. Lineage (NCBI taxonomy): Eukaryota > Metazoa > Chordata > Actinopteri > Cypriniformes > Danionidae > Danio > Danio kyathit. The sequence goes on along the minus strand of LR812524.1, from coordinate 33,255,380 downwards.
GGTGCAATGATGTGGGGGATATTTTCTTGGCACAGTTTGAGCCCATTAGTACCAATTGAGCATCGTGTCGACGCCACAGCCTACCTGAGTTTTGTTGCTGACCATGTCCATCCCTTACGACCACAGTTTACCCATATTCTCATGGCTACTTCCAGCAGGATAACGTGCAAATAGTTTCAGACTGGTTTCTTAAACATGACAATGAGTTTGCTGTACTGGCCTCCCACAGTCACCAGATGTCAATCCAACAGAGCACCTTTGGAATGTGTGGTGGAACGGGAGATTCGCATCATGGATGTGCAGCCGACAAATCTTCAGCAACTGCATGATGCTATCATGTCAATATGGACCAAAATCTCAGAGGAATATTTCCAGTACTTTGTTGATCTATGCCATAAGGTTAAGGCAGTCTGAAGGCAAAAGGGCCCTAACCCAGTACTAGTAACTAGTACTAGGTGTAGCCTACCTAATAAGTGGCCGGTGAGTGTACACATATACAGTATAGAGATTGATGTACATAATTTAAACTGTTTGTGACTTTTAGGTGTTGAAATACACCAGTATTGATAAAAAACAATATATTTATATATAAATAGTATTTAAACTGATAGTGATAGAGTTAAATGAAATGCATATGTTAATTTTTTGACTGATGAAATATGAAGCATTTAAACATGGAATTAGTTTATTATTATCTTGCATACAAATAAAATGTGCTCTAAATTGTTATTTGTGAATATTTTGGCTATAATACTCATATAGTAATATTCTGATATTGTAACTATTGTACTTTTTATTAGTTCTGTTCACATCAGTATTTTCATTAATAAGATTTTATTGAAATAAACTGGACAGTTCTTGGGATTTTATTATAGAAATATCTGAAGTGAATAGTAATAAACATGTGCTGATGTAAATAGTACCCAACAATCCCCAAAATGGCCACCAAACTGACTGATTTGCCTTTAAAGGTACTTTGCTACTATTAATAACATACATATTGAGATTGTGAATTGGGATTGATCTCTGTGAATAGGTGTGTATTAGTACAAAAACTACAACTTTCACTCATACAACTGAAATAACGTTTCTTACCCAGCATTCTATGTATCATACACATGCAATTATCAATGGAACGTGTATATTATTTAAGCTATTTATATTCAATTATGTTTAATCATCTAACTTTTTTTGTTGAAAAAAAAAAACAATTTAGGAAAATTTTAGTAAACCAAATGTTAGTTTGAAGATAATTCTCCATAAAATTGCTTATTTAGGCACAAATGAAGCAGCATTTCATCTCTGAATCCTCTAAAAAACATGTTTACATTTCTCAGACAGAGGGTGGTCAAAATCTGGGTTGAGTGTCTTAAAGAAAAATGTCGGACAAAGCAAATGCAACATAATACAGCTTAAGCTGTTCTTAATGTCTTTCTGTACCCGTCACAGTAGGAGGGTGTTTAGTCCCGCATTGTTTACCATCAAACAACCTCTAATGAAACAACCCACTTCAGTATTACAGAAAGCCGCTATATGAGACCTTAGGGAGGAAGGGGGGATTTTTTCGTTTTCACAGTCCAGACTGAATTTGACTGTAGACTGAGAGCTGTCATATCAATCCTAGGGCACGTGGCTCTATGCTAATGTATAATTTATATGACACATTTTTACTGCAGCTGGTCATAATGCCATTATATTATTTGAATGTCTTGGGCTTCCCTCCGGAGACCCCTATACAAATCAGGCCTGTCTCTCACCAAGCAGGGCCAAGATTAATGACAAACGTGGCAAGGACAAATGAGAGCATCTGACAATATCTTGCAAAGTTTTGCATATGAACTGCCTCAGCAAATATTCTGAAGCCCGGAAACAAAGGGACGTTCTCATATAGCCAGGAAAGACCCTCACTCTAACCACAAAAATAAATCAATAGATTACAGTAAACCTCTGTGCTTTTGTCTATTTTGAGTGTAATTCCATAACACATGACCAAAGAGTCACTGAAAGTGTGAAACAATAGCACTCATAATAATTTAAATGACAATATGCAATTTAATGGGGTGACGCGGTGGTGGTGCAGTAGGTAGTGCTATTGCCTCACAGCAAGAAGGTTGCTGGTTTGGCTGGGTCAGTTGGCATTTTGTATGTAGTTTGCATGTTCTCTATGCTTTCGCGTGGATTTCCTCCGGGTGCTTCGGTTTCCCCCACAAGTCCAAAGACATGTGGTACAGGTGAATTAGGTAAGCCTAAAATTGTCCGTAACGTATGTGTGTAAATAAGTATATGGGTGTTTCCCAGTGATAGGTTGCAGCTGGAAGGGCATCCGCTGCGTAAAACATATGCTAGATAAGTTGGTGGGTCATTCCGCTGTAGCAACCCAGATTAATTAAGGGACTAAGCAAAAAAAAAAAAAAAAATGAAGGAATGAATGAATGAATATTCAATTTAAATGCACAGTCTTTGCTTATTTGCAGTCAGTTTTAAGCCTTTGTTATATAATCAATGTGAATAATCACTAAAGTTGTGTCTTATTCAGTTATTTATTATTCGGTATATTATTATTCAACAAAATATGGAAAAAATGTTTTAAACTTTCATGTTGTTTGTATTGTTCTTTAGTTCATTTTAATGTAATTATTCTAAATGGGTGGTTGCATGCACATAGTAATTTGCATTAAACACTCCCACACATCTCCATATAAGGGCTTTCCAAGCCACCTTTCCTTTAAGGTCTTTAATCACTCTGTCAAATATTTGTAGATCGGTACAAACATTTTCTCTTTGCAGTGACACTCTTAAACATAATAAAGATGTATTACAAACCTTTTATTAGCCCCCTGAATATATGTACATATTTGTTTATGCGCAATGTTGAGTTGTTATATGTTGTAATATTTTTAATTAGTTATAATTTGACTTGTTGTAATGTTATAATTTTGAAATATATTTAATAAATTATTTATTTATTGTTTATATAGCTTTTATTATTTTTAATGTTTTAATCATTTAATTTCTAATGTAAACTAAATGAAAAGAAATGTATGTAACTTTAATTTCATATTAATTAAATATGTTCTTGGCAACTATCTGAAATAAAAGATGTAAGTTATACAGTATAATCATATAACAAAATAAATTCAGGTTATATAGGGTGTTTTCATGATGCATAAACAATAGGCAATGTTGAAAAGTAGAACATAAATGATGCCACTGAACTGAACAAAACTTGGACATTTTGCAGATTACTGCTGATGAAAATGATAAACTTTTGTCATGTTTTAGCCGGTACCAATTGGTAGAACTGGACAAAAACATTTTGAGTAATAAAGATTGCAAAACTGTATAACAAACTAAGCAGAATAGTGACTATTAAATTTAGTTTACCAAAATATTAGACATTTTCCTGCTTACTGAGACCTTCTCTATATGATTTAGCAACTTTTTCCAGTGGTTTAGACCTGTGGTTTCTAAAGTGGGGGTCCGGGACAATGACAGGGGGTCGCTTGGTGATTTCCAAAACTCTAATAAATTTTATTAAACTAGAATTGGCCACAATTGAACATTGAGGATGATCTCTGATTGGCAGTCTCCAAAATTAAACTAAGAATAGACTTATGCTGAAAATGTTGTGTCTACCAGTCTCTTTAGTTGAGGTTAATATTAAATTAAACAAATGGAAAAATGACTATAAAAATTGTATGGTTTTTAGACTGTTGCACTTTTTTTGTGTTGTCAATATGCTTGTGTTTATATAGGCCTAATGTTTGTGTGTGCAACGTTTGTTATGTTTATAACCACCTCCAAGAAATGTGGGGGTTGCGAGTCACTGTTATTTGCATTTAGCATTGTTATTTGGGGGGTCGCGGGCTGATGATTTTGGAAACTTCTGGTTTAGATAGCATAATTAACTGCAAATCTGCCATTTAATGGACTACAAGATCCAGTCATGCACCACTCACACACCTGGCCTAGATCCCCATGATTGCAGACAGACACAGCTAATGCTACTCATTAACTGATTACTGGACTATTTATACAGTACACCAACACACAGAAATTGCTGAGTCTTGTGATACTGTTAGTGAACCTTACGACACATTTTCCTTGCCTTGCCTTCCGTGTTTGAACCTTGCTTTGTTTTGTTTGTTTAATTCTGTCTGCTGCCTGCCTTTTTGACCATCTGCCTGTTTATCGACTACGACTCTGGATTGCCCGTATACATCTGTTTGCTCCTGTGTTGACCATTGCTTGCCTGACCATTCTCTGCTAAATAAACCTGCATTTGGGTCCGCACTCCCTTTGTCCAGCGTCACTTCACGTTACAGCAATATTGTTGACATATGAGTATCTCCATAATAGCCGCATATACGGGTTACTGACAAAATGTGAGATAAGTGAAAATAATCTATGTATTATAACTGTAGTGATAAAATAAGTTAAAACCTTTTACATTTTAGCTTTGTTGCCACAGACACCCATATATTAAATCATGAAATACTTCAAAGGTTGTAGATGCTTTTGTTTTTGTTTTGTGAATGTTTTTTGCATTCAAATAATGTCCTATATATTGTTACAGGGCCACATGAATATGTCATAGAGCATGCTACCCTACATGTTCTTCCCTTGTGCCACTCCAAAAGTTAAAGTTATTATTAAGGTTGTTTTTGACCACAGATTATGAAACTTTACCCTCCTCACATCTCTAATAGTACTACTTTTCCAATTGACATTAATGGTTGAGGGCATTTCTCCTCTGCTTTAGAGAGCAGTATACAAAAAAAAAAAAGAAAAGAGAAATCTAGAGTGGCACAGGGAAATGACCCAATACCCGAAGGAGCAGAAAAACAAGGTGAACAGGGTACAACAAGTACTAAGCCACATTTGAGAAAGGTGGAGGGCTGAGAGAAGCGAAGCCTGGAGACTTTGTTGGCAGAGATGAATTAGACCACTGGAAATAGCCTTTTCTACCTTCCCACTGATACGGCCAGTTAACACACACTCTCTCACACACACACATCTATCTCTCCTGGTTCTCATTGCAAACGTCCACAAAAAGACAGAGAAGGAGAAAAAGCATTGTATGAAGGAAGAATAGACTCTAGCATGTTCAAAGTCATGGGTTCCCTGGAAAGCCATTTTGCCGTTCACAGACAGTAAGATATGAGTGAAAATAATATGCCTGACCCCTTTGTGCGTACACTTTGAGAAGTTTGTTAGACTGCGGAGTTCCATAATAACTTGCAGACCTCATGTATATTAAGTAGAAACTCGCCGCCTTTTATGATAAATTGCCGGGGTAATGGTGGGACACCTCTTTTGCATTTCAATACGAGTGGGTGTCAGATTGTTATTTCATTACCTGACGACACATTAGCTGACAGAGTTTAATTTGCTATTTCCAGCTCTCTTTGATAGCTAGGTATCCACAGAGACCATATCCAAACACATGTGGTTTTAAGAGGAGGGCTCAGATATGAATTATTAAAGGAATACATACAGATGTCAAACGCATTCTATAGCCAATTTCAGTAAGAAAGAAAAATAAAGAAAAGCTACATATGCATGTTCTCTCGCATACATATGAACACCTTTAGAATTTGGGTCAGCAGACCTTGAAATATCATATAAAAAAATAAAATAAAATAATGATGCCAGAGTGCTGGGTTTCTCGCTGCTGAGTAGACAGAAAATCAAGGTTTAATTCATTATTTGATAAAATCTGAATGTCAATGAAACTAAGACATGGTAGGCTGGAGGAATATTCTGCCATTCAGCCCGACTTTCTCTCTCTCTCTCTCTCTCTCTCTTTTATTTCTCCTCTTCTAACCCCATGCCCTAATCTACAGTACAAACTCAGCGGTGGAATTCTTTACGCTTTACTTACTTTGAGTGGGGAAAAGAAGCCAAATAAAAGGTGCCTGTGCAATTAACAAATGACTTCTGCCTTTCTCGCCCCCTGCTTAATCTGTTTGTACCAAATCCAACTAATAATACATTAATGGAGAAAAAGATTATAGCGGATGAAATGAGACACTCAATGGAGGCAGTAATTACTCTCTCTGTAGTGCTCAATAGGCGTAGGCTGGATCAAAAAGCAGGCTGACGTGATACCTAGGAAACCGAGAGACTCTGCAATCCTTTGCCAAAAACGACTCCATTATGCAGCTCGCTGTAAAGGAGTTGTATTGAATGATTACACAGTTTTACTAAAATAGAGAAAAGAAACAAATTAGGCTCCTGAGTTTACCATGTTCTCCAGGTTGGAGGGTGAATTTTGTTTGGAAGTGTATCGTTGAAAGTCAAAGGGTGATGGTCTTCCTTTGATTTATTGGCTACAGAGACGGTTCAAAGGTGCATCTTGTGTATATTCTGGAATATTTGATTTAAGATTTCATGTGTTTCACAATAATGTGAGCGAACTCACAATAAATGAGTTTCTTATGATTATGAGGAATCATTTTCTTTGATCTTTGCAGATAAAGCCTTGGAATGAAAACTTATTGTTGCTTTCAGAATTCAAACGCTCCTCAAAGGCTATTGCTTGCGCCAGCAAAATGACCCATTCTGGATTTCACTGATCTTGTCAATCACATGAAAGAGTGCCTACACAATGGTGAAACAAGTAATAACCTTGAAACATACCATTTCACAATTTTTTTTTCACTCAAATTGTAATTATAAGAGCAAATAGAGATTTCTTGTGCATCACATTTGCTGCCTTCATGCAGATTAGTTGGATATTCTGCTTACACTTTATAGTATAGGTTTATTACACCAACGGTCTGCTAGTTATTTTAAAGGAGCAGTATAGTGCATTAACACATTGGGCTCTATTTTAACAATCTAGGCAGAAATCTAAAGCGCATGTCGTAAAAGCATTAAGGGCTTGTCCGAATCCACTTTTGCTATTTAAGGATGGAAAAATACGCTCTGCGCCACAGCGCATGGTCTAACAGGGTTGAGCCCATTCCAGGGGTGGGCAAACTTGGTCCTGGAGGGCCGGTGTCCTGCACAGTTTTGCTCCAACACTAACCAAACACACCTGAACATGCTAATTAATGTCTTCAAGATCACTAGAAATCTATAAGCAGGTGTGTTTGATTAGAGTTGGAGCTAAACTGTGCAGGACATCGGCCCTCCAGGACCGAGTTTGCCCACCCCTGGCCTATTCTCTTAATGAGTTATGGGTGTGTTTTGACAATAAACAAATCAGAGTCTCATCTCCCATTCCCTTTAGGTGCCAGTCGTGTCGCGCCATGGCGTATTTGCTATTTACATGGCGGACTTTGTAAGTCTAAAAACTGAATGCTTCACTAGCAAGAAAATCGCTAGCCTTCTCCAATCGGCCTTTACTTTCTTTCACTTTCTCTCTTTCATGGATAAGAAAACGTGTTGTACGCACAGACATCCACTAGCCTACATAATTAATTTTGTTTGTTAAGTGCAAAGATTTGTTTCTAAACTATTTCTAAATTCAGAAATTCTAAATTTCCAGCAAACTAATAAATGAGCAATAATAACGAAGTGTGGTCAAAAATCTGAGTTATATCCAAATACAACATTGCTATGCCCCCCAGCCGGCATTTCAACGGTGATTCAACGTTGAATCAACGTCAGGTCTATAGTTGGATCAACGTTGAATACCTTTCGATTTTGCAAATTGGATCAACGTTTATATAGTGACGTTGTTTCACCGTCGGACCACCACCGGTGATTCACCGTTGAAATCACGACGTTGTTTCACTCTTACCTTCATCATGGGTGAATTTTAGTCGTTTTGTCGACGTTGAATTAAGGTTGAATTACCTTTCGATTTTGCAAATTGGATCAACGTTGATACCTTGACGTTGTTTCACCGTCGTACATTTCAACGTAAGTTAAACAGAAGTTACATATAACACAAAGTCCATAAATATAGCAAACAAATTTTTACTAATAAAAAAACAATATAAATACACAACTTAGCCTGTGTATCAATTTATTCAATACACCACATTATCATTTATTCTAAATATACAGCAACATTACAGCATACAATCGTTCATTAAACCATGGCAGGTTACTGTACATGCAGTACACTCAAATACACAAACATTTAAATGGTCACTTTTTAATTAGGTTGCATGAGTTGAAGTTAGTTCATATTTACTAACATGAACAAAGAATAAATACTTACAGCATTTATTATTCATTTAATTAAAGTATGTCGCAATGCTATTAAATAAAATGTATGCTTGTTAACATTAATACACTGAGCTGACATGAACTGTATTTTCTTTATATGAAAGACGTTTTAAATGTATTGTTCTTTGTTCATGTGAGTAAATACATTAACTAACACAACCTTATTGTAAAGTGTTACCATCTTCAGAAAGACAGATAATAACTAACTAAATAACTAAACTACGCTTCAACCAACACAGTCTCCAAAATACAATTCTGTTTACAAAGTTTACAAAATACAAATTTTTAAAGTGGCTGCAGTAAAAGAAAAATCATAAAACATCACCCACAGCTAAGAATCACAGGTAAAATACATTACATCTGTTTAAGGTTTTATACGTTGAGAGAAACGCTTGAGGTAAAAGCTGGCACTGGGGACAAAAAAATTAATGTAAAACACTAAAAACATCTATATTGGTCTAGCAGTTAAATACATCTTTTATTCTCAAACACCAGGTGAGTATCCTACAAAATCAATAATGAGGTTTGCCACTCCAATTCATTGTGAATGAGTGACTTGACTTTCACAATAGTGAAAACTCCTGCTATAATCTATAAATCTGACATTGCACCTTCACTTTGTAGGTCTGCATGCTAAATATTTAGTTGTTTTTGTCTTTTTGCATAAAGTACATCTATTGTGTTTAGCATTACTGCAGCAAAACTGAGCACCTGTGACAGTGGAACATCAAGAAAATGTGTAGAATATATGATTGGATTCTCTCTCACAAACACAACAGTTACACCTTGACATGTTCACATCTATTTGACTTATTATAGCCTATAACTTAAATAATACAACAGTAATTTGTTATTCCATTACTATTAGTATCATTAAAATTGCATGTTCACATGGGTCCTACAATGATGGCTCACGTTTGTGAATGTAGGACTATTCACCTAGTAGATAAATTTCATTATTACATTGGTCTTTAAAAAATGTCACATTAAGTATTTACATACTAGGTTATGTTATTAATTACTTGTGTCATCCCAGAGACCTGTTCATCTTCAGAACACAAACTAGAATATTTTAGATTAAATGCTCCTCATCCTCTACAGACAGCAATGGTCCCGAGATGGTCATAGTCCAGATAAGGCACAAAAAACATTGTCAAAACATTCCATGTGACTTCAGTAGTTCAACTGAGAACATGCCAAGCTACAACAACACTTTAGTGAGGCAAAACAAAACAGTAAATACAAAATAGTTTGCGTATATCTCTCCCACATTAGATCAGCGTGTGTGTTTACTATGAGCAGTAAGCACACACCCTAACCTGTTGTGTGTTTACTACGAGCAGTAAGCGCACACCCTGACCTGTTGTGGCAGAGGCAAACAAGTTATTTTTACAGTACTTTTGATGCACAAATGTGTTTTTTAATTTTGTATGATTACAGTTGAACCACTGAAGATAGAAGCAATGTTTTAACAAAGTTTTTAGTTCCTTTTCTGGACTTTAAACATCTTGGGACACTTGCTGTACATGGAGAAAAAGAAAACTATAGCTTCATGGCAAATGAGTCAAATATCACATCGAAATCACCAAAACAGGCACAAACCAATGTTTAGTTTGGAGAGAGAGAAGGGAGGAAGAAAAAAACATTTGCAAATTCTAAAAATAACTTTTCTCTGTAATTTTAACACAAATTTCACTGTAACAGGTGCTGTTATTTTGCTCCAGTGACACCTTCAGAGAACACCGTAGTCAGACATCCATAGAAAAGCAGAGAGTTTGGTGTGGTGTAGCAGAACTGCAATAGACGTCTGTCCAGGCTGACACTGGTTTAGGCCATCGGTATGTCCTTGATACCCTCAACTGGAGCTTCCAGAAAACCTGCAATAAATGAAATACTATGTTACAACCAAGTTGGTATCTGCTATTATACAAAGTGAAATTCAAACTCAAATTTATTTTTAATTGAATCCAAATTTGTCCTATAAAATCGTCACATTTGTAAAAGTCCATCTATTAGCCCAATGACGAAACTAACAGCATGGTCGAAGGTTAATGCATGTAAGCCTTTCCAGTGCTTCTGAAAAGAATTCTGTTATTTATTAGAGTTTATTTATACTCATTTTCTAGCTCCGAATTTTATCTGACTCCATTTTTAAGTGATAGTAATATTTAGACTATATTTCTAATTATAGGAACGGATCACAATAATCATTTATGACTTAATTTAGAGTTTTGATCTATCTGTTCCCATACTCTTCAATTTATACGTTCATTAGTGGCCATCCGCCGCTCAGAGTTTCACGCCCCGGGATGCGTCAGCTCTCACGATCAGTATGTCGACACTCTGAAATTAGTCAGAGGATACGGGATGAATTAATATTTAATTAGGCTGGTTGCACTATGCTTACTCATGCCAAAAAAAACCTCTCACTTAATCAAGATCCGTACTTGCTAGTTCCAGTGGTTAAGGAATTAAAAGATCTCTATGATACCGTGTGCCATACTACGTGTAATCTATATGTCTAATAATTCCAAAATTATGCCGATCATAAAGGTAGCGAAAATGGCTTCACGTAATCTACTAGATATAAAAGATTTCAGGAGAATTCAGAATGAGTCAAAACTTAACATTTTATTCGTCAGGTAAAATTGTATAATGCCAATTATATAATAAAACAATCATCAAGCCAATTCAGAGATGATATCTGTTACAATATAACATCCATTAACTCAAAGATAGATTAAAGAATTAAAGATGCATACCTGACCAGAGAAATACATTGCAGCATAACGAGTTACTGCAATGGGGGTCTTGGCTACAAGATTTCCCCCGAGCTCTATCACACCTCTCTCTTATATACTCAACTGAGAACAAACAGTCATGAATTCAAGACAATAGAAACGTCACAGAGACTCTTGCCTGGTGAATTTGAGAAGTTAATCATCTCTAGAGGGGGGAGCATCTGGCAGAGATTTTATCAAAGTCAAAAACCAAATCAACATATATAAATGAAATATCATAGTGAAATTAAGACCACTTTACCAATCACACAGAGACATTTAAAATGATACCAAACATGAATACAGTGCTATAACATACATCATATTAAAACCTTGAGCATTTTATGTGGACTGTGAATTATGGAGAAAGGTAGCTTAAAGGTCAAGAAGGGGGGCTTTAGGGTGAAAGGGGAAGGGTGCATTCCTGCATTCCCTCCCTGGTAAGCTCTGTGTTTGTTGACAATCCACACCTACGTTTGGATGGTCAATAGTGATTAAAATAGAACAATTGAACAGCTGGAATCCTTATCTTCTTAGACCCGAAAGTTTGTTGTTTTATTGCATCTCATGAAATTCCATATCAGCTCTCAGGATCTGACATACTGGAGAGGTTTAGCCATCTTACACATTCAATAATTTTGACTCATCCATCTGAATATTCCTACTTCACTGATCTTGTTTGGGTTTCATTTACATTTAATTTGATAAGATTAATGATGCAAAATCTCTATTTTTAAATTGAACGCACATACAAACCACACACAATTAGGTACTGCTACGAGTAAACCGCAGTATACAAGAGACAAACAGACACAAAGGAAAACAAAACACACACCAGAACATAGTATAACAATCAATAAAGAAACGAGGACAAAGCTGGTTTGTGAACACAGGCAATTATAAACAGAACATTATTTACCGACCAAAGAAAAAATAAACTTGACATAAAATGAACTTAGCAAACTTACTTACGGGCCTTTTCCATTCAATGCTGTGTAGTGCGCCTGTAGTTAGGAGAACATATCTAAAGTAAAAGGAAACAACAACAGTGAAACAACAGTAGTTCACTTTATAATAATTATTATATTGCATGTTTAATATATTATTGATAACATTGCTCAGTAAAAACTTAAGGTTATTTGATAACTGTTTCTCAAAGTCACAATGTGTAGCCAGCTTTTTTTAGGATAATTCCTATAGTCATACATAAGATTTATAAAGAGGATTTTGCAACCAGCAAACAAAAAGTTGGAGAAGAAAAAATATTAACTATAAGAGACTCGAAGAACTAAGAGAAGTGAAGAATTAGGTGTGATATCATCAGGAAGCCTTTAGTTATCACCGGTGCCAGCATTTTCCAGAATTTAGATTTCAGATTCTCGAAAAAATTACTTGGCTGCAGTAAAGAATCATGAAACATTCACCACATCTAAGAATTACAAGTTGTTGTAAACCATTACACGTACTGTAAAAGCTGTTTAAAGCTTTTTAGACATACAGGTTGAGAGAAACTCTAGGAGCAGCACTTTTGCAAAAGCCTGCATGTAGGACAGAGAAAGGGATAGTTCAAAATTTAAATTCTGTAATCATGTTACATGTTAAACAAAAGAAGATATTTTGAAGAAAGCTGGAAATCTATAACCATTGACTTCTACAGTATTTGTTTTTTTCCAACTATGGATGTCAATGTTTACAGGTTTTTAGCTTTCTTCAGAATAGCCTCTTTTGTGTTCAACAGACTAAACTCATAATGGTTTTAAACCACTTGGGGAGTAAAATGTAAGTAAATTTTCAATTTTTGGTGAACTATCCCTTTCAGTTTGAAAACACCAGAGATCTTATGTAGATCCTTTTCACAAGACAGATGATGCGTTTCATTTGTCATCTTAATCCTCAAGTTTTAATATTTAGATTTTTTTAAAATAGCATGTTTATTTGTTTTTATGACTTCTCAATAACATCACATGTACTGCTGCTACACATATATCACTATTTTTTTAAGAATACAAATTTCACTGTAACGGGTGCTGTTGTTTTGCTCCAATAATACCTTGAGAGAACACCGTAGTAGTCAGACATCCATACAAATCATTGGCATGGTGTAGAACTGCAGTCTGTCCTGGCTGACAGGTTTAGGCCATCTGCATGCTCTTCATGCCCTCAACTGGACCTTCTAGAAAACCTAGAAAGTTAAAACACATTACACCTCTTATCTGCTACTGTGATTCACTTACTGTGTAAGTGTAATTCAAGCATTAATTTCTGACTAAATACATATTTGTCCCATAATATTGTCACATAGCATAACCTCATATATATCACAATAATAATATCAATATAACAATATAATATCACACAACATAGCCTAACAATCAATAAACAAACAGATTAGAAAGAGAATATCACCAACCAAAGCACCAAGATTTTTAACAGATAACTTAGTAAACTTACATATGGACAAAGCCTTTTCCATTCAATGCTGTGCAAGTTAGAGCATCTCTAGTAGTAAGTTACATCTCTACAAGTAAACAACAACACAACAGTGAAACAACAGCAGTTCACTTTGTAGTAACAATACAGCGTATAAAAAAGATATTGTCTTATAACGTTGCTCAGTAACTTTAAACCGCGTTTGGAGTTTATCGATTTGAATTTGCCAATTAAAACAGGTAAAAACACTAATTTAGACTAAAGTTAAACATGTAGCATTAGCTCGAGATTAGCTGCTGCGTCACCGGAGCGCAAACAAGACTAAAAACCAAACTGGAAAGTTTTAAATGCTTCAAAATTCGAAACACTACAACTCAAAAGTCACCTTCAAGATTAACTGTGTGTAAAACAAGACTGGGGATAAATAAAACATGTAAAGCATCGAAAAACATGCTTACCTCTGAATTCTGTTGCACTGCAGGTGTCCGTAATTACGATTCTAACTTCTTATGAAGCGCTGCGCGTGGCCGCGTGCGCCGAGTCCTCCGATGATACCATGGTAACCACCAAAAACGTTGTTGAAAATAGGGTGAAGCCACGACGTTAATTCAACATACAGATCACGATTAAAAAATGTCAACGTTGACTTGTTTAATGATTTCTGTAACTTTTTTCAACCATTTATCATTCAAAATTGTTTCAACTTTGAAACAACAACTGACGTATTTTCAACCGCATTTCGACGTTAAAGCCTGGTCATATGCAGGACGTTTTTCAACCGTTGAACATTAAACATTGTATCAACATTATTTCAACGTTAAAAACACACCTGACCTTATTTCAACCATATTCAACGTTGAAGGTCGGTCGTGTGCCGGCTGGGCCCATATGGTGGACAAATCTATGCTTGTTTTTAATAAAACAAATATAAAAATGCTTATAATAAGTGAAGTTTATTTATAAACTAATTTCGAGAGGATCATGTGCTTATGATTGCTAGCAGCTGGACCCACATTATCCAAATCAACATGCACCAATCAGATGATCCCTTAACTACTATAAATATCCCGGGTTCCATATCACCACTATCTTCGCTTTGAAGAAAGCTTGGCCTGCAGCAGCAGCAGCAGCAGCTGCCACTGCTACTACTTCTACTGCTGCTGCCAATACTACTGCTGCTACTGCTAATACTACTGCTGCTACTGCTAATACTACTGCTGTTACTGCTAATACCACTGCTGCTATTGCTACTGCTAATGCTGCTACTGCTAATGCTGCTGCTGCTACTGCTAATGCTGCTGCTAATGTTGCTGCTACTGCTTTTGCTCTTACTGCGACTACAAAAAGATCTTCGCTCTGAAGACAGCTCTGCTTGCATCTACTGCTACAACAACAACAAATACTTCTATTTCAAAAACAACTGCTCTCCTACTACAACTCCAACAACAAATTCTACAACAACATCAAAATCTTCCACGTAAAATGCCTCACACAACGCATCCGCTGTGTCTTCAACCCAATTCTCTAGCAAAATCACAGTCTACAAACTCCGCCTAAACTCAAGAAGCCGGCAATTTCAAACATTGCAATTAGGGATGCACCGATACCGATACCAGTATCGGGTATCGGGTCGATACTTGGTTAAAATACTCGTACTCGTATTGGACATGAAAGGCCGATACCACGCACCGATACCGCTGAACAGTAATTCACTATGGATGTGATTTGTTGCCCTACCTGACTTCAGTGTTTTAATGTATTAATTAGCCTAATGTATTATATGTTAATAGCTTAGTCCTTTTAAACAATCTGTTTATAAAATACATTATTAACGAATCTATAACCTAGGCTACTGAAGAATAAACCGAATGTGAAATATGATCCTTGCATAATGATCACAGCTAAGCACTCAAACAAGCTAGCACTCATTTTATATATAAACTATAAATAAAAAAATGAAATAAATTTTAGGAAATGGAACATTATGTAAAAAGAAAATCTAAAGACTACAGGCTAAATAAAAGCGCATGAGTTTAAACATCACTGCGGTCACCGCGCGCGTGTCAGTTTACAGTTTCTGTAAAGATCAGACAGCTTTTACAGACCACACAATCTCAAACACCATGTAAATGTATAAATATTTCGATAAGTATCGTTAATGTAATATTTATAACGAGATGATCTTGCTTGTGGTTAAATCGATATCGGCTTTGAGCTGTCACGCGCGCTTTTTCAGCAGCTGTTGACGCGCACTGCGGCGCTATACACACAAGACAGACAGCAGCATACACTGGCAAGACAAGTGCTGAACTTCACGGCCCGTATATTTTATTTAGGGGGGATTGTGTTGATGTTGCAGATGAAAGTCAGTACGTTGGGGGCGCGTTTGCCGCCCTCACAATTATATATTATAGGTCGCCTCTATATGGACGCGCCGGCCCTGGGTGCGCAGTATGAATATACCTGTACGTTTACACACTGCATACACAGGCCTACAGATCTGGTGTGTTATGAATTGCATGTTTTAAATGACAGCGAGGCATGCTACATTTAGTTATTATTGTAAAATATACCTTATAACTCAGTACACAGTAAAATAATATTTTTGAATGGCTTGCCTTGGCAGCGCATATAACCGCTAAGCTTAAACAGGCTAAGCATATTTTTATTCATATTAAAACAAATTAATACAAACTAGTCACCCTTTGATTTTTTTCGTTTCCGTATATTTTTTATCAAACGAAAAATGCAATGAATTGTTGATTTTGGTTTTCATTTTATTAGAATTAATATAGTTATTAGGCTACACAAATTGTACATACCATCGGCTCTGATTGCGTCAGATATCCTACAGATAGCCTAGGCTTTTTGGCTCAAAGACATTTATGCCTATAAATTTCAGTGCTGTATTTTGACAGATTTCGCAAAGGCTTCAGCTATTCTGTAAACTGGTACCAGCCTCCGTTTTGCAGCTTGACTTGTGCGTCTCTGTATCAATGTCTGGATGACAGCGAGAGAGAGATTAGATCAGACCTCAGTTTCGATGTGTGGTCGCACGTCACAGTTATTTTACTGCAGTTTTTAAATATTGGCTAATTTAAATTAACTTTTCATTGGATTAAAAGCCGAAATATTGCCTGACATAAACAACTTTCGGTTTTGGAAGAGAGAGGCTTCAGTGAAGACGCACACACAGGATACACTTTTGAGGTCTATTCATTATTGATTTTTTAACATTAAACGCATAATAATCAAGTGCAAAAAAGAACAGCTGAACTTCGGAAAAAGAGATCACTGCGGTTGCCACGATGGTTGCTTTGTTTTTCTGCAGTTGGCTTTGTCAGTGGCTCTGCATTGCGAAATCACTTTTATTTTAATTAAACAAGATTATTTATTAATAAACATTGTGAGATGATGGTTGCGTGATTTTTAAAATGAGCTATTAACCGCAACCCACCCATAAACATCTAGTACTTTTTGATTAATTGACCGCGGATCAAAGGCAGGACTCATGAATATGAAAGAATGGTGCAAAACAGTGTTTTATGCGTCCCCAATATGCAATGACAGTGACTCTATAAGGTAACGTACACTGCACACACCTTGTGTAATGTGTGAAGTTGTGCACACATGTAAGCCGCAAGGATATCTCATCCTTTAAATGTCCATGCTTAATCGTTAATAGACAAGGTCTGGGTTGCAGGGTTTTCAACAATGTGTATATTTTTTGGCTTGGAACAGCCTCCTGTTAAAGATTTTGGTGTTCATCCTTGCTACAGGCAAAAAACAAAAAACAAAGCAAAAAAACGAACAAATAAACTTAGTTAAAACCAAATCTATGAAGTATCGGTATCGGTATCGGCGAGTACACAAATCAAAATACTCGTACTCGTATCGGTTTGTAAAAAATTGGTATCGGTGCATCCCTAATTGCAATGAAGCCAAACTCTCACTGCTCTCATAAGGGGTGCACCTGCGGTAACGTATATAGCACACTTCAAAGGGAAGCCTCACAGAAAATAACCACTCTCCAGCAAAGACTAAACATTTCTTGAAAGACTAGCGTGAATTCCAAAAAAGAACTCACCTCTGAAGCCTCCCGCCTGTCTACAGATCCATACCATGAAGCATGAAGTAATTCATCTGCATAGCCCAATCCGCAAATATTAGTCCATGGCATATTCCTACGTTGATCTCCAGTCATAACAATTGTGATCCTGCTCTACAAAATGGCCGTCAGCCATTTTCACTCTTGATTGACACGCCTTCAAGCCAATAGCCGAAAGAGAAGCGCCACTATCCAATGAGCTTAAACTTGAGATGGTCCAGCCCTCTCTCTCGTCAGGTTAAGAATGGACTCTGACTTTATGAATGAATGACATAGTCTTTAAGCACAGGATTTGATGTTGGCAGTTTGTTTATTTAAACAAAATAATAATAAATTAATTATTTATTATCATTAAAAAAAAAAAAAAAAAAAAAAAAAAAACTTTGCTCACTCCACTACCACTTCACCTACTCAGTCTTCAAGAGACACTTCCAGGACCACTAGAAAAGCCACGGTCCATATCTTCAGCTCTCCATCCATCTGCCCTCCTGCGGGGGGTCAAATGCCCACCTCAACCATCTTTGCATTGGATCTACGAAGCTATCGTACCATGCATTAACAAAAGGCGCTTCCATTCACAGTTGCCCATGCCTTCATTAGGACGCCTCGCATGGATATCAGCTAAAACAATTCATTGTGTCTGCCATACACGTATTTTGTTGTATTTAATTTCTGATTCTCTCTTGTTTCTCAATTCAGAGTTCTTGACAGAAGGCACCAGAAGCTGACCCTCATCCAACCTACGATCATCTTATAAAAAGAGATCGACAACCCCCTTTTATGATTGGACCGTTCTCTGCCCCATCCTTCAAGATGTCATGTATTAGTCCCATAAGCAGTACAACACTTAAACTCTTTAACAAAGGATTCTATCTAATAATTACAGATTAAGGAAGCCACAGTACAATGCATTAAAAAAGGCATTCCTATTCACCACCTTTAACGCCGCTTTAAGACGCCTCATATTGACATCAACTATAAAACAATTTATCATGTCTGCTGAATATGTGCCATGTGCAAACCAAATAACTGACGTGTTTTTTCTTATCAGAAAATCTGGTCATTGGCTCCAGAAGCAGACCCCAACCCAACGCCTGTCCCTCCGTTTCCAGAAAAGACACCTCCACCTTAACATCATAAACTCATGGCTCCCGCAGGAGTCAATATGAGCTTCGGCTCTCACAAGAGCCTCACCGATCCCCTCACATTTCTGTTTCCCCTGACAGCGTTGAGTGCTTTCGCTGTTTCCTACTAGCTCTTTACTCCTTGCTTTGACTCTCACCTAACCCCCTTCCTCCATCTAACCAGCTAATGCCATACTCCAGACTAAGGGCTCGAGCACGACCCTGTCTCCATATGCGTATACGTATACGCATATATGCGAGTACGTGTGTGTGTGTGTGTGTGCGTGCGTGTGTGTGTGCGCGTGTATATGTGTATGCGTGTATGTGCGTGTAGGTATGTATACGTGCGCGTGTTTATATGCGTGTGTGTGTGCGTGCGTATGTACAGTATGTGTGCATGCATGCATATGTATGTATGTATGTATGTATGTATGTATGTATGTATGTATGTATCTACCTTTCTGTATCCAACGTCTGCTATGCTTCTTTTCCAGAATTTCGGCTCTTGGCACCAGAAGCAGACCAGCCAACACCTGTCCCACATTATTCACAAATGATATTGCCTTAAATCACCCACTACACCAGCTACACGAAACTTCCATATCTCTTATCCTGCACGCCATCGCTCCCAGAACTCTGCAATCATATCTCACAGCATGGAATGCTTTCAAGCATTTCCACTCACTCTACAAAACACAATTCCCAGATTTCTCCCTACTTCCCATCACCTCCTTCATTTCCCACCTACACACTGCTAAAAATATCCAGGCTAGCTCTATAAAAAGCTACCTTAGCGGGATCCAAATTTTTCATAAACTGATACACGGATCCCCTTCAGAAGCCATTTCCAATTCAGAAACCACCCTCCTTATCAAAGGTATCCAAAAAAAATGCACCCCCCCCCCTCCCCGACACCAGACAACCCATTACACTCAACATACTTTCAAGATGCATCCATACACTGCGCAAGGATACCTTTCCACACATGCAGCCCGCACACTTGATGCCATGTTCACTTTAGCTTTTCGGCTTCCTTAGGTGTTCAGAAATGGCCATTACATCCAAATTTAACCCTGCCACCCACCCCACAATTTCTGATCTAACTCTGCAGAATGATAAAACAATAGCTTTTTTCATCAAGCACAGCAAACAGATCAGTCAGGGAAAGGGCACTTTATTTACATTTTCAACATTTCCTCCCCCACACGTCCTTTCCAAACCCTCTTGCATTCCTCCACTTAAGGAGAGCTCAAGATCCTGACCCCCTTGCCCCCCTCTTTACTGATGACGTTAATCGTCCAGTAATCCGTTTTTGGGTTCAAAAACACTTAAAAGTGGTGCTCCGCCTTTCAGGCTTTTCCCCTGAACTATACTCTAGCCATTCATTTAGAATTGGCGCAGCCACTACAGCAGCACACAGAGGTCTTTCCTCACACCAAATTCAGACCTCAGGCTGCTGGTCATCCGATGCCTTCAAAGCCTACATTCGCCTCAGCCAACTCCACCTTAAAGAAGCACAGATGGTGCTATCCAGCTAAGCGCGCACCTGCTGTACTGGAGTAAGTGGGAGAGTGAGTGCATGCGTATGCACACCCATGTGAGTATATGAGTATGAGTGAAAGCCTGCGCACTAGCGTGCGCGTGAGCGTATGTCTATGAATGAACGCGTATGTGCGGGCACAGGTACGTGCGACGCATATGCGGGTACGTGCGTGTGTCTGCGCATGAGCGTATGTATGTATGCTTAAGTTAGTACGTATGAATGTATGTATATGCTTGCATGTACTTTCTGCTTCCAAGCTCTGCTAAAGCTTGCCTCCCCTCCCTACAGCTCAGACCCCCGCAGGGGTCCATCCTGAGCTTCGACTCCCGCAGGAGTCCTTTAGGCCCAACCCAGGCCAACCCCTTCACTATCACATCCCAGATGGAGTCATCACAGCCCCCTCCTGTCTCCAAACTCCTACTGGTTCCCGCCCCCCCCATGGCTCTGACCCCCGCAGGGGTCGCTCCGAGCTTCGACTCCCGCAGGAGTCATCACTGCCCCCCCCCCCCCCCCAGCCTTTAAGAATGCGTAGCCACGTGTGCATATATATTCATATGCTTGCGTATACGCATGCGTGTATGAGTACGTGTGTATGCGAGAGCGTGTGCGCGCACGCATTGCAGGCCCTAGCGTGCGTGTCTTTCCACGTGCGTAGGCTAGCTTGCATGCGCTGAATGATACCCCTTCTTCTTTTCTTCCTTCGGCGTCGAGTTTCTCCGCCCCATTTTTGTCTCTAGCTCAATTTCGGCGAGCGTACTCGCCTCCCTAATCTCTTCCCATAGGCCCTCAATCCTCAGCTCTAACTCCCGCAGGAGTGACTAAAACGAGCTTCGACTCCCGCAGGAGTCTCGCTCGGCCACCTTCTGCCGTAGTCTTCACCGCCCCCTCCCTTTCCCAGACTCCGGCAGGAGTAATGCCCCCGCATGGCTCTGACCCCCGCAGGTGTCACCCCGAGCTTTGACTCCCGCAGGAGTCATCACCACCCCCCCATGGCCACTAGGAATGCATATACACTTGTATATAATCATATACAGGCGTATGCGCATGTATGTATGAGTATGTGTGTTCAGGAACGTGCATATGCATTACGTGTATTCATACACGTATGTAAGCACGCTTTGCGCGCCCGAGCGTGTGTGTCTCTGCATGCACGTAGGCCCACATGCGTGCGCTTGCACGATTCCCCTTCTCCTTTTCTTCCTTCCCGCGTCGAGATCCTCCGCCCCCCCCTTTTTCTCTCTATCTTATTTCGGTGAGTTAACCCGCCACCCTTTCCTCTTCAGCTAGGCCCTCAATCTCCAGCTCTAACTCCCGCAGGAGTGACTAAAACGAGCTTCAACTCCCGCAGGAGTTCATGCCCCCCCCCAGCCCACCTCACACCCCTTCTTGCAGGAGTCTTCACAGACCAAAAACTTTTCCCGACCCCTGCAAAAAATTCCGCCCACCCCAGCTCGCTCCCGCAGGAGGTATCCCAAGCTTCGACTCCCGCAGGAGTCAATCCCGCCCCTCCCACGCCCCAGCTTAGACTCCAGCAAGAGTCTACTTTTTGCCGCTCCCGCAGGAGCCTCTCTTTCCTAAGCGATCAACGTTATATCCAGCAGCCCGATATGGCATTGTTCCATCTGCATTTGGGGGGGTTCTTCAATACCCGGCTGCTGTCCCGAGCTTTGTAAGGCATTTTGGGGAGTTCTCGAGATCTACCTGAGCTCGATCACCCCTCTCGCCTTGCAACGGGAGGGAGCCCCGGGCTCGAGGATCTCATGAGCTCAGGGCTCTCTCCCGGGACAGCATGCCAAACAAGCTTTATAATTAATCATCAGCTAAGTGTGAACTCTTGAAGTGAAGTTTATTTATAAACTAATTTCGAGAGGATCATGTGCTTATGATTGCTGGCAGCTGGACCCACATTATCCAAATCAACATGCACCAATCAGATGATCCCTTAACTACTATAAATATCCCGGGTTCCATATCACCACTATCTTCGCTTTGAAGAATCCCCCCTTCCACCCCTACTCCTTCCCTTTTCTAGATGGGTGACACGGTGGCGCAGCGCTTAGCGCTGTTGCCTCACAGCAAGAGTGTCAATGGTTCTAGGCTGTACCTAACCAGCGGGCATTTTCTGTGCGGAGTTTGCATGTTCTCCCCGTGCTCACGTGGGTTTTCTCCGGGTCCTCCGGTTTCCTCCCACCGATTAAAAACACGCAACCTAAATTTTGATTGATCAACTTTATAGACTTGCTCCCTATGTAGTACCTATCTCGTTAAAGAGAACTACTATCTGCTCTTCAACTCTACGAAGGGGGAGTTCTCGAGATCTACCTGAGCTCGATCTCCCCTCTCGCCTTGCAACGGGAGGGAGCCCCGGGCTCGAGGATCTCATGAGCCCAGGGCTCTCTCCCGGGACAGCATGCCAAACAAGCTTTATAATTAATCATCAGCTAAGTGTGAACTCTTGAAATAATAATACTAATAATAATAACATTATTCATTCATTCATTTTCTTTTCAGCATAGTCCCTTTATTAATCTGCAGTCGTCATAGCGGAATGAACTGCCAACTTATCCAGCATATGTTTTACGCAGCGGATGCCCTTCCAGCTGCAACCCATCACTGGGAAACACCCATACACTTCCATTCACACACATACACCACGGACGATTTAGCTTACCCAATTTACCCCTATAGCACATGTCTTTGGACTTGTTGGGGAAACTGGAGCACCCAGAGGAAACTCCACATGCAAACTCCACACAGAAACGCCAACTGACCCAGCCAAGGCTCGAACCAGCGACCTTCTTGCTGTGAGGTGACAGCACTACCTACTGCGCCATCACGTCACCCCTAATAATAATAACATTATACAAAAGCAAATTGTCATGAATAAACTTAAAAAAGCCCCTCAAGATGAAGATGGCATGAAGGCAGTGTTTTTATATTTATGTAGAAAATAATCATTTTAAAATATTTTAATCCTTTAAATATATTTCCGTATCGCTGTACATCCTGCGTGTTTTAAGCAATGTGTAAGCGAGACGCACAACTAACACACTCTGCGCTGGACTTTAGACCTGCTTTCAGCTGATCTATTGTGCAATCTTTTTTAGTTTCTCAAAATAGCAATGCAAACAATGCACCTTAACACACCTTTTTTCTAGACCAAAACACCCATAAGTCCACACAGTGGCGCAAACAGATTTGCTATTTAAACAACATGGTGGAAAACTGGAAAATTAAGGTTGCCCTGGTCAGAAAATAGCAACACGTCAGGGCAAACACGTCTTGCACCCTTTTGCGCCGGGTGTATGATAGGGCCCATTATGTTTATTATGTAAATTATTCTCCGATTTCTACATAGAAGATATGTGGCTTATGTAGGTGCAAACAATCTTCGGAAACATTTTTCAAGCAATTTGGACAAAACTGAAAGCTCAGTTTTTGCTTTATTTGGATGAGTCATGAATATTGATGAGGTGTTCTTTCACTGTAGAAAAATTATAGCAAGAGCTTAGTGATATGACAATGCATAAATGGGAATTTAACATTTATATGTGTCATGTGTCTCTTGCCTCATTGCAAACTTACAAATGTCTGTTGGCTTATTACAATCATAAGTGGCAAATTGCATAATATGCATGTTAAAATAACTAAATATATAGTTAAACAGACTTTATGTTTATTTGGAGTGGCACTGAATAAATTTATAATCTGTCTTTCCAAAATTTTGTACTCATACTTGCTGTAAACAGATGAGATAACGTTCTCTGTGGCAATGCATGATCACCTGCAATCTAACCCTCATAGATTGCTGGAGATCATTCCCTTTCACTCAGACTACAATTCTGCCACCATATAAACTACAACTCCCTTCAGGCACCATATACACACCTGGCCCAGTTCTCCATTGATTACACACACACAGTGTGATACAACGTCGCCATGGTCCCTGATGCCCAACAGCTGCATCCACTTCATGCCCAATCAGCCACTGCTGCAGCTCATCAGGAGAAGCGGATATAAGGAGACCAGGGGAGAATCTCGAGGAGCTTGATTCTAGACCAGAACACTCCATCATACTAACGCTATCTCTCTTATGCCTCACAGACTCGAGTGGTTGATTGGCGCAACCCCATTCTACCCCTTCACCTGCACAAATCGCATCATCACAGAGCACACCACGCACCTGGGATTGGAGGAAGCACAGAGTGAAGATTTCCACATTGCCACATACACACCTGAGCAGTGTAAATAAACCACCCCGCCGTGGCTTGTTACATCTGACTACCAGCGTGTGTGTTTTTCCCTGTTTGTCCTGCCACAAGTGGTGGAGAATGTGGTGCTGATAAAGAGTGGAAAAATATAACACGTACCTGTGAGAAGCATATTTTTCACCTTGTTTTGTTTCTCACAGGCAGGCTCGTTGCTCTCTCTCATGCGCTCCAAAACACTTCTAGGTTCACCGGCAACGCCGAGCAAGGGAATCCTCTAAAAGAAGTGACGTCATGGAAGAGGTGATACACCATCTAGCGGAACTGTCTACTCGGCAGCAGCTTCTCACAGAACAGCTGGCCAGTAGACAGGAAAGGATGGAGCAGAGGCTTTTTAAGCTCGCTGAACGTACTCCGCTGTCAGAACCACGAGCAGCCGCTCAACACATGTTGACGAAACTCAGCGACCTGGGTGACATTGATGTCTGTCTGCATACATTTGAGGTAATAGCATTAAGAGAAGAATGGCCGAAAATGGAGTGGGCTTGCATTTTAGCTCCTTATTTAACTGGGGAGCCACAGCTGGCTTATTATTTCTTATAGCCACCCAGAAATGAAGATTATGAAGCAATAAAAAAGGAAATATTTGGCCGAGTAGGATTGTCACCAGTATGTGCACACAACAATTCACTAACTGGTCATATGAAGACAGCACGCCCATACGCACTCGGGCTGCACAGCTGACCCGTCTCGCCCGCTTGTGGCTCCTCATCGGAAATCCCACATCTCTCTAGGTCGCTAAGAAAGTAGTCATAGAGTGGGTAAACCCGGCAACCCTTGCTCAATTGGTGGAAGTGGTGGAACTGGCGGATGCCACCACGGCCCATGACAACCCAGAGAGAGCAACAGCCCGACCCCAGAGGGCGACCTGGTGACCGGTGAAGGGCACCTCTAGACCAGGCAGCAGACCGTGGTCCCGAGCTCGGAAGAGGAACCCATGCCCACCGAACCATCTCCCCCTTCGGCACGAGCTTGGATGTCCGGCTGCATTGTACATCAATTGATGCCAAAAGGAGCCCCAATACGCAAGGTAACAGTGGAAGGAAAGCCAGTCGAAGCAGTGTTAGACACCGGTAGTGCTATAACACTTATTAAACCTGGAACTGTGAACACACGATACAGCCAGAAATTTACCACCCCCATCATGTGTGTTCACTGAGACACCAGACAAGTCCCAACACAAGTGGTGACTATTGGAGCCGGTCCAGGCTCGTGGCCGATTGAAGTCGGGGTCGTCCCGGGCCCTCTGCTACTAGGACGGCACTGGCCGGGCTTAACGGAGCTCCTCACGGGTCAGCCTAAGACCAAAACCAGCGTACGGCACAGACCCCAGGCTCGGGCACCTAAAAGCCAGAAGAGGGCACTGTTGGCCACAGAAAGTGACAGAGAGGGTGAGTGTTCTAACATGCCATCTAATGTTTTCCTTGATGTGTTTCAACAGATAACGACAGGAGGGTCATTTGGGAAAGCCTAAAGAGAGGACGAAACATTACGGAACTGTTGGTCACAAGTAAGCACAATAGATGATGAAGAAAGACTCTCGGCCCCTCACCCTCTCCCACACTTCATCATACAAAATGGGCTGCTGTACTGTGTCACTGTTATGACCCCCTCGTTAGAGTCGCAACATAAAAGAGCTCAAACAACAAAAGAATATATATGCAACTTATTTATTATACATAAAACTAATAGAACAACAAATCAAGGAACAAACAAATGTCTAGGGAATAATAAAGAAAATAACTAACTTTAACTACACATATAAATAATGCCAAACAAAACCATGAGGCTGCAGAAATAAAGAGATGGTCTTAACACGAGGACGGCCAAGTAGCCACACCACCAGAAGCTGGCACATCACTCGTATTTATATAATTTAAACCAATTGGTGAGCAACAAGGCGTACAATCAGGATCTGCCACATCCTGGAATTATGGGGTCATCACACCTCCCACTCCAAAAGGAGGTTCCCTAAAGAACCGACAAAAACAAACGAGTGGAACAAACAGAACATATACCAACTAAATTGAAATAATATTATTCACAGGAGTACTCATCTCCACAAATCTCAGTCCAGTTTCTCCCCGACTCCTGGGCCCTAGGAAATCAGAGTAAAGACTAAAGATAGAAATGAGAGCGAGACAAAATAAAGAGGGTAACGGGTGGAAGAGAGAGAGAGAGAGAGAGAGAGAAAGAGAGAGAGACAAACAGACAGACAACAACAGAAGATATACCCAACCTAATGGGATATCTCACACTCGTGAGAGAGCGTCAGCAATCAAGTTGTCTTTGCCACGAATAAGTTGAATAACAGAGAGAATGGTTGTAATATAAAGCCCCATCTCATAATACACTGGTTCTTTCCACACATCCGGTCCAAGAAAGTTAATGGATTATGGTTTGTATAGATGATAATAAGACCACAAACTGAACTTAAATAGTAATTCAGCTTTAATCTACTCACATCATTTACATGAGCAGTACTCTGGTGAGTGAGAGTAAATTCATCGGACATAAGAGCAGAATCAGACAGTTTACTCACTTTATGTTCATTAAGATACATGGCAACAGCATTTGGAACACAACATTAAAATCTTCAAGATGAATGAGCTCTCGAAGCTCTTCCTTAGATTTAATTTTTACAGAGGAACACCAATGGTCAAACAGATTTTCTTACTCTCTAGCAAACTCAAGAAAAGTGCTTTTCTCAGATTTAAAATGAGTTCTAAATTTCTGTCGGTAAACATCTGGTGTTAAGTCTTATGCTTGTAAAATTGCGGACTTTTGAGGATCTCATAATCACTACTTTGCTCTGTAGTCAACGCTGAATACACATCCTGTGCTCTCCCTACCAACACGCACTGCAATAATAATGTCCAAAAACCTTTTGGCCACTTTAATGACTCTGCAACATGTTCAAAATGCTGAAAGTATTTCTCTACTTCCCTCTCCGAAAACGGTGGCACCAGTCTAATGCTTTTGTGGACATCAAACACAGGTGACTCAACTGCTGAAGTTACAGGAGCTTGATGTGATTTAACTTTCAGTTCCAGCTCAAGTTTTTGCAACTGAAACTGTCTTTCCTCTCGCTCCTTTTCAAACTGCAACTCCATTTTCCGCATATCTAACTGCTGTTGCATTTTCTTCACTTCAAAATCCTTCTCTAACTCTTTCTCTTTTAAAGCACAAACATCACGCTCGGCTCTAAATATTTCCGCATCAACACACAGCTGTTTTTCTTGTAACAACATTTCACTAAACTTTGCATTTAAATTGACACTACAAACAGGAAAGGATAAAGACTCGTCAGGAATAATAGGAGTTCTTACCTCCAAAATGCTGCGTTCGCAAAGTGCGCCCTTCACAGCTTTCATCAGCGTTTCCTTGAATTTCTTGTCATTACTCGTTACCTCAATATCAAATCACTCCGCGATCTTCAAAAGTTCCTCCTTCGTACATCTCTCCAGTAGTTTCCCCGAAGGAAATGCAAAGAAATCTTCAACCATTGATGAAGACGACATGTCTGCCACCAGCAAACACTTAACAACAACAAAGGGCGTACACACTGAAGCGCACGTGAAACTAGCGTCTAAGAACTACAAATCCCATAAGCCACTTTGCCAGGAACAATAACAGCAGACGCGCTCAGTTTACAAAAACTCACCGTTATAAGAGATTACTATAAATTATAGTTATTCTACTAATTGGTGGGCATCGTAATTAACAGATACAGAAAAACAAAGTGTCACCTTATGAAAAGAATGAAAATGAGAGACTTCAGTTCCTACCTACACAAAATACAAATAACTAAACCTACCTAATCTTCAAAGGTGTACCGGACTCGGGGCGGCTTTTAAATGCTAAGCTCAAGGACAATTGGCATAGACAAAAGCCCGATGCGTACCCCCGACAGAGACTAAATAGTCTCCATCCAGAATAACCTTCAAAAATAAAAAAGGCAAAATAACAAACCAAAATAACAAATAGTGTCTCGATGGAAGGATTACAAACTCAGCTGAGAACACTCTAACTAACTGAACTCTACTCATTTACATTGGTGAACACAAACATTATGCATTACCTTATATGTACTTAAATTATCTGGACAATCGCCCAATTTTATGCTACTACCCCCTCTTTAGAGTCGCAACATAAAATAGCTCAAACAACAAAATAATATATATGCAACTTATTTATTATACATAAAACTAATAGAACAACAAATCAAGGAACAAACAAACAAAAAAAAAATAACTAACTTTACTACACATATAAATAATGCCAAACAAAACCATAAGGCTGCAGAAATTAAGAGATGGTCTTGACACGAGGACGGCCAAGTAGCCACACCGTCCTCCAGAAGCTAGCACATCACTCGTTATTATACAATTTAAACCAATTGGTGAGCAACAAGGCGTCCAATCAGGATCTGCCACATCCAAACTGGAATTCTGGGGTCGTCACAGTTGCAGAGCGACGGGGGGAGAAAAAGAATTTGTTAGTCGTGCCAAGAAGCAAGTCAGAAACCGTTCTGGAACTGGCCCACGCTCACTCAATGGCTGGACACTTGGGAGTGGCGAATATCGAATACCAGAGAATTTGGGACCGTTTTCATTGGTCGGGGCTCAAGGCGGCAGTGCGACGATTCTGCCAGGCTTGCCCTACCTGCCAGAAGAAAAACCCCCAGCATCTTTCCCCCAGTTTGCTCATTCCATTACCCATCATAGAGGTGCCCTTTTCCCGTATCGGTATTGACCTGAAAGGACCGCTACCAAATTCAGCCAATATCCACAAACACATCCTGGTAATCGTGGACTATGCCACCAGATACCCTGAAGCCATTCCCCTACGTAAAGCCACCGCTCCAGTTATCACTAAAGAGCTCTTTCTACTCTGCAGCCAGATGGGGATACCCTCAGAGATTCTGACTGACCAGAGAACCCCCTTCATGTCTCGGCTGATGGCGGATTTCTGTCGACTGCTCAAAACAAAACAACTGCGGACATCTGTTTACCTTCCTCAGACAGATGGCAGATGGTGGAGCAATTTAACCAGATGCTGAAACGGATGCTTGGCCAAGTAGTCACAGAGGATGGGCGCGACTGGGACATCATGATCCCGTACAAGCTGTTTGGCATCCGGGAGGTCCCTCAAGCCTCTACAGGTTTTACGCCCTACGAATTACTCTTTGGACGACAGCCCCGCGGACTCCTGGATGTCGCCCGACAGGCCTGGGAACAGGATCCAGCCCCTCAAAGAACGGACATTGAGCACGTACGGGACATGAGAGAAAGGATAGACTGTGTGATGCCACTTGTCCAAGAGCACCTCAGCATCACACAGCGTGCCCAACAACTGCTCTATGACCAGCCGGCCCAACCCAGGGAATTTCAGTCAGGTGACAGAGTGATGTTGCTGGTTCATGGAAGGGACCGTATGTGATGGTGGAACGGGTCCGACTGGTCAATTACCGAGTCTGTCAGCCGGGATGCCGCCGGGAGGAGCAACTATATCATATCAACTTGCTGAAGCGCTGGATTCCTCCTCCCGGTGAGCTGGTGGCCTTCACAGAAGAACATCGACCCATGGACCCAGGTGACCAAAATTCAATGTCTAGTCTAAGGACAACGTTATTTTGTCGTCCATTATTGACGTCAAATTATGTTGATATTTGGTTGATTTTAGGTTGTGTTGGAAATTGACCAAAATCCAACCTCTGATAGATGTCATAGTGGTAACGTCCACACAATGTCAAGGTGTAACATGAGTAGACGTTGATATTTGGTTGATTTCAGGTTGATTTTAGGTTGGACATTGGGGTCAGCCTAACGTTGAGTTTTGACGTCAACCCAGAATCCAACCTCCCCACGACATTACGGTACGTTGGGGTACAACGCCAAAATGACGTCATGTTGACGTCCTGTGCCTGCAGGGGTATGTCATAATAATAGTACACTTTGATGAGTACTTATGAGTATTTAAAGGCATACTTATTCAGTACTGTTCTGAAGGGAAGTTTGTTAATTTTATTTATTGGTTCATTTATTTAATTCAAGTCCACTTTCAATGCTGTCTGTTTTGTATTTGGTTTGTAGTTGTGCTTAATAAACTTTGAATCCTCTGGTGTTTGGATTAACATTAATTAATACAACACATTCAGCAGTTAAAGGTCTATTATATTGTATTAATAGCTTGAAAACCTACCAATTCTAAACCTGAAGTAAGTAAGTACCTGAAAATTATTCTAAAAATGGGTTTTCTCTTGGTGCAAAACTTTAGTAACGATTAGGCTCCAGGAGAACTCACGTGCCACTTTAAAAGTTAAAGGTTTGGGTAAAATACATCTATCAGGTTTAATGTCCCTTTTACAATTACAATACTAGGTGATCAACTACACATGCTTCCATGTCAGAGTGGTTCATGCCTGAGCTCACTAACAAACTATGATAAAGTTAGCGCATGTACACCTAGCCGTCAGCACAGAGTGGATTAGCTGGCATTGGCCTGCTGCCATTCATCTCCCACATACAGCTGTAATTTATACAGGCCGAATGAGCTGATGTGATAGGACCATATGCTTGAGTGCATCAATGCTGCTCATAATTCAAATCTAATAGCTACTTAAACTGAAGTGAGAACCTGAGCAAGGCCCTTCATACAGAGTGGGGTAATAAGGGATGAGGGATGACTGGAGTGGATGACTGATGTCAGAGTGAAGACGGAGAGGGAAGTAGAACAGAGCGAGAGAGTGGAAGAGATGAGCTTGTGTAATTCTTGGTTTTTGAATCCAGCTCTTCAGCTTGTTTCTGTTTCACTGACTGTTTCTGTTCTCTTCTCTAACCCACATCACACAGCTTATTAGGAAGTTAATCAAACATGTTATGCCATTTTACTGGAATGTTGAGAGTAGAAGGCCGGAGATGAGGGGATAATAAGCAGTTAGTACTGCATCTTTGGAAAATGCACTGAAAACACGACTAATGGAAGGCTGATAGTTACTAAGATGTGAAGTGGAAGGTTCAAGTTGGATGAATGGCCAAGTTAATATTCAGCTTACAGTACATCTGACATCCAAGAGCAAATTATTGAACAGTTGTTTTCTTACCTCAATTTGCTCAGGTTTGAGTGATACCAACACAAATAACAAGCTTACTGGCTATTTAAAATATATTAGCCATACGACTATACTGTAAAATAGGCAGCCAAAGCACAACAGTCTCGTTGCAACATAGGCTCATTCTGAAAACGTATTCCTATATACGTTTCTGGAGACCACAAATTATGTTCCAGAGGTAAGTATGGCTGCATTTCACTTTTTAAACAAACACTACAGGGCAGTATGACGCCATTCCTTTTTCTGCTTACCAGCTGACCGCTTACCTCCGTGTGGACGGCTTTTCCGCTGCAACCAGTTTGTCCCGTTTGCTTGTCATGTACGTCAGCAGACTTAAGACGCATAGAGGAGTTGACCATGACGACGGGGTTCAAGTCCGGTGAAGAACGGTTCCAGAAAGCAGGTAGGACAAAAACAGAATACAATAAAATAAAATAAACAAGTTAATAACAGGGTGAGAATGTGGTAAAATCTGAAAACGTGGTAAAAATTAGACAAGGGCTTTTCTTTTTCGGATTGCTTTTGAAAATTGTTGGTTGGGTTTAGGGAAGTGGGTGGGTGATAAAAAAAACTATAAAATTTGTTGGGTTTAGGGAAGGAGGAGGGTGAGTCAGTCGATTGGTCGGTCAGTCAGTCAGTCAGTCAGCCAATTAGTCAAACAGTCAGTCAGCAGCAGCCTCTGGTGGGTTTATGCAAGAACAGCAGGCGCGAATGGCACTTGCTAGCGAAATTTGAAATATGAAAAAGCATACACAGCGGCCTCTCGTGGATTCGTGAAAACAAAAAACTGCAAAAATACGTACCTCCTGGGACGTATTTCGCGGCCTCCAGAAATGTATATACTGTAGAGGTACATTTTCAGAATGAGCCTGGGTTGGTGTCATCGGAAATGCGTGCTTCAGTCTACATTTTTGAGAAACCGCATAAACATGCTTTAACATATGTTTGAGGGCAGTTTCTAGATGAAATGAGGGGCAGTACAATGCCAACTTTTTACATAAATTATATTTACAGGAACATATTATCGACATTTAAAGCATTGGGAAGGGTTAAGGTCATTGTTTTTCTGCTCTAGGTTATCTGACGGGTCCTGTCTTTGTGTGGACGTTTATTTCAGATTCGTAAAAATGTAGACAGCACCTACTAGTCGATTTGTCATCTGAAAGTTCCACAAAACGTCCCTGGAGCAACGTTTTGCATTTGTATTATTTGTTCGTTGCATGTTTCGTAAAAATGTAGGCTGAGGTGCATATTCCCAATGAATCTGGAGTGCCCAAGTAATATAAATCAAAATTACATAGTCTAGGCCCAATCCCAATTCTACCCCTTAGCCTTTCCCTTACCCCTTGTTTTGATAGCCCTTGAAACTGATATTTTCATGATCACACTCGAAACCAAGGGTACAAAAATTTTAAAGAATACACCAGCTACAACGGCAACATAGCTGCACACAGAAGTCAGGAGCTCCACAAATTTAAGTATTTTTGTCATTTATTACGAATTTTTACAACAAACAAGCATATGTTTTAATCCATTCATAATGGCGTTTGTGTTTTACCATCATGCATTAAAAAAAAAAACGTTAAAATCTATAATCCATAAAAATAACTCTTGTATAGTCCCACAACATTCTTTCACATCTGTCACTCGATGACACTTGAATACCCTTTCAGAAAAGTCTAGTGGCTGGGAATGAGGTTTTTCCAGTGTCTGATATAATGTAAATGATGTTTTCGTGTGTGTTTACATAGATGAATATTGTCACAGTGTAAATACACAGTACAGTTACGATCAAATTGCCACATTAGATCGTTATGATAAAACAATATAGTTGCCTTCTGTAATTCCTTAAAGATAAATACCAAAAAATAATGCAATTGGAATAACTACAACAGTCACTGTCGTCGATCTCATATGAAGCAAGAGATCACGATGATATATGATGATGTGTGCAGGTGTTGTAGTGCTGTCCCATTTCTTAGGGGTGAATTTTGAAACCCTTCCTCTTCACACTCTGTTTCAAGAGTAGGTGGGTAGGGTAGGTGTACAAAAATAGAATTGTGATTAAGGCTAATAGTAGTACATTTCGTTATTTTATTTAGTTACATTGTCACATCTGTTTGGGGTCTGTCATAATTCATGTAACAGTGAGTTTTGGGAGGCGGTGGGAAGCAGAGCAGACAGGGGTTTGAGTCCAACGAAGGACAGTTCCAGAAACCAGTATAAATGAAACCCAAAAAAAGTAGTGTGAAGTTGCAGTAGAAGCATGTGGCCACAATGGTTTTTCTCTTCTTGTTTGTGTTTGAAAACAATATCGTTTAAGTTTAGGGAAGGGGGAGGGGGGCTTGTGTTAGTTGATATCAAGCTGATATATTATACATGGCTTTTCTCAAGGATGTGCATGAGAAGGAAATTAATATGTGAAAAATTTATAAAATCTATACGGCGACCTCTGGTGGATTTACAAGAAATGGCACATATGAGAAAACAGAGTTAAGCCCCGGTCAGATCAAACATTTTATTGTTGGTTACGAAAGTCACTTTGTCAGATTATGTGTTTTTGTCTTGATAAAATCTTACCTTGTTGTTGCAAACAAATGTGGCAAACTAAATGTTTCTTCACAATCAGTCATCATGTGACATCTACGATGAGCGTTATTTTCCAAAGCAGTCACAAGTGTTGCTAAAACAATATTTCTCCATGAATTTGTTAAAAATGCTTTTTTTAATCTTATGTCAATCTCAATAAACACTCCTGCTTGCTGACAACTAGGTTACATTTGTTATGACATTGATAGGATCAAACATATATTTCTTTTTTAATATTAAGATATTTTCTTTTAAATCTAAATGTTTAATTTCCAGCCATGGGCTGCTTATTAAACACTCCCTCGCCTTAACTTGCCGTGAGTGAGACGAAGAAAATGAAAGCACATCAGCACCAAGAAAAATCAAACACTCAAGACAAAAAATTACGCATGCAAGACTTTCTGCGATGGTGTCGTGAGGCGTCGCAGGCATGGTATCAGTTGTCATGAGCTATGCCACATTACACGAAAATAAATGATTGAATCTTGTGTCACAATGCCCATTTGTCATTTATGACTCCTCTACGTCAAGGAAATCATGCTGAAATTGTGACAAAATTTATGTCATCTGACCAGGGCTTAATTGTCAAAAATGTACACTGTGCCCTTTAGTGGATTTGTAAAGAAGAGTACGTATTTGTCGGTTCTCAAAAATGTAGTCCTGGGCACATATTTCCAATATGCCGCCTGGGTTAAAATTAACTGATATAATACTTATTATTTGAATATTTAATTTGTACTATAAAATTGGTTTTGAACATTTAAAGAGCCCCTATCATGGGTTTTTGAAAATGACATTCCATGCAGTGTGTAACACAGCTCTAAAAGAAGTGAAATATCCAGCTAAGGCTTAAACGTGCACTGTGTTTAAAACTATTGAATCATCTATAAAAGAGTTGACTCATAGTAGTTTGAATGAATCAACGTGGTAACGAGTCTTTAGTTGTGCTGGTGTGGCGTCGATACGCAACTCAAGCCCCGCCCATTTGCTGAAAATTAACCCCTCCCCCCCAACCCCGCCTTCAAACACTGTAGCAGATGAATCATGTCGTGAAGACGCTGTGCTCTGACGTGTGAGGGGAAAGTTAGTGGTATTTTCCCTACCCAAGCATGTGAAGAGGCTGTGAAGAGTCAGTGGTTGAAATTTATTTTTGCAAAAATACCTCAGCATTATAGCCCCAGCCTTGTGCTGTGTTCCCGTCATTTTTCTGACGAGTGTTTCAGCAATCAACATGCTTACAACGGTGAATTTGTTGGCCGTTTGTTAAAGGAAGGACCAGA
This sequence comes from Danio kyathit, assembly GCA_903798195.1. Lineage (NCBI taxonomy): Eukaryota > Metazoa > Chordata > Actinopteri > Cypriniformes > Danionidae > Danio > Danio kyathit. The sequence goes on along the minus strand of LR812524.1, from coordinate 33,219,960 downwards.
CAATACTATTGATGTATGGGACTTTGTCAGAGCTTGACAGGAACTTTAAAGTACACAGTTCATGGACCACTTTCTTCCTCCATTTCACAAGTGTGCGATTAAAATGGTTGCTTCCTTGTTTTCTCTAGCTTGCAAATTATGTATTTAATTGTGTTTTGTTACTTATAACCGCTTGTACTGTATCTGGTTAACTCTTTATATTCACATATCGCGTCTAGTCACGTTAAAAACGCAACACGTGCCACTTTGAATATAGTAATAGTTCAGCTTTTGCCAATGTGTGATTTAATACTGAATGTGTGTCACTGTTTATACTTATGGTTAAGAATAAAGCAATATGCTGGTGTTACATTGCATTGCTATGATGCACTCCTGCACAGGGCTCACACATACTCTGCTCTCTGACTACTTCAAAATTGGTTTGGGAACAATTGAGTCGCTGAACCCCTTGTACTATATCTGGTTAACTCTTTATATTCTCATATCGCATCTAAAACCACATTAAAAACGTGACGCTTTGTTTACGGATTTAAATGCGTTTGTGAGCTTATGATCCACTGCCGTTTGTCACTGCTATGGCCACCGTCATCTGTTCCTACACACTTGCGGCGGTCAAGTTTCAAAATAGTTCAACTTTTGTCAATCTGTGGATTAATACTAAATGAGTGTCACTGTTTTTAGGAATAGAGCAATATGCTGGTGTTAAACTCCATTGCTTTAATGCACTGGGTTCGCACATACTCTCTGCACTCTGACTACCTCAAAATTGTTGATAAGCCATGCTGGGCATTTCTCTTTGTCTCGCGCTTAATGCAGTTGACCAATCACAACAGACTGGGTCATCGGACCAATCAGCAAAGATTAGCATCACAGTAAAAAGGGGTTTGGGAACAAATGAATCGCTGAACAAATCATATAGGAGTCGTTGGGATAAGTGGATAAAAATGAATGCATATAAGTGTTTTTTTCACCTTGCATGCATATCAGACTGTTGTTGGAGACCCCAAAACCAAAATATGATCCTTTTTAATGCATAAAAGGGGCTCTTTAATAAAGATTATGTATATTTACAAAACCCCTAAATCAGCTCAGATAACCAGACACATGCAGAAAAAATAGCATTTGATGTTAAACAGGACCTTTTAAGAACTATTTAAATTATAAGTTACATAACTCTGTAAAAATGGATTTAATGAATTTGAGTTTGATCATAATGAATTTGAGCAATAATATAGTAATCTTCAAATATACATGCAATCCTTCAAAACAGCCATCGTGTTCCCATTTTGATCTGATTCTTTCAGTTGTTTGTTAGAAAAATTAGATTGTGTCATCTAATTACAGTTCATTTCTGTGCCAGCTTTTTACAGCAGTTCTGCCTGTTACGAGAAAGCATGAAAATCGTTGTCATTGTAGTTCCATGGAACACTGTGTACAGAAAAATAAGACGAGCTTGCCTGCAGCCAGTCACATCTTATGCATTTCAGCTATTACTCCTCTTGTTTACTTTTTTCTCTGACGTTGAGCTGAACGCAAGTATGAAATATGGCCTGTCACCACAGCATCAGCCACCATTGTCATCTCCTGCTCAACCCCAAATCAATGAGAACAGCCTTACTTTCTTCCCTCCCTCTCCCCATCACTCAATTCCTCTGAATGTCATACCCATTGCCCATTGTCACTATATTAACCGTAGGCTAGCTTAAAAGTAATTGGAAACTGACGCCATCCAGAGCTCCAATTAACGCTCCCGCCAAAAGTCCCCTGTTCTGTGTAATCCACTATAATAGCTCCATGTTTTGGGGGACGGAGGGTTGCCTGTGTTCACCGTTCACCTTCTGACATTGGGCTCTTCAGCTTCATACAAAAATCCCCCCGTTTGCAATAAGCTTCAATTTCCAGTTTGTCTCCCTCTCTCTCACTCCTTGGTGTTTGCTCGCAGTCATTGCGTATGTATCGCGGGAGCAGGAGGTGTAATTGACTGCTGACGACTTGGCGACAGGATTGTTAATTATTACCTCAGGGAACAGCGACCGGGGGAGAGTTCAGCTCTTCCACTCAGAGCACTTAAACAGCCGTGACTACTGCACTTACCATATTCAAATGAATCCCGCTCTGTGCTGTCTGGTGTCAAGCCTCTCACTGTGACAGAGAAAGAGGAGCTTGGGAAATATGGACTGAAAGTACAATGCAACATTGTCCAGTTGAAGAATGACTAGTCTTTTGGTTCGGAATCGGCAAGTATTTTTAACATTATGAAATAGTTCAATCCTGTCTGAGCAGAGGCTAGCTGATAGAATAATGAACCATGCTAATGTAACTTTAATTATATAACATGATTAACTGCTCATTTAATATCATAATCTTTGACTGACAACTCACTAAACTATCAAGCTTTACAGCTGCTCTTGAAATTTAATGTTAAAGATACTGTATATACTAGAATTGGTTTTCTCAAGATGCTAATACTGAAAAGATGTCAAGTTTTGTGCAGGCTTGACATGTTCACCGACAGCTGATTCATGGTCATTGTGATCAAATTTGATGAAATTCTGGCTGTGTCAAAAAAGACTTTGCCGTAGTATGACGACTGTCAAACCAAGAACCAATAGGAACACAAACATAGAAGTGGCTTGGAGAAAAAGAGAGATTCATGCAGGACCCTCATGTCTAAAACATAGGTGTAGAACATGTGGGGAAGGGGAAATTGATTACTATAAATACTAATATATGTTGTATGTCTTTAATTTCATTTAGACAAGATAAAACTTCAGACGATTCTTCTTGCAGTAATCACAAATTACACAAATGAAAAGGATTATTAAAATATGCATTGTGCTTTAATAATAATAATAATTCCTTACATTTATATAGCGCTTTTCTAGACACTCAAAGTGCTCTCCTCATCCACCACCAGTGTGCAGCATTCACCTGGATTACGCGACGGCAGCCATATTGCGCCAGACCGCACACCACACACCAGCTGATTGGTGGAGAGAAGACAGAGTGATGAAGCCAATTATGATATGGGGATGGTTAGAAGGCCATGATGGACAGAGACCAGTGGGCAAATTTTGGCAGGGTTAAACCCCTACTCTTTTTCAAAGGACATACTGGGATTTTTTAACAACCACAGAGAGTCAGGACCTTGTTTTAACGTCTTATCCAAAAGACGGCACTAACTGAGCAGTATAGAGTCCCCTTCACTATACTGGGGCGTTAGGACCCACACAGACTGCAGGTTGAGTGCCCCCTGCTGGCCTCACTTTAGACGATAGTGGAAAGCACTGTTGCTGCATAGCAATAAAGTCCCCATTCTTTCCTGCTGTTACCTCCCACAATCCAAAGGCATGAAGCGTAGGTGAATTTGGTGATGTTTGTGCCTTATGGTGGCCTGGCTATCCTTGTTTCCCTTATCTGCCGCCCAGGATGCTGGGATAGGGCTGAGTATCTCTCACCCCTTTTCCACCAGCACAAACCAGGTGCTAGTTTGGAGCCAATGTTATTGTTGCTCATCTGGTGAGCCTTTTTAGAACTGCTTTGCTTTTACACAGCCTAGAGAGCCACCATAAAACCAGGTCTTACAGTATGTCACTGCATTAGTTTCATCTTTCCAGCAACACAAACATGAAAATGCCACATATAAGGGCCAATACAGATATTAGGCATTTAAACACAGTGAATCTAACATGTTCATGTACCAGGCCTTATTTGCATAGACATAAATTATGAGCAATAATAATGTGTTAACGCAGCTTGCCACAATTTCTATAGACCAGGAAAACAAGTGAAAATAAAACCATAATTTGAATAGTCAGAGGTTAAGCAATAATAATGTCTGCAACATTATGTGCTATTTCAAATGTGACACTCAAACAGCTTCTGTTCATCTTGTTGGTCACTGTAACCCTGCCCTCAGCCTCAGATGCACGTGTTCTTACTTCTACGTTGGTGCGACTTAAAGTCTTTGTGAAATCAAAATAATGTTTTTTAGATGTTAGTGTCCGTATGTTAGTATTAAGGATATCTATTAGATGGTTCGCTTCAAAATAGTGGCAAAATTTGCACATAGAGGAAATAAACTTCCAATGTTTCCATTTTTTCACTTCCGCTTATATGGATCAAAAACTTTTTGTTGTCGTCACAACATACTTCAGTTTCTTATCAACTCTTCTGACCAATCAAATGCTCTCTAGTCTCTAACATGTCCTGCCCCCTTCAAGACGCTTCTCATTTACTTTTCATTTGATTTTCTTGAGCTCAACCACTCACACTGGCAGAGCTGCGATAAAACAAAATGCTATTGTTGTTGTTTTTTTAAAGGAGGAGGGTCTACTTCATGTCCCACCCTGTTTTCATGTTTCCGTTGAAATTAAGTCACACATCTAACAAAACTGCACATTACAAAACACTTCACGTGACCTTTATAGTTAATGATACATGGGGAAACTTTAAGATCAATGTTGACTGGCGACTATTGCCAATGTTGCCGTGAATGGGCAACATAGGAAGCAATTTAGCCCAACAAAAATTAATCGTTACCGTCTGCTCTCACCCAGCAGCTTGCTCTGAGCCTTGATTGTAAGGTTTAATGTACTTGAACTCCTCTCACTACATGAATGCAAGAGTGGATGTTTATTTATCACAGCAACAGTGAATAATAATGCAAAATAAATTGTAATATAATGAACACATGACAAGAAAGCCCAAACACACAGACATTTAAGCACTGCACAAAATTATACAAAGAAGCCAAATTGGGCAACTGCTGTCATTAAGCGTTTCACCTACACCTTTTCCTACCCCTTCCCCTTGGCCCTTGAAACAGAGTGTGAAAAAGAAGGACTTCAAATTTACCCCTAAGAAATAGGACAGCACTACAACACCTGCACACGTCATCATAAGCCATTGCAATCTCTTACTTCATATGAGATCGATGATGGTGATGGCTGTAGTGATTCCAGTTGCGTTATTTTTTGTTATTTATCTTTAGGTAATCACTTAATGCAATGATATAATGTTTTCATAACGATGTAATGTGGCAAAAAGCTCATAACTGTACTGTGTATTTACACTGTGGCCATATTCATCTATGTAAAAGCACGAAAACAATATTAACATAATACCAGACACTGTAAAAAGGTGTACAATGTATTCGAGTGTCATCGAGTGACACATGTGAAAGCATGTTGTGGGATTACTATACAAGAGTTATTAGTGGAGTTTTTTTGCGTTTTTTTTTTAAACACGAACGCCGTTATGAATGTATTAAAACATATGCTTGTGTGTTGTAAAAATTCTTAATAATGGCAAAACATACTTAAATTTGTGCATCTCCTGACTCACGTGTGCAGCCATGTTGCTGTTATAGCTGGTGTATTCTGGGAAATGTTTTACTAGTTTCTACTATGGTCCTGGAAAATCTCTGATTCAAGGGGTATCTAGCCCTTCCCCTTAGCCTTACGCCTTCAAACTAAAGAGAATTGGGACACCCCTACCCCTTTACATGAACGCACAAACAAGGGGTTGGGGTAGGGGTAAGGGGATAAGGAGTAGAATTGGGATTGGGGCTGTTTTGACACATGACAAGTTACCAGAATACTAACAGTTCACGCTCTCTTTCCTTGCTCTACTGCTGCTGAGCAACTGCCATCTTGTTTGAAATTTTCTGACAGCTTCAAGCCAGTCACATGATTTGCTGCTAGAATTCTTACTGGAGGATCTCAAAAAATTGCAGATGACTAATCTAATGGATACATTTTATTTTCCATTTTCATTGGGAAAGTAGCCAAGCAACATTGCCAGGCACTTTAAGAATGACATTTTATCACACTTCTTGGTTCAAAGCACGTGCTTTGGGTGTTGAAAGACAAATAATCGATTTGGAACTCTAGAACCAAAGCAGCACTCAAACTGCTTTAGTGGAAAAGTGGTATGTGTGAGGGGTATAGGGTTGGGCGATGTTGACCAATTTGGCATCGTACGATGTCTAATGTGAACATCGGCGATGGACGATGGTATCGCCGTCGTAGGTGGGGGTGGTTGTTGTTAAATATCAATTAATTTATAACGAATTTAATAATTGTATGCTATTGTTTTCACTACCTGACCCACATGGTCTTTGCTTTACCCATAACCAAACCATAAATAAATAAAGTTATACACAAATTACCACCTGTCAATCACTTTTTTTTCCGCGGGACTCTGGCATGAATAGAGTGGAATGATCTGTGTCATAATGGCTTTTTTCCCCACAGCTGGTGGCGGAGACCAGACGAGAGTTCGTTTGGAGTTCACTGTAATTTGTATTGTGATTAATGATAACATCCCTATTTTATTACTATTATTGTGAGGAAATAATAACAAGTAATGATGCTATAGGGCTCGACCGTTTCGGCGTATGCGCCCAAAATTTTATGCGACCTAAAATACATATTTGAAAGCATTTGTGCTAGAGCATAAATTGTTGCTGTGCGACCTGTTTTTACTGCAAAATCCTCACCGTGTGCGCGGATTTAGGAGACATTTATGCAGGATGCATCTTTGCACCTAAAGACGCCAAACGCAGCGCCCAGGAACAGATTAAAACAGTTGTTATGCAATTGTGAACTTGCTGAAGTAAAAAAAAGCCCGGAATGCTTGCCCCGCCTTTGTGCTATTCTTATTGGCCCACTGCGCTAGAACTGAACGCGAATGGATTGGTTAATATCAGCTGTCAATCACTCAGTCAATGCCTTCTGCCTTCACATGACAGGAGCTACAACCGCGAAAATGTGAAGCGCTGAAGAAGAGAGAAGAAAAATAACACTGACAGATTTAGTTTTAGAAACCCTAACGTTACTAATAATGGCGCATCTTATTAGTGATCATGTGCTGAATGTTAATCCACCATTTACACTTTTCCAAGTGTGGATAAAAGACTTCCAGTGGCTTCAAGTCCGCTATAAAAACGTTTGCCACTGAATCTACACATTTTAAGCGCGAAAGGTACTGTATAATCCTCACGATGTATTTAATCCTCACGATGCTGTCAGCCGTGCAAACGGCAGCTATAAGTAAAATATAACACAGCTCACGAAAAGACCGTTATTGCTATTAAGATGACATGCAAATAATAAGTTATATATCAATATAAATGTAAGGCAGGGCGATGGATCGCAATGCCGGCTCAGCATTGTGAAGTTTATCGGCCATCGGCGATGGACGATGGCATCGTCTATCGGCCCAACCCTAGAGGGGTATGAGAATGAACTAATCTACACAGTATCATTCCCAACCAGAAATTATTATGTGTTTGAGTAATTAAACTTAGAAATATAGCAATAGTAATATTGGTAAAACATTAGGTAGACCCTAACGAAGCACCGTTTACAGAAGAGGTTACTTCCAAACAATTCAACTTTGTATTGGTCAACCAGGGGTGCGTTTCCCAAACAATGACGTAACTCGTGGCTGAACTACCATAGTACAAGGCATCGTTTGGAAAAAGAACAAAGTTGTGATGAGTGTTTCCCAAAACCCGTAGTTTCTCTGTCGCAGATCCATCGTTTGAACCATGTTAGCTATAACGTAAAATGCCCATAATGATGCTCTAAACTGGGTGGAGTAACAACTTCTTTAAAGAAGAACCCCATAATTTCTTTGTGCAAATTATTGTTTTACATGCACATGCACTTAAAAAATTAATCCAATATTAGTTTTGGTAAAAACATGCACTCGCTTTCCATATTTATTGAAATATATTTAAATGGTACATATTTGGCCAATGTTTCCTTTACAAATTTAATTAAGAATAGTTCATAGTCTATCCTAAATTAACATAAAATCACTTACAAAAGCTAACAAATATTCTAATATCATACATAACTCATAAATAAATGAGGCTATTTATTAAGAAATTAAATTTAATATTTATTATTTATTAGGGAATGAAAACAGATCATACTTTAATAATAATAATATTAATGATGATGATGACGATTATTATTATTATTATGATATATATATATATATATATATATATATATATATATATATATATATATATATATATATATATTTTTTTTTTTTTTTTTTTTTTTTTTTAAAGTCTACTTTTACAATTTGACATGCAAACCACTGCAGAAATGTTATAACCAACAGGCCCATGTCATATACAGTACAGATACTTAATAATAACCTACTATAAATTTAAACGATTAACAAATGCTATGTTTTTTGTTTTCACAAGCTTTGGAGACGCTTTTAAATAAGGTCACCTATAGCTTTCGTTATGTGATACGGCTGTGTTCAAAATGACACCAATGTTATCGAAGTGCACTGCGAAGGGCGCGCAATTGTAAACATAAATATCGCTAAAACTGAACTTTAAAAATGCTTTGAAAGCAAATTACACCTAAGAGAGATCACTGTAATGCTTTTAAAAAAAAATTATTCCAAGTTTAAATGTTAGAATGTTGTAAACGAATAGGGCATGGGGGATAACTGGGAATAGAACACAGCCAGAAGCACTCTGGTTACTAAAGTAATCCTCGTTCCCCGAGGGGGGGAATGGAAATGGTATGTGGAAACTTCCACTATGGGGGATTTCGTTCAGAAAGCCAATCATCTAAAAGAGTATGTAAACGGGCCAATGAAATCCCAATGAGTTGGCAGCTTCAGCTTGCACAGCTGAGGCTCGTTGCAATAAATTTGGCTATAAGAGCACAAAGCGAGCAAGCCAAAGCATCCTTTTATCAGCTGAAGATTACTTCCACCTCAACAGCCAAGGGGCAATCATTGTGGCGAAGGGACATAGCATTTCCGTTCCCCCCCTCTGGGAACGAGGGTTACTTTAGTAACCAGAGCGTTCCTCTTCGGAAGGGGAACTTCAATGCTATGTGGAAACTATGGGGAAATGTATGGAAAACGCCATAATGATTGAACCTTACCTTTACCCCCGATGAGAGGTTTGCCAGGCAAAAGAGAGCATGAGCGCACCTTCATCACCAGAGGCGCGGTCTTCCAACATGTTCCCTGGCCCTTACTTATCCCACTTCTACAGAAGATTTACAGATTTAGATATATTTTTCGGGAGCTGCAAGTGCGTCTAGAAAAAAGTCTAGGAATTTAATACGACAGTACGTTGGGAAGCGTGCAGTCCCGATAGGGAGGACGCTGCGGAGGTCACCTGCTACCCAAGTGGGGAGACTGATGGCAAAAGAGCATATGAACTAACACTGAGAAGGGGGAGTACGCATATGAAAATAAGATGGTTGGATCGGCCAGTGGGGATTGCACATAGCGGGCACCTATACCCAGAACGCGCGCTGACCAGCGGGCAGACCTACAACGTAACTGGCCAGTGTCTGACTCCATTGACCCAGATGCTGGGGGCCTCGGAGGAATCTCTGCAGGGTTCTCCAGCAGGGAACTTACTGACAGAGTGAAAAAACGCATGTATCTCCATGTTAGGTAGAATGGCGCAGCAAGCGTATTTCAACATCTTCACTGTGTTGTTTCCTCAATCACCAAGGGTTATCTAATACCCTTGAGGAAACCGCTCCACTCGCAGATTGTAAAATCTTGCAAATGTGTTAGGTGTCGCCCAGCCTGCAGCTCTGCAGATGTCTGTTAGAGAGGCACCGCGTGCACGCGCCCAAGAGGATGCTATGCTCCAAGTGGAGTGTGGTCGAACCCCTGGGGGACACGGCTCGCCCTGGCTCTGGTAAGCGAGGGAGATGGCATCCACTATCCAGTGGGCCAACCTCTGTTTAGATACGGCACTTCCCTTCCGCCGACCACTGTAACAGACGAAGAGCTGCTCAGATGATCTGAAGCTCTGAGTGCGGTCCAGATAGGTTCACAAAGCGCGAACTGGACAAAGTAATGAAAGGGCTGGGTCTGCCTCCTCTGGGGGCAGCGCTTGCAGGCTCACTACCTGGTCTCTAAACGGTGTGGTAGGAACCTTGGGCACATATCCAGGCCGGAGTCTCAGGACAACGTGAGAACAGGCCGGCCCGAATTCTAGGCACGAGTCACTGACCGAAAATGCCTCCAAGTCCCCGAACCTCTAGATAGAAGCCAATGCGACCAGCAGAGCTGTCTTCAGGGACAGAAATCTTAAAGATACTGAGTCGAGTGGTTCGAATGGATCTGTACGCAAGCTTGTGAGAACGAGGGCGAGATCCCAAGAGAGCATGAGAGAGAGGCGGGGTGGATTAATTCGCCTAGCACCTCTGAGGAACCAGATGATGAGGTTATGCCTTCCCACGGTGCTGCCAGCTACCGCGTCATGGTGAGCGGAGATGGCAGCCACGTAAACCTTAAGTGTGGAGAGCGACAGCCTGCTCTCCAGCTTCTCTTGGAGAAAAGAAAGCAGAACGCTGATCTGGCAAGTTCGGCAGTCTTCTCTGCGAGAGACGCACCATTCAGTGAATATACTCCACTTCAGGGCGTAGCCGCTCCTCATTGAGGGGGCTTTCGCCTGAGTGATGGTATCAGCCACCACTATTGGTAGGTTACCTAAGTCTTCCTCACGTCTAAGGACCACACGTGGAGGTTCCAAAGATCAGGGCGAGATGGTGCCTTGTCCCTGGGAGAGTAAGTCCTCTCTCAAAGGGCCAGAGGGGCAACTAGCAAGACCTGTTCCTCGTCCTCCCTGACCTTGCACAGGAACTGCGCAAGCAGGCTCACTGGGGGAAATGCATATTTGCGCATGCCCTGAGGCCAGCTGTGAGCCAGTAAATCTGTGCAGAGAGAGCCCTCGATCAGGGAAAAAAAACACTAGCAATGAGCGTTCTCAGGAGAAGCAAACAGAACGACCTGAGCGTCCCCAAATTGGACCATATCAGCTGAATCGACTCGGGGTGGAGTCTCCATTCTCCTGGACGTAAGAGCTGCCGTGAGAGTGCGTCGGCTGCACGGTTGAGCTCGTCTGGAATGTGAATGGCGCGCATCAATTTCAGCCACGTATGACTCCAGAGGAGCAGACGGCGAGCGAGCTGAGACATGCGGGGAGAGCAGATACCCCCCATACGGTTGATGTGCGCCACCGCTGCCGTGCTGTTCGTCCTGACCAGCACGTGTTGTCACTCCAGCGCCGGAAAAAAAACGGCGGAGAACGAGGAACACTGCCAACAGCTCTAGGTGATTGATATGCCAATGCAGCTGGATATCCTTCCACAGGCCCGCGGCTGTTTGCCCGCAACACACGGCCCCCCAGCCTGTGCTGGAAGCATCTGTTGAGACAACATGACTGGACGCCTGTCCTAGAGGCACTCTGGCCTGTAGGAATGAGGGGTCGTTCCAGGGCATGAGGGCGCGGCGACACAGCGTAGTAACAGCATGCTGTAGTGGTCTCATATGGAGTAAACCGAGCGGTGTGACGGCGGCTGCGGACGCCATATGGCCCAGGAGCCTCTGAAAGGATTTCAGTGGGACCACTATATTGCTGGGGAAATCTCTCAGACAGTTCAGCATTAGCTGAGCGCATTCTCCGGAGAGGCGCACTGTCAGGGTGACCGAGTCTAGCTCCAACCCGAGAAAAGAGATTCTCTGTACGGGGACAAGTTTGCTCTTTTCTCGGTTGACCTGAAACCCCAACAGATGGAGGTGCTGGAGCACCTTGTCTCTGTGCACAGTCAACTGATCCTGAGAGTGAGCTAAAATCAGTCAGTTGTCGAGATTGAAATCGAGTATGCAGATGCCCGCTAGCTAAAGGGGCGCTAGGGCACCCTTCGTGAGCTTGATGAAGACCCGCGGAGACAGAGAGAGCCCGAAGGGGAGGACTTTGTACTGCCAAGCTTGGCCTTCGAACGCAAACCTCAGGAACTGACGATGGCGGCGAAGGATGGAGACATTAAAAAGTATGCGTCTTTCAGGTCTATCGGTGCAAACCAATCCTGAGGACGAACGCATCGGAGGATGCGCTTCTTTGTGAGCATTCTGAACGGGAGCCTGTGCAGACAGCGGTTCAAAACGCGCAGATCTAGGATTGGCTATAACCCACCGATCTTTTTGGGTACAATGAAATACGGGCTGTAAAACCCGCTCTCCATCTCGGCTGGAGGGACCGGCTCGATTGCATCCTTCGCCAGGAGGACAGCAATCTCCTCTCGCAAGACAGGGGCAGACTGGGGGCTGACTCTGGTAAAGTAGACACCCGTGAATTTCGGTGGCCGTTTTGCAAACTGAATTGTATAGCCGATTCTGATTGTGCGTATGAGCCACCGCAAAGGGCTGGCCCGTGCTAACCAGGCAGGCAAAGCCCTCGCTAATTGACTCATCGCTACAATCGATGACATACCTGCAGTGGGGCAGTGCGGAGTAAGAGAGCTAATCCGGGAGGCGATGGGGTCCCGCGGAAGAGCTGGAGATAAGGGAGTCACACTCACCTTGCTCCCGAACTCCGGAGAGGGGAATTGAGGAGTGGGAGAAAGTAGACCGTCCTTCCAGGTCCTGTGAGCCATTGGCAAAATGCACCGAACCTGCAAGCCAAAAGGTATAGCATCCCGGACTGGCAGTGTTCGGGCTGTCACATCCGGAGAAGTGGAAAAGTGCTCTTTCATTGAGGTTTTGGTGGCACTGAAAAGTGTCGTTGGAATTGGACTCCGGCCCTCTACCGGGGAAAAAGCAACATCCCTCTTCTCCGGATGGCCTGTCTCAGGGACGCTTCATGGTCCGTTTACCGGACTTAGCGGCGCCCTGGGCAGGGGGGGCTGCCGGCTTACAAGGTGCTCGATGTGGCCACTTCGCCGGAGGCGGGGCAGCTCTCGGAGCTCATGTAATAAGCCTGGGTTGGAACCACCCTCGTGCAGCTGGGCCAGCGCCTGCGCTTGGTAGCACTGGTAGGTGGCCATAGCGTGCAAGGCGGAAGCAGCCTGGCCCGCAGCTTTGTAGGCTCTGGCTTCGAGGGAGGCAGATAACCTACAGGCTTTGGACAGGAGACAAGGCAGACCCCTCCAGGAGGAGGCGCCACGCGGACAAAGATTGACCGCAATGGCGCGCTCGACCTTCGGGATTTTCTTATAACCGTTGGCTGCTCCACCATCGAGAGTGGTGAGGGCGGAGACGCACGCAGCTTGGGCAGAGAAAGGTGCCCTCCAAGACTGTGTGAGCCTACTGTGCATCTCCGGGAAGAAAGGGACAAGAGGCTTTGAAGGACTGGCCTTCTTATCCTCAATGTAGCACCCGTCTAGTCGGTCCGGCCGCGGAGCTGGGGGATAAACCATCTCCAACCCCACGGCCGAAGCAGCCACGGAAAGCACGGCCATCATAAACACAAGATCCTTGACAGCGCTCCCCTGCCCAGAGGGAGGGAGCGGGTCTGGATCTTCATCGGACATTGACAGCCCACCCTCCGATGCAGCAGTGGACGTCTGGTCCCTGGTGTCATCGAGCGAGAGGGCTACCATCTGGTTAGATGGATGCTTCCTCCACTCGAAGCTTGGATGGAGCGCCTGGAGGAGCGGGAGGTCCGCGAGCCCGGGAGCGGCGGATAATCTCCAACTGGAACCCTCAGACCTGCCCGAGTGCCCACTGCAGTGCAGGGGACAGCTGGGGTGGTTAGCCCTTTTGCAAGAGCTAACCGCGTGCTTAATTGTGCAACAGTCATGCCATCGCAGTGACGGCATGAGCTGCCCGCGAGACCTGACCCCCAGACCTGCCACGTAGCGCTCGTGCCCATCATCCGAGGACAGGAAACCACCGCATCCAGAAACGTACGGTCGGAGCGACATCTTGAAAAAGACGCACTGCATGACTGTGTTGCTCTTTTAGGTGAAAGTGCAATTCAAACTGCTTTGGGAGGACCGGACAGGCAAGGGAGAAACCCAGCTCGACCGTCTGCCACCGCGTGTACCACACTCTGGATCAGGAGACCGCTCTTGTTCACTCTCTCTCGCAGATTTGACTGGAAATCGGCTGGAGGAACCCTCATCGACTCTCTCAGAAGGCTCTGAAGTCATCTGAAGTGAAAAGGATGCTTTGGCTTGCTTGCTTTGTGCTTTGAGAGATTCTCAAGATGGCGCCGCGGATGGCCGCCTCGGTGTGGAGCTCTCCAGTTTTTGTTCTGTTTTTGTTAGTCTGTCCTGTTTTATGACTGGATTTTGATTTCTCTGGTGTTTTGCGGAACATTGTCGTTGGCGGAGCAGCTGCTTTGTGGAAACTCTACAAGACGTGCGCGGCTTCAGAACGGTGCTGCTTAGCATCCATCTGGCGAATCTCCGCTCTCTTCCTAACAAAATGGACGAACTACTACTGCTCACACGCAAAAACAAGAACTTTAACAAGCTGTGCTGTGTTTCACAGAAACCTGGCTGAACCAAGCCATTCTGGACAGCGCATTACACCTACCGGACTTTCAGCTGTACAGAGCAGATCGCAATATGGTGTTAACGGGCAAAACGCGCGGTGGTGGGACATGCTTTTACATCAACAGGAGGTGATGTACGGATGTAACTGTGTTAAAGAAGATGTGCTGTCCTGATGTGTAAGTACTTTTCATTAACTGCAAGCCGTTTTACGCACCAAGGGAGTTTTCCTCGTTCATTCTCATTTGTGTTTACATTCCACCGCAAGCACACGTGAGTACTGCACAGAGCAGGTCTTACAAGCCTGTTTTGAATGCACGGACTAGAGTGTTTTTGAAGCTGCAGCCACCGACCTGGACGAGCTCACAGTCACTGTAACATCATACATCAGTTTCTGTGAGGAGTTCTGTGAGGAGTCCCTACCAGGACCTACTTATCATTTAACAATGATAAACCATGGTTCACACCAAACTTAGACAGCTTCGTCATGCAAAATAGGATGCCTACAGGAGTGGGGACAGGATTTTGTACAATCAAGCTAGGAACATACTGACAAAGGAGATTGATGTGGCTAAGAAGAGCTTTGCCAAAAAGCTGCAAAACCAGTTTTCTGTCAACGACCCTGCATCAGTGTGGAAAGGCCTGAAATACATTACCAACTTCAAAACACCACCCCCCAGCATCGACAGCAACAAACATCTTGCAAACGAGCTGAATACATTCTACTGTATATTTGACACCTCTGACCAGACACCTCACACCCGCCCGGAGAATCTCCCTACACAGCCATCAACTACTCCAGCCATCTTCCGCTCCCCCCCCTGCACTTCAGATCAGTGAGGATAATGTGTGTCAGATCTTCAGTAAACAGAAGAGAGGAAAAGCACCAGGTCCAGACGGTGTTTCATCAGCCTGTCTGAGAACCTGCGCCGACCAGCTGGCTCCTATTTTCACACAGATCTTGAACAGATCACTGGATCAGCGCAAAGTTCCATCCAGTTTCAAATGCTCCACCATCATCCCAATACCAAAGAAACCAAAGATCACAGGACTCAATGACTACAGACCTGTTGCCCTAATATCTGTGGCCATGAAGTCATTCGAAAGACTGGTGCTAGCATATCTGAAGGACATCACTGGACCTTTGCTGGACCCCCTGCAGTTTGCCTATAGAGCAAACCGGTCTGTGGATGATGCAGTCAACATGGGACTGCATTATACCCTACAACATCTGGACAAACCAGGCAACTATGCAAGGATACTGTTTGTGAACTTCAGTTCTGCCTTTAACACCATCGTCCTATCACTGCTCGAGAACAAACTGACCCAGCTGTCTGTCCCCAGCTCTGTCTGTCAATAAATCACCAGCTTTCTGACAGATAGACAACAGCTAGTCAGAATGGGCAAAATCACATCCGACAGCTGCACCATCAGCACTGGTACACCCCAGGGATGCATTCCCTCCCCACTGCTCTTCTCCCTGTACACCAACGACTGCACCGCAAAAGACCCCTCCGTCAAGCTCTTGAAGTTTGCGGATGACACTACTGTTATTGGCCTCATCCGGAACGGTGACGAATCTGCATACAGACAGGAGGTGGAGCGGCTGGCTTTATGGTGCAGATACAACAACCTGGAGCTGAATACGCTCAAAACAGTGGAGATGATAGTGGACTTTAAGAGAACCCCCCCCCTGCACTCCCCCCACTCATCATCATGAACAGCACTGTAGCGGCAGTAGAGTCATTCAGGTTCCTGGGCACCACCATCTCTCAGGATCTGAAGTGGGACATTCACATAGACTCTATTGTGAAGAAAGCCCAGCAGAGACTGTACTTCCTTCGTCAGCTGAGGAAGTTCAACCTGCCACAGGAGCTGCTCGTACAATTCTACTCAGCTGTCATCCAAACCATCTTCTGCACTTCAATCACAGTCTGGTTCAGCTCAGCTGCCAAAACTGACCTCCGTAGACTACAGCGAATAGTCCGGACTGCTGAACAAATCACTGGCACTACCCTTCCTACACTTCAAGAACTGTACTCTTCCAGAGTGAGTAAAAGGGCTCGCAAAATCACTCTGGATGCCTCGCACCCAGCACATTACCTGTTCGAACTGTTACCGTCTGGTCGGCGCTACAGAGCACCAAGCACAAAAACAGCCAGACACAGGAAAAGTTTCTTCCCTCAGGCCATCTACCTCATGAACAGTTACATATTCCCCTACTGGGCAATAAACGTGCAATACTTTCTCATTCGCACTTGTACACAGCACCTTATAACAATATACAATGCAATACTTTCTCCATTCGCATTGGTACACAGCACCTTATAACCTGTATATTTACAACATATCTGTACATACAATTCAACATCCAGATATTTTTTACTTGCTGCATCTGTTTAATGTCTAATGTTTATCGCCTTTTTCTTTTCTCATATTTAATTTTGTGTTGTCACTTGTCACTTTATGTACACTGGAAGCTTCTGTAGCCAAAACAAATTCCTTGTGTGTGAAGCACACTTGGCAATAAAACTGATTCTGATTCTTATTGCCAAATTAATTGCAACGAACCTCAGCTGTGCAAGCTGAAGCTGCCAACTCATTGGCATTTCATTGGCCATTTACATACTCTTTCAGATTGGCTTTCTGAACAAAATCTCCCATAGTGGAAGTTTCTACATAGCATTGAAGTTCTCCTTCCGAAGGGGAACTATGTTTCAAACTACAGCTCCAGAGGTGTAGTTGCAAGCATAGAATTTTGCGACGCAGTTTGTGAATGTTTATTGGAACGATGGATGTGGGAAGTGCCAAATCAACGAACTATGTTTGTAACGACACAACTTGCGACCTTAGTTGGCTACCGATGGTTTTCGGAAACACAGCCCAGGTTTACAAGTTCTTTAAACTGCCTAACTTCCAAAAATTCCAAATCACTTTATTTGTTTTGAGATGACTACTTTTCTCCTACAGAATAAGCTTCAAAAAGCTGCATATCTGCTATAAAAAGATGAATGTGCCCACACTATATTGTATGAAAACATATAGAATGCTACAGTTTATCACATTCTGTGACAGATTTCCTAAAATTATTCTAAAAAGACTGCAAACTGATGACAATAGCACAGCATGCCGAGTTAGACAAGCAGATATTCATGAGAACCTTAGAGCTACTCTGTTAGCTTGTATGAAAGACAGAGCTGTAAGGTCTGTCTGAGGACAACTTCCTTTCTTTATCTTTCTTTTATTTACAGGATAGAAAATACAGACAGGAAAGCGGGGGAATGGGAGTAAGTGGTGGCACAAGTTGAATAAATCTCTAGTCCCCAATAGGTATATGTAGTGAGGAGCTGCATTACCTAGTGTGCAAAACTATCACAATTTGTTTGCAGACTGTTTTAAAAGAGCCTTTCCAGTTTTTTCTGGTTAACTTGTGCTGGCTCTGTTCTGTGAGATTGGTTTGATCAGCCTGGTTAGAGAGTCATTGTCTTTGCTCCACTGTGGTGTCTATATAAAGCTTTCTTTGAGGGAGGATATGGATGGGGGTGTCAAAACAATTGGACAAAATGGCCTTAACATGCTTAGAGCCTCTTCTTTCTTTAATCAAAGTACACACACATGCAGCACAAAGGGAAACAGAGAAAACGTGATTCTCCGCTGGAGCTCCATAGCCTCTGTTCTCCAGCTTAGCTTCACCGGCTGCCCCCTATGCTGAAAATGAGGCGACACATAGGATTTCAATAGCCTCTTTCAATTTAAAACTCTCTTATCCACAGAAAGGCTTCACTAGAATAGAGTCTAGTTAAAGATATCTAGCTGGTCTGCTGAAGTATTTATGGGTTAGGAGAGCCACCAGAAACTCGATAAACAACACAACTATCAAACCTGCAGTTTTAGGTCAGGTGAACATGACCATGTTGGAACAAAAACGGAGTGTGTGTTAATAATTTGTATAAGTACATTTGGTAAAGATGTAACAGTCAAATATATTGTCTAAGGCAACATATCTTGCAAAGTATTTATAAATGTATGCATTTTTTCCGAATCAAACCTATGACCTTGACATTGTTATTGCCATGTTACAATACTGAGTGACATAACTCTTAAGATTTATTTGATCAAATCTTTGAAACAATTTGCAGAAGCAAAATTCGAGTAAATTTTACTATCGTATATCAAGTACAATTGTCAATATCATGTAAAATGTACTGAATGTTTAACCTAACAGTCCTGCATCAAGTAAAAGTTAAAACTCGCAAAATATATTTGAATGTTTCATATTACTTACACATGCTTATTGTCACAATCCGTAGGAGTTTTTGTGCTTTCTCCTTCTCTGTCACTTTCTCTTTCCTTGCCTATCATCCACTCTTTGTCTCGCCCCATCACTTTTTGTTTCGCTATTTTTTTTCCTTCTCAGGTACCTGCTGATTGGATCCTGAGCCTGTCTCATTAGGGTGTTTCCTCGTGGACCAATCAGGCTTCCTTCTGCGGACTTTAAATTTGACCAGCATGCCTTGTTTCTCAGTGCTGTGTGTGTGGGGGTTTGTGCTGTGTACGTTCGTTTGTAACTAAATTCCACATGGTTTAAGAGTTTGTCATTCCTTTTTGGGGAAAAAGGAATAGGTTAACAAGTTGCGCGAAATTCATTTTGCCCGTAGTTAATTGAATTGTTCAGAAACACTAGGTAAGAGGATGAGTGCCACTTATTGTATTTTTGTTTATTATTTTAGGGAGTGTAATTTATTGACGTTACATATGCTGAAGATTTGTTTCCTTTTCACATTTTTATTTTCTTAAGTAAGTTTATAGGGAATCTTGTGTTCTAGTTTATGCAATAGTATCTGGATGCAGCCTTTATGATACAAGCTGATATTGCATCACTCAGCGATGCAATGTCAGAAACAATGCACTTAAATGGAGCGAGTGACGTCACTGTGAGGGGTAGGGTTAGGGGTGGGGTTAGGTGAGCCCATTTAGCCCATTAAAAAGCATTGGATGCAGCTCAGATTGCACTGCACTAGGTCTGCATCCAGACCCCTCTCAGTTTACATGTCTGTTGGTTTTGTTTAGTTCTTTGTTTTGGCGCCACTCTAGTCCCTCACCCAGGTTTGATTATATCTATATGTGATTACTTCTATTTTATTTTCAAATGCACTGTATAAAGCTCATATACATGCCTATCTTTTGTTGGCTTTATCACTTTTCATTATAGAAGAATAAACGAATTAGGTGTTAAGATTGTGTGTGTCCTTGTTTATTTCCATCCATTTCCGTTAGTAATAATATAATAATCTAAAATGTTACATTTTCTCTCCCTAGACACCATTTTAAATCCGAACACTTATTATGAATATATTTGAAAGACACTTGTCAGATTTTAGTTTAGAAAGCAGGTGTGAGGTTCAGCTGTGTGCTCTTCATTTCCTGTCTGATTCAGGCTCAAACTAATATGGCTAACAGATACTCTGACTGACAGTGTATTTACACAATGGCAAAGAGCATGCTAGTAGAGGCATGATGCTTCCTGGTGACTTGAAGCCGATCAACGAATCACAGCACATTATGTTAGCTGACCAATCAGACCCTCTTGAGGGCGGGCTTTCAGAGGAACTAGGAAATATGTCGTTTTTATGTTAGCTGAGTAGCTGTCTATAATCAAAGTAAGATGTATGAAAAATAGCATGATTTGTTTTTGTTTTTTTTAAATGAAGCATTAACACACATTGTTTTGCATCTTATACTGTAAACACTATCAAGCCTTAAAATACACTCTGGACCACCCCTTTAAATTAATCAAGTAATGTCAAGTTCTTTTTTTAGCAGAAGGAAGTTTGCTTTTATCAAATTAAATAAATCGTATAAGTTACAAATTAGTATTAACTTAGCATAACTTAATTTAATTAAGACACACATTTGCACTGACTTGAGATGTGATCTCACGTTTACCTTACTTTTAAATGATGGACACTTTTTACAAGACTGTAATGATGCATGAACAAAAATGTGTGAAGATATATATGTATTTATATATGTATTATATAATATTTGCATCAAATTACAAAAAACTAAATTACCGCATGTCTATGGGGCAGGACAGTAAATTTGGCGTTATTCTCTCTTCTGGCAGTCGTTATAATTCTCACACAATGTTTGTCTTGTGTAAGTCTTGATAACAACATCATAGAGTTATTCTTTTATTAATTCAGCAAATAGGATTGTAAAAAAAAATGTTGTATTCTCCCATTCACTGTGCTCTAAGTTTACCCAACTATGATGACTTCCACTACTGAAAAGGGTCCATTACTGATCTCAGAGCTAGTGTTAGCACAGCTACAGTATGGCTCTCTGACTGAAGTGTCAAACACTGATGCTGATATTGAAATTGCCAAGACCCAAAGAATGAGCCTTACTCTTCTGGAAGGTGGTAACCTCAAAACGTATGTAGAAGCGTATATTTTGGTCTGTGGTTCTGACGCGTTTGTTGCTTGAACGGGTCGATAATAAAGTGAAATGTCCATACCTTTTGCAAATAAAGTTGGATATTCCAATCCATTTATTGTCCATTGTGTCAAAATTAAAACTGTAAACATCAAAAACAAATATCAGCCAATTCTCCCATCCATGATGGTCAAAAAGTTTGTTTGGCCTTCTTCTACCCTCCTCAGCTCGTTGTGAGGAGGGCATAAATACCTTACACACCCTCTAGTGGTGCAAAAGAAAATTACAACCCATAAATGGCTCCAACACACTAGCCCCTAATTGTTTATGAACAGGAGTAAGATAGACTATTAAATTAACATATTTATATAAGGAGCCATCAGTCTCAAAAGAAAAACTCATTAAATGTCCTATATTTGTTTTCTTAAAGACAATCTTACACTTTTTTTTTTTTTATCACCAACCAAACAACATAAGCCACTTGGCTTATGTATTCATGATCTCTTCCAACCTTTTTGATTCTAATAAAAGATACAATTTTGTTACTGGTCTCATCACAACATTCATTTTAGTTTGGATTTTAGCAGATCTAACTAAACCCTTTTGATCTGGAAATGTTTCGAGTACCTTTCCAAGCAACCAAGTATTGCGAGGAGCTACATTGTCTGCAATAAGAACAATGTCACCTGGTTGAAAATTACGTTTCTGCTTGGTCCACTTTTGTCGTTCTTGGAGTAGAGGTAAGTACTCTTTTATCCACCTCTTCCAAAAGAGGTCAGAGAGATATTGCAACTGCCTCCATCTCCTTCTTGAAAACTGGTCCTTTTCATTAAACAGTCCAGGAGGAAGAATTGGTGTTCTTCTCATTGTAAGTAGATGGTTCGGTATGAGCGGCTCTATGTCATTTGGATCATCAGATACGCTGGTAAGAGGTCTATTATTTAGAATAGCCTCAATTTCACACAGAAAGTATGTAATCCTTCATCATCCAATGTTTGTTGATGTAGAACAGAAGACAATACCTTTCTTATCATTCTTATGATACGTTCCCATGTACCTCCATAGTGTGAAGCTGCTGGTGGATTAAAACTCCATTTGATGCCTTTGTATGCCATAGTTTTCTGAATCTTGTTTTGATTCAAGTTTGCGAGGTCCTTTCTCAGTTCTCCTTTTGAGCCAATGAAATTGGTTTCATTATCAATCTTAAATGAGACACTTGACCTCTTCTACATATGAACTTTCGCAGTGCATTAATGCAAGAGTAAGTGGCTAGAGAATAGGCGACCTCCAAATGGACTGCCCTACTGGTCATACAGGTAAAAATTACAAGAGAGCGACAGAATTGAATGATGGCTTTCTCTGCCTTTAACAGATCATCTGAAGTCAAGCATTGAACTGAAGTTTTAACTTTTCGTCTTTTGGTCTCACATTGTTTATGTGTTTATGTGTTTATGGTTATCTCACCATTCTTCTTTCGGTTTCCACAGAAACTCTGGGCCATTTAACCACCTCTTACTTGTTATGAGCTTCTGAATGGTCATTCCTCTAGATACATCATCCGCTGGATTTTGAGAAGTGTGGATGTACTTCCACTGGTTAACCTCTGAAGCTTCTCTGATAACAGACACTCTGTTTGCCACAAAGGTATGAAACTTTTTGTTCTCATTTTTTATGTATATCAGCACAGATGTGCTATCAGTCCAAAAACATGATTCCATTAAATCTAGCTGGATCTTCCTTCTAAGCATTTTATCAATGCGAGCAGCAAGAACAGCAGCAGTCAGCTATAGTCGAGGAATTGTGACTGGTTTAAGAGGTGTCACTCTAGACTTGCCAAGAAGAAAGGAGACATGAGTGGCGTTATCACTATTCTGTAGCCTAAGATATGTCACAGAGCCATATCCCATTTCACTGGCGTCTGAAAAGTGGTGTAGCTGACCTTGAATTGGTTCTCCAAAACCATGTGGCTTCAAACATCGATCAACCTTTAAGGCACTCAGACAATTCAGACTGGTAATCCATTTGATCCATTGCTGGTCAAGAGCTGGTGGAATCTCATCATCCCAGCTGTAGTTTGTCCTGCATAACTCCTATAGAATGAGCTTGACTGGAAGTATCATTGGTGACAAGTATCCCAAAGGATCATAGATAGAGCTGATCACTGACAAAATTCCACGTCTGCTGTGCATTCTTTCTTTGCAGACAGTCTTGAAATTGAATGTATCTGTCTGCACACACCATTGGAGTCCTAGAACTCTTTCTACTGGTAAGTGATCCCAGTCCAAGTTAAGCTCAACAAGACTTTTGGATCGATCTTGCTCTGGAATGGATTGCAAAACCTTATGACTGTTGCTGACCCACTGTGTCAGATGAAACCCACCTTTATGAAAGAGTGCAGAAAGATCCTTGACCATCTGGATTGCCTCTTCCTCTGATGCTAGGCTCTTCAGACAGTCATCCATATAGAAATTCTTATAGACTGTGTCAATCACCTCTAAATCAAAACTGTCTTGATTATCTTCTGCATTCGTTCTTAGAGCATAGCATGCACAGCTAGGTGAAGAAACTGCTCCAAATAAATGGACAGTCATTCGAAGTTTAATGATGTCTTGTGTTACATCACCATTGGGCCACCACAGAAAACGAAGGAGGTTTTTATCTTCATCAGTAACTCTTACTTGATAAAACATTGCCCGAACATCAGTCATAAAGGCAATTGGTTCCTGCCTAAACCTTAAAGAACTCCAATCAATGAGCTAGTTAAGTTAGGGCCCTGCAGTAACTGACTGTTTGAAGAAGTTCTTTTGAATTCTGCTCCACAGTCAAAAACAACCCGCAACTTTTCCTTACGGGGGTGGTACACTCCATGATGGGGAATGTACCAAACCTTTCCATCATCTTGCTTAAGGTCCTGTTTTGGTACTTCTTCAGCATAACCCTGCTCAACCATGTTATTAATGAAGTATGTATACTTCTGCTGAAATTCCTTGTTTCTTTCAATTTTTTTCCTTATTCCAAGGAGGTGTTGCTTTGCAAAGGAGAGATTTTTAGGCATATTAACATTCTTGCATTTCAAAGGAAGTTTCAAACTGTAGTGTCCTTCTTTGAGGCTTACGGACTTTTTCATAATCTCCATAAACTTAGCATCTTCTCTAGACATATTTTCTTGGTCTTCAAACAAGTTCTCATTGAAGGCATGTTGATATTGCTTCTCCAATAGCAATTCCAAATTTTTAACATCAATTCTGTTTACTGTAGCAGTGCAACATTCATTTTGACAACTACCAATTGAACCATTTTTAACCCACCCCAGTAGGGTTCGAATGGCATACGGCCCATCTCCATGACTATTCACAACTTCCCAGGGCTCAAGTAACTTCGAGGCATTGGTACCAATCAACAACTCTATGTCAGCTTGAATGCGTGGAATGTGTACAGAATCAAGATATGGCCACTCAGCTAAATCTTCTTTCTTGACAACGTTAGCTGGGCTTACAGGTATCTTATTTTGTGTGTAAACGTCTGGTATTTTTTACCAGAGAGGCTTGAAATCTCCAAGTTGTTTACAACATAGCTTGTGATTGTAGATTTCGGACTCATTGTGAGAAGTGAAACCTTTGTCTTACGTCCATTTATATTTAACCTCCTCATTAAACTCTCTGAGCAAAATGTAGAAGTACTGCCTGTATCCAAAAAAGCATAAGTCTGGATAACCTTATTGCACAAAGCAGACTTGACCTGTACTGGAAGTATAGGAAGAATGCCACTGCTGTTCCCAGCCCCTGTATGATTACAAGCCTGTGTACATACAAGTGTGTTTTTCACTGTTGGTGTAGTTGTTTCTATAGGAAGACTGCCATCAGTGTTAACAGCAGTATCAACTTTCTGTTTGAAGTGTATGTGCATAACAGTAGGATGTCTTTGATGGCATGTTTTGCAAATTAAACATTTTGCACACTCCTTACTTCGATGCCCAGAGTACAGGCAGCCAAAGCAATAAAGATTGCTCAATAAATGAGACAAGATCATTAAAGGATGCTCTGCGATCACGATGATCTAGAAGATCATATGCTGCAGTTTTCCATTTCTCTTTTAGCTTAAATGGAAGCTTTGAAACAACGGTTCTCATATTGGCTGGCATATAGAGTTCTTATAAGTACTGTACCTCTGACATCGCAATACAGCAACCTCGTAGAAAAACAGCATAATCTTGAAGAGCTGTAATGTCTTCTCCTTTGACAGCTGGCCACTGAAACACCTTTTCCAAGTAGGCAGCAGATACAAGATGATCATTTCCAAACTGCTCCTTAAGCATAGCTATAGCTGCTTGATAACCCCTTTCAGGTCTCATGTTCATGCAGTTACGAACAATTTCCTTTGGATGCCCTTTGTATATTGCTCTAAAAAATACAAGCAATCTCCTTCGTTGTTTGTCTTGTCTTCAACACAATACTGGAAAGCTTTCATAAATTAATTGAATTGTAAAAGATCTCCTTCAAATATTGGAATTTCACGTGGAGGAAGGTAGCTAGCTTTTTGCTGCTGAATTAACAACTGTCATTTGTTGCTGTTTTTTAAGCACACTTACTACTGTATACGATTGATCCACAGCATTTGAAGAAGCATGATGTCCTATGGTGGGTCCACTTGCCTGTGTACTGTGTGTTGCAACCCTTTTGTGCACTGGAACAGAAGTTTAAGCATGTGGCTGCTGCACACTTTTCGATGTTGGTGATAAAGACAGACCATCATAGTTATAAGTTGTGGCCACTGGTGATTTAAAGGGCCACAAAACCCCCTGTCTCAGCAGGGTGTTTTCACACCTCTGTTTTGAAAAAAGTCAGGAAAGTTGGGCGTGTCCAGCTCTGGGAGTGTGGGAGTGTCGGGGGAGGGAAAGAAGGTAGAATTTGCATAGAAGGGAGTTTCCATTTGGGCACGCGCTAAGTTTCACAGGCAAAACAAACACAGAGGCTGATTTGATACCGCATGGCGAATGAAAGAAAAAAAATCCTCCGCATTTCTCTGTAACTTATGTACTCGGTAGGTAGGTAGCGTCAGAAAGCCGTGTGTGTATAGACTATCCTGTCACAAAATGCAGCGAAAATCCTGCGCGACGGGAATAGTTTGTGTTTACATGTTTACACTCGGAGAGCAGCATTTAAACAAAGGGCACTGCACTGCAAACACTTACCAAATCTGTAGACAGACAATCAAACTGGAACTGTGTCTTTTTTTAAAAGGAGACGAGCGGCAAATCCGGATTTCACCATTTCCAGATGAGAAAAGCTCTCGGGTAAAAATGTTCCTTACAAACGCGTTTCTGTCGCGTGTCGCGTGCACTGTAATCCACACGTGAGTCTAGCTGCTCTCTCATAGAGGGAAAATGAAAACAAAACCTTCGTTGCAACACACTATTAAACGCAACACCTACGACTCTTGTCTTGAAATTCTTGTACTTTCACTTGTTTTGGCAACACAACGTGGCGTCTCTCTGCCATCTGAACGCTGTAAACTGGTAAACAGTCTCCGGAGCTATCATGCATATTAATGAAGTTTCGCGTCATACACAATAGAGCGCGCTGATTGGTTTGAAGCACGTCTTTCTCATGAATTAATGCCGTACACTCAGAGACGTCACTATGTCCTCGAAAAGACAGACAGCCATTCTCCACACTGGATTTACACCTATGTAACTCATGGCCGTGACGTAGCTTCAAAAATTCGTTTCAAACCGGAAGAACAAATTTGCTCAAAATAACACAAAAACAACCAATTTTGCAATTGCAATATATGTGTCCTAATAGTGTTTATAGCAGCGTGGGACACATATATGACTGTCAACAGCTCAAAAAATGTGTTTTGGTGTTTCGTGACCCTTTAAGAGGAAGGTGAACTGAAGCTCCTGCTTTTAGTTTGCTCCTTTGGTAAGGTATGATTCCATCCCATTGGACACCATACTTGCACTGGTTTGATGCTCAAACGTTTTAAGAACTGATAACTTTGCAGTAGAAGCTGCTATCTCAGCATCAAGATCCAATTTCTCCTTTTGCTCCTCAATAACATGTCTTTCTTCTAAAGATTCTGCATGAGCAACGAGAGCAGATATTTCAGCCTCCGCTTGTATGCGTGCTTGTTGGACAGATGACTTGGATTTAGTCGAGCTGGACCTACTATGTCGACTCGACCTGCTACTGCTCACCCGGGTTTCAACATTGGAAACACTATCATTGGGATTGATTTTACTATCAGCACACTGCATTTCAAGTTGACACTGGTCCATCCATTTATTCACAACAGCACAAAATTCTTCAACCCACAGCAATTTTGCTTTAAACCATGTTTCATGTTTCTCTCTTTCTTCAATGGATAATAAAACCAATAAAGACTCATGTGCTTCCCTTGCTTCTTTGAATTGAGATTGAAATGTTTCAAATGTGCTTTTAACCTGCCTTTCATTGTCAGCGTTAGTCATAAGATCATTTAGTGTTCTTTTAAGATTTGCTGCCTTTTTAAATTTAGATTTTTTAAGATTTTGCAACATATCAACTTTATGCAAAAGCTCTTTTTTGGTAAGCTTAATTTCACATTTTTGAACTGATTGGTCATGTTTACCATTACCCTCTACAACTTGTGTTTGATCTTCATCAGGATCAGTCAAGTTAGAAACACCAGTTTCACTTTTATCAGCAATTTGAACCGTAAAACATTCAATGATTTTTTTACATCATATACACAGCACATACTCGACACAAACTCATTGCAAACACTGACAAATAAACCATAACAAATAAACCCTTTTTTACTGTGCACACACCCTTTTTTTCTTTTAAATGGCCATGTAAATGTCAAGGCAATTTGAATAGAGGTAAAGTTGGTTTTATATTGGGATATTCAGACGTTCTCCTTAATAATATAATTTCATAAAAGTATTATTTGCAAATTCTAAATAGGGAAATCATATTAGCAGCCAAAGACTATCAAAGTACAACATTGATCACAGTCAATTAGAAAGTGTTAATGTTGTTTTGAAGTCATACTTGCATGCTAATTC
Organism: Danio kyathit; assembly: GCA_903798195.1. Classification (NCBI taxonomy): domain Eukaryota; kingdom Metazoa; phylum Chordata; class Actinopteri; order Cypriniformes; family Danionidae; genus Danio; species Danio kyathit. The sequence continues at coordinate 33,192,180 of LR812524.1, read as the reverse complement.
TGATCGAATATTCAAAGTAACATGGTAAACAATACATAGACATCTAAATGAACGAATGTGCGAATATAAAACCAACTTTACCTCTATGCAATTTGATGGTAGCTTGAGCTATAAAAATGTCACATCTCATACCTTCATAATCCACTGCTTGTGTAGATCAGGAATGAAGAAACAATGGAGTCCTCGTGCGCTGCTCCTTAGCCAAACGCGTAGCTCCTTTGATGCTTCACCGGTTGGACGAACACAGCGGTAACGCACGTCGAATCCCAGGAACAGCCTTTCCAATCCAGCCGTCACACGAGCAATCAACGTGCTCCTCTTCTTCCTGCAGATCGAATCATTCGACTTTTCCTGTAGTCTGCAGCACGATCCAGTTCAGTCTTTTGTTATATACTTTGCAAATAAAGCTCTTTTACAAAACCAGCTTCAAACAGCAGTCAAACTTTTTGACTTTAAGTGTAGAAGCGTATATTTTGGTCTGTGGTTCTGACGGGTTTGTTGCTTGAACCAATAATATCCAGCTGCAGGCCCGCAGCACACATGTTTCAAGCACACACAATCCAGCACACACGTTTTAGGCAAGCCATATATGGTAACTAACTAACTCCTTAGGAGCGTTATCGCCACCTAGTGTATTTCACAAGTACGGCGATCGAGAACGCCCATGCTATGATTGCCATTCATTAGACTGTCAACAGTTTATGGTATCTCATTTAAGTCATTATTTCATTATTGTAAAGCTCATTTTAACATTGCTACAGTTTCTGAACTCAAATTATGTAAATAAAAATAATTGGTTAAACACTTAAGACATTATTCACGTATCCACATACACAAAAAAAAAAAAACATAACAGACCGTCTAATTGTATTAAGTGTAATAAACTAATTCAGGATCTTAATGTTGTCATACTTGGTTAAAATCATTTTGTTGTAAAATATATATATATAAAAAAACAATAATGTGTCACATTATAAATGAATTACTATAGATAATAATTTAAAATCAATATAGCTATAAACTGATTTAAACTACTATCTTTTACTAAACTGTAGCAACTGTTAGTAATATATATATATATATATATATATATATATATATATATATATATATATATATATATATATATATATATATATATATAATTTATTTTAATTCATTATTAATAGTTAATTTGTGTGTATTGCTAAATTTGTTGCAACTACAATTACCACAAATTACCAGTACTTTATGGTTAAAAACAATATATTACTTACTATAAATTACTATAGTATTTAATGTGGGAAATCATTAATAAAAAAGTTATTAGAAAATTAAGCAAATAAATACTATTAAATCGCTTGAGTAAAATATAGTGTTCACATTTATTAAATGTAAAAAGATTTTTTATTACATATAAAGATGTTATTGCCTATGCATATTAACTTGTTATTATTTCCTTCAACCATTATATAAATTAAAACTGTCCAATTTAGATAGTTCAGCAAGGCCAGCAAACGAGTATCTGCTATATAGAGTGGGGGAACTATGACGTCACCTTGTAGGCGAATCGGCTGCTTGCATAAAACTGGTTCCCTCGATAAAATCTCTATAGGATTTTCCCATAGGCTTTTTGAAAATTGCAAATAATAAGCTCTGTGTTCAAACACAGTTCATTACACTTACACGTTTTGTCCAGCCGGATAATCCTCACAGAAAAATACAACTTTTAGCACTTTTGGATCTTAAATGCAAACGCAAGAACTGAAAAGCTAACATTAGGCTATAAACGGACTACAGCCTTCGGGGCGCTCGCCTGTGACGTCAGCACCACCCTGCTACAGACAACTCTTCAAGCTTATTTTTAGAAATATGGTCCATAACAATGATTTACTCTCTCGGTTTATTATATTATAATCCACGCTATATATTATAAACAAATAAATACGCAAAAGCACATAAACGTGCCTTTTGGATATTTTTACGTCTGAAATACATTTTGTTTTGCTTTACGGTTGCTGTAAAAGTTTTAAAACTGTATGTATAAATGTGCCTACATAGTATAATCATAAGACATGTTTAAATAAGTGTATCGCGCGCGTCCATACAGCCCGCTTACCTTAGTAACAGACGACAGAAATGAGGCGTGAGGGACAAGTCTAATGTTATATGCCTGAAAGTTCCATCACGGACACAGAACAACATTCAGTATTCTTTTTTGTCACCGAGTACAGCGAAAAGCAGCCCATACAGTCACATATGCTGTACATTTTAAGGAGGAGTGTAAATATTGCAGTTATGACAGAGTTAAACGTGTTCAGATGAAAAAAAATCCTGACGAAAAATCTATGGATCACGTTAAAATGACAGTTAATATGTATTACACATTTATTCACACGTTTGCATTACTGAGAGCAGGAAAGAGACAGGCTGCACTGGTAAGCAGTATCTTCATAATATTGTTTAATTAAAATAAATGATCAACAAATTAATCTGTCTTGACAGTCTTTACAAGTGAAGGCATTATCTACACACAATATGTATTCCCAATTAGAAAAATACTACAAACTATAAAATACTAATCATGAAAATACCTAAATAACAGACAAATCCAAATGCCCAATGCAAGTGAGCTGCGTTCCAGACTAGTTCAGCTCGATGACGTATAATGTCTCCGACATTGTCTGTAGTCCCGATTAGCAACCGTCTTTTTAAAGAAGCGTAACCGATTTAAAAAATCAATTGTGTGCTGTAACTGATGTGTTTTATGTCGTAGAATAAAACGTGAAAGTATCTTGAGTTTGTGTTAGTCACAGACTGTCAGACTCGGGGATAGAACCCGGGTCTCCGGTGTGTGAATGTGGTTACTATACCACTGAGCCACTGGTAGTTGAAGAACCCAACAATGAGACGGTATTAGATTCCTTTAGGAGTTTTAATAACAACAAAAACAATCTTCAATGGAAGACGAAAAAAACTGTTAACACAAACAGGGAACCTCAGGTTCCAAACAGTATATCAGCTCAGACAGGCAAAAAAAACTTTAAAGCAGAAAAATTCCAAAAAACTCCAAGGAATAACAGATACAAGATAACTAGCTCAAATAACCAGAAGACAAAACTCACTGTAGATGACAGGCTTGGATCAACAATAACCGAGCAAAGAACTACTGAACTGAGGCTACTTAAATACCAAAAACTTAACCAGGCTCATGTGAAATCAATCATGGTGATTACAAAATACAAGAAAATAAACAGAGAAAATGAGGACATCTAGTGGTCAAGAAAAAACATTACAAGGAAAAACTAAAATAACATGGGGCCACAATCCTGACAGGACCCCCCCCCCCTTAGGAACGGCTCCTGACGTTCTTGCCGAGAGACTTGAGCTTGAGAGTGTAAAAGTCTCGAATCAACTTAGGATCCAAAATGTCCTTGGCAGGAACCCAGGAACGCTCCTCAGGGCCGTAGCCTTCCCAGTCCACAAGATACTGCTTGGTCTGACGCACTTGACGGACATCCAGTATCCGGCGGACTGTGTAGACTGGTTGGCCTCCAACTAACCGAGGAGGGGGAGGTTTACCTGTCACAGAAAAAGGAGAGGATAAGACTGGTTTTAGTAGTGATACATGAAAGGTAGGGTTTATTTTTAATGATTTAGGTAGATATAACTTGTAGGTGACCGGGTTTACTTTCCTTGCTATCTTGAAGGGTCCTATGAACTTCTGGGAGAGTTTTCTAGAATCAGCTCGTAGGGGAATATTTCTAGTGGAGAGCCAGACTCTTTGGCCAGGACGCATAGTGGGAGCTGGTCTGCGTCTACGATTAGCCTGGTGCTGGTATTGTTGGGATACTCGAAGAAGCTTGAGACGTGCCTTCCTCCAAGTTTGACGGCAGCGTCTGACAAACTGGAGGGCCGAGGGAACAGTCACCTCCACCTCCTGCTCCGGGAATAGTGGAGGAGAATAGCCAAATTGGCACTTGAAAGGAGACATACCAGTAGCCGATGAACAGAGAGTATTATGTGCATATTCAGCCCAAATAATGAAACGGGACCAGGTGGTGGGGTTATTAGCTGCCATGCATCTCAGGGTGGTCTCAAGGTCTTGATTGAGTCTTTCGGTTTGACCATTGGACTCTGGGTGAAAACCTGAGGATAGGCTGGCAGTGGCCCCTATGGACTGGCAAAAGGCTTGCCAGAATCGGGAGGAAAATTGAGGTCCTCGGTCTGAGACGATGTCCTGGGGAATGCCAAAGACTCGAAACACGTGATTTATGGTAAGCTCGGCTGTCTCTTTGGCAGTGGGAAGTTTGGGCAAGGGAATGAATCGTGCGGCTTTGGAAAATCTGTCCACTATAACCAGAATAGTGGTATTCCCTTGGGATGGAGGGAGCCCCGTGATGAAATCCATAGAAATGTGTGACCAGGGTCTGTGAGGGATGGAGAGTGGATGCAGGAAACCTTGAGGTGAACAGTGGGAACTTTTACTCTGGTTGCAAGTATAACATGCATTGACGTACAAAGTCACGTCTTTCTTGATGGTAGGCCACCAAAACCGTCTCTGCAAAAACTCAAGAGTGCGGGCAGCCCCTGGATGACACGTGAGCTGGGATGAATGTCCCCACTGGAGAACCTTGGAGCGAGCAGCTTTGGGGACGTACAGACAGCCAGTAGGACCTCCGCCTGGGTCAGGGTCTTTGGTTTGGGCTTTCCTAACAAGACCCTCCAGACTCCACCTGATGGGGGCAATAATCTTAGAACTGGGAACAATAGGTTTATTGCGGTCTTCTTGAGGGGATTTCTCATATACTCGGGACAATGCATCTGGTTTCAGATTTTTTGAACCCGGACGGTAGGTGAGGGTGAAATTAAAACGGTTGAAGAACAGGGACCATCGGGCTTGGCGGGGATTGAGTCGCTTAGCCTGTTGAACATACTCAAGATTTTTGTGGTCTGTCAGTACTTGGAATGGGTGTTTGGATCCCTCCAGCCAGTGTCTCCATTCCTCAAGTGCTAGCTTAACTGCCAGTAGTTCCCTATCACCCACGTGATAGTTTCTCTCAGTTGGGGTGAGACGGTGAGAGAGAAAAGCACAAGGGTGAAGTTTGTTATCCTCACCTCTTTGGGATAACACCGCTCCAATGCCCACTTCGGAAGCATCTACCTCAACCGTAAAAGGTCTGTCAGGGTTTGGGATAAGGAGGATAGGCGCCGATGTAAATCGCTTCTTGAGTTCATTGAAAGCCTTTTCAGCTTCAGGTCCCCACCGAAAGGCAGCAATTTTCTCTTTGGTGAGGGCAGATAATGGGGCCGCCACAGTGCTAAAATTCAGGATGAATTTTCTATAAAAATTAGCAAAGCCCAGGAAACGCTGTACTTCCTTGACTGAAGAAGGGGAAGGCCAGTCCACCATAGCTTGAACCTTTTGCGGATCCATTTGGATCTGCCCTGGTTGGATGACAAAACCAAGGAATTTGACTTGGCATACGTGGAACTGGCATTTCTCGGGTTTAACATACAGGTGGTTTTCGAGAAGTCTATGGAGGACTTTGCGGACATGTTGTATGTGTTCTTGAAGTGAGCTCGAGAAGATGAGGATGTCGTCCAAGTAGACAAATACAAACTTGTTCAACATGTCTCGGAGGACATCATTTATGAGGGCTTGAAAGACCGCAGGGGCATTGGTGAGACCGAAGGGCATCACTAGGTATTCGTAGTGACCTGTAGGTGTGTTGAAAGCAGTCTTCCACTCATGTCCTTGTTTGATGCGCACTAGGTGGTAAGCATTGCGCAGATCAAGCTTAGTGAAAATGGAGGCTTCTTGTAAGATCTCAAAAGCAGTAGACATCAATGGCAAGGGATAGCGGTTGCGAATGGTGATTTTATTTAACCCCCTGTAATCTATGCATGGCCTAAGACCACCATCCTTCTTTCCAACAAAGAAAAAACCAGCGCCTGCTGGAGAGGTTGAAGGCCGGATGATACCTGCTGCAAGGGATTCCTCAATATAGTTGTCCATGGCAGTGCGCTCAGGAAGGGACAAGGAAAAAATACTGCCTCTTGGGGGGCAGGAATCTGGAAGCAGCTCAATGGCACAATCATAAGGACGATGAGGTGGTAAGGAGGCAGCTCTCTTCTTACTGAAGACAGCTTTAAGGTGGTGGTACTGGGCTGGAACTTGTGACAGATCTAAGGGCTCTCGAGACTCGAAAATGGGGTTCAGGGGTTTCTGACACAAACAAGTGGCTTGGCATGTGGGACTCCAAGCCAGGAGGGTTCCAGTAACCCAATCAATGTGTGGGTTGTGTTGAAGCAGCCAGGGGTGTCCAAGGATAACTGGGAATTCAGGTGAATGTATGAGGTGGAAACAGAGCTTTTCATGATGCTGGTAGATGGAAAGGGACAAGTCAGAAGTAAGATGGGTCACCTCACCAGGAGCTAATGGTCGGCCATCCAATGCTGTGACTGACAGTGGTTCTGGAAGGGGATCATTGGGAATATTGAGGTTTTTTGCTAGGGTGACATCCATGAAATTTCCTGCGGCACCAGAGTCAATGAAGGCTTGAAGTTGGGAATGTTGGTCTGCCCAACTGAGAGTGACAGGGAGGAACAAACCACTTTTGGAAGGTGATGAACTGTATGTAACTCCCGTTACAGTCCTTCCTTGCCTGTACGGGATGGGGCGTTTCCCGAAAGCTGAGGGCAGGTGGAGCGAAAATGACCTGATAGGCCACAGTAAAGGCAACGCCGCTCCCTCATGCGGCGGTCTCTCTCGGTAGAAGAAAGGCGAGTCCGGCCCAACTGCATTGGTTCAGAATAATCTTGATGTACCAGTAACGTGGAAGATGGAGTTGGACTTGAAGTGAGCATCTCAGTGGAAGCTGTGGAGCGCTCTAGACGCCTCTCCCTCAGCCGGTTATCTAGTCTAATAGCTTGATCAATTAGAGTCTCGAGATTTAGAGCAGGTTCCCTGGTAGCCAAATCATCTTGAATAATCTCAGATAACCCATTACGAAAACAGACCATGAGAGCTTCCTCGTTCCAGCCACTCCCTGATGCCACTGTACGAAATTGTATGGCATATTCTGCCACACTTCCAGTCTCTTGCCGAAGTGTGAGGAGTTTTTTAGAAGCTTGTCGGCCACTGAGAGGGTGGTCGAAGACTCGCTTAAACTCCTGTTCAAACGCAGTGTAACTTGAGCAGAAGGGGGCTTTGGCTTTCCAAACTGCGGTAGCCCAGGAGAGGGCCTTACCAGACAACAGAGTGATCACATATGCAATTCGGGCCCGATCTGATGGGAAGGATGATGGCTGCAATTCAAAGGTAAGAGAGCATTGGGTTAGAAAACCATCACATGCACTGGGATCACCTGAGAAATGTTGTGGTGGAGGTAGGCGAGGTTCCATCATAGGGGAGGGCACTCGAGATTCTGACGAGGGTACCGAGGTGGCTGTGGGTGCTGGATTAGAACAGGTAGGTAATCTGTCAAAGAGTTGACGAACAGTAGTCATAAGTTCAGAGAGTACCTGAGAATGTTTGGCCATCAAGGCCTCTTGCTGAACTAGGACATTCTCATGTCGTTGGACTGTAGACTCATGCTGAGCCACTGTGGTAAGAAGCTCCTGGGAACTGGGGGTTTCTGGGTTCATGATATTGGCTCGGTTATTCTGTCAGACTCGGGGATAGAACCCGGGTCTCCGGTGTGTGAATGTGGTTACTATACCACTGAGCCACTGGTAGTTGAAGAACCCAACAATGAGACGGTATTAGATTCCTTTAGGAGTTTTAATAACAACAAAAACAATCTTCAATGGAAGACGAAAAAAACTGTTAACACAAACAGGGAACCTCAGGTTCCAAACAGTATATCAGCTCAGACAGGCAAAAAAAACTTTAAAGCAGAAAAATTCCAAAAAACTCCAAGGAATAACAGATACAAGATAACTAGCTCAAATAACCAGAAGACAAAACTCACTGTAGATGACAGGCTTGGATCAACAATAACCGAGCAAAGAACTACTGACCTGAGGCTACTTAAATACCAAAAACTTAACCAGGCTCATGTGAAATCAATCATGGTGATTACAAAATACAAGAAAATAAACAGAGAAAATGAGGACATCTAGTGGTCAAGAAAAAACATTACAAGGAAAAACTAAAATAACATGGGGCCACAATCCTGACAACAGACCTTATTTAAGCGCTTTAACTGAAATCCCATTCAAAAAACCCATTGACTTTGGGACGAGGGAACCGGAACTGCTAAAATGCTAACTCGCTTCCGGGTTTTTGCATACAAACTGACGTCATAGTTCCCCCACTCTATTGACTCTGTCATATAATAATGACTTGTCATCTATGATGACGGATAGAAAACCATTTAGTCCATACCTGCCAACACTCCCGTTTTTCCCGGGAGTCTCCCGTATTTCAGACCCGTCTCCCGTATTGGTCTGTCTCCCGGTAAACTCCCGGAATTCCCCCGCCCCCCGCTCCTCAGCATTTTGGTACAGTCCGGGCTGAAACTTGGCGCTTGTGCTCTTCCGGTGACGGTCGCGCGCTACAGTTTGCGCGCCCCCATCTCCCTAAACCTCTCACTCCCGTTCTTCAGTTTGCGCTAGTGTTGTTAACTTAGCGACAAATTTTCAAAAAAGCGACTAGCGACAAATCTAGCGACTTTTTTGTGTGTTACTGGGGATTTTTATAGACTGTCGTTTGTCCATTACTGTACCGTCCCTACTCTTCTCAACGAGCCTCTCCTGCAGCCTGAGAGCAGAGCACCTCTCAGCGTACCCACGGCAAATGATTTAGAACAGGTGGCAGTTTGAAGGTATTTCCCTTGTACAGTCAACCCGATCTGCTTCTCCTTTATTTTAACAATTTATTTCAACCGTTTATTCTTGTTGCACAATCAGAGATGTTTAAAGTGAGAGTTTCAGAACTTGTCTGAGTATATTACGTCTGAGAGATTACTGCAAATTCCCTACTCATCTATAATGATATACTGTATTCAAACAGCAATACATTTAGTTAAATTGACAAGCTTACATAAAGCATAGTGCGAATATAAAATACCCCATTTATTTACCATAGGCTGTTAAACAAACAGAAATGGTAGAACGCGATGACGTCAGTAATATGCAAATTTGCGTATGACGTAATTCATACGGGGGGGGGGGGGGGGGGGGGGGGGGGTATTTCTCCCGGAATTTACGAACCAAATGTTGGCAGGTATGATTTAGTCTATTATATTGAATGGCGATCGGAAACAATGTTCACCATTTGCCCGCCTCGATCGCAATATTTATGAAACAGTAAACACTATTGTTTATTGTGTACAATATTTATCAACAATATATATAAAAATATATTGGTGACGATGCCTGAGAAGACGTTAATAACATGAACTTCCGTCGTAACCATATATGGTTTGCCTAGAACGTGTGTGCTGGATTGTGTGTGCCTGAAACGTGTGTGGTTCTGCGGGCATGCAGCTGGATATATCTCGCTTGAACGGGTCGATAATAAAGTGAAATGTCCATACCTTTTGCAAATAAAGTTGGATATTCCAATCCATTTATTGTCCATTGTGTCAAAATTAAAACTGTAAACATTAAAAACAAATATCAGCCCGTTCTCCCATCCATGAGGGTCAAAAAGTTTGTTTGGCCTTTTTCTACCCTCCTCAGCTCGTTGTGAGGAGGGCATAAATACCTTATACACCCTCTAGTGGTGCAAAAGAAAATTACAACCCATAAATGGCTCCAACAATGTACAAAACTTACTCACAAAATGATTCCTAATTCCAAGTAAATGACTATTATTATTTAACTCATTCCACTCATTTCATTACATCAAGTAAATGTGTAAATATTAAATATTTTACTTAGGAAAATCTCATTCAGTCATTTTCCTTTAGCTTAGTCTATGATTTAACCGGGATCGCAACAACAGAATGAACCGCCAACTACTATGGCATTTGTTTTTCACAGCGAATGCCCTTCCAGCCACAACTCAATACTGGGAAGCACTCATACACTCAATCACTCACACACACACACATATACACACACACACACGCGCGCGCAGACACACGCAGACACACACACATACACTATGGACAATTTAGTTCCAATTCTCCTATACCACATGTCTTTGGAGCTGGGACTCAAACCAATGACCTTCTTGCTGTGATGCAACAGTGCTAACCACTGAGCCACCACGCCATCCAATCCTTGACATTTAATATAACAATTTTAAAAATATGACAGTAAATTTATTATATTTTACTATGCTTTTTGAGATCTCAAATTTGTCTTGCAAGTGCCATTCACACCTGCTCTTCTCTCATAAATCCACCAGAGGCCACTGTCGTCTGACTGTTTGACTTACTGCCTGACCGATCGACTGACCTGCCCTTTACTGGACTCGAACCCCGTCGTCGTGGTCATCTCCTCTCTTTATCTCAAGTCCACCAACGTACATGGTGAGCTCCCTGGACAAACTGATAACAGCCGGAAAGCCGTCCATATGGAATTAAGTGGTCAGCTGGTAAGCGTGAAAAGGAGCAGCAGCATACCGCCGCTTAGTGCTCATTTAAAAAATTAAATGCAGCCATACGTACTTCTGGCTACATAATCAACGATCTCCAGAAATATATATAGGGTTATGTTTTCAGTATGAGCCTGTGTTGAAAGAACCTGAACTGATCCTTTCACTGTCCATAAATTTACCCATGTGATCTTTATTTCAGATTTAGTAGAAAGATCATCATTATTTGACATCTTTATTATGCATTTCCACCCTCCGCATTTCAGACCATGCAATTCGAGAGGAAGTTTTACCCAAGCCCAATCAGAACATTGACATAATGTTGGATTCCCATCTGTAATTTGATAGCCGATTGAAAGGAGTATACCTGGAAGGGCACAAAGCATTTAAAGATGGCTGTAGCTGGCCCACTTGCCCTTGCCCTTAGTCTAACATTCAAGGGGAGAAGAGTATCCCTTTGTTATCATCCTTCTCTCTCTTGCAATTATCACCCTCTCCACTTCCCCCTGCCCCGCGGAGCCCGAGAGCTGAGCCGGCTGAAGACGAAGAATAGCTACATTTATAATTTTTTTTTACCTCCTCACTCTCTCTCCTCACTCTCCATAGATTAATTTTCCAGGAAGCCCTGTCACTGCCCATACAGGGAGAGAGAGAGAGAGAGAGAGAGAAAGAAAGAGTAGAAAATGAGGGGAGGGGAGAGATTGGGGCTATGGTGCAAAAGCCTTTTCGCTTTCCTTTTTCCCCTTCTTTTTTTTCTTTGACAGATCATTTTCATACGGGGGTATCAGGGGGTCTGGCCGATAATTGGCATGCAGATTGCTACTGATGGCGTCCTGCAACAGAAGAAAAGAGCCAGCTAGTTAGAATAATGAGCCAGCCGTTCTGATGGATGGCCGAGAGAGGAGGTCATACAAAATGTTTCAGACGCAATCCAAACCCCGTTCCCCTCCCCTCACCTCCGCCAATATCCCTACTTCTGCCTTAAAGAGCTTCTCTTCTTCGCCTGATATTACATTATTGCTCTCCAATCTCTCACTCTTCTCTCACCTACTTCTTCTTACTTTACTTCTCTTCAATCTACCTTAGCGTCCTCATGCTTGCTTTCAGCTCATATTTACCTTCTTTTTTCTTTATCGTCACTTCAAGGCCTTGATGTCAACGGTACAGTATGACCAAATGTTTTTGATATAAAGTGTTGCGTTTATACAGGCATTTTTTTAAGATGCTGTCATGTTGTTGGAACATAGCATCTGTAGCATTGCATTATGTTTGGAAAATGCTGTTAAATGGCTTCTTTCATCAGTTACGGAGAAAACGACTGTTGGTGATTAAATTAGTTTTTTTTCAGTTTCCAGATGTTAAACTAAAGAGCATAAAGAAGGCTTTATGCTGTATTTCTACAGTAATTATCAGTTTCTAAAGGATATCTTAATTGGGTTCAGTTATTTCTGTTGCAATTAAATTCATCACAATCCTTGTTCTTTTAGTTATATGTCTTTAGTCAATGTGCAAAAAGTAGCACATTTAATGTATATTTATAATAATATCCTTGTGCTGACAAATGCACTTGATGCTAATAACACCAGTGATATTTCATTTTATTATTATGAAAGCAGCATTAGCATAGTTGCATTTTTCTAATAAGTTATTCAGCTGCCACATGTCTGATATTCAACAGCAATCTTCAAAGTCTTCAAATACATAAAAAACATTACTTAAATTAATTTCCTGTTTTAATATGGTCTGAAAGGTGATTAATTCTTTAATAGAACATGTAAATTGTTCAGTATTATTCTAATCTTAATTGTCATGTGACCTTACTAATAACTAGACCCACACGGAATCTGCACATGCAGAAATTCGCAGATTTCCACAGATTTTCAGCCCATCATTGAGTCTATTCATTTAGTTGTGTGTAAATGCAACGCAATCTCTTGGCAATTCGTAACTTTGATTTAGTGGCTAATTCGTATGAATTCGTATGATCTATTTTGTACAATATAGTACGATTTGCTCATCACCCAATGACGGTTGGGTTTAGGGGTGGGGTTGGGTGCCACGCTTCCTTTTAAAATCTTACATGTTCATCGACTGAACTCGTACAAATTAGCCACTAAACTGTCAAAACGTAAAATACTTATGTTTTCTCATGAGATCAGGCTGGTAAATGTGTATACATATATTTTTATTCAGTTTTTAAATAAATTTCAGTAATATTACTGACTAATATGAAAACATTCCTATGATTTATTTACAATACAGTTTGTAAAACTAATAATTATGTCTTTTAGTAGATATATGGTAGATATATTATATGAGAGACTTGCTTTGTTTACCAAATAAATGGATCAAATAGGATTTACATTGTAAACATTAAATAAAAGTTACAAATGTATAATTTTTATAATTTTCATTTTTGAGTTATGATACACCCAAAATAATTCCGCATAAATCAGCAGATTTTTTACAATATTCTGCGCAGAAATGGCAAAAAAATGTCTGCAGATTCTGTCTGGCACTACTAATAGCCCTATAGATCACAAAATGCCAAATGCCGTTCAGACTGTATGGTTTTCAAAGTAGTCGTGTCACAGATGTTTTCACACTGCATGACTATCTGGTCTAGGGTTTCGTCGATGCAGTGCTTACACTGCAAAATGGAACGGCGACAGGGGGTTTCACGCTGCATGACTACAATAGAATAGAGAATCGCCAACAACTTTGTCTCTGTTCGCAAACTACGTCTCTCACAACCAAACACACGCGAGAAGTGATGGAAACAATGCGCGGTGACGTAGTATATCTTTTGTTTTTAATAAGAAATATGCATTTAGTGGGGTAGAAAATGTACTTATTTTGCTCACCTGGGTTTTGAAGGGAATTAGCAGTTTCTCCTTAACCTTTATCTTTTTCAACCAGGTTGTGATATTGCTCAGATGACACGTCAAACAGACACAGGTGCTCTTGCCAAATTTCCACTAGTTTTTTCTCTATTTCTTGGGTCCAAATCAATGACTGTATAAAATATGGATGTCGCGAGAGCGCCATTTTCCATTAAACCCTTTGAAGGAAAAAACACCTTGTGATGGGCACAAACTGTCGCAAAAGACTGCTGAAATCGGAACTTCTCACTTGACCGCTGGTGTCTGCACTATAACAAAAGCTAGCTAATGTACACTTTGCGTTTACATAGGAGCCTGGTTTGGTGTTTTATCAACACAAATGGTTGTAATAACATTAACAAAGGTGAGGTTTATATAATGAAGATTTAATCGCGCCAGCTCCGGGCCGCAGCGCACATTATCGCGAGCCGACCCAGATAGCAAAATGACATCATTTCAACCTAAAATCAACGTTTCTTTTGACATCGATTCAACATCGTTTTGCTCATCGGGGTAATGTTGAAACTACGTCAGGCACTTCATTCAAATCTAACCTGAAATCGACACAATTGGTTACTTACCCAACGTTGAATCGATGTTGATATTCAGTCGATCGGAACGACGTTATAGAATCCACACATTTTCAATATGTAATCAACCTAATTGGTTTGTCCACCTGACGTTGAAATGATGTTGATTTATAGTTGATTGGAACAACGTAGAATCCACACATTTTCAACATATAATCGACCTAATTGGTTTGTCTATCTGATGTTGAAATGATGTTGATTTATAATCGATTGGAACAACGTAGAATCCACACATATTCAACATATAATCGACCTAATTAGTTTGTCTATCTAATGTTGAAACGATGTTGATTTTAAGTCGATTGGAACAACATAGAATCCACACATATTCAACATAAAATCTATCTAAATGATTTAACGTTGAAATGTATGCTTAAACAACATTTTCAACATTAAACCAATCCATATGACCTAATCACCATTTTTTTTACAAGAATAGCCTACATAATATAATTTATTCTGTATATATAACAAAACACACCACAATCTGTCATCATTTTTTATTGATACAAACACACAGCTGTGAATATCTTTTAAGAGCATGAATTCATTCAAACCTTCTACACAAACAAACAGAGAACATTTAAATTACTGACTAAAATAGTCAAAACCATTTACTCAAAGTAAAACTGTAGAATATTAAATACATTTGTCTATTTGTGTTCTATTTCAACATGTATTTTTCATTAGAGTAAAAAATGCATTTTATTTCAGATGTGCATTATAACAAAATTAACTATTAGGGTCAAAACACAGGTTTAAATCACAATGTTTAAACTGTTTAAAGAACAACATTTATTTAATTAATTTAGAAAGATACAATCACAGAAACTAAAATTCAGATGCAACCATAGAAAAAATATTATTGCTGGATTAACAAGGTCAATAAATAAATAAATAAAAACAAATTATTTTAGGTTCTGTGAAACTATCGGCAAGCTATTCGTCTACAGTGCCACCATTTACTAGAATTCCATCCCGGATTTTCCAGAAATACGAAGTATTAGTGACCCAGACACTTGTCTGAGAACAAGCTTCAAATATTACAACAACCGGTAAGAATTGCAAGCTTGTTTATTAATTACAATTATTTTTTTTTTTTTCAAAATATCATTGTTTAATGACTAAATGCAATAAATAAAATACAGTGCTGCGACCAAAGAATGTAACGTATACTGAATAATCATATGCCATGCACATGATCCTATTATAACGATCACTGCGAACAATAAGCTAAGCATTCATTTTATATACAAACTGTAAATATAAAAACATTAAAATAATTTAAAGCAATGAAAATCTATATGTAAAAAAACAAAACTACTTTAAACTGCGTCTCGTCAGAGCTGAGCATACATTTTATTTCAGTAAAAAACGGTCCTCTTCATAATATTTCTATTTATTTCTTCTTTGTAATATGGTATGAATTTAAAAAATACGGACTTTCCTTTACGTCTCCTATTCAGTTTTTTTACTTCCTGCTCTCCATCTTAATTTCAATTTAAATTCCACACCAGGCCAGTAAAAAAATCCTAAGTGTTGAGCCCTGTTGGGTAATTCTCCTTCTCATTAAAACTCAAATGTGCATTGTGTTGTGACAATTACTTAAGATTTTTGTAACAATAAAGATGCATTTAATACAACCATAAAAACGCTAAAAGATTGTCAGTACACTGTACTATAGGCACAACCAGTCGTTTGGTCTGTTTGTGTGAGAGAGGAAAAAAAAAAAAACATTTGCAACTTGTTAAAAAAAAAAAAAACTTTCTCAGACTTCAAATATACTGGTCACTAACAGAAACTTCAGTCATGGGTGCTGTTCTTTTGCTCCAGTAATACCTTCAGAGAACATAATAGTCAGTGATCCATACATAGGCAGAGAGATTAGTGTGGTGTAGGCAGAACTGGAATAGACGTCTGTCCAGGCACAGGTTACAGATCTTGATGTCTTCAACTGGAGATTTCAGAGAAACTGCCATTAAAAAAATTGTAAGAAAAAAAAACATGTTACTCAGTAGGAAAATCTCACCAGGTACAGTATCTACTATTACAAAGTACAATTCCAAGGTAAATTTTCAGTTCAACCCACAGTATTGGTACCATAAAATTGCCACAATTTTTGACTCCTCACGCAGATTATTAAGTTAACATGGTATTTTGTGAGAAATTAAATGATCTTGGATTTCATTTTCTTGTGAAATTCTAAAAAGCTTAATGATATTAAATATTTTTCAAAATAAATGCATTTAAACATTTGTTTAGATACTTGTACAAGTAAACTGCAGTAACCTCAAGAGAAAAGCATGTAGACAAAATACATTTTAATAAACAGGAAAATAAAAAAATGCACACCAGAACATAGCACTACAATCAGAAAAAAAAAAAACAGACAAGCATGGTTTGTGAACAATTGAGGTAAAGTTGGTTTTATATTCGGATATTCAGACATTCTCCTCAATAATATAATGTCAGAAAAGTATTCTTTGCAAATTCTAAATAGGGAAATCATATTAGCAGCAAATGACTATCAAAGTACAACATTGTTTACAGTCAACTAAACAGTGTTTATGTTGTTTTGAAGTCATACTTGCATGCTAATTTCGATCGAATATTCAAAGTAACATGGTAAACAATATACAGACTTCTAAATGAACGAATGTGCGAATATAAAACCAACTTTACCTCTTATAAGCTTTTCCCATTCAATGCTGTGGACTGTCTCTGGCGAAGAGTTCGTCACTAAATGTAGAAAAAAAGAGAGCAACAAAACCGTAAACTGACAGCGATTCACTTCGCTAGCGTAATAACGTGTTAAAAAATCTCGTTTAACGTTAGCTCGATGATACGTAATGTTATTTGCGAAACGTTTCTCATAACTTAGCCTATACGTTAGCTAGAGCAACATTAACTTACATATGTGTTTTATGCTCATTCAGAATCGATTTGACAGATCATCTTATATTTTTACACAGGTTAAAAAGCATTGAAGTCATAAAGTGAAGTTAATCGTGTTGAAATCGAAAATTAATTAACCAAAACAGCTTTTCATTTACCTTAACGTTACCTTTATAGATCAGCTGCAGTTAATAGCCTGGGTACGCACAGGGCGACATGGGCTTACTAAATAACGTATAGGAAGTGGTAAAGTGTTAATTTACACATCTAAAAGTTACATTTTGACATAAATTCTTGGGAAAACGACAAATAAAACATGTGAAACGTCGAATACAACGTGCTTACCTTACAGTTCCGTCCGCTGCCTTCGGTTTGTTAGTTGATTCAAATGATGAGCAGCACCTGCGCCTCACGCTGACTCGCGCAGAAGAACCGACTCCGAGTCCACCAATCAAGTTTCAACATCGAACCAGTGTTATGATTTCGACCAGATGCGTCGGGTAGCCTATATGTTGAAGAGTCAACTTCATTTCGACATCGAACCAATGTTATGATTTCGACCAGATGCGTCGGGTAGCCTATGTTGAAGAGTCAACTTCATTTCGACATTGAATCAATGTTTTATTCTCGATGTAATAACCTTCCGACGTACCGACCAAATAAAGAACGTTGATTCAATGTCGAAATTTGATCGACGACTGATACTGACGCTTATAACCAATAATCGACATTGATTCAATGTCGGCTTGCTATCTGGGGATCCGGCTCGGATGCGGCAGCGTCGGCTCGCTAACGGCCGCCGCATGTGATCGGATGCCTATGGACTCACTGCCCGAGTCAATCGGGCCAGATGCAGCGGCCGTTAGCGAGCCGACGCTGACGCATCCGGCCCGTGAGTAATTTGGCGAGTAGGTACAGCAGACGGAGTCGGGCCGAGGGGTAACTGTACGTTCACACCGAAAGCAGAGAGCGTCAAAGGTCGCTCTGGCCGCCCTGGCCACAACGCTGTCTGCCTTGAGCTCCGGTGGCGAGAGCGTCAAAATTCGCTACACATTGATCTCATATTTAAAGGAGCCGTTGCTGCATATCATATCAGTTACATTCCCGCATAAAACATGCTTTCTAGCGTGAAGATGTTGCACACTTATAATCAAATTCACTTAACTACGGAAGATCTAGTTGCATGTGGTGTGGCTTTGCTCCACTATGTGTCCATACAGTATGTCTGAAATATTCTGAAGCAGCAATACTGTTTTGTATTGTCGCATGAAATTCCCGCTTTTTTTAAAGAAAAAATAATATATAACATTGATGCACATCAGTAACTCGCCAGTAACTTTTTAAATCTACGTTCCAGTGAGAACACATTGCAAATAATTGGAAATCCAGCGACCGCATTAATTAAACCCTTGGGAACAACTGTGGTCGAAACCAAAGTTCACAGTGACTGTGTTCTCTGACTCCTCTCAAGCGGTGGACTTCTACATTCTGATTGCTTGCCGCAGAACTGCGTCATAGCTCATTACCATAAAGTTGACTTGATTTCAACTCTCCTCGACGCTCACACCGGCGAAGACGCGCCGCGCTGCTCCTCACCGCTTATCGCCGCCGGCTCCCATTGAAAATGAATGACTTCCGGCTACTTTGACGCTCTTGCCGCTTTCGGTGTGAACGTACAGTTAGTCTCCGGCAGGCGAGAGTCTAGCCGGAACTGGCCCGAGTGTATTTTGCTATCTGGGTGGTTAGGATCGTATCAACAAACTGATAAAGCCCTGACCTTACCAAATAAACAGTGTTCCACCAGATCCTGTATAGTCAGAAACTATAGTTTACTGCTGAGCAACTCATTTTATTATGGTAAATAACACAGAAATCGAATAATAACACTTCAGTCTCCTGCCAAAGCTCCGACGTCTGCTTTGAGAAACTGTCAATCACAGCTGTCAATCACGATGACACGCCCAGCATTAATTTACTGCTCAAAACATACTCTTTACAAAAATGAAGATCTGCACCTATATCAGCTGATAACCAGTGCCTTAACTGACCAGAACCATCTTTCAGAACATTTTATTGCAAGTGTAATTAATTTTTTTATTTGGTCTCATGTCTCCTTCATTAACACGGAGGAGGCGGGCTTTATGACTTTTACTGCAGCCAGCCCCCAGGGGGTGATCTAACGGCTGAGACCTTCACTCAAAAGCAGGTTTGTGGCACACTTGGTCCAAATAGACCAAAAACGGCATGATTGGAATCAGGGCGTCACAGTCGCCTCACAATAAGAAGGTCGCTGGTTCGAGCATCGGCTGGATGAGTTGGCGTTTCTGTGTGGAGTTTGCCTGTGTAGGGTTTTCATCTGGGTGCTCCAGCTTCCCCCACAAGTCCAAAGACATGTGGTATAGGTGAATTGGGTAAGCTAAATTGTCCGTAGTGTATGAGTGTGAATGCGTCTGTATGGATGTTTCCCAGTGATGGGTTGCAGCTGGAAGGGCATTTGCTGCGTAAAACATATGCTGGATAAGATGGTGGTTCATTCCGCTGTGGTGACCCCTGATTAATAAAGGGACGAAGCAGAAAAGAAAATGAATAAGTGAATGAATGATTTGAATCATCAACAGCTCTAGATATTCAGCATGTCAAATATCTGATGGGCGTCGACGACTCACCAGCGATTCTCTCAGATCGCATCTTTGATAGTTCATACTGTGTGATTGTTGCTCACGTGAACGAGCACTGATTTGCCTGTGATTTCAGGCATTTGTCTGCAATTTCTCAAAACCTGTCTGCGAGTCAAAATCGGGATTAAAATCATGCAGTCTGAACTTGGCATTATACACAGGTATCATCTTAGCAACTGCCTAGCAACCACCCAGAACACCCTAGCAACCACTAAACAATGCCTTAGAAACTGCCTAGCAACCACTCAGAACATCCTAGCAACCACCTAGCAACCAATTAAAATGCATTGTACCCCAACGATTTGCCATGGCAAACCCCACTCCGATTTTCTTTTGGAAATGTACATCTAGTTTTTTGTTTAAATCCGCCAAAAATACACTGAATGAGTCAAAATTATCAAATTTATTTTTATACCAAGAATCATTATTAAAGGGACAGTTCACACACACACACACACACAAAAATCATTATTTATTCACCCTCCAGTGGTTCCAAACTTTTACATGTTTCCTGATTTTGTTGAACACAAAAGAAGATATTTTGAAAGCTGGATAGCCAAATATGTTTTGGAGTGGCCATCACAAGGCCCTAAGCTCAATCCTATAGAAAATTCCTTCAAACTATATTGAGAAGCTTGTGGAAGGATACCCAAAACATTTGACCAAAGTTATAGTTTGAAAGTAAAACTAAAAAATACCAAGGGAATTTATGTAAACATTTGACTGTTTAGAAATTAATAAAAAAAAATCTCAAAAAAAAGTATCTCATTATTCTGGCATTTAGCAAATGCTAATTATTTAGGTAATCCTAACGGACCTAAAATAGTAAACGTTTAGTATGATTTACCATCAGACATTTTTTTTTTAAAAATGGTTATGTTCCTTTTTTACAGTGTATGTAAACTTCTGGTTTCAACTGTATATATATATATTATCTGAGACAGCATAACTCAGCATAACTGAGTACACCCCGTTTTTAAAATGAATATTTGTATCAATTTCTCAGTGAATAAAGGCAATATATTTTGGTGCATTTAAACAAAACAGATTTATTAAACAGATATAATTATTAAAATAATATTTTAGTCTGCAAACATCTTTAGAAATTGAAAGAAAATAAAAATAAATTCAAGCAAAATATTGCAAAAAAGAAGTACCTTCAAAATTTCAACTAAATTTTTCTTTCTCTTTATTTTTTCTCTTTTTTAAATTTGTATTTAATATTTTTCTATAACATGTATATTTGGGTGTACTAGTTTTTAGACCGTTATGGTAAGTTATTTTGTATAATAAGCTCCAGATTTGGCTTCAGTACTGACTAATCTAATGTATATGCACAAATATAATATTGTATAGCTTCCTATTAAAATTATGAATTTAAAAGACAGATTTGTGAGGAGTGTACTTATACAGTATATGCTGAGCACTGTATATTTGTCTTGGGCAAATATTGTCATATGCTAACAAGCCATACATCAATAATAATTTATACTCCCCATAAGCACTATTAAATATTTGCCCATTTAAAATTACATATTCATTGCACTACGGTGCACTAGTTCATCTTGACTTGTCCATATCCACTGCACATATACATAAGTAATTATGTTCATATATATCTGCACACTTCTGATAATTGATAGCAACCTGTACATATATTCATCTATTGTAAATCTCTGATCATAGTTAATACAACCTGTATATAATGTTCATAGTACATCTATCTGTAAATATTAACCATAGTTTTTCTAAAATTGCACTTTATAACTTATACCTACTGTATATCCAGCACTTGCTGCTACTGCACTCCCGGTTAGACCTAAACTGCATTTTGTTGCCTTGTGTAATGACAATAAAGTTGAATCTAATCTAATCTAATCAATGCAACGCTTATTTAAATTATATGTGATGTATACGATTTCAATATCCAAAAAATGACACCCGTGGCCCAGGGTCACATGTGCGTATTAATTAGAAACATTATAACTGTATAACAATATAGTCTTTGTTATTTTGTTTGTTTTAGCAATCCTCCCAAATATATTTAAATACAAATTAAATAAAACTACATTTTCAAACTTGTTTTTGAAGTGTTTTTTCTCCCTTTAAATTAAATATTACAACGTTCCTACAGTAGATGGAGAACGTTGTTTAATCATTTGGATTTGACTAAATCTCTGAAATGGCTGCTCAGTGTTTCATTGCCATGCCTTGAGGAAAGACTCATTTCTTTAAAACTACAAAAGTTCTCAATAACACACTGGCAAGAGGATTTAAGATGATTTTGGTCTTACAAACTTCAACCACCATCAACCTCAGTGTGAACCAAAAACCTGTTCACCACTGCAGGCGGCAGTAATTATTTTCTGAATGAAAGAGCTATTGGAATGCCGACGCACCCTGTTTTCTGGCTTTGTTTAAACCAGAGGCTTTAACGGTTTCTTTTTTTAATCTCTCCTTTTCTTTCCTTTCACTATTACCTGAGGTCTTAACTCCCATATCTGTATCCACATAACTAATCTAAACCTCACCCATTAAGTCTCTACTTGTCCTTCTCTTGTCTGCTCACTCACAGATCTGTTGGCAATGGTAAAACCGTCCCGTCAGTGCCTAGTATTTACCCTCTGCTCTTCTCCATGACTCTGCTCCATGATGTCAGAATGGGCCTGGAGGGTGTGGTGAGGCCTAGTAGTTAAAACTTCTCACACAAAGGAAGCTGTCACTACCAAACCGCCCCCTGAATGCCGTCCCTCCTCTCTGATCGCTTCTAATCCCTGCAGCTATACTGATAATTAGCCCGGCCTGTCATCCAGCCCGGCATAGCCTCCTCTCTTTGATCACCTTCAGCTCAGGTAATGCAGCATGGGAAGACTGCTTTAGTGTGGTGGTGTGAAGGAACAGTACTTTTTACTCAGTTTCCCTTTTCATTGTCTCGTGTTGCCCCATAATTAAAGCTTAAGTACACCTTCAGTGCCACCCCTTAAATCTATCTCACCCACAAGTGTTAGTGAAATGCACAGCATTTTGTACAAAGCTGAAGAGTGTTCAGTGGATCTATAATTTAGTTTGGTGGATTTGTATATTCATGCTGTATAGGGAGTCATGCTAGTCTAGACAAGAATTTTTTTGTGCATGCATAAATATATCATCTCATTTTTATCTGGGTCGAGGGGGCAGAAGTCTTAAGAGAGAACTCCAGACTTCCCTCCCCCCAAGCACTTCCTCCAGCTTCTCCGGGGGGATCCTGAGACCTTTCCAGGCCAGCTGAAATACATAGTCCCTCCACCATGTCCTGGGTCTTTCCTGAGGCCTCCTACCGGTGGGACATGCCTGGAACACCTCCCTAGGTAGGTGACCAGGAGGCATCCGAAACAGATGCTCGAGCCACCTCAGCTTACTTCTCTCGATGTGGAGGAGCAGCGGCTCTAGTCTGAGCTCCATTCGGGTGACAGAGCTCCTCACCTTATCCATAAGTGTGAGCTCTGCCATTGTATTCTAGATCTTTTCCTTTCGGTCATGACCGAAAGCTCATGACCATAGGTGAGAATAGGAACGTAGATTGACTGGTAAATTTAGAGCTTTGCCTTTTGGCTAAGCTCCTTTTTTACCCCAACGAACCGGTACATCGACCGCATTACTGCTGCCGCTGCACCAATCTGCCTGTTAATTTCACGTTCCATGCTTCCCTCACTCATAAACAAAACCCCAAGATACTTGAACTACTCCACCTGGGGTAATGACTTTTCTCCAACCTGGAGTTGGCAAACCAGCTTTTTCCAGTGGAGCACCAGGGAACTTGGAGGTGCTGATTCTTATATATATACATATTATATAAAATGTTATTATAGTTTAAATGATTAAAAACTTAGGGTAGGACCTAGCAGAAATTCTTCTTTTTGCATCAACTAATTAAAAAATGTATTTAATCTCAAATCATTTTTAACTTCAAATATTTCAAGTAAAAATTATTTTGTACTTTTGTGTTTTTATAAATTAGTTATAGTTTATGACTTTTATGCATAAAATTATAGGTCATGCATAGTATGATTCATATTCCTCAACAAACATAAACCTTGAATAGTTGTATATGTTAGGGTTAGAGTTTGTAAATGTGTTTTTTGTAAATACTGATAGACAAACTGGCTAAATTTTAGACATATTTTTAAGCAACATCTGAATTAAATGAGTATTTCAAGAGTTCACACTTAGCTAATGATTTATAAATAGCTTCTTTGGCTTGTTGTCTCGGGAGAGAGCCCTGAGCTCAAGGGATGCTCGGGCCCAGGGCTCCCTCCCTTTCGCAGGGCGAGGGAAAATTGAGCTCAGGTCGATCTCAAAACTCCCCCGCTGCTTGAGGCTAAGGTGAACTTCCTGAGACATTTAGAAAAAAGAGACTTGTCTATAATATAGAGCATATTTGGACAGTGGGAGGAAACCGGGGAAAACCCACGCGGACACAGGGAAAACATGCAAACTCCGCACAGAAATACCAGATGGCCCGGTGAGGACCCGGAGCCAGTGGTATTCTTGCTGTGAGGCAACAGTGCTAGTCACTAGGCCGCAGTGCCAGCCATTCTTGATAAAGGTGGATTAAGGGGAGGAAGGGGAGTTTCTTCCAGACGACGATAGTTGTAGGAAATGAGGATATATATATATATATTGGGATCCTTTGATTAGAGAATCGTGATTAGCTAATGTGGACCAGCTGGGCCAATCATGAGTGTGTGCTCCTCTCAAAATTTGTTTAATATCAAACATCATTTAAAAATGCAAATCAGTTTTGAGAATGTGGAAAACTGAATCTGTATCTAAATTTGCTATGTAATGTAGAGACCTCATAAACATGCTTGCTTTGGAGAGGTTGAGATATATCAATAATGATAAATTGGAGGTATTTGATAAAACATGGAGACAGATATTAGAACACCCTTAATGGTTTGGAAGAAATGCAAGCATAACCAGTGACTCATGTCAACAACATAGTAATTAAAGATTGAGTGTAATTGATATTTACTATTCATAATCTATAATGTTTTTAATAATGAGACCCAAACTATTATTTGACAATAAAACTATAGTCAGGATAATGCATTTTTCTGGTAATATAAGAACAAGTTACTTTATAAGTACTTTTAATTATGCATTACCTGACCAGCTTAATTATATTTTGCTTTCATGTGCATTTGTGTTCCCTCTGTGTTCTGTTGTTCGGTTGTTCTGTCATAGGTTAGTGTTTTTATGTATTTTATTTTATATGTATTATTATTGTTTTGTATTGTTTGGTGCTTTTTTCTTCTTCTTCTAGTTTTATAAAATGCAAAAAGCACATCAATAATGAAATGAAAATCAGCTTTACTTGAAAACTACATTGTTTTCTTGTACTTTTACTTTTTTCACACCACAGTGCAAATAAAAATGAGCTTGCGAAGGCACATACTATGGAACAAAATTATTGCCAAATGTATTGAATTAAAAAGCTTGTTGAATAGCACAAACTGAAAAAAATAATATACCGAATTAACAAGTTCTTGAATTTTAATGAATTGAATTCCAGGGTTTGTATTTTTAGGTCCTGAAATTTAACATAGCTGTTTATTTAAGCTGTGAATATTTCAACAAAAAATATTTCAAATACGTTTTCATACTTGTAAATTCAATAATTCCTATTCAATTTCCAGGTATTACTTACAATATTTTCAATACCCTTTAAAATTTACGATGTATAATATTCAAAAGGTAATTTTCAGTTCATTTTATTTCAGTTCAAATATTCGCTTCCATAAATTCAGTGGTTCAAATTCAACTGTTAAAATTTGACTTTACATCCGGGAACTGCAGGAAAAGCAATAGATTGCAGATTGAAGATCGCCAGCTGCTTTTTCACCAGCAGGTGGAGATGGTATAATTTAAGATTTTTAACCCAGTAAATAGGCGAGAATAAAGCTAACAAAGGAACAAAAGTAGCATTTAATATAATATCAATGTCTTGGACATTTTAAGTAATAAAATAAGTATGAGTAAAATAAGTAAATGATGTTTTGGTCATTTATATTTGCCCTTATGTAACGGAATGGTGATCGCGTAAACCTCACTCCTCGGATCCAGCGACAGATGTTGTTCTGCAATCTTTAGTCTACTCAGAGCATTTGTCTCCCATGCCGGTATCGCCTGGCCGGCTCGCGCCCTTTATTATTTTACATTTATAAACTTTATTATTTAAAATGATTGGCGACCTCTTAAATATAGAGTAAGCGGAATGAACATTAATGAATTGATAAATGAATGAAATGATTGCGTTTTTATACCTGTGCGGCTTGCACGCGGCAAACGCAAACGAGTGGCCGCGAGCTCCGGTGGCCAGTCAGAGCCGGCGCCCCACGTCAAATACTAGTGGAGAGATGTTGGATGGCATCCAGAATCCTAAACCATTAACTTTATCATAGAAAGCAAAAATGCAGATTTTCATAATGATTTTTTTTTAAACAAGAAAAAAGAAATATTAGCTACCCTGAGCAATTGTTTATTTAAATATGATAATCTCAAAATATAAAATAAAAGCATAATGGCTTGATTTTGAGAAATCATAAAACACATTTGCAGAAAACGGTTGATTAGAATAAATTTGCAAATGCATTCTCTCCAGTAAATGGCGATTATAGCTCAGTAATAACCCCATGATGAACACTGAGCTGCTTCGCAGCTGCACTCAACCACGCATGTCAAACCACGCATTCTAGACATTAATCTTATGAAATCAGCTGAAGCAACAACTATATTGAATTTAAACCAGTTTAATTAAGTTTAGATGTTTAATAACTGCAAAAAAGATCAACATTGCTAATATTTAAAAATAAATAAATAAATAAACAAACGGTGATAAAATACAAACGGTTAATTGCTGAAAAGTTATTAGACTACAAAAAAACTGTCCAAATAAGGGTTTTCTTATTTAATACCGAAAACAAATTAATAGCCTATTATCAAACCACACAAGGCTCCTCATTTTAATACTTATAATTGGCTGAGACATTGATATTATTGCTACTTTTGTGCCGTTAATAAAAAAAAATTCTCGCCTAGGCTACATAACAATAAAACAATATAATCTGTACAAACTATAAAACATTTTGCAAACAGTTAACCATGGCAGAACCCCAAACATTAGAAAAAAGAAGAGAAAGGCAGGCAGAGTGATAGCTAAGGATAAATAGAAATATTAATTTAGAATCACAAATGACTTTAAGCGCAATATCCTAAATAAATGTCCATTAATAATAATAATAATAATAATAGTAACAATAATAAGAAAAAAATTATATAATGAAAATATAGCCTATCCCAATCCTGAAAAAAAGCTGCGTTTAAACAGAGCAAACACTTCTAATAATCCCTTAATGGTTATGCCATAGGCCTATATTAGACGGTTCTGTAGAAATAACTGAAGACGCTCCTTTAATGCATTCACACGTTATGTTAAATTATTTTAAATTATACGTCCCATCCATACCCAAGCTTAAATCAAGCTTAAATGGTTTTGAAACTAATATCTTTGTTCTTAGACCTGGCAATGTTTATCTATTTTGTATTATTATAATATTGTCTCTCCTGTTTCTCTTATATTTATTCTTTAGCAGTTGTACGTTTATATTACGTTAGCAGTAAATATAATACTTTACATCCATGGAACAACGAGTTAATAAAGATTTATTAACACAGTGATTGTGTTGGTAACATCATATTCATCAAAAGGCTGTTTATGTGCATGTAACTCCATCGGTCCGAGGAGGGCGCGAACCGGCCAGGCGATACCGGCATGGGAGACAAATGCTCCGAGTAGACTAAAGATTGCGGAACAACGTCTGTCGCTGGATCCGAGGAGTGAGGTTTACGCGATCACCAGCTGGCTTCCGTTACATAAGGGCACATATAAATGACCAAAACATCATTTACTTATTTTTCTCATACTTATTTTATTACTTATAATGTCCAAGACATTGATATTATATTAAATGCTACTTTTGTGCCTTTGTTAGCTTTATTCTCGCCTATTTACTGGGTTAAAAATCTTAAATTATACCATCTCCACCTGCTGGTGAAAAAGCAGCTGGCGATCTTCAATCTGCAATCTATTGCTTTTCCTGCAGTTCCCGGATGTATTGTCGAATTTTAACAGTTGAATTTGAGTCACTGAATTTATGGAAGCGAATATTTGAACTGAAATAAAATGAACTGAAAATTACCT
Source organism: Danio kyathit (assembly GCA_903798195.1). Taxonomy (NCBI): domain Eukaryota; kingdom Metazoa; phylum Chordata; class Actinopteri; order Cypriniformes; family Danionidae; genus Danio; species Danio kyathit. Next base: position 33,164,362 of record LR812524.1, on the reverse strand, counting down.
TTTGAATATTATACATCGTAAATTTTAAAGGGTATTGAAAATATTGTAAGTGAAACCTGGAAATTGAATATGAATTATTGAATTTACAAGTATGAAAACGTATTTGAAATATTTTTTGTTGAAATATTCACAGCTTAAATAAACAGCTATGTTAAATTTCAGGACCTAAAAATACAAACCCTGGAATTCAATTCATTAAAATTCAAGAACTTGTTAATTCGGTATATTATTTTTTTCAGTTTGTGCTATTTAACAAGCTTTTTAATTCAATACATTTGCCAATAATTTTGTTCCATAAAAGACTAATTAAATAAATTTTTAAACATAAAATTAAATCTAATTTAAACCTAATATTCTGATACAGACTGACTTTTGAATTTTTCAATAGACGTAGTATTGGTCAACATATAGTATGTAGCCACTAAAAATAAGCCAGCTAAGTGTCTCTGTATGGTTTCTTGAGACTGATTGTTTCATGATTATATGCACGATATCTAACCTAATGCATTTGTGTGATTAACATATAAATCACATTATGCTAAATATTTTCCTTGAGGCTTTTGTATCTTTACCTTTTCACAGACCAGAGGCTATTTTTCACTGGCCCAAAATCCTCCCTCACTTATTGGTCACTTGTCACTTAACATTCAACACATTTTATCCAAATCGATTTACAGTTCAAAGCATCAACCTTTCCAGAGAGTTACATCACCTTCAATGCCGCAGTTCGCGAGCGTTCTGTATTCAAGATTAGTTGCTAATCGGGAGAGTCCAATTTACTGGAAGTCTTGAGTATTGTCATGGAGATGCCATGGATTGAACCCAAACCTGCAATTTGCGAGGAATGTGCGCCATATACCGCTGAGCCACATCCTCTTATTAGCATGATTCATATTCCTGAACAAACTCAAACCTGGAAATTTCAGCAAACGTCAACTTTAAAGCCTGAGCTAAATCCGAGCTGCTCTTTCATCAGTTTCTTGCGCAGAGGAAGTGTCCGTCCCAGAGGGTCCTTACTGCAAACATAATCTCTCCTGCACCCCCATCAACGCCAAACAGAAAGGGAACAAATTCACTGTCTCATCCTCATTCTTCCTGCCGTGCCAAGAAGCTGTATACAGTACACTGCAGATCAAAGCCTTAATTGAAAAATAATTATAGGCACTTAATCATGGGAGGCGGTGGGCTAATTGAAGCAAAAACAAGGCAGTGAGTGGAGGCCCTCCGAATCATAGCAGAAAGAGGATATTGTGTGAGCTCCAGTCTTTAATAAAGCATCGTCTTCAATCCCCCATTGTCTCCCAGATTAAATTGGAGAGGGCTATTAGCAGAGTTAATTGGCTCTCTAATTTAGATCTGGCCAGTCTCAATGCATAACGGATGTGAGTCGCAGCGGCCCGTGATGTGCTCACTCTGTCACACCATATTGCCAGACCTGATTGGTTAATTGCTCTGGAGTCTGCAAAGTTTTTGTCCATCCTTCAACCGCAGGGGACCTCGGCCTTCCTGGAGGAATCTCCACCCTCCACTCTATACACTGTCAAGTGACTCGTCATCCCTTCATGATGAAAAACAGCTCCAGGCTGCTTTGACCATTTTTGGACAATAATATATAGTGACGTGTTGTTGATCTCTGAAGTGAGTTTATGTTTCATGGTAAAGATGAAAAGCCACACAGCTTAAGTAAATTCACCCTAAGACCTTACTATCTGTGAGGCTCTGACCTGGGGGTCAACACATTAACTCTAGCAATAGGTAATAGAGAAAAGGTCTTTATTTTCTTCCAGCATCCTGAAACACTGGAGAGCCTCAGACAGGTCTGTCGCGACCAGGAGGAAAAATAGGACAGAGAGCATGTATGAGGGACCCACAATGAAGTCTGGTCAGGGAGGGGTCCAGAATGCTATTTCTACCAATTGGGACCCCCATGGAACTAGGTGGACTAAGGTGGATTAGAGCAGAAACCTATGCATACAGTAGGGCCCAGAATCCCATGCACTGCCTCTGCCTCCATATCCAGCACCGATGGGACTACGTCAGTTTCCAGCATCTGTGTTTCTTCTGTGTTCGAAAACAAAAAACCATTTCAATGTCACTTAAATTTGCCATTTCCCAGTCTTTCCATGCTGGATGTTGTATCATCTGCTTGGTGTTGCGTATTAGTGGATGCAGCTCATTGAAGAAGGGCCCCCGGGCGTTCTTCTTGGTGGATTTGAAATCCTCTGTCTGTCAGCTGAAAGCGCCAGCGCTGGCATTATGGAGCTTCGGGATGGACAGAAGATAAAGAACAAGGACACAGAAAGATTGCGAGGAACTATGGATTGGGTGTTTCAACACTTATTTCGAGTGTGAAATGTGGGTAAAAATCCTAATTGTCCTCTTCTTGACTGGCCCCCTTTCAGTGCAAAATCCTCAAGGCCTGTTGAGAAGTACAAACAAACTGTTTCCGCTTGGGGCTTCGGAGAATGAAAAGAGAATGAAAAGAAACACTCTTATCAAGTGCTCTGCAAATTTGTTTCCTGCTGTGATACAAGCCGCTTGTTCTGTACACAGTGCGCCCTCTAGTGACAGCTGAGCTGTAATAGCAATTAGCCATCAATCTAGTGGTAAGTGTGTAAGAGTTACAGAGGAAGTAAGCCAGGTAACCATGGGTAAAAGGCTGTAAATGGCACCCTATTTGTCACCATTTTCCCTGGAGAGTCTTTCATCTTGGCCAACACTGCCCGGCTCAGGTTCTTTTCTCCGAGACTTCGCTAATGGAAGCCCCACAATGATTGCAGCTGCTCAGGCTATCAGAGCTCAGAGGCACAGACAGAATTTAAAGGCCAGGAACCTTTATGTCTCTTTATGAGGTTGCAAGCCATTCTAGGTCACCGTGTAAAATAGGACAAACAATCGTCAGGCCCCTGCTGAATGAGTGGTAGGAAGGCAGGTTGTGCGGTGCTGGGTGAGGAAGGAGTGGGGTGTATTTCAACATTTAATCTCATTTTGAGATGAATGTGTACTGATAAGAATGGCAAGGAACCTAACTCTGTTGACCGAGAGATAAGAACATGCAGCCGTGCTATCATGGGGATTTTGGTCTGCATGGTCCCTTTTTTTGGTCAGAACTTGCAGCCAACTCATTTGTTGCAACTATTATGTTTCATCTTCATCAAACATGGCAAGCATTTCTTTTCTACTTTGTACTAGTATTGAATTTACATTTACAAAAGCTATAAGCATTGTTTTATTTCTGATCATGTCTTGCCTAAAAATGAAAGGTATGTTGTATGAAAACACTTATAGCCAATCAGATTCCAATCTATGTTTTAAAAACACTTACATCTTCTCATATTATTTGTTTTAAATTACTATACATCACAGTGTGAGAATAATAACCAATCACATTTCTGTTGAGGTCCTGCAATTATTCTCATTGTAAACAATAAAGGGCAAGTAAGAGATTCATGACTTTATGCAAATGTGTTACATATATAATTAGATCAGTTACAGAAGTTCAAACTGAAATAATTGATTTTGACTCATTTCAGCAGTCAATTCAATGCTTTCTTTCATTTTTTTTTCATCCACTTTTAATATTTAAAGCTTTGCAGACATTTTACCTTCATAAACATTGACATTACTAAATAAAAGGTAACATTCAAAAAAGGAAAAAAAGGGGGGTAATAAATATTTTTTAAGAGCTTGAGTATTTAAAGCAGCAGACAATATAATAATGTAGCATGGTTATAATAAGATAGCTAATATAGTTATTATTATGGTTACCTTTACAATTATCATGAATGAGTCTTTAGACAAGCAGATGATCAAGAACAGAAATAAGAAAGTGCACAAATCTGTTACCAAAACTCTGATTGTGTAAAGTCACAAGTCTTTTGTGTCTAGCATATTCAAAAGTAAAGCAAAAAAAAACCTTTTTATATTTGAGTACTTTTTGTCTATATTTTACTTCAATGTTTTTAAATGTAATGATTAAAGTTACAACAGATACAGCAGCTTTATATTTATTGCCACAAGTTTCTCTCATAATTCATGATTGATTAAAGCTATTTAGAATCAGAATCTATTTCAAATATGAATTACCTTTTAAGTATCATTAACTCACATAAAGGGAGTTTTTGAAAACCAGTGATTCATTCTAAATATGTTCTAACTTCATTGATCGAAAAACATTAACTGTATCCTGGACTATGTTTGGCATTAAGCAAAGCTTTCACTATAGCACACAAACAGTGTTGGGAGTAATGCGTTACAAAAGTAATGTATTACAGTAACGTATTACATTTTCCTGTAACACAGTAGTGTAAGGCAATACTGATACATTTTCAGTAATATTTTACTCGGTACATGTTCAGTAACGTGTGCGTTACAACAAACTTTTTGCCAGCAAAACATTAACAAATAATAAATACCACAGTTCTATTTCCTGTTCGTGGTGAGTGAACATACATGTGTGTTGTCATTAATCTCCCTCTGGCTATTGGAACTTTTTACTTTGAACGCGGAATGATTTCAGCCTCTGAGCAAGAGGTCCGGGGCTATTGGCTCAGTCTGGTTCGCAGTAACTTTAAGCCCTAACGCGCAGCAGAAAAGCGGCAAATAGATGAAAATGGCAGAAGACAGTAGCTACATTCGCGAGATGGACGTACGTGCATGGCGTTGTTTCACTGACAAATATCGTAAGCGCAGTATTACAAGTTGAGAGCGCATTCATGTAAGACGAGCGAGTGAACGCACCAGTTTCCTCTGTCCATGGACAAAACTCCTCGCGTGTATTCAAAACACTGTCTGCTCACGTGCGAATGATCTGCTCTCACTCCGTCAGATGATGCAGGCTCACAATTTGTGCCTCCTCTTTTCATGCTTTTGCTCTCCAGAGATCCTCCTGGTAAATTGTTATCTCAAGAACGTTGATATGGTTTATATATTGCTACACTACAGTATTTACCTACAGGTATTTTCTACAGGTAAATTCTATAATACTAGTGTTTTTGAGTGTTAGGTATACTGCCTATGTTTTAGGCTAGTATTATGTACAACTTGTTAATGAATGCTTCAGCATACTGTAGTATTAAGAATACTGAACTCATAAAATTAACTACAAAGTGTAGTTTTACTACAGTAAAGTGTGGTGAATTGTAGTATAATATACCCTATATTGTAAAAAAAAAAAAAAAATACAGCACTGGGTCATTTGTTTATATTACACTTACCATAGCAACTATAGTATAACATATAAATATCATATACAGCAAAAAATGTTATGGTTTATTAGATAAAAAATTATATGTCTATTTTAGTATTTTGGTTATTGTTAATAAATAGTGCACCATTATAAATCATATCAAAAAGCACAAAAGGAAGAGGGAACACAAGACACAAATTGTGAGTCTGCATATAATCTCACTGAAAATTTGTGTGTGAGCAGTGCATATTTGAGAGAACATGAGAAAATTTGCACACCAGCAGCGTATATTTGAGAACTCGCAAGCAGTTTTGTCCACAAACAGAGGAAATCGGTGCACAAGCATTATATTGAGAAAGCCATGTTTATCATGCTCACTTTGTGCATGACAGTTTTGTGTTGTGAGCCACTTGAATTTAAAGTGAATAGAATAATGACAACAATAAGATGAAATAAATCTGCATTTTGTAATGGCATTGGAGTTTACATATAGGCCTGTTGTGTCTAATATGAATATAGTCAAGCTATTCACAGATATTGCCAGATAACCACTTTACTTTTAACAGATCATTTGTGAATCTGACTGTCATCCTTTCTTGCATTGTCTTGAGCCTTCACATTGCCAATTATATACTATATTGTTAGTAGCCTGGATAGGTCACAGTCATTCTGCTACATCATATCGCTTTCTACTGGATGCTCTGCAGTACATTTGGCCGTTTTAGAATGTAAAGTTCTAATTCTGTAGTTATTTTGGTGAAAGTAACTAAAAAGTAATATAAGAGTAATGTAACATATTACAATTTTGAGACAGTAATATTGTAATGTAAGGGATTACTTTTAAATAACAGTAACAAGTAATCTGTAATGTATTACAGTTTGGAAGTAACTTGCACAACACTGCACACAAACAAGTAAAAACTGATGTTTGACTACAATTCGTGGGTACACATATATTCAGTAGCCTACAACAGTCCTTGACAATTATTAATCTTTCGAAATTGCATTTGTAAATTCCAACGTCTACTAGAAGATTTGGGTTCGGAGTGAAAACTTGCATTTATTTGACAAGCTACACCACACAAATCACCATGCTCCTGGTCTGCTTGCCATAGAACTCCATGCACTGGTCCCTGATGTCCTATCGACTTCTGAATTTTGTGTCCTCCTGCCCGGCGGCCTGTGAGCTCTTCTATAGATGACAGCTCTAAATCACTCTCTTCATCAGAAAGCTAGAACAAGGGTAAAACACACAACTTTTATTCCAATTCTAAAGACAGAGTTTAAAGGATTCACTTCCAGAATGATTTTTTAACAATTAAAACATTTAAATTTAGCAAAAACAAAAAATAAACATTCATACATTTTTAACCACAAAAATTCATCTTGTACTAGCTCTAGGACACAAGCTTTTGTGGTTAAAATTTATTTGAATGTGTATTTATTACGTAAAAGACAGACTGGTTAGATAAAGTCATTTGATCTCAGCTTGGATAATTTTGAGCTTTGTGAAGCTGCATTGGAACTCCAATTTGGAAGTTTAAACCACTAAACACCATAGGAGTCCACTATATGAAGAAAAAATGTTTTCCTCAAAAACTAAACGGATTAGATATTTATCAGGACTTTTTCATCCTGGAAGTGAACTACTTCTTTAAAAACGAATTTTATTTTTGCTTACAGGAATTTAACACGTATGGAAATTACTTATATTTGAAAATGTTTTTTTTATTTTATTTTACCGCTTGCTGTTTTACAATAGAGGGGCGAGGAGTTGTGCTGGATGGTGGCAAAACTCTAGTCCCGCCCACAGGAGTTTTGATTGGTGTGCTTAGCTGCCTTTCCAAACTTCTTGTCAGTGTTTGGACAACAGAACCTGTAATTATAAACCATTCATGTTAGCTGACTATTACTGTAATAAACGTCACTGAATCGTCTACGGGCATTCTACAGAAAGTTTAATTCAACAAGAATAGGAATTTATGATTAATGTTAACTTCTTCACAAAAGATTCATTCTGAAATATGATGAAACATATAAGGGTCAAAGGTTAAAATGAGGTTTTAAGATCGATAATAAAGATAAATGTCTTATACAGATTCATTTATTTTTCTGTACATTTTTTACTGTCCAGTATAAACCAAATATTGTCATCCATATTTAGAACAAGAAAATTGACAAAGTGCAGCCCCAAAATAGTAATTAATAATAATTTTAAATACTTTTGCCACTATCTTTGAAATCATGAGTATTTAAACCATAATAGTATTACAAAAAAACATTATAGTAACATTTAGTAATGAGATTTTTTTTTTTAAAGGGGTGGTCCAGAGTGTATTTTTAAGGCTTGGTTGTGTTTATAAGATGTAAAACAATGTGTGCTCTTGCTTCACTTGTAAAAAATCACGTTATTTGTTCATATATCTTACTTTGATTATATACTGCTACTCAGCTAACATGAAAACAAATGTTATATTTCCTAGTTCCTCCGAAAGGCCCGCCCTCAAGAGACTCTGATTGGTCATCTAACATAATGTGCGGTGATTCGCGGATCGGCTCCACATCACCAGGAAAAGTGTCGCGCTTTGCCTCTGCTCTAAACACTATCAGTCAGAGTAGCTGTTAACCGTATCAGATTGAGCCTGAATCAGAAAGAAAATGAAAAGGACACAGCTGAACCTCACGCCTGCTCTCTAAAATAACATCTGACAAGTGTCTTTCACATATATTCGGAATAAGCATGTGTAAGTAATATGAAACGTTCACATATCCTTTGTGAGTTCGTTATTTGAGATGTAGAGTGCAGGGAAAGCAGCTGCATAGAGAGACACTGAAGCATTGCTGAAGATTGTCGGTGTTTACAGCGGTTTGATAGAATGATCTGAATTTGTAGCTAAATTGTTAATGGTGCCAAACAGCATTTCTCATTTCCTTATTTACGTCCTTGCTACAACATACCGTTAACTCTAGACACTATGCATGTAATAGATCAATTTTAAACAAATAAAATACTTACAGGTTGTGGCTCACAATCCACAGCTTCATCCATTATGGTTGGAGCTGCTCCTTCTTTGAGGACTTTTTAGCCGAATCCAGCACTGAACTGGGAGAGATTCTGGAAGCTGTCCTTTGTCAAATGCTAGCTATATATATTTTTAATAATTCTCTGGAACATAATTAAAATTACACTGTAAGCACTTCTCTCTTTGTGTCGTGTCCTTTGGAAGCCCAAATACAGAAACAGAACAAGCTCTGTGAAAATAGCAGCATTTGGACGGCATTTTAGCTTTCTCTGCTATAACATTACAGCAACTCTGGCCACGGCCCTTCGATGCACAGGGTGTATGCGCGTAACCAAAAGCGTTTGTGATCTCACTAACCTGGATGTAATTTTTTGTAGTCCCCAAACTTCGTTTGCTGTAGGCTTTGCTAAGCTAACTCTGTAAAAGCCGATGTCTCACTTTGCATTGAACTTTCAGAGATGTTGTTTATGTTCACACAGCTACATTACACATCAACTAAAGTTTAATATATGATATCGTAGTGGACCACCCCTTTAAATATTGAAATAATTAGTAGTCACAATAAATGCAATCATTTTTTTATAGACCTATTATGGTGAATGATGATTGAATGCCCCGAAAGTTGATTAAAACTGAGTAGACCGTTTCTTTGCATGTAATGCTTTTTACGTATGTTTATAACCAGTAAGATAAATATATATAAAACTTCTTATATAAAACTTAAAATATATATACGAATTATTATTATTATTATTGTTGTTATTTTTTTATATGTCTATCATGTTGTAAAATAAATAAAGGCCCATTGTGATTTGAAAAACTGTGATTTGTGTCTCAGTGGCGCAAGTGAGTAGCACGATCGCCTTACAGCAAGAAGGTCGCTGGGTCAGTTGGCATATCTGTGTGGAGTTTTCATGTTCTCCCCATGTTCGTGTGGGTTTCCTCTGGGTCCTCCAGTTTCCCCCCACAAGTCTAAAGACATGTGGTATAGGTGGAATTGGGTAGGCTAAATTGTCTATAGTGTTGTGTGTGGAATGAGTGTGTATTGATGTTTCTCAGTGATGGGTTGCAGCTGGAAGGGCATCCGCTGCGTAAAACATATGCTGGATAAGCTGGCAGTTCATTCCACTGTGGTGACCCCAGATTAATAAAGGGACTATGCCAAAAAGAAAATGAATGAATGAAATATGCAATTTGCTCACCTTGAGGATTGTGCTTTTTGTAGATTTTTGGTGAGTCTAATACTTCTGACAGCTCACTGTCTGTCCCAATCAGGCTCGGCTGTAGGATTCAGCAGTGATCCTGATTGGACAAGACGCACAGAAGAGGATGTCTTTCCCCGTAAGCTGGTAATATAAGCAGTGTCCTCAACTGGCTCTTCATCTGAACTGAAAGGTGGTGTGCTGAAGAGAGAAACATACTCATTAAACCCACACTGATAAGCCTGAGGAAATATTAATTATAGCTAAAAGCAGCTTGGCCTCTCAACTTTGGCACAATTGCATTTCATGTTTTCATTTTCAAATGTCTCTGAACATTTACCTGTTCTTTTTTGCAAGTGTTTTTGGAGTTTGATTTGGAGGTGGTGCTTTGGACCGTGGGATTGGTGTTGGAAGAAGTTTTTGTGGCTGCTGCCTTTTCGCCCTCCAATTGGATGCCTTTGAGTCCTGCCAGGATCTGACACTTTTTTCCTTCACTGGGGTTGAAGTTTTCTTCCCCCCTTAAAAACAATATACAAGTTTGACTGATCTTGGTTCAGAAGAGTGGTAGTCAAACAGAACTGGCATGAAAGGGGATAAGTAAGATGTATGAGTTTGTGGTGGTGTGGTGGCATGATAAATAGCACATCTGCCTACTCTGTTTCAAAGTGTTGGGTGTTGATTTCCCCGAGCTCCTCTGTAGGCTTTTGACTCGTCTGGTGACCTCGTGTGTCAGGCTGTCTCGAAGATTCTGAAGGTTTGTCTGCTGTCTGAATTTCTGCAGCCGCTGACCAGCCAACAGAGAACTCAGACTCTTAAAAGTTTGCTTTGAGATGCCCTTGGTACCCTGCCAAAACATTGTCAAGTCAAGTGACCCTTATTTCTATAGCACTTTTATATGATGTAGATTGTGTCAAAGCAACAGAAAATTCATTCATTTAATTCATGGAATAAAAATGGTATGTACACACTGCCTGTAAAAAGTTTTGAAAAAAATATGAATTTAAAAATAAAGTTTTAAGAACATTTAATTCAATAAAAGCAGCAATGTTGTAAAATATTCTATAAAATTTAAATAAAAACTTAATGGGACTATAAGTTAAAACTTTAAGTATTGTGATTCAAAGTATTCAGCAATATTATTAAAATGTGTAAAAGTAAAATAACAGCCTCCGTTTGAAGATATATATAGTTGTTTTTTTTTTTTGCAAAAACATGGAATTTAATGCAGTGCTTCTTGTCCTTTATGTCGTATATCTATCAGGCAGTGAAGATTACTGATTTTTAAAGAAATCAGATTTTAAACGTGTTAAATTTTTTTCTTTTTTTGTGTGTGTGTACGATCCCAATTTGTGTACCTCTTGCATATTCTAATGAAAAAAAAAAGAAGATTATTGGCCCTCCTGTAAAATTTGAGTTCTTTTAAAAATATTGCCCAAACGATGTTTAACGAAGAGTAAATATATATAGTAGTAGTTATAATAGTATTAGTTTTAATAACTAATTTCTAACAACTAATTTCTTTTGCCTTTGTCATGGTGATAATATATAATATTTTTCTACTTATTTTGCAAGTTACTAGTATTCAGTTTAAAATGCAATTTAAAGACTTGAGTAGGATTTTATATTTAGGTTAATTAGGCAAGTACTTGGACAGCAGTGGTTTGTTCTAAAGACAATAAAAAAAATCTAGGTATTTTTAGCAATATTGACTTTAGAATTACTTTTATTTCAGCCAACAAAAAGACATTCTACAGAAGAAAAAACATAAAGGGAAATACTGTACAAATTTACAGTATTGTACAGTATCAAGAAGGGTTAATAATTTATATATATTTATGTGTGTGTGTGTGTGTGTGTGTGTGTGTGTGTGTGGTGTGTAAAGTTATACATATATAACTTTAACTTTTACATACATATATATAACTTATAATTAAACTGAATATTTATGTTACAAAAGATTCATTCAAATAAATTGTACCATTTTAAACTTCTTTTCAAGGAATCCTGAAAAGTAAAACTCTTCGAATAGCAATTTAAAGAGCCCCTATTATGGGTTTTTGAAAATGACCTTCCATGCAGTGTTCAACACAGCTCTAAGTGAATGAAAACATCCAGCTGAGGGTTTAAATCTGAAAATGCACTGCATATAGATTTTTTTATAAAAGACTTGACTCAGAGTCATTTTAATAATTCTTCATTCATTCGGATCTTTTGCTTGTTCATATAGACATCGACACGAAACAATACCAAATATGAACTGCTGGATCCGGTAAAACGTGAAAGCGCCTTTCCCTTAAAAGACTAGCAGAGTGCAAGGGATCATGGGATTGATCATGATGCAAAGATTACCATCACTGAGAGATAGACCAGACACAAAGGGTTAAAGTTCATTTTCACAACAACACCACAGTATAGCCAACCGTGTGTTGTGCTTGTTTCTGTCATTTTTCTGATGATTGATACAATAACCTACACTGCAGCGAGGGATTCGCCGGCTGTTTGTTATTAAAGGAAGAATCAGCAAAGACTAATGTATGGGACTTTGTCAGTAACTGTTACACAATTTGTATGGACCAGTTTCTTCTTCCTCCAGATCCTGTAAATTCTCCTTCCTACACAACGTGAAGTGTGATTAAAATGGTTGCCTCATTTTCTGTAGTTTGCAAAATATGTATATAATTCTGTGTTGTTACTTGTAATCACTCCGTGCGGCTTGTAATCACATATCTGTTATAGATCAGTGCTTATAATGTATCTCAGGTTAAATCTTTATGGGGATATTCACATATCGCGTCCAAAACCACGTTGAAAACATGGCGCGTGCTTCTTTACCAATTTAAATGCGTTTCTGAACTCGTGATCCTCTGTCGTTTGCCTTTGCTATGGCCAACATCAGCTGTTCTTCACACGTGTGTGGTGCAGTCAATTTTCAAAATAGTTAAACTTTTGCCACTGTGTGGAATACTGAACGTGTGTCATTGTTATTACTTGGGGTTGTGATTAAGAATAGAGGAATATGCTGGTGTTTAACTGCATTGCTTTATTGCATTCCTGCATTGGGCTCACATATACTCTGTGCTCTGACTACATCTTGGGCGTCTCCCTCTCTGTTGACCAATCACAACAGACTGCGTCATCGGACCAATCAGCGCAGATTAGCTTCTAGATAAGGGAATTGGGAACAAATGAATGCTGAACATATGGGATAATTAGGTAAAATAAATGCATTTTATAAGACAATGAAAGTGTTTTTTGAGCATGCATGTCATCCTGTTGTTGGAGACCCCACAACCAAAAAATGACCCTTTTTAATGCATAATAGGGGCTCTTTAACTATTTAGCTCTATCTATTTGATTTACTCATTCATTTATTTATAAATTATAAATTATCCTCAAAAATAATGCTAAAATCTATATTTCTGGTTTTGTCAGTGTGTTCTACCTTTCGCAGTCCCATATTCTCCAGTTTTTGCTCCAGTGATTCTTCTAGAATAGGTTTAGATTCTCTCATCAGTACCGGCTTTCCTTTATGTATCATTGGAACCTTCCACTGGGGTTCATCTGAATCTTCCTGACCTGTACACACGCATTTTGTTTTAAGCCCACCATAGCATGATTGAAGTATACTGTATACTGTAGTTTAAAACAACAATAGCACATACTATCTCTGTCTTGTTCCTCTGGCTCCTCTAAAGAATCCTGGTCATTCTGTAAAACAACTGAAACTACCAAATATAAGAGAAAAATGAACAAAACTTCATCCAATTTATCAATTTTATTTAATCTTGCAATGGCAAAGTTCACATATGGCAGATATAATTCATTACCTGGGACTGGGGTGGCTGATAGTTTTTTAATCTGTGTGATAAAGCATCAATTAGAAGGATGATTGGCATTTAAGAATCATGACATCTGCATATCATTTTACAATAACTAAAGTCAGTTTATTAATCTAATTTTGAATTAATATACTTTAAGAAGTTAAATGTGAAGAGTGTCAATTTTCAGTGTGAAATTACCTCAGTACAACTACAGCTACAGTATAAGAAAGCTATACGTTTGTAGCAGGTTTATTATGGTTTTGCAGTTTTAAACTAGACATTATTTCAATGCTATTTTTAATGTGCTATATATTTATGTTTAATTGTAGTTAGTTTCGATCTATATTTATTATTTATTTAAGTTTCTATTTAGTGAACAAATTTATATATATATATATATATATATATATATATATATATATATATAATATATATATATATATATACATACATTATATACATACATACATATATACATACATACATATATATACATACATATATATATATATACATACATACATACATATATATATATATATATATTATATATATATATATATATATATATATATATATATATATATATATATATAAATATATATATATTAATTTAGTTTCAGTTTTAGCTTTAGTAAATATAGTTTAGCAGAGTTAACAGAAAACTTCCAGTGTAGACAAAAACAAAGCTTTTTTTTTTTTGCACATTTTGATATATTAATTCACTTAGTAATACATATATAAAATAAATGTTTAAACAAGCATGAACTCAAAACCATAAAAATACAACTTACAAAAATAGAAGAAGAAATTATATTGGGTTATTGCTTTGAAACTGTCCATTACAATGGATATCACATGTCAGCTCATGTTTTTTTTTGTTTTTTGTTTTTTTGTTTTGTGTGGTTCCTGAGCATTTCATGATCTCATCCAATCAAATGGCAGTAAGGCTGGGCATGTTGTAATTTGAAAGAAATCCACTACACTGAAAAGCAGCATGGCATCGCTTCACTCTAGACACTGACATAAGCCACATTTACAATGTTTCTGTTCAGATTTATTGATGTTTGCCAATATTTCATAGATTGCATGTAAAAAAGAGGGGTTGCACTTACTACAATCTTTTGTAACATTGCAAGCTTTAGATCAGGAATATGTCTGTCCATTAGGATGTACAATGGGTTCAAAATATGTTGTGGAAATTAAATCTCCAATAATGCTAATGGATTTTTTTTTTATATAAAAACTATATTGATGTACCAATTAATTGCTGAAACAATTTCATATGCAGAATATACAGATCTTGAAGTTCCTGAGTATATAGCAGATTTTTTCTTTGATGGGGAAGATGAAGATACATTTTTTATAAACCAAAAGCAATCTATACACTACCTGACCAAAGTCTTGTCACCTATCCATGTTTTAGAAACAACAAATAATAACTTGACATCTAGTTGATCATTTGGCATCAGAAATGGCTTAAATGAAAAGCAAAGGCCTCTAGATTACGCTTATTTTAACTCTGAAAGAAAATAGTTATTTTTGCTAATTATTATTTATTTCAGTTCAGTTTATATTCAGTCCTACTGTGCCACTGCGTTGCCATCTGAAAACATTATTTTTGTAATTCTGTTTGGTGTCTCTAGTGGCACTTCGCTATTAAGGTAACATTTCCCGAAAAGAGCATGGCATTATAGCTGACTTTCATCCTCTGTTTGTAATTGTGGAGTAAATAACCAACCTTCTCCTCCTGGGATTTGATGAGTCCCTCCTTCTGGCTCAGCTGAGAAGACAGAGAGACGACCTGCTGCTGTAGCTTCTGCACACTGGAGGTGGAGTTTTTTTCTACAGACAAGGCCTTCAGAAGCCTGGAGTTCTCACTTTTCAGCTGTGACACACACATGCAAATTATAGATGTTAAGAGGTGATTCTAACATGATGCATTTGACTGTGCAATACCAGAAAGACTTGCCTCTTCGTTTTCCTGCTGATGTCTTTTCTGTGCTTCTTGAAATTTCCTCTTCCATTCACTTTTCTAAATCAACAAAGCACATATTATTTCAGGTTTTCGGCAGGTACCTTCAAATCTGATTTAATGCTTTTTAACGCCTTTTTAAAATTGTAATGCCATACACAACTTATCACTAACCAAGGGCACAATACACACATGTATATGTGCGTGTTTTTTTATTATAAGTATATATTTTGGTTCTATTCAATTCAGAACAGAATTATAAATGGCCTAGGGGACAACTTAAACTGTTAACATTTATTTAAAAATATTTACACTCACCAGCCACTTTATTAGGTACACCTGTCTAACTGCTTGTTAACGCAAATTTTTAATCAGCCAATTACATGGCAGCAACTCAATACATTTAGGCATGTAGACATGGTCAAGAAGACAATCTGCTGGAGTTCAAACCGAGCATCAGAATGGGGAGGGAAAGTGATCTAAGTGACTTTGAACGTGGTGTGGTTGTTGGTGCCAGACAGGCTGGACTGAGTATTTCAGAAACTGCTGATCTACTGAGATTTTCACACACAACCATTTCTAAGGTTTACAGAGTATGATCCGAAAAAGAGAAAATATCAAGTGAGGGGCAGTTCTGTGGGCGCAAATGCCTTGTTGATGCCAGCGGTCAGAGGAGAATGGCCAGACTGGTTCGAGCTGATAGAAAGGCAACAGTAACTCAAATAACCACTCAATACAACCAAGGTATGCAGAAGGGCATCTCTGAATGCACAACATGTCAAACCTTGAGGCGGATGGGCTACAGCAGCAGACTGTCAGCCACTCCTGTCAGCTAAGAACAGGCTACAATTCACACAGGCTCACCAAATTGGACAATAGAAGACTGGAAAAACATTGCCTGGTCTGAGGAGTATTGATTTCTGACATAGGGTCAGAATTTGCCGTCAACAACATGAAAGCATGGATCATCCTGCCTTGTATCAACGGTTTAGGCTGGTGATGGTGGTGTAATGGTGTGGGGAATAATTTCTTGCCACACTTTGGGCCAATTAGTACCAATTGAGCATTGTGCAAATGCCACAGCCTACCTATATTGTTGCTGACCATGTCCATCCCTTTATGACCACAATGTACCCATCTTCTGATGGCTACTTCTAGCAAGATAATGCGCCATGTCATAAAGCACAAATCATTTCAGACTGGTTTCTTAAACATGACAATGAGTTCACTGTACTCAAATGGCCCTCACAGTCACCAGCACTTAATCCAATAGAGCACCTTCGGGATGTGGTAGAATGGGAGATTCATGGATGTGCAGCCGACAGATCTGCAGCAGCTGTGTGATGCTAGGCAGTTTCTAGGACCATATTACCAAACCGCCTGGACCAAATTATCAAACCAGTTCTGTGTTTTTATCACACTTTGCAAAAAGTAACTTAAAGAAGTGATTACTGAAGCTATATTCAAAATTACATTGGTATCTAAATAATCTAAAATCAATTAAAAATATATTAAAAAGTATATAAAAATACAAGGTCTTAATTTTGTTTAAAACCTATTAAATGAGTTTAATGCTTTTTAATGCCCTGTGGAAGGCCTGTATTTAATAATTTATTAAACGCTATTCCATTGCTCTCTAAAAGGACTTGTAATGTAATGTAATAAAATGTAATGTGTGTATTTATATAGCACATTCATCGTGTATGGCCATACACCCAAAGCACTTTACATTCATGAAGACTTGATCCTGAATCAGTGGTGTAGTCGGGGCTATACGCACGTATACTCAGTATGCCTACTTTTTTCCATGAGCTGTTTGGGTATTACGACTTCTGAGGATCAATAATTGCGTATACCCTCGGTACTTTTTCTGATTAGACGTCCCTAATTTACCTGTATTCGCGTCCCCTTTAACTGTATACCAAATGTTTTTTACTTGCATCTTATTTGTTGCATCAGTGGATTTTTTGTTTAATCTGCGGCATTCCCTGCCCCCTGACGACCGCAGCAGCTGTGAAAAAATTTCGGGAGTTTTTCGATAACGACGACAATTCAACTAAATGATGTCTCGCTGAAACACTGAGGTAAAATTATTTCTAAAAAGCATGGGCATCGCTTAGCCCCCTATATTTCTATTCAGTCCCTCGAAATGTTTGCGATTTCCTCATGAACTGTACACTGCTAAATGATAACCTTAGTCTCCTTTAAATTTGATATGGTAACGGCGGCAGACTTCCGCTCCTCCGTTTTCAAACTCGTTTTTCGTTTAATCAGCAAACCACTGCTTTGCAGGAGTGAGAGCAGAAGGTGTGTTTATCTATAGATTGTTATAATATCTGCATATTCGCAGTTCTTTGCTATAGAAACACTTGTATCACATGTATCAATCGGGTTTCCCCATCTACTGTTTCCTTGGCGCTTCCCTCATCATCACAGCTGTTTCCTCCAGCGAAAATGCAACTCTTAACGAACATTTATCAATTAACTATGATTATAAAACACATTACAGTGCATGTGGCATTATTTATATCATAAATTCATGCACAGGATTAAACACAGTGACAGAACCACTCAGTGAATGTACTCCATTTTAACTGCATATCAGAGTGAAACAATATGTGTTGTATCTTGTTAAAAATTATTTCCTATTATGACTTATATTATGATAGTGAAATATGTAAATTAGCCTGTAAATTTTTTTATATGTTTATATTTATGCCATTTTAAATTATAAAAGTGGCAGTTCTATTTAAAACATGGAAAAATACTTGAGTATAGGCTAGTATTTGAGTTTTTGAAGAAAAAAACTTTTTATTTTCCTGATAAAAAAAAAAATATATATATATATATATATATATATATATATATATATATATATATATATATATATATATATATATATATATATATATATATATATATAAATTGTTATATTAATTATAGGCTCATTTTGCAAGTCCCTTTAGAGTTAAACAGTTGGCTTTTACCCAGGTTTTACCACAGCTTAATATACTCAGCCAATCTCCGGGTCTGCTGGGGGCACTATTAGCTAAGCATAAATCATTGAATAGGATTAGGCTATTAGCATCTCGCTTTAAAATGAACAAATTTGTTGAAATATTTTTCCTTTTTTAATGAATAGTTCATTCAAAAAAAGCAAAATTGTCATCCTTTACTCAACCTTTGCTTGTTCCGAACCGGTTTGTCTTTTTTTAATTTTGTTTAACACAAAAAAAGATATTTTGAAGAAAGCTGGAAACCTGTAATCATTAACTTCCATAGTATTTGTTTTTTCTTTCAATAGTTACAGGTAACTTATGTTAAATATAAAAAAAAAAAAATTGTAAAAAATTTTTTTTAAATAAATAAATATATATATATAGTTTTGTCGTTTCTTTGCCTACTTTTAATATTTGGGTTGGGTGGGTAATAGTACACCACTTTTTTTTTAGGACTACACCACTGATCCTGATTAGTCAGTCACAACATTCCAAGCTATATTTTTCCATTACAAACACAAAAACTAATAACACAGGCTCATCCAGGTACTTAGTATCAACAAGGCAGTCAGTGAATATGTTCATATCCATATCTATATGCTTGTCTGTAACAGCACTGTTTTTGACTGACTGTTTGCCATTTTGTGACTGAAAAATGCCTAGGTTGTTGTATGCTCCATTCAGCTATTTTTTTTTTTCTGCCAGCTTGGCGTTTAATAAAACATTTGAAATAAACTACTAAAGCTCAGAACAAGTTTTGTCTAATGTTTACATTAATAAGCAGGATAAAGTATATCCAAGCACAGAATAAAGCCCAACAGGATTATCAGCAGCTTGAACCGCCTGCATGTACATTATCCTTTATATCACACCTTTGAATTGATTTTTTTAAACAATCATTTTATTTCTTCATGTTTACTTTTAATTTGTTAATTCACCACCATTTCAACTTATTTTTAGCAACATTCACTAAAATAAATCATTGTAAATAAAACAAAAATATATGTTACTTTATAAAGTTATTTGTTAAACTGACAAAAATAAATTAAAAACATAAAATCTAAAAATAAAATGTGTTTAAAACTAGATGGCTCAGTGGTTAGGACTGTCGCCTCACAGCAAGAAGGTCGCTGGTTTGAGTCCCGGCTGGGCCAGTTGGCATTTCTGTGTGGAGTTTGCATGTTCTCCCTGTGTTGGCGTGGGTTTCCTCCGGGTGCTCCGGTTTTCCCCACAGTCCAAAGACATGCGCTATAGGTGAACTGAATAAACTAAATGGGTCATAGTGTATATGTGTGAATAAGTGTGTATGGGTGTTTCCCAGTACTGGGTTGCAGCTGGAAGGGCATCTGCCGTGTAAAACATAAGCTGGATAAGTTGGTGGTTCATTCCACTCTGGTCACCCCTGATGAATAAAGGGACTAAGCCAAAGGAAAATTAATGAATGAATAAACACTGAACAAAGTAAAAATAAAAACAAATACAGTTCTGAATGATTTGGCAAAAAAACAACAACTAAGAACATATTTCATGGATAATATATGACATTTCATATTTAGATAATCTATTTTGTAGCTTAGTTAAATATTATGGCCTTTTTCGAACCTTAATTAGTCTCTGAATTACTCAGTACAGTTTCTAACAGTAATTATTTAGACTTTATGTCTGCATGGAATCATTTATTAAGCGTTTACAGAAATTGTATTTTACTTTTTTTGTAGATAAAAAAAAATATCTTTATTGCAAACAGAGGACATTGTAAAAAAATTATCATTAAAGATCAAAATATGAATCATTAATTTTAAAAGTGCACTGTGTTAATGATTCATACATGGCAGAACAAATAAAAAAACTCACCTTTATGGCCATTCTCTCTCTCAGCTCTCTCTCTCTGTTTTCTCTCATTTCTTTCTCAGGGTCACTATCTTGTTGTAAACTTGCATTGTTGAATACAGCCATTTCTTTGTTCTGTAACACCAGCAGTTTCTATAGATAGAATAATGACAAAGTCACACAGAATATTTTTACGATAACATCAAACTACCTTTCCATCCCATATAAAACATTATTATATTCATCCAGAAGCTCCTCAATTGAATGTCTGGCAAAATACAAAACACAAGATCTGTCTCCATCTGCTGGTCACACTTTAAATGCGTTCATTTTAAACCAATGTGTACTCACAGCCTCAATGGATAAGCTTTTGCTTGCCATGTCTTTAGACTCCTGGAGAAACAGTTGTCTCAGATCTGCGATTTCCTGATTAAATTTCCTTCTCTCATCTTCATTCCATCTTTCCAGTGCTTCCTTCTCTGACTGTTCTCTTCTTCGCTGCTCCTCTTGTTCCTGAATTGTTGTAATGATTTTTGTTAGTTATGTTAAATGCAAAGTTTTGTGGGAGAACATAAAAAATCACGATAATCCTATCTTTTCCACTTACACTGTACAGAAAAGTGCAGCTTGGACATTTGGGTGATTAAATGTTTAAATTTGTGTTTATACTATCCCTTAAAATGTAAGGGATAAAACCTGTATATAAATAAACCATTGGGCATTAAAATTCATGTTTTAAAGAGTCACTTTAAGTGAATGGAATGTGTGGAGTTTACACGTTCTCGTGCTTGCTTGGGTTTCCTCGAGGTGCTCCGGTTTCCCCCACAGTCCAAACACATGCGCTATAGGTGAATTGGATAAACAAAATTGGCCATAGTGTATGAGGGCCTGTGTGAATGTGAGAGTGTATGGGTGTTTCCCAGTACTGGGTTGTGGCTAGAAGGGCATCCGCTGCGTAAAACATATGCTGGAATTGTTGGCGGTTCATTCCACTGTGGTGACCCCTGATATATAAGGGACTAAGCCGAAGGAAAATGAATGAATGAATGAATGTTAATATATTATAAAATTATTAAATTGTTTTAACTTGAATATCATTTTGGATGACATAGCCACTATGAGAACAACAATGGATAATTTACCTCAACAATGAGCTCCCTGTCATTTGACAGCTCGATAGTAGTTTTACCAACTTATTATTTGCTTTTTTAGGTCATTAGCTTTTTGACAACACACATCTTTGAAGTGGTCATTTTGAAGCCAAAGCTTTTAGAATGTATATTATACTGGCATGTTAGCCTTAGTTAACAGGTACAGCCTGATTACTGCATTTCCCTTACAAAAAATAACTGCAGTAAACTGAAGTAAAACTGCAGTACAACAGCAGTATATAGAAGTATAACTGCAGTAAAATGAAGTACAATTGCAAAATTGCAGTTCAAATAGTTCAAATACAGTACAATAAAGTACAAAAGCAGTATGAGTTGCAGTAAACTGCAGTAAAAACAAGTAAACTCCGTCTTTACTGCACTTGTGCTGCTGTAGTCTAATATGCCAATGGTGTAATAAGAACTGTACTGCACTTGTGTTTCAAGGGGTTTGTTCTTCAACATCTTCCAAGAATATTTTGTACTTTTTTCAGGGATGATTTTTGGATTAAAGCAATTTTCTAATTAGAATTTTAAGAGTTTATTAGCAAAAACGAATAATAAAAAAATAACTGCAGTGAATTGAACAGTACGGAGGTCCTAAGAGGCCATGCATTAAAATATTTTAATGCATGGCCTATTAGGACTTCCGTAGAACAGTAACTATAATGCAATAAAGTTCAACAGCAGTAGAATCTGCAGTAACATTAAATAAACTGAGAGGGCCCTTACAAAAATTACTGCAGTTTTTAAAGGAATACTGCAGTTTTAGTTAACTAGGAAAAAGGTGCATTATTTAAGTATATTGCAGTATTACTGCAATACAACTGAAGTACTATAATACAACTAACTGCAGTACATCTACTGCAATAAAACTGACATACTACTACAGTACAACTACTGCAATGGTACTGAAGTACTACTACAGTACAACTGCCATACTGCTATTGCAATACAACTGAAGTACTTCTACTACTTTTCCTGCTCGGTGGACAATAGTTTCCAAATGAGGTTTCACACTTAAGTTGTATTGCTGAAGTTCTACCACAATACAGTATATTGTATTGCACTTTTCAGAAGTGTAACTAACTACAGAATCACATCTACAATACTGCAATACACAACAAAACTAAAGTGCACTTTTAATACTTATGTACCTAAGTGCAATAAATTATTTAGCATGTATTGCAATAGCAGTACTGCATTATAGTAGTTGTAGTACTTCAGTACCATTGCAGTAGTTGTACTGCATTATAGTAGTAGTATCACTTCAGTACTATTGCAGTAGTTGTACTGCAGTTGTACTGTAGTAGTAATTCAGTTGAATTGCAGTAGTTGTACTGCATTTGTATCGTAGTAGTACTGCAGTTGTATTACAGTCAGAGATGTATAGTAACGAAGTAGAACTACTTCACTACTGTACTTAAGTACTAAAAGGTTGTATCTGTACTTTACTGGAGTATTGTTTTTTTCTCCTACTTCCACTTTTACTTTAGTACATATTTTCGATGAGTTTAATACTTTTAATCCGATAGATTTTTTATCTGCTGCATCATTACTCGTTACAATTATAAAAATGTTATGAATCATTCCAGACCCACATTATCATTGCCAGAGCAGCAGATGGCTCGGTCACAGATTTGAATAAGCTGGCTCGTCATCATTCAGACGATCAAAGAAGACAGCGCTGCCTGCCTGCATTGAGAGCACTTTAGTTTGTTTTCGACATGGAAAACCCAGAAATTCCACCTTCAACTCCTTCACGTTCAACTGTTTGTGGCGATGAGGAAGAAGACCACCCTTTAGTGTCCATGTTTGCATTTGTCGGAGTGAGAGACAATTCATATAGATGAAGTGCATACTCTACCTCCGGAAAGATTGCGAAATAATGGCCTTCAAAAATTCACCGTCGAATTTGAAGAAACATATCAAGGAAAGTTAAAAATAATATAATACACAAAACACAGCAGTTTGAGCTATCCGTAAGCGCTAGATAAGTTAACTAACGTTAGCTACCCGTGGTTCATAACATGCTGCGATGTTCACTTAACATTAACTAGCTGGCTATCATAAAGGCTGTGTCATGCTGAATGGTGTTTTTGACCCATCATATATATATATATATATTATAAATCTTAAACCATGTTTCTTTTCGTTCTGCTTAATCACGTGCCCCCAAAAAGATATTTAAAATAAACAAAACAATATGTCTTTTGAATGCTTTCTTTCATAACTACACATAACACATAACACAATACTTGTACTTTTACATTCAGTATTTGAAATTTTAAAATAAACTACTTGCGATACTTAAGTACAAAAAATGTTGAATACTTTAGTACTTCCAATTAAGTATGGTGCTTAAAGAGCACTTCAACTTCTACTCAAGTCACTTATTTGTTAAAGCACTTGTACTTTTACTTTAGTCTGGGTCTCTAGTACTTTATACATTTCTGATTACAGTATATGTACTGCAGTTAGTTGTATTATTGCAGTAATACTGCAATAAACTTAAATAAAACCGTTTTTTTTGTGTCCAAAAAACTGCACTTTTCAGAAATTAAATAAAACTGCAGTATTCCTTTAAAAAACTGCAGTATTCTTTCAAAAACAAAACTGCAGTAATTTTATGTAAGGGTTAACCTAAGTGATGAGCGTGAAAGGAATAAAACTAAGCTGAAAAGCATAGTCTTACCATAAAAAGTCTTACCATAACAATTTTTGTGAAACAGCATAATATAAAAAAATAAGGTATAGAAAATTGCAATTTTGATAAATCGAAATAAAAATTTTACGCAACAAACAAAAATCCCCAAAATTCCATGACTTGGACAAAAACATAAAAATTTCCTGACTTTGAGACTTGTCTGGAATAGACTATTCCGTCATATTCCATGATATTCCAGAATCTGCATGACTTGTGAAAACCCTGTATAGCAAATTTAAATGAAATTAATTTGTTTTATTAAAGTAAATGTCATTCCTTTCCCTTCTGAATAATGTTTTTTTTTAATTCTGAATTTCTAGATTTATGTGAAGAACTTTGGGCAATTTTGCCAGAGAAATTAAAAATCCGTCATGCAAATGAATGGATTATTTTAAACTGAAGTCTCATGCAGCCAGACCTATATAAACTGTAGTCTTAAATATATTATCAAACTATCATCATAAAAAAAACATGAACTTTTTATGGTACTGTAGAAGGAAAGAGAGTTCTTTAAGAGGTTGAAACCTCTATATGAGATGTTGAATTTCACTTCAAACACAAACTCACATGCTGCCGCCTCAATTTGTCTGCTTGTTGCTCTGCCTGTAGCTGCATCTGCGTCAGTCTCAGTTTCTCCTTCAGCTCTTCTATCCCATCTTCCATCTCTTCCACCTTCTTCTTCTTCTGTTTCTCTGAGACGTACAGTATAAACATGCAAAAGCAGTGATATTGAGATACTGAGTTCTTTTTTCTATCACGTCATGTAAACAATTTTATTGGGTGAAATTAAAGTGCAATTTTACCACTTCAATTTGACCACCAACCTGCATCTGTGACCTCAGGATGTCGCCGCTGAACATGTGCTTGTAAGTATGAGTAGTTGACAAATGACTTTTCACAGAACTGGCACTGTCACGGGAACAAGGAAACCAAACTTTAGAACCAGTTGTATGTGGCCAGCAAGGCTATTTTAGTAAATGAAATACTAAAATAATGGGTCAAAATATTTTCGTTAACTGAAATAAAATGCATAGCCCTGCTAAATTTTTTGGTTTTAGCTGGTTTTAGCTGGTCAACCAGCCTCGTTTTAGAGGGGTTTTGGCCATTTCCAGGCTGGTTTCAGACATTTGGAAAATGCTGGAAAATGACCAGCTAAAACCAGTTTGACCAGCCTGGTTTAAGCTAGACATAGCTGGTTTTGGCTGAGCTCCCAGCTTGGCCAAGCTGGTTTTAGCTGGTCATTTTCCAGCCTGACCAGCTAAGACCAGGCTGGAAATGTCTGAAACCAGCCTGGAAATGGCCCAAACACCTCTAAAACCAGGCTGGTCAACCAGCTAAAAACCAGCCCGGTTAAGCTGGTTTAAGCTGTTTTTTTTTCAGCAGGGAGAACAAGGAAACCAAACTTTAGAACTGGTTGTGGTCACTCAGCAAGGCTATTTTAGTAAACGAAAGCTAAGACTAAAAGTATTGGTCAAAACAATATTTTTGTTAACTGGAATAAAATGTATGAATTCAAAATAAATAAAAAACTGAAACAAAACTAACTGAAATAAAATAGCAATTAGCAAAAATAATAATTGTTTTCAGAATAATTTCTGTGGTGGAAAATATAACCGTAGATGCTTTTTAAAGACAAACACATCTGTCAAGAACAGGATTATTCATAAAAAAACATATTTTACATGTGTTTAAACATAAAAAACATTTGTTCTAACTTTAGTAAAAAAAATAAATAAATAAATAAACTAGGCATGTTTAACTATTTACATTATCTTTAATATAAAGTTTGTCGTTTGTATTTTTTATATTGTAACTGTGTTTGACCACTGGGTAGAGTGTGGTTCTAAATCACATATAAACGTCCATCACTGTGATTGTGAGCATGGAAAAGCAGCATGGAAAACCATCCTATGTGGTTCATGAGTACATGTTTTGGATGTCTCCTTTGTCCCCTCCAGGAACAGGAGTTAGACACACCTGCTTTAATGGAGTGAGTAATGGAGTCTACTGTCAGTAGAAAATGCAAATGTACAAACTCTATGATAGGAAATAAACCCTGACAAGCAGTATTTGGAGACAATCTTTATTGTTTGGATTTCATATATCAGAAACACCCCATTACAACTCAAGTGACAATATTGGTATTTGTGTCACTACAAAGTTTGTCTGAATACTTTTATTCTTTGCATTTGTATGGTTTTGGATTCAATGTTTGTTTAAACAATTGTTTATTTTTATTTTCACTTAGAGAGTTTTACGCAAGAGTTAATGTAAGCTGTGCAAACACTAAACTTTGCTCTAGATGTGTTCTGTTAACTCCGATAAACTAGAATTACTATAACTAAAACAGAAACTAAATATGTAAAAACTAAATTAAAATTAAACTGAAACTAAAAAAAAACATTGATGAAACAAACTAAAACTAAAGGGAAATATAAATAAAAATAGTACTGTATAGAAGTTAAAAAAAAATGCAAAGGTATGATAACCTTGGTGGTCAGGGAATTCTGAGGTGCACAATGTGCATAATTTGCCAACTTTCTGCAGAGTCAGCCTTCAGATTAGTGCACTAAAAAATTGGAGTAGAGAACACATTAAAAAAGTAAGATCTAGTATAAATACTTGATCTATGCTGCTCTTTCTATCGCATTAAACAACTATACTTGCTATGCAAATGCATTCATGTCACATTAAACAGTCATTAGACAAGCATTTAAATAAAGACACTAAATTGCAAAGAAAACATGAAGACCTTATTAGACTACAGATATACTGGCATTCAAAAGTTTGGGGTCAGTTAGATTTCTATTGATTTATTATTGACATGTGATACTTATAATGACACTTTAAGTTAATCAAAATTGTAAAATGCTATGTAACAGTTCTATTTTTAAATAAAATCATCTATTTCAATCTATTTTCAACAGAAATATGTTTTACTAAAAATATTTTTCAACAATGATAAGATCTGTATACATTCCTTTTTCATTTTTTATTCACTAAATCAGCGTATTAGAACGATTTTATTTTAAAGACAGGAGTTATGACTCCATGGAAAAAATTATATTTCAGAATATATACAAATGGAAAAAATTAAACTGTAATCAAATTTACTTTATGTAATATATTATTCATAATAACAATATATGGATTCAATCTAGGGTCATCTACTTGCAAAATAAAAAAAAGCTTTGCAAACAAAAAAATAAAGTATTGAGCAAAAAATAAATTAATGAATAAATGCAAATCTCCAAAAACTGCAAAGCGAAAATAAATTTTTGAGAAATAAAAATTTAATTTGCTAACAAAAATAAAGAATTGCAAAAGGAAAACTATTTGAGAAATAAAGATGAAATTTGCACTGCAAATAAAAATAAATAAAAATAAATAAAAATAGTCAATAGTCAACCGTGAGTTTCACTTTGTGGCCCTGATTTGCCCTGAAGCTCCCTTGACTCCGCCCCTTGTCAAATCAAGGCCACAAAGTGAAACGCGCAGAAATGTGAAGTGCAAAGTAAAAACAGCATTGCAAACTCACGGTTGACTAAAAAGCAAATAAAAATGAGGCAATGCTATAAAAAATATTTTGCGAATATATATATAGTTTTTTTATTGCAAATATTTTTTTTTGCACTGTTTGATTTTTATTTGCAGTTCTTTTTTTTTGTTTGTAAATTACATTTTTTTCTCAAAATTTTCCCTTTGCAGTTCTTTATTTTTGTTAGCAAAATTAGTTATTATTTCTCAAAAATAAATTTTTGCTTTGCGATTTTTGATTTTTTTGCTCAATACTTTATTTTTTGTTTGCAAAACTTTCTTTTATTTTGCAAGTATATGTAGCCCTAGATTTACTCCATACAATACATTATTTGTTTATGTATATCATGTATATAACAAATCTATTTAAAATAAGTGAAGTTTATTTATAAACTAATTTCGAGAGGAGCACGCGCTTATGATTGATAGCAGCTGATCCTCGTTAGCTAATGCACGATCCACCAATCGGAAGATTCCTAATCACTATAAATAACCAGAGTATCTTACCTTAGCCATCTTCGTCTTGAAGACAGCTTGGCTCGCATCAGCTGCTGCCACCACCACCACCACCACTGCTGCCTACTACTACTACTACTACTACTACTACTACTACTACTACTACTACTACTACTGCTGCTGCTGCTGCTAATGCTATTGCTACTGCTGCTACTACTGCTGTTGCTGCTGCTTATGCTATTGCTACTGCTGCTGCTACTACCGCACTGCGGCTACTGCTACTGTGAATACAACAACAACTACTACTTCAAACAACAACTAAATCGCCAACTGCAACTTCAACTATAATTCAACAACAACTTGAACAACAACATCATCAAAATCTTCCACTTCAAAGTACCTCTCACAACGTATCCACTGTGTCTTCAACCCAATTTTCCATCAAGATCACAGTCAAAACTCGATCACTGTCACACGAACTCCGTCTAAACTTTCAAGACACTGGCGGCCAAGCCATTGCTATGAAGCCAAACTCCCACCGTTCTCCTAGCGGTGCACACGTGGTAATGTACATAGCACGCTTCAAAGGGAAGCCTCACAAAATTACCACACTCCAACAAAGACTAAACATTTTAGAAATCTCCGAAAACGAGACTAGCGCGAATAGAATAATTTCTATTAAGCAACTCACCTCTCAAACCTCCCGCCCGTCTACAGGTCCATATCATCAAGTAATTGACTGCAAGGGACCAAGCAATCCAATTCGCAAAACATTAGTCCACAGCATATCCATACATTGAGAAATATTCATGGAAACTTCTCGCTGGAGTGCGTTCAGTAGCGTCTCCAGTCATAACGCTAGTGATTTTGGCCAATGGCAGCCGGCCTCTGCTGTCCTGATTGACACTGCTGTGAGCCAATAGCTGAAAAGAGAAGCGCCACCATCCTATGAGCTCTCAACTTGAGATAGTCCCACCCTCTCTCTTGACAGGTTAAGCATGGACTCAGACTGGTGAATTAACTAGGCCAGATATGCTAGTAATTTAATCACGTTAGGATTCCAAACGTAATGTTATTTATTCATGGATTAAAGTAAGCCCATAACTAACATTAACACTAAGTGTTGACATAGTTTTACGTACAGGATTTGATGTTGGCAGTTTGTTAAAATAAATAAAATAATAAATAAATATTTATTATTATTCATTAATAAATTAATTAATAGTTTTTTTAATTAATTAATTAATATATATATAAAAAAAAAACTCTGCCACATCTGATAGCCATTTTAAATCCAAAGTTTATTACCCAGATATTGAAAAACATTCATCACATCAAACACAGAGGGCCAATCGCAATATGCCAGTGACTCGTATGTTCATACACCAGTGTCATACGTGAATTCACTATAGCAAGTTGGTTGGATGTGAAATAGCAAAGAAACAAACCTCCCGCTTGACTGACATGAATGGGAGGAGATTCCTGACAAATGGAGCAACGTTTCATCCATCGACTCTGTTTAGATACATTTGCATTCTAAACATTCAAACTCCACTCCACTATCACTTCACCTACTCAGTCTTTAAGAGGCACTTCCAGGACTACTAGTCAAGCCACACCCCATACCTTCAGCTCTCCATCCACCTGCCCTCCTGCAGGGGGACGAATGCCCACCTCAACCATCTCTGCATTGCATCTACGAAGCTATCGTACCATGCACTAATAAAGGCGCTTCTATTCACAGTTGCCCATGCCCTCATTAAGACGCCTCACATGGAAATCAGCTAAAACAATTAATTGTGTCTGCCATACACATATATTGTCGTAAAAAAATAATAATTTCTGATTCTCTCTTGTTTCCCAATTCAGAGTTATTGGCGGCACCAGAAGCTGACCCTCTCTCCATCCATCTGCCTCCCTGTGGGGGGACGAATGCCCACCCCTACCATCCTTGTACATCGCGACGACGAAGCTATCATACCATGCATTAACAAAAAGCACTTCCATTCACAGTTGCCCATGCTCTTATTAAGACGTCTCGCATGGATACCAGCTAAAACAATTTATTATGTCTGCCGTACATGTACCATGTTGTAAAATATTTCATTTCTGATTCTCTCTTCTCATTTCAGAGACCATGATAGCGGCTACAGAAGCTGACCCTCATCCAACCTATTACACTCCATATCCATTCCTAATACATTCATACTCTATGCAAGGATACAATTCCAGCCACCCAGCCCTCACCATATACATTTTTGATATCCCCTCCCCCACACACCCATTCCAAACTCTCTTAGCATTCTTCCAAAACAGGAGAGCAATACCACCTCAGGGAAGCCCAGCTGATCCTCTCCAGCCAACTTCCACCCACACACATTTCTAGGTATAAGCACAACTCTGCCTTTTCCCCCTATTCCCCCTCCTATTAAAATAGGAGCTCCTCCACTACCCTTCCCACTTTTTCTTCCTTTAACTTTTCCCTCCAAACTTGAACAATCCCATACTTCTATTCACGCTCATTCACCACAGCTTCGATCCATTTAAGGGTCGCCCAGAGTTTCAGCTACTGCAGCAGCTACGCTTCAATACACTCATATACACTTACATTACCAAAAAAAAAAAAACACAATCTTCATACTCCCCCGCACTCATACAGCAGTAAATGCTTCTGCGGGAGTGCACATTGCCTCCATACTGTCCCACTGCACCTCTGCAGCAGCAGAGACGCTCCGCTGAGCAACACTCACCCATAGCACCACTGCTACCGCAGTGACACTCTAGCTAAGCCCTTATTCTCCTTCATCTTTACATATCACTACTGACAGTATTTAACATTCCCGTGGGAGCAATCATAACTCTCTAACACCGACCACCACTGCACCTCTGCAACCACAGAGGCGCCCGCTGAGCTACTCTCACCCATAGCAACATTGCAACTGCGGTGACGCTCTAGCTGAGCCCATATTCACTTTCATCAGTACATATCACTACTGATAGCATCTAACACTCCAGCGGGAGCACTCATAATGCTCCTAATACTGACTACCTCCACAACAGAAAAAAGTGCTCAGCCGAGCCTTATTCTCTCCATGCTACCACTGCCACAGCAATGACCCTCTGCCTGAGCCCATACACAACTCTATTTAGCCACTCACTACCTGCACATTCCCCAGCTCCGCTACAGCATTTCAAACGCCTCCGCGGAAGTGTACTTGCCTTCTAACAACAGAGAGGCTCCGCTAAGCTTTCATTTCCTCTCCGCACCACTGCCGCGGCAGTAACGCTCTGCCTGAGCTCACATACTCTTGCATTTAACATGCCACTACTGACACACTCCCCAGCACTACTATAGCAGTTTAAACGCCTCCGTGGAAGCCTATTTACCTGTTGTTATTATTGACTTCCTTTGCAACTGTAGTGATGCTCCACTTAGCTTAAATTCTCTTCTGCACCTTTGACTTCCATCGCACCTCTGCAGCAGCAGAGAAGCTATGCTGAGCTTATCCTGACATTTCAGCACTGTCATTTTAAGAGTCTCTCTAGCAGAGCTCATACATCCTGCATTCAAATCATTACATCTATCTCACTCTCCCGCCTGGTCACGGCAGTTAAACAATGCTATGGGAGCACATATAGCCCCCCCACACACACATATTTAATCCCACTGCAGGAGTCCTCACTGCCCCATCCCTTTTCCTGACACTTGAAGAACACTAGCCCCGCAGCTTCCCTCCTGCAGGAGTGCCCCGCAGCCTCACTCCTGCAGGAGTGCCCCGCAGCCTACTCCCGCAGGAGTAATCGCTTCCCTCGCGTTGAAGTCTTCCGCTCCTTTTCTTCCTTCAGCATCGAGTGCTCCGCTTCCTCCAAGTGTTGAAATCTTCTGCTCTCTCTCTTTTTCAGTGTCGGTTGCTCCGCTTCCCTCAAGCGTAGAGTCTTCCGCCCCCTCTCCCCTTTTACTCCAGCTCTTTCTTTTCCTTCCAGCATTTAATCTTTCCCTGCTTTCTTCTTCTTAGCGAATAGTTCGCAGATACTAAACTTTCTCTTTCCCTAGCTCTGACTCCCGCAGGAGTTACCCCGAGCTCTGACTCCCACAGGAGTCCTTGCCCCGCCCCCCTCTCGCAGGAGTCTCCACCGGCCCCTCCCTTTCCTGACTCCAGCAGGAGAATGGCCCTGCAGCTCTGACCCCCGCAGGAGTACCCTCCCCGAGCTTCGATTCCCGCAGGAATCAATCACCGGCCCCGCCCGGCCCTTAAATTAAAAAAAAAAAAAAAAAACACCTTTCTTCTTTCTAGCATTGATGACTCCGCTCCTTCAGTGTCGTAGTACTCTGCTCTTTCTTCCTTCAGCGTCGATGACTCCGCTTCTTTTAGCGTTGCAGTACTCCACTCTTTCTTCCTCAAGCGTCGATGACTCCGCTTCCTTAATGTTGCAGTAGTCCGCTTTTCTTCTTCCTTCAGCGTCGATGACTCCGCTTCCTTTAGCGTCGTAGTACTCCGCCTTATTCTCTTATTCTTTGCATCGATGCTTTACTTTAAGCATCAAAGTATTCCGCTTCTCTCCTCTCAACAAGAGGACTCTGATTACTTGCTCTCCTTTTAGGTACTAAAGCTCTTTGCTACTTTCCTTCCTTCTAGCATCTTAGCTTCTTCAAGCCTCCTCAGCTTCTTTTCTTCTTCTTTCCGCATAGGCCCTCACTCCCCAGCTCTGACTCCCACAGGAGTCGCTCCCCCGAGCTGACTCCTACAGGAGTCTATGGCCCTTTCCCGCTGGAGTCTTCACTAGCCCCCATTTCGACCCCAGCCGGAATCCAGCACAGCTAGCTCCCGCAGGAGTTTCCCCAAGCTTGACTCCCGCAGGAGTTATCCCCGTACTACACCACCCGCTCAGGCTTCTCCTTTTGTTTCCTTCTTTCCAACGTTATATCCAGCAACCGGATATAGCAGCAATTTCTTGCCTTGTGGGGGGTTCTTCAATACGCGGCTGCTGTCCCGAGCAAGAAGGCAATTCGGGGAGCTCTCGAGACCTACCTGAGCTCAGACTCCCCTCTCGCCCTGCAACGGGAGGGAGCCCCGGGCTTGAGGATCTCACGAGCTCAGAGCTCTCTCCCGAGACAGCATGCCAAATAAGCATTCTAACCAATCATCAGCAAGGTGAAGTTTATTTATAAACTAATTTTGAAAGGAGCACGCGCTTATGATTGATAGCAGCTGATCCTCGTTAGCTAATGCACGATCCACCAATCAGAAGATTCCTAATCACTATAAATAACCAGAGTACCTTACCTTAGCCATCTTCGTCTTGAATAATCCCCCCTTCCACCCCTACTCCTCCCCTTTCCTTGTCAGGGGCAGCACAGAGGCCCAATGGTTAGCATCATTGCCTCACAGCAAGAATGTCACTGGCTCAGATCCTACCTGGCCAAGTCGGCATTTCTGTGTGGAGTTTGCATGTTCTCCCCGTGTTTGCGTGGGTTTTCCCCGCGCTCTCCCGTTTCCTCCCACAGACCAAAAACATGTAACATAAGTAAATTGACAAAACCAAATCGACATCATAGACAAGCTCAAATTCATATACACTCTACATTTACCATTATCAAGCAGGGGGAGCTCTCGAGACCTACCTGAGCTCAGACTCCCCTCTCGCCCTGCAACGGGAGGGAGCCCCGGGCTCGAGGATCTCACGAGCTCAGGGCTCTCTCCGGGACAGCATGCCAAATACGCATTATAACCAATTATCAGCAAGGGCGAACTCTTGAAACTGTCCTTTTGAACATTTCATTTAAAGAAGAAATAAACAAAATATTGTTAAAAATGTTAAGATTTGTGTCTATTAATGAATTTGATTGTCGACCAAATTGAAATCATTCATTAATTCATTTTCTTTTCGGGTTAGTCCCTTTATTAATCCGGGGTCGCCACAGCGGAATGAACCATCAACTTATCCAGCACATGTTTTACGCAGCGGATGCCCTTCCAGCCGCAACCCATCTCTGGGAAACATCCATACACACTCATACACTACTGACAATTTAGCCTACCCAATTCACCTGTACCGCATGTCTTTGGACTGTGGGGGAAACCGGAGCACCCGGAGGAAACCCACGCGAACGCAGGGAGAACATGCAAACTCCACACAGAAATGCCAACCGACCCAGCCGAGGCTCGAACCAGCGATCTTCTTGCTGTGAGGCGACAGCACTACCTACTGCGCCACTGCCCAAATTGATATAAAATATCCCAAATGTTTAGTCTATAAATGTACGATTGTAAAAAAAAGAGGATGCTCACCTTGTGATAATTATTAGTGCTGGCCTGCAGGAGAAGCTGTTGTGTGGCGATCAGCTTCTTTCTCCGTCGATTCTCCTGCTTGGTTTCCTGTAGACTTTTTTCAAGTTCAGCCTGTTGTCTTTCTCCTTGCTGGACCAGAGCGGTTGCAGCCTGCAGACGGTCCTCCAGTCCTGCCAGCTGAGCACTCAGGAAATCCTGGCATTGCAGCAGGTACTCTGTGCTCAACTGTGACATTCGGAGCAGTTTGACCAAAGAAGGGTCAACAGGCCCACGACAGTTTGGACACCGCTCGCCCTCCAATGCACAGAATGTTACGGTCATAATAAAGTCCTGAAGCACGCTGACGTCCATGTCTCGAGCGACACGGTCCACATCAAGGGCGGAGAGACGCCTCCAGTCTATAGGCTCAGTCCGTGAGCGGAAGCGGAGGAGCTGAAGCTGGTTTACTGGGTTCCAGGGCGTCGTGCTAGATGGAGATGTGGTGTAGGGGTCACCGGGAGAAAACTGGCCCAACATGGCCAATGGTTTGGGACAAAGAGATGAACAGAGATGGTGATTCCTGAACAGAGGCTGGATGGGGACAAGAAGGCAGAGAGTAAGTGAAGAGTGGTTCTGGTTTAATAAATTAGCATGTCAGAATTGTTTCTGGAAGAATTGCTGTATGTGATACTGTAAACCTGAGTAACAAGGCAGATATATTCAGATATGGCATTGCTGGAATACACTGCATTGAAATATATTTGACTTTTAACTGTACCCTGGGTATTTTGAAATATTTCACAGTGTTACTGTTTTGTGGTATTTTAAAAATTTTTAATAATCATTCATTAATTTTCTTTTCGGCTTAGTCCCTTTATTAATCTGGGGTCACCACAGCAGAATGAACCGCCAACTTATCCAGCATATGTTTTACGCAGAGGATGCTCTTCCAGCTGCAACCCATCTCTGGGAAACATCCATACACACTCATTCATACTCATACACTACAGACAATTTAGCCTACCCAATTCATCTGTACCGCATGTCTTTGGACTGAGGGGGAAACTGGAGCACTCGGAGGTGTGCAACATGCAAACTTCACACAGAAGCGCCAACTGACCCAGCCGAGACTCGAACCAGCGATCTTCTTGCTGTGAGGCAACAGCACTACCTACTGCGCCACTGCGCCCCAAAATTAAAATATAATCTTATAAAATATAAGACTTCTTTCGAAATAAATAAATAAATCAATAAAAACATACAGGCTCCAAACATTGGAACAGTTTAGAGCAGGGGTGCCCAAACTCAGTCTTGGAGGGCCAATGTCCTACAAAGTTTAGTTCCAACCCCAATCAGACATGCCTGGGCTAGCTAATCAAGCTCTGTTTTCTAAACATCCGTGCAGGTGTGTTGAGGCAAGTTGAAGCTAAAATCTGCCTGACGCTTTAGTAAATGGGATTTTCAGTGAGAAACTACTTACATTTTAAGCTGTTCATCACACATAATTTTTGCACTACTTGAGTGAGACAGATAATTGATTTTGGTTCATGATTTTAAGAATTTATTTATTTGAGACATTTACAGTAATATTTCTTGTTCACAGTTTATATAAAAGTTATAAAGTTTCATTTGTTAACATTTCTTTTTACTTATGCTAATTTATTTATTTATTTAGTGAGTTAGTTACAGTAGTTAGACAGTTGGTTAGTTAGTTTGTTAGTAAATTAGTTGCAGACAACAACACACATGTACAATGAAAGTCAAAGACTCAATGATCTCTATGACAACAACTGCTAAAGCCGTTGTCAGGCAACAGAATGCACTACTGTTTTTAGGATTTTACTTTTAGCAAATTGTAAAGAATAAAATGTGTGTAAAAAAAAAAACACATCTGTTCTTTGCAGTAGATAGACAAACAACATTAATACTGATATAATACAAAAACAGAACCAAATTAGATCTGAACGAGTACATAAAAAAGATCTCATATTTCTAAAAGAGCAATTTTATGTTTACCTGAAAATGTGCTGGGTAAGGGTTCATCTCGCTCTGATATGATATGAATTAGCGTTACAGTGTCTTTGCTGACTTCGATTAGACTGAGTTTACATATAAACAAAACACTGTCTCTCTGCAACTTAAACAAAAACCCCGACTAATAGAATTTTGCCTCTCCTGTTTATAGACAACCAGACACACCTGCAAATCACACACTTACAGACTAACTGACTGCACAATCTAAACAACAGCTTGCCAATATTATATATCCCTATTGATCACACTTTACAATAAGATTCCCTTAGTTAATGGTTTTACTAACATGAACTAAGAAGGTACTATACTTCTTAGTTTTTACAGTATTTTATTAGTTTTTACAGTATTAATTCAACATTTACTAATGTTTTATTACATCCTAAACTGTGCTTTCTCACAATGTTTAGTGCACTGTGAGTAAAAGGAACAGTTCAGGGCTGTTCAACCCTGTTCCTGATCTATCATTCTGCAGGATTCAGCTGCAACTTTGATCAAAAACACCTGTCTTTATTTACCAACATAAAAACAAAAATGCTGGGTTTCCACATGAAGGAATTATTCATTCATTAATTTTTCTTCAGTTTGGTCCCTTTATTCATCAGGGGTCACCACAGCGGAATGAACCGCCAACTTATTCAGCATATGTCTTACACAGCAGATGTCCTTATTGGAAACATCCATTCACACTCATTCACAGACTCATACACTATGGGCAATTTAGTTTATTGAATTCACCTATACCACATGTCTTTGGACTGTGCACTCAAAAAATGAACAGGGAAGGTTGTGCACTTTACATAATATATTTATATTTGGTTTACTTAAAATAATTGTCTTTGTTGACTTGAATTGTTTTTTTTTCTATTAAGATCCACGTAAATATGTCTGAACTATACAAAATCCAAATATGTTGTATAATCACAAATCATTTATGTTAAGTGAACATTTTTTACATCCACATGGTGGCAGTATAATGCGCCACCAACTGGCACGAATCTCCAAAAAACAAAGATCAAATTTCGTCAGATTAGGCATGCGCAAAGTTTTTCCATCGGTTGGTTTTGACTGAGGGAAGTTTTACTTTCAACGACAGGAAAACTTAGGAGGTTATTTGTTCTTCCATCAGTATAAATCTATTTTATTTGTGATCTTCATTCTTTAGAGATCTAGTGTATTAAGCTGCGTCCCAAATGGCACACTATACACTATGCACTCATGCACTATGTACTTATGCACTTACACACTCAACAGCATAGTATATGTATGTAGTGTTGTCCCAAATGGAACACTAATGTTTTTTCTACTAAGCGGAAATTCAACCCATTTCCCTGATGACGTTTGACGGTTGCAAAATCAGTGAAATAAATGAACAAAATACCAAATAATACCTGCCATGAGTTTAACCGCATTCACCATCGGGAGGCACTATAATCACTCTCATAGGAGAATTTCACTTTCACAATGCAAAATAAATAAAGTTATCCAACATGTGCGCCCAAAAGCTCCGCCCCTTCCGCTATACGTGAGCAAAACTGCGCCCGTTGAGTGCGTAAAGTGTCCATCATTACACACTTCATTTTACCGGCTGAATGAGAGCATCATCCGGGTAATTAAAGTGCACTTATTATTTTTAGTGCTGTCAGTGTAAACGCACTACTTACACTGTTTATACTACAAAATGGCATAGAATAGTGCATAAGTATGCGGTTTGGGACGCACCTTTAGACATGCTGAAGTTAGCTAGCTAGCTAGCTAGCTTAGCCATGCAGCGCAGGTTGGTCAGCTCCTTATTTTTATTATTTCGACAAAAGAAAGTAAATTCTTTGTTGCTATGACAGATTTCTGAACCCTC
This sequence comes from Danio kyathit, assembly GCA_903798195.1. NCBI lineage: Eukaryota > Metazoa > Chordata > Actinopteri > Cypriniformes > Danionidae > Danio > Danio kyathit. Next base: position 33,126,321 of record LR812524.1, on the reverse strand, counting down.
AGTTTAACCCCAATTCAGTGTTTAGTATCTGTAAATATGTAGTTTATTTAAAGGGGTATTTAAGTTAGTGTATTATTAAAATGTATTAAAAAGGCTTAACAGACTTATCCTCAAGCAGAGCTGAGGATTGAACTTGTTTTATTTGTTCTTTAATAAATATCACAGAAAGATTTATTTCAAGCACTCGTTTGTGTGATCAAAGCCTGGAGTGGAGTAAATGCATGCTCCTCCCTCCGCTCTGAGCGCTCTGCAATCACTCCGCGCTGTATACGCTCCAGGTTTTCTGTTCCTGCTCGCAGGAATATTTTTCCTCGTTCACTCTATGTTGTCACAGCTGGAATTCGGTACCAATCGGATACTGTAATTTTAAACTGTAATTTTAAAAACGTCCATTTCCCGCTAACATTTGAGTGTTGTGGAGCACATTCTTAAACAGTGCTGATTTGCCATTGTGTTCACGTAATCAACAGAAATTATTGTGATTGGCCGAAAAGGTCACCAGTTCACCAAACTCACCGCTGTTTACTGAGTGTAAACACAGATACAGGGACACTGGAGCTTTTTAAAGCTGTTCAAGACCAGATGGCCTGGACTCTTCACTGTGCATGAGATATAAACTACTGCTTAAAACATTTGTAATTAGGGATGCACCGATCCCGATACTTGGATCGGATATGGGTTCGATATCGCATATTTTTGCTTGATCGGGTATCGGCCTGCTGGTACCGATCCAAATCCGATCTTGCGCGTGCGCTGTATTTTGTGTAATTTATAAGCCAACAAAAGCCATGAAGGAAGCCTATTATAAAGCACTAGAAAGTTGACAAGCAGACCTACTATATCATAAATGTTTTGAAGCCATTCTATACTTTAATGTGAAGCACAGATGAATATTCACGTGGTTAAATTCATGTTCACTTCAGGGCTTCCCGCCGCTGCGCCTGTCAATCATACTTCATTCATTCACAATTCAAACTGCGTGTCGCGTTCATGACAGCACGAAAAACTTTCTCCAAGACTATTTGTTCTTGTTAGTTTAAATAATCAGTGTGGAAATGCATTTAGTTTTGCATTAAATGGGTTCATTTTGACCTGAAACAGAAATCATTGCTGTTTCTAAATCACGCGCAGTGTCTGTTAGATCAGCAGATCACATTCACAACACTGGAGTAGGGTTAGCCAGCCTATTATCTCCGCTTCACACACAAAGTAGGCCTACCTGAAACTTTAAATTAGAAAAGGCTCAATAATCATTGGACATCCTCAACGCACTGATTTCTCCCCTTTGTGCTGCTGTTTTGGAAGTGTCCGTATACCGGAGGGCTGCGCGCTGTCTCAGTGATGCAAGCGCTTCATTCAGGCACCGGCTGCGCAGACGCGACATGCGCCGCTCCGTAAGATTATTCTTATAATAGGCTAAGTTTATGTTATTATGTTCCTTCCGCGAATGTTTGTTCCTTCTTATGTTTGTGCCGCGAAAAGTTTGTAAAGCCTGGCTCATTGTGGTTTAGTTGATTAAATTATTAAAAGTGAAAATGACGGCCCGGGGGGCATATGAATTGTCATTAACAGAAAAGTATTTAGCCTAATATAGGCTACTCTGAAACTGTGAATATTTCGCTGTAATTTTATATATTATATATATATATATATATATATATATATATATATATATATATATATATATATATATATATATATATATATATATATATATATATGGGCAATTCCATGCAAATGTCAACCTTGCCATGAAAAAAATTAAGTTTTCAACAAAATACCGAAACAGTTTCTATGTTTTTTGTGTAAGTAAGTATTTTACAGTACTTTAAACATACTCAAAAATGTCTCTGTCATTGTTTTTGAACAATTTAATTTGCTTTACCAAAGTCACACGAATGGCAATTTCACATCGGTCACATCCATAACGCAGAGGTGTCACATCCATAACGAAGCTTTTTCCTCATAAATGCAAAAATATTACATAAAATAAAATCAATGATGTTTGTTTTATAGAGAGCCAACTCTTATCCTGTTGATTAGCATAATTTTGGGGGGGGGGGGGGGGGGGGGGGGGGGGGGTGGTTGTGCAATTTATTTGACAGAATTTCTACTAAGTATGTTGTATACTGTAAACTCACAGACTTTTTTCGTCACATCCATAACGCACGTTTATTTTCCTCATTTAAAGTACAAAACATGTTTACAGACTGATATTTTTCTAATCTTATAACTCTGTGGTCAGTAGTTTGGTAAAATATAAACAGATGTTTCAATATAATGTTAATGTAAACTTTTTATGTGAATTTATGTTTTCAGTTTTTACTGCAAATGTCACATCCATAACGCTGGAATTGCTCATATATATATATTAACATTTTATTTAACAGACCAGTTTGTCAGATTGTGCACTAAAGCATATAAGCGGACCTTGTTTTGAACTTCACATCAAATATTCTTGTTTATTTTGTAGATAACTGACCAACAAAATACATTAAACAAAACCAACAAATTATACCAAACGAAATTCGTTTAAAAAAGATAATTTTTCAGACAAAAAATTATTTTACAGACATGCTTTCAGTTTCTCTAGCTCACGCGGCTATAGGCGAGGGAATGTTTATTAAGTAAAACTGGCCTCAGACAGTTTAGTTTAGTCTGCTTCAAACCTGCAGGAAAATATCATGCTTTGCTAAAAGGCCGATTGTTTTACCAATGATTAGGGTCAATAGTGGTAGCCTATTACAGATTTCAAAGAAAAATCTGAATATTAAAAAGGAAACAGGCTGGATCACAACAGATCAATGTCATAATGAATGCTCAAATAATGTAGTCCATAGTTTATAGCAAGCATCATATTTAGTTAAATTGTGCCATCTGTCATCTACAGTAGCCCTGTAGGTCTGTTATTTTTACTGAAGAAGATATATTATTTGAGTTAATCAACAGAACCATAGAAACCATATTATGTTAATAAAAAAATAATAATAAAAAACAGCACAATATCGGGATCGGATTGGTATCGGTCGATACTCAGAATTTTAGTATCAAGATCGGATCGGTTTCAAAAAATGGTATCGGTACATCCCTATTTGTAATCAATGTTGTTATATAATGTATCAAGTTACAGTGTGAAATTCAGTATAGAATACAGTAACATGGTCTTTTGGGGTGGGGTGTCTAACCAGATTTAGAGCACAGCTTCAGATTGATGGGGTTAGGAGAATGAAATTAATTAAGAACATGAAGTCAAATGTAATAGTAGTGTTGCTATAGCGTTAAACATATTAGTATAAGCCATGAATAGTATAACATGATGTTTGTGGACATTGTTGGTGGAAGCAGAATTTGTGAGGATTGTTCTCCTCATCACAAAGTTGTTTTCTCAACTCAACCACCACACCGATCAGCTTGTCAGAGTGATGAAGAAAATGGGTGGATCAAAAGGGAAGAAAATTGACCTCACTTTTGCACAGGTAACGTTTCTCTATTGTAGAACACATTTAGATATAAGTACATTTTGTCCAGTCTGAGGTGCTATTTGTCAGAAACTAATAACATCTGCAATTGCATCCTATAAGAATATTAATTTAGCTTAGTTTAGTTAGTTGTTTTTTTGTGTGTGTGAACAAGTTTCAGGTGGTGGTGTTGCAGGGAACGATCTTGAACAAGTTGTCTTTGGCATCTACAGCATTATTGATGAGAGAGTTGATGCCACCACCCCTCCAGTGGATGTTGAAATAGTGATTGAGGGCGTTGAAGTGCTTCACAACTTTGGAAATATTGCTTTTGCGTGCGCATTATTATTGGGAGTAATATATGCATTGAACCTCAATTATCCTCAGGAACTGAAAAATTCTTTGATGTGCTTCAGAAAATGTTGACACCTTTATTTTTGTTTGAGTGTGACACATACAACACAATCTCACAGCAATTTGTAACATTTTGATTTAGTGGCTAATTCGTATGAATTTGTACGATCCAATTTGTACAATTTAGTACGATATGCTCATCCCCCAATGACAGTTGGGTTTAGGGGTGGGGTTAGGTGCCACGCCTCCTTTTTAAAACCGTACAATTTCGTACGATTCAACTCGTACAAATTCGTACGAATAAGCCACTAAACTGACAAAACACTTACGTTTTCTCGTGAGATCAGGCTGACACATACCACTGCTCTAGGTGACATGTTTGTCTGTCATGTAAAGTGTCACATGTCCAGAGTTATTTTTTTTTTTGAAAAAAGTCAAGATAAACATTTAAATGTGTTTTGTTGTTGTTGTTGTTTTTTACACAAAGCTGCAATTTTGATATGATGTGTTTTTTTTTTGAAACCTTTGGAAAATCAGTAACTATAAAGGAACTAATAAAGGAACTAACAAATGTTAGCTGAGTTTACTTAAGTAATTTGTGTGGAACCTGTTGACAAATAAGGATTAATTCAACCTAACTAGCAAAAATGTAATTGAGTGAAATAATTTTGTTTGGATTAATTAAGCTTAAATTGAATGATTTGTTGTAAAATAATTTGTTTACTTTTAATAGTCCAAAATATAATATGCAACTTCTAAACAAATTTAGTTAGTCCATATAACATAACTGATTTTAGTTAGCTCAACTCAAATGTCTCTTGTTGAGCAAAAATATTTAATAATAGCTGGCTTTATTAAAAAAATATATATATGTTTCAACCTAAACTAAGGCCATTGAGTTAATTAGCCCTAAAAGTTTTATTTTCAACTTACATAATTATATTTTGTGGAACCTGTTGACAAGAAAAAAATAAGTAAACTCAAAGTTAAATTTTTTTTGAGTGTGGGGGAAACCAGAGCACCCAGAGGAAACCCACGCAAACACAGTCATAAAGGAATTAATTTAATTGATTAGTTTTTACAAACTTAAGTTTAAAAAGCATAAAAGCATAAACAATTAAGTTTTCCCACCAAAAAACTCAAGAATTGTGTTGTTTCAGCTCATTTTAAATAAGTAGTTTCGTTTTATGACTGAAGTCTTTCTTCAGATCCTTAGATATTTTAGCTGTGTTTGATCAGGGTTGGAGCTAAACTCAGGAAGCTAGCTCTCCAGAAACAGAGTTGAGCACCCATGGGATTCAGCCTAAAGTTACCATTTACTCTCCCTCAAGTAGAGTAAAAGTGTCAGACTTTTGAGATTCCTTTTTTCTGTTAAACCAAAAAGAAGATTTGTTAAGAAAGTTGATAACTGGTAGCCTTTGACATGCATAGGAAAAACAAATATGGAAGTTTTCAAAATTCATTCTATTGTGTTCAACAAAACCAAAAAGATGATATTTTTAAGAAAGTTGGTAACTGGTGCACTCTCAATTCTGGGTTGTGACTAGATGAGCATCCATTGCATAAAACACATGTCAGAGAATTTGGCGGTTCATTCTGCTGTGGCGACCCCTGTTTAAAAGGGACTAAGCCAAAGGAAAGTGAGTGAGTGAGTGAGTGAGTGAGTGAGTGAGTGAGTGAGTGAGTGAGTGAGTGAGTGAGTGGTAACCATTAGCCACTGACATATATTGTAGAAAAAAACATATTATTGAAGTCAATGATTTTTACATTATAAAAATATAGTATGTTGTGTTCAACAGAAGAACGATAATCATTAATCTTTGAAACCACTTGAGGCATAGTAAATACTGAGTACATTTTTCTTTTATATAGTGAACTACTGTATAGCTTTAACAAGAACTAAAAATGAACAACTATGTTTATAAACTAATGATAATAAACATGAGGAGGTACTTTAATAACTGTATTATTGTTTGATCATGTTAGCTGTTACAGTGATCATGGAGTGCCGTGCCCACATACTATCATGTATTGTGCTGATTACACACTACAGCTGTTATCAATCAGGACACTGATTACACTGACATGCACTGTCATGTTATCTTGTATTCATGTTCTGCCCTGTCTGTTTTTGATTCCTTGTGTTATGAGTGTTTTCCGCCTGCCTTAACCTTCGACTGTTTATTGGATCACTCTTTTGTATTAAGCTTTACATTGCTGATTTAGAGCCCAGCCTGTTTGACCATTCTATTAAATAAAAGCTGCGTTTGGAATCACAAATCAGTTGCCTTGCCAATTCATAACATTATACATTAACAGTAACTTTTTAAAATAATATAAAACGGCTTAATATTGGTGTGGCATAGAAAAGCAGGACACAATTTAAATGTTATGTGATCAATAAACAAACTAACAAAATAGAAGACCCCTAGATATACTTCATGTCACATTAGAAGACAAGAGCTAGCACAATACACACTTTTAGAACTGATTGTAACACCACATCTTTTTTAACTTTAATTTTGTGTGTGTGTGTGTGTGTGTGTGTGTGTGTGTGTGTGTGTGTGTGTGTGTGTGTGTGTGTGTGTGTGTGTGTGTGTGTGTGTGTGTGTGTGTGTGTGCATGCAGTAGTAAATTTAGGCATAGGCAATCTCTCTGGGAGGCATCTTGCAAGGGGCAACATGGGGAGTAGGTGGGATAAACTCCTTAATGGAAAAGGTTTTGAAAAAATATAATTATTGTGCAAAGTAAATTACTGCAGTACTTAGGGGTGTGATGGTACATGTATTTGTCTTGAACTGTCACAATACAAGGCTCACGGTTTGGTTCACTTGCTCCCACTGTTAGGCAGAAAAGACCACAGCAGTGCAAAAACTGAGGACCCGTTCCTAAATATCATGTCTTTCTGTCTGAAAATGTAACACAGCAGCGTTCAGGAGTGGTTTCCGCCATTTTGCGTTGTCAATTTGATACAGAAACAGAATCGTTTTATCCTTACATGGCTTCTAAAAATGTGGTGCAGCAAAAGATGTGAGTCTATGGACACGCATATCTTGTGAACTCATATACAGTCTGTGAATAAGTGAGTGACTTCTCTACACACACACACACACGCACGCACGCACGCACGCACACACGCACACACACACACACACACACACACACACTCATACATAACAGTTGTTGTCCTCTGCACCTATTGTCATGGATGGACACAGTACTAGCATTTTCATTAGAAGCGATTTCAGTTTTGAAGCTTAAATTTAACACACAGGGCTGAGCTTAATCTTTGAAAGTTTAATATGCAGTTTTATATCTATTATAAAGTTTTATTTTTCATTATTGTGTTTAATTTGTACTTTTGCATCACAAGAAGCTCTTCAGTCCTGTAGCTGATTATGACAAAACATAATTTAAAATAAACAGAAAAAGCAATTACTGGAGGTTTGTTTTTATTTCTGTTGTATCGTACCAAACCGTGACCCCAAAAACCATACATAACGAATCGTGACTCCAGTGTACCGTTACACCCCTAGTAGTACTGGATTACTCAATTTGACTTAATTTGTGTCACAATGTTGAATCTAAAAGAAGGTTGCACCTCACTTTATATTAAATGGTCTCATTAAACTATAGGCATTTAAATAACAAATTAAGTACAATGTACACTGTGTTCATATTGTATTGCACCTGGTACTGAGAAGGGATACGAGTTAGTGAAAGGTTTGGTGATACAGGTAGGCTAAGTTTAAGGGTGAGTTAAGGTTATGAGTTATGAGATAAGGTTATTAATGTAACTGCAGAAATTAATTACAGATGCAATTACATGCAGATATTTATATAAGTTCAATAAAGGAATGTATATAAAAAGAAATGTATTGTACCAAATTATTTATTTAAATGTTAAGTACAGATAATCAAGGCAACTTACTGTAATATACTGTACAGTGAGGCCTGCGAACGTTTATTTAACATGGACATGTCATGTGTATTCCAATAACTTCTGACACGTGATTTAAACCATTTATAATTGATTATTGGCATTTATTAACTCAAATGTCCTTATTCATCACTAAATATTCACAGTGCAACGCTTTAAAATGATACCAAAATACAGTAAGTTAATTACTTAAAGGTAGAACGATGTATAAACCATGGTAACGTTTGGCTAGTGTTTTTGTGCGATCACTGGTTGACAATGCCGACAACAATGTACACGACTGATAATCTTTATGATTAAAGTAGATAGATTTCAGGCACTTACCTTCCTTTCTGATACAAAACGTCAAAACAAAAAAGCATGCTTTGGAAGCCGAAAACTGAAGCAGCTCGTGATGACCGCCGAAAGAAGAAGTTAACAGCTGGTAACTATCGCTGATGGGCGGGCCTACAAGAGAAGCGCTTCCTGTCGCCATGGAGATCACTGACTCCTGACTGCAGGATACAGAAGGCAGTTTTCAGGGGGGGGGGGCGTGTCAAGATGGCGGAGTGACAAGTCAAACTTTTCACAGGTTGTGACTAATGTTGAAAGGCACTCTTTTTACTATATGGTGTATAAATAATTAATACATTTGTACTTATTTGGTACTTTATCGTGTATGTAGTCAGTCTTCTGCTCATGGCCAAAATTGCCGAGAAAATCGAAGGATTTGTGTCGAATACGTCAGATAGTGAGGAAAGGTTAGACGTGATGGAGGTGGAAATATCATCAGCTAAAGACGTACGACAGAAGGTAATGCCCCACACCCCTCTCAAAAGCCCTGGGCCCAAACGAGCAAAAGGAACACAGGAAAAAGTAAAAGAGAAAGACGAGATTTCTACCAGCGTTCTTTACGCCGCCATTCAAAGTCTCAGTCGGAAGTTTGATGAGAATTCAGAGTATATTCGTGCTTTTGAATTTCAACTTAAAGAGAATACTGATGCAATCGTCAACATTACGAAGTCTTTGGATGCAAATACGACGGCAATGAAAGGCGTTAAGGAAGATGTGGAAAAGTTAAAGGCATGGGTGAATCAGATGCAGAAAGATAACGACCTGCTGAAACAAAAATGTATCGAACACGACCGGTACAAGCGCAGATGGTGTTTGCGATTAAACGGAGTGCCTGAAAAAGAAGACGAGGATGCCAGACGTGTCGTGATTGACATTCTGTCGCAGATCGTTCCTCACTCTCTGGATCAACTGCACAGTACAGTGGACACACAGTTCACCGTCTTGGAAAAAAAGTGAAAGGAGGGACACCACGCCAGATCATCATCCAATTTGGCATGCGAAGTTTGCGAACTGTCCGTGACATGGTTTGGAGAAAAATGTCAAAAAATGCATCGATCTGCAGGGAGAGAAACATTCGCTTCAGAGAGGACTTTTGTAAGGACGACAGGGAGGCTCATGCTCGACCTTGGCCTAAAGTCAGAAGCCAGAAAGATAAACTTGAAAGCTTACCAGCGAGATAGATATGCTGTAATTAATGGGCAGAAGGTAACTGTTTAATCAAGATTAAAAAAAGGTGTGTGGAGGAAAGCCTTGAGTGCTAGACAGGACATCACCTGAACTTCATGTTCTGAGTAGAAATAAAGTACTTCAGTTTCATAATTTAGAAAAAAAAAATTCACCATAGGTTATAGACCAGTCAAGTTTCTTAAAGGTTTTTTAGGCCTTTCAATAATGAGTGTTATTGTATAACCCCTGTGCAAGTTAAGAAAAGTTACACTTTTTTTATTCTCCTTTGTAATAATGTCTTTTTCTCTGTTATCTTTAAATCTTCGAGGTATTAGATGTAATGTTAAACGTAAGGCTCTTTTTCTTTTTTGCAAGGAGCAAGTTAAAGTTAATTGTTTTTTTTCTACAAGAGACACATTCAACTGATGTAGATGTGAGATTTTGGAAGTCACAGTGGGGTAAAGAGGTTATTTTTTTCTCATGGAACATCTAATTCAGCAGGAGTTGCTTTCTTGTTTAATTGAAATGACTTTAAAATAATTGCACGCTTAGGCGATAAAGAGGGACACTGGATTATGGTGGTTCTTGAATTCAATAACTATTTTTTCTTATTGATTAATATCTATGGTTACAATAACAAGGCTGCCAATAAATCCTTTTTTCAAAATTTGGCTTCCATGATTGATGACTGGAAGAACACTTATCTTACTGACAAATTGATCATCGGGGGAGATTTTAATGCTGTTCCAGATGAATGGCAGGATAGATATCCTTCTCCATTTCAAACTTTTTCATATAACCCTGTAATAGATTCTTTGACTTAATCTCTTGACTTAATTGATATTTGGCGAATGATAAATCCACATAAGAAACAATATACTTGGGGGGGGGGCTTTCTCAGGGCGTAGCCAGCTCTCTAGATTAGATTTTTGGTTGATTAGTAAAAATCTTCTCTCTTTCTCTTCTGACTGTGATATTTCTCCTTCAGTCTTAACCGATCATAGTGCCATATCACTTTCACTCAGAATTAATACTAGTTCACCATCTGTTAGATCTCATTGGAAATTCAACAGTAAAATGTTAAAAAGCACATCCTTTTGTAAGGATATTTCTTTACTGATAAATGAAGTAAAAAATTTGCCTGATTTAACTCTAACTGGTAAGTGGGAATGTTTAAAATTTTCTATTAAAAGATTGGCTATTAAAGAAGGGAAATCATTAGCGAATGTTAGGGAAAAAAAGACAGTTAATAATTCTATCTAGATTAAATGACCTCGGTGACAAAGATTTTCTTGGAGATATAGAACAAAATGAACTTCATATTTTGCAGTCATATTTTGCAGTCAGAGTTGGATGACTACTATAGAGAAAGCTAAATGAGCTTTTATACGTTCTAGAGCGAAATGGATAGAGGAGGGGGGAAAAAATTCTTCATATTTTTTTAATTTAGAAAAGCATAGACAAGTTTCAAAAACTATTAATAAACTTAGCATAAATAACAATGTAAGTGAAGAGAAAACTTTGATTGATGATCATATCTATTTATATTATTGTAATTTATATAAATCAAAATTTAATGAGAGCGATTGTAACTTTTTCTTTTCCCTTTTAAAAGATAAAGTTCCTATTATAGATGACAGCTTCCGTGAAATGATGGAATCTGACGTTGTTATCTCTGAACTTGATGTTGCTATTTCTCAAATGCCCGATGGAAAATCCCCAGGTATAGTTGGAATTACAGTTGAGTTTTATAAACATTTTTGGCCAGAGATAAGATTTTTAGTTTTTGAAGCACTTAAGGAATGTATAGAGAAAGCAGAATTATCGACTTCTATGAAGCAGGGTTTAATTATTTTAGTTCCAAAGCCAAGTAAAGACAAATTATTTTTGGACAAATGGAGACTCATAACTCTTTTGTCTAACAATTTTAAATTGCTCTCTCATGTATTTGCCAATAGACTCAAAAAAGGTTTAGGCGAGATAATTAGTGAAACACAATCAGCTTTTATTAAAGGGAGAAGTATTCACAATCATATCAGACTGATACTTGATATGCTCGATTATAGTTATTTAATTCCTCAGACAAGTTTATTTCTATTTCTAGACTTTTTCAAGGCATTTGATACCCTTGAGCATCCTTTTTTGTTTAAATCTTTAGAAACTTTTGGGTTTGGTCCAAGCTTTTGTAGGGTAATTTCCATGTTCTATACTGATATATTCAGTAGTATATCCCTGAATTCAGGATCATCTCCTAGAGTATACATCAAAAGAGGAATCCGTCAAGGATGTCATATCTCACCTTTACTTTTTAATATAGCTGTTGAACTTATGTCATTATATATAAAAAATTCAGAGTACACTATAGGTATTAATATACTTGGTAGGACTTTTACTTTAAGTCAGTTTGCAGATGACACTCTAGTATTTCTTAAAAATAAGGAGGAGCTCCCTTTAGCTCTTGACAAAATTTCAGTTTTTTTCTAAAGCTTCTGGATTGATCTTAAACCTAAGAAAGTGTGAAATATTAACTATTCAGAACTGCACTTCAGGAGAATTAGAGGGTATTCCAGTAAAAGAGGAAGTTAAATACTTGGGAGTTATCATCACCAAAACTTCTGCTGATAGAGAATGTGCAAATTTTAATATTAAAATGGAAGGGATTAAAAAATCCTTAAATCATTGGCTAGCTAGAGACCTTTCCATATTGGGTAGAATTCTTTTGACTAAGTCTGAGGGATTATCTAAAATTATATATTTAACTTTTCCCTCATATACTCCTCCCAAAATAGTTAAATCTATAAATTCAATATTATTTAAATTTATTTGGAAAAATAAAACGCATTATTTACATAAAAATCATATGGTCAAAGAGTATGAATATGGAGATTTGAAAGCCATAGATTTTGAATCTCTTCTTGGCACTTTTAGAGTTAAAGTGTTGAAAGAGTGTTTAGCTAAGCCTTATTCAATATGGTATCATATCCCAAATAATTTGTTTAAAAAAATTGGTGGCCTTGAATTTGTGTTAAGATGTGATTATGATTATTCAAAACTTCCTTTGAAGCTATCTAATTTTCATAAGCAAGCACTACTTTTTTGGAAAATGATATTTACCCATATTATTTCCCCTCATAAATCCACTCTTTGGAATAATAGGGCTGTTACTATTAACAGAAAATCATTGTTTAAAAGTGAATGGTACAGTAAAGGCATTATATTTATTAATGATTTGTTAGATGAAAATGGATTGCTACTATCTCATAACAATTTTTTTAAATAAATACAGAGTTAGAATCACAGATAAAGGTTATACTAAAATTTGTGAGGCTATACCTATTGCTTTGTTTAGGTTAATTCAAAGTAATTATTTCGAACCCCCATGTACTTATGTAACTTCTCTTCCATCTTTAAAAATATCAAATGTTGATATTTCCGATAGTAAATGTAACAACAAGCTTATTTACAAAGAATTTAAACATATTATCATGGGTGATTATAAGTGTTATCATCTAGGAGTTGTTGAACCCTTAGTAGAGGACAAAGCTTTTACCTTTTATCTTAAATATCCTGTAGCACCTAAGGTTAAGGAAACTCATTACAGAATTTTATTTAGGATATATCCTGTGAATGAGTTTATTCAAAAAAGATTTAACTTTGATGTTGACAACAAGTGTAGCTTCTGTTCAAATTTTCTAGAAACACTCGATCACTTATTTTTTTCTTGTGAATTTACTTTTAAATTCTGGTTTGACATTCATACTTGGCTTTCATTAAAGATGATTTCAGTCCCCCCTAATGTTCTAGAAGATATTTTATTTTACAAATGTAATTTACATTTTTCTTGCTCTGATGTTGTGAACTTTATTTTACTAATGGGTAAATATCATATTCATTGCTGTAAATGGAAAAAATGCAGGCCCTCTTTTAGATGTTTTCTTTCTGAGGTTTCTGTGGCTCAAAGCTACAAATACTTCAGAAAATCAAAATAAAACAACTGAAGCTCTTTGTACTTAATTTTCAGAATATTTATTGTTATGTTTTTTCTTCCTTTGATGTAGGTCTTTTGTACGGCTCCTTGTTGCAGTTGTAAGAATTTTTATTTAATTTATTTTGTTTTAATGGTAAATATGCCATGCACTGTTGATTGTTCCCTGTTTTGTCATGTAAACTTTTTGCAACAACAACAAAAAAAAAAAAGGCAGTTTTCATGAGTGCTCTGTTTTTTTTTTTTATGTAAAAGTCATTTAAGTGCATGAGTACAGTGTTTATAAATCCCAAAAGCTATGAAGAATGTTTGGCTCTTTTACTTATACAGATTAAGGTGAAAAGATAAGGACAGAGAAATTTCAATAACAGAATGGTCATACGAAATGCTTCCAGTCCAGAAGGCGTAACGTTACAAATATGCATATTAATGTAAATATTCTTTAAATTACTTATTTTTTTTATGTATGTATGTATGTTGTAGTTTTTAAACTAACTTTAAATAAATAAAAATGTTCTACTTGAAATAAAAGGTTATTATTAATAACGTTTGAAAAAATAGCAAGTATATTGCTACACATATTTAATGTTTGAAATGACACTTTCAAGTTTTTATTTTATCCTCTGGAAAACGACAGCGCAAAAGCGTCCGTGCAATAATACATGTGAACACAAGATGACGCTATAATTTTACAAATGTTCTGAGAGTTGACAACACAACACAAGGACTATTTTTTCAGTATAAGTATGGTTTCAGTATAGATTTCAGCCTGGTGAAAGGGGTAGTTCTTTTTTGTTTTTTTGTTTTTAAATATGGACCTTTTTTGTTTAATTATAATCTTTAAATACTTTTTAAGCATTATTTTTTTGCTGGATTAGCTTGTTGGATGGTCATTAATCACACTTTTTAATGTACCAAAAACATTTCCTGAAGATTTAGAAGAAAAAAATATGAGAATAATACTTATTTTTACCACAAATCACTAGAAAAAAAGGATGCTGTTCAAGTTTTAAATTAAAAACTAGCCTATTGTGATTTATTAGGCAAACAAACTGGCCAGCACATTTATTTTTCCTCAGTCACACTGATGCAACTGCCAAAGTCTTAAATCATTCTTCGATGGATATTTTCACAATTTATTATGACATTGCAGTCAAAATAAGGCAAATGAGCATGTATGAGATAAATTCTAGATCTTTGTCAGTGAGGGGTGGGTCTTTCGAGATTTCTGGATCTTTGTCAGTGAGGGGTGGGTCTTTCGAACCATCCAAACCACCACCTCCCCCATGTTCTCCATGCTGACCATGAGCTTGAGTGTGTGTGTGTGTGTGTAAGTAAATTTAGGCATGGGCAATCTCCCTGGGAGGCATCTTGCAAGGAGCAACATGGGGAGTAGGTGGAATAAACTGCTTAATGGAAAAGATTTTGAAGAAATATAATAACTGTGTAAAGTAAATTACTGCAGTACTTAGGGGTGTGATCCCAACCTAACAGTCTATTAATAATCCAATGAGAATTGGCATGTAGATGCAATGTAACTTAAATTCAACAAAATGCGTTAAAGGGACCATCAAAATAAAGGGATGCCTAGATTTCTTTGTTGAAACAATATGTGCAAATTTTAATTTAATAATTAAGTGTATGTTAAAGTTTTAAATGCATTCATAAAGCAATATTTTCAACATGTGTCCTCAAAATTTGGTAAATTGTATTATATTTATTGAAAAGTCTAAATTGTACCAACCCAAACAAAGAACCATCATAATAAAGTATGTAATGTCAAATATAAAGAATCATAACTATTTATCTAAATGAGTTAATTACTGTAGATAGACAAAAAATATAATAATTTTGTTTATCAGATGCACATTCAATCTGATTTTTTTTAAACCATAGATTATACAGTAAGTAAAACAGTTGCAAATAATGAAATGCAAAACAGCCCAATAACGTTCTTGAATGGGCAAGACGAAATGTTGCTATTTATTAAGTAATTTTTTATTCTAACTCTGACAGTCATTAATGGATTTCTGTGCCTTTTTACAGATTTTTCATTCAAGCTCTCCTCTTGACTGCTTTGGCCACTTGTGAGGAGCAAGTTCATCCTTCACTGTCTGTTTAATGAGGTGCTTGACTTGCCTCAAGTGACTCTCTTCCCCAGCTCTCTTCACACACTCTTCTAACAGCCGCACTGTCAGAGCGAGAGCCTCCTTTTTACAACAGTCCATCAGATTGGATTTTTTATTATTTTCTAATACCACCAAATATTCACTTATGGGAAACATATACAGAACACGTACTATAGGGAAAATTCAGAGTGCTGTGAGCAGTGTGATGAAACGAGTACTGAAAAATTATACTCAAGTAAAAGTACCAAGTACCCAAACATGTAGTACAAGTAGAGTAAAAGTATCTGTTGTAAATATTACTCAAAGTATGAGTAAAAATTAGCCCTTTTAAAAGTACTCAAGAAGAGTGAGTAGTGAGTATTACGCTGTAAAATGCTGATGCGTTTATATGTAATTTGTGTGTGTGTGTGTGTGTGTGTGTGTGTGTGTGTGTGTGTGTGTGTGTAAACGTTACTGTCATGAGTCAGGTTTGATCTAATCATTCTCTGTTGTTCACTTCAGCTGTTCCCTCTTACAATTAGCGCTGGCGCGCATGCATTACTCACCTGTTTCTAGTTTGATCCAATCCACCTTTCTACTTTTACCTGTTCTGTCATGTCACACTTTGCCAGATTATTGTGTTCATTAAAGCTACGGACGCTCTCTCATTACAAGAAAACCTTACTTTAATCCCAGTCTAGTCGAGTCCAGTTACCTGTTTTCTTATTTAACTTTATTTTGCTTACCTGTTTTCTGCGCAGTCTCCTCGCTGTTGAAACCCAGCTCCTCACCTGCGCTCGCCAGCTCCAGCCCTCACTGGATTATCATCCGTTTTTGATCTAAAACGCCGTTTCAAAACGAAATCGCACTAGTGTAAATGGGGCCTTAGTGCGGATTAGACAAGGGCACGAGTGGAAGACTGCATTCAATACCCCGCTCGGCCACTTTGAATTTAAGGTTCTTCCCTTCGGCCTAGTTAACGCTCCGTCTGTTTTCCAAGCTCTGGTTAACGATGTTCTTCGGGACATGCTTAATATCTTTGTATTTGTTTACCTAGACAATATCCTAATCTTCTCTCCTAACCTCTCCGTTCATGTCCAGCACATCTGTCGCGTCCTACAGCTCTTGCTGGAGAATCGCCTTTTTGTTAAGGCCTAGAAATGTGAATTTCATGCCAAATCGGTCACCTTCTTGGGGTCCTTAATCTCGACAGAAGGGGTTAGTATGGATTCCTCTTAGGTCCGCGCGGTAGTAGAATGGCCCGTGCCCGACTCACAAACGGCATTACAGAGATTCCACGGTTTCGCTAATTTCTATTGCCGTTTCATCCGAAATTTTAGTCAAGTTGCCTCTCCGTTAACTGTTTTAACTTTCACTAAGACTCAATTCTCATGGAACCTGGCGGCCCAAGCTGCCTTCGAACACCTAAAGGAGTTATTCTCCTCTGCTCCCATCGTCGTAAACCCCGATCCCTCACGCCAATTTATCCTCGAAGTAGACGTGTCTAGCGTGGGTAGTTGGAGCTGTCCTCTCGCAACAGGCTGAGCATGATCCAAGTTCATCCGTGTGCCTTTTTCTCCCATCGTCTTTCACCCGCTGAGCGCAATTATGACGTAGGAGACCGCAACTTCGCTTGGTTCGGAGAATGGCGACAATGGTTAGAGGGATCATCCGTACCATTCATAGTGTGAACCGACCATCAAAATTTGACCTACATTTGATCTGCCAAATGACTCAATGCCAGACAAGCGCGATGGGCCCTTTTCTTTAGTCGATTTGATGTCACAATCTCCTATAGACCCATTAGTAAGAACATTAAACCGGACGCACTTTCCCATCAATTTATTACCACCAAAGACGAGCAACCTACCGAAACCATTCTCCCAAGGGGAGAGTAATAGGCGCGGCTATTTGGAACATAGAGCGCCAGGTCAAAGAGGCATTAGGTCGCGTGGTCATTCCCTGCGGCTGCCCGGAGGGAAAATTGTTCGTTCCCAGATTCGTATGCCCAGCGGTCCTGCGTTGGACTCATTCGTCCAAACTTGTTGCCCGTCCCAGCATAAAAGGCACTCTCGCAGCTGCTTCGCAACGTTTTTGGTGGTCATCCATGGCTCACGACATTTGTTGATTTGTCTTGTCCTGTCCAGTATGCGCTCAAGCTAAATCCAGTAATTCCCCTCCTGCCGGTCTTTTGCGACCTCTTCCCATTCCTTCACGTCCGTGGTCTAATATTGCTTTAGACTTCGTCACGGGGTTACCTCCTTCGGCCGGTAATACTGTCGTTCTCACTGTGGTCGATCGTTTCTCTAAAGCCGTGCACTTCATCCCTCTACACAAATTCCCGTCGTCGAAGGAGACAGCTCGAATCGTATTCGATAATGTATTCAAAATCCATGGCTTACCCTCTGACGTTGTTTCAAATTGCGGACCCCAGTTCGCATCTCAATTCTGGAAGGAATTCTGCTGGCTGATTGGGGCTACGGTTAGTTTATCATCTGGGTTTCATCCTCAAACTAATGGGTAGGCAGAATGAGTTAACCAGATTCTCGGCCGTCTTCTCCGCACATTAGTCGCCCACAATCTATCCTTATGGTGCGAGCAGTTCGGGGTGCTCCTCGGGGGAGGGGTACTGTCATGAGTCAGGTTTGATCTAATCATTCTCTGTTGTTCACTTCAGCTGTTCTCTCTCTCATTACAAGAAAAGTATTCACTGTGTGTGTGTGTGTGTGTGTGTGTGTGTGTGTGTATATCATTCATTTATCTGTTGGCTTCAGCTGACTGTATCTATGACAACAGTTTTACCTTAATGTCAACCTGCCAGTGGGTAGTTTGCTTTCTTGTCCGGCCGCCGGCAATCAAAATGATTTCTGAGGTAACAAAAAACTATATTAGCAACAATTATAAGCAGCGAAAATACAAATCAAAACACTGCTTATGTTAAAAATGATAAAAAAAAATTATTTAATATAGTCATTTTTTAAGTTAAGTTTTGATATAATCAGGGCTGCCAACTTTTGGCTTTAGCTTGGAGTGAGAATTTAAGCCCCGCCCAAATCCACAAGCCACGCCCCCACAACAAGCCACGCCCCGTTTGTTTATAAATATATAAAATGATAAATATATTATTTTAATAAATACATTAATATATGTCCTGATTTATTTTAATAAATAAATTATTTAATACTTTTTAAAATATTTATTACAAATTAGAGTATTATTACTATTATACAATTACTCTATTATAAATAAATAAATAAAAAACAATGTAAAGATACAACTGAAGTGATATGCTAAGATCATTTAAGAAATCTTTTGCGTAAATATATTAATTTCAGGACAGCATGGTGGCTCAGTGGTTAGCACTGTTGATGAACTAAATTGGTTGTAGTGCATAAGTGTACAGGTGAATGAGTGTGTATGGGTGTTTCCCAGTACTGGGTTGTGGCTGGAAGGGCATCGACTGCGTAAAACATATGCCGGAACAGCTGACAGTTTATTCCGCTGTGGTGACCTCTGAAATAGAGACTAAGCTGAAGGAAAATGAATGAATGAATATTAATTTCATTAGAATGAAATTCTACAGATTGTATAGAACACAAAATATGTTTTGTAGAATTATTTGTTGTGTGTTTTCTTAGACCTGACTTGTGGCCAAGAATTAGGTTTAAACTCCCTGACTTTATCCCTTCTTTCTGCTTCATACAAAAAAAATCTATCAGGAGACATGCTAGTCAAAACAAGATCATCATCATATTAGTTAAACTTTAATTTTGTTGATTTCTAAAACTCACTGCGCGCTGACACCTGTACATTAAAGGCCTTTACCCCTGCCATAAAACACAGCCCCTTTGTAACGTGCATCTATTAACTTAAATTAATCACTTTTTAATAACATCATTGACACTAATGAGTGTGAACTTTTCCCTTACAGAAGATTACAGATTTGTTTTTACATTTATTTGTAAACCTAGTGTGTTTTCACTTATTGTTTTTGCTTTATCCATCAAGATAATAATCATATTACGTTTTAATCAATTATGGCCTTTGGTTTTCATGTAGACCGAGAATCGCAATGAAAGTCTATGAAAGGCAAGCCCGGATTAAGAATTCAGAGGAACCATGGGCACAATGTCTTGTAGGTCCCTTACCTGCCACACCCCAATAGTTAAATTAAAATATATGATTAATAAAATATTTTTTAATAAAATTAATCTATATTAACTTAAATTGCCCGCATTTTTTTTAAAGAAATGATATACAGTGCATATATTTGTAGTCTACAAAGATTTAACTTATTTTTAAAGCATTTAAAGCACACTTTGAAAAAACAAATACTAATAAAACTAGTGAAAATGATTGGATTTTAATATACTTGTTCAAGTTCACAGAAGCAGTACTAAAATTTATATTTAAGGGTATTTTTAATGTATAACTTCTACAAAGATATAATGCATATGATTTGCATATAACACCTCTCCAATCCAGTTCTATGAATCTGAGTCCTCCATAATACATACACTTATTAATGATTCCATGTCTTCCTTTTGATGAAGAGTAGGCAAAATCTGATATGTAGTGGGGGAAAAAAGAAGAACGTGTTCTTCAGACGCTGGATTCGATCCGGGTTCATGATCGATTGTATAAAAGCATTATGCCATGTCCCAGCAAACACATAACTATCCCCTAACGTTCTCATGTGGTTCCCGTTTGGTTATTTTGTTAAGAACCAAATAAGAACGTTCTGGGAACGTTTTCTGTAGGTTATTTATTTGGTAACCAAAATATAACCTTCCCAGAATGTTCTGTGCAGGTTATTTTTGATGGTCATTTTATTACCTACAGAGAACCTTCCCAGAACGTTCCCTCTAGGTTTTATTTAGATTTTTTTTCATAACCCTGAGAGAACCTTCCCAGAACGTTCCCTGTAGGTTAATTTTGAGATTTATTTTATAACCAAAAGAGAACCTTCTCAGAACGTTCCCTGTAGGTTATTTGTTGGTTTTATTTTTGTAACATAGAGATAACCTTCTCAGAACGTTCCTTGTAGGTTATTTTCATGTTTTATTTTATAACCAAAAGAGAACCTTCTTAAAACGTTCCCTGTAGGTTATTTTCATGTTTTATTTTATAACCAAAAGAGAACTTTCTTAAAACGTTCCCTGTAGGTTATTTGTTGGTTTTATTTTGGTAACATAGAGATAACCTTCTCAGAACGTTCCCTGTAGGTTATTTTCATGTTTTATTTTACAACCAAAAAAGAACCTTCCCAGAATGTTCCCTGAAGGTTATTTTCATGTTTTATTTAATAACCAAAATAGAACCTTCCCAGAACGTTCCATATAGTTTTTTGTATGTTATTTTCATAACCTAGAGAGAACCTTCCCAGATAGTTTTCTGTTGTTATAGTAACACACACGTGTGTTTTAAAAAATATATTATTTATTTATTTATTGTTTCTGGACATTGGATGTGTAATATAATTTGATGATTTATTTTTTTATTTAAAAATGTATAGTATTGTAATTTAGATATAATAGGCTCGTTTGAGGTGCGCCTCGCCTTGACTGCATTGTAGACGAGAGCAAGCGGCTGCAGTAAGAGGAGGGCTCAAAAAATACATCAGAAGTCGGACACCTCCCGAATCTCGCTATTTTGCCGCCTGGAAACGTCACCAGTGATGGAGATCGCGTTCGCGTTTTCTATCGCGGACGAATGACCTCATGAAAAATACTATGGTGATTTATAGTAAATATTATAGTGTTTTTGAACATGTTTTTTCAGTATTGGGTTATGTTTAGTTGTTGTGATACCAGAGCAACTATAGAATTTAAATAGGCTATTTTTATAATATGGTTCAAAAACACTACAGTATTCCTATAAATTACTATAGTATTTTTTAATGTGGGAGTGGATGCAATTGAAATATCACTGTTTTTACAAAAAGAGGGTCACAATCACAGAAGATGAACAGCTCATTACTTAAAAAGGTTTATTTAAAATATAAATCTGTATATTCAACAGTGGTAAATGTTAAAAGAATGTCAAAATAAACAGCTTATACAGCAAGAAAGCTTTCAAGAAATCTCATTTGGCTATATTATAAATTAAGTAACTATAGCAAGATGCTTTTGAGTAACAGGTCATGACAAATGTTTGTTTATTTATTTGTTTCGCTAGGAATGTCCCTAGAATTTGGCATTTTATTGAACAAGTGCTCCATTTCTATAGTCATTTCAGACTTTCTATAGAAGGCATTAGAAGGTATAAAGGGAAATACAACTAAAGACAAAATTATAAGCCCTCTTGTGAAGTTTAAAGAAATGCTATTGCATCAAATATGTAAAATGCTGTTTAACAGATTTTGTATCTTGCAAAAAAAAACAAGTTTTATACACTAGTTTTATAAACTAATTTCTACTAACTCTTTGTTTCTAGTGTTTGCCATGATGACAGTATTATATTATATATTTTACATACAGTTTTTTTTTTTTTTTTGCAAGATACTAGTATTCAGCCTAAAGTGCAATTTAAAGAGTTCACTATAGATTATGTTAAAGATAAATGAGGAAAGCCATTGGACAACAGTGGTTTGTTCTGCAAACATAAATAAATTATAAAGGGGCTAAATATATTGACATGTTTATTAGGCCTATAAACAGCTTTCACTCCAGCCAGACTAAAATAAACAGCCCAAGACTTTCTCCAGAATAAAAAGTATAGGCTGTAGGAAATACTGGGAAAATGTTCTTGATTTATTAAACATAACTTTTGACTTCACATACATGTGTGTGTGTGTGTTTGTTTTCTTTACTACACCCCTTTCACTTATGAAACCACACAAAGATGAGGCATAATGGCAAAACAGTCTAATTTCCTCATGTATGCATATATGCATGTTTTGGATTGACTTTCATGGAATAACATTGCATAAAAATTACAATACAAACCTCACACAAACATACAAAAAAGTGAAAATGACAACAAACAGAACTTTAAACTGAGGGAGAAAAAAAATACAGCACATGCACATCCTAATTATTTATATGTAACATTTAGTTGTTAGATAGGTCACATTATGTTTTTACAAAGGTGTGTTTTGTTTTTGTTTGCGTGTAAATCTAAATAAATAAACATATGTAATGCTCTTTATGACTTTTTTTTCATTATCAACGAAAATACAAAAAAGGTATACAACAAAGCCAGGACAAATCTTAGTAAAAACAACATAGGGAATAACGTGTAGTTTGTCAGTCTCATCCAATGAGCATTCGGCTGTGTCGTCAGCCAGCCGTTTCCCATCATGCTTTTAGTGGGCGCAGTCTTTGGAGAGCAACTGCTGCCGACTGCTCAATCCGAGGTACCCGCCTCGCGATCGCGAGAGTTTTTTGGCGCACGTCAGCGTGACATCAGAGCCAGGCGGACGCAACTCGGACACATTTCTAACCGGCATGCATCTTGCGGTGATCACCGGTGATCGATTCTGCGCAGATTTTGGCCACCTCAAACGAGCCTAATATTTATATGCGTCGTCGACGTCGACTGTATCACGTGATTAATTCAAACCAATGACGGGCGGCTGGAACTCTGCACGCAAGACCTGTCACTCAGACGCCGACTCAGCTTCTTGACGTCATCAGCCAGCTGCGCTAATCAGGTAGGTTTATCAATTGTCTTTTGTTTTCGGTATTTTGTGAAGACTTTTGAGGTCAAAATCCTTGTGAATTTGTTCATAAACCGAAATTCTTATACCGAATGTAAAGGTTAACGAGACCATTAATCAGATTATACGGTACTTGCTATTTAAATGCAAACGGTTAATTTATAACGGTCAACTCGTTACGTTAGCCACTTCAGAGTCCGTTGTCTGAGGCTATATTATCTTCTAAAACCACACAAATCTATTAACTTAAATCATTTTACAGTCATAATGGTGTTAGTTTGATTTATTGTTGAACTGCTGTTCAACCAAACCTTCGAGGTGGCTATATGAGCTGGTATATTGTAGAATGGCAACGTGAGAACAGTAACGTTATCTTTATCAATGAATGCAATGACATTTAACCAACTTCGCACAGATATACTTTTATAGTGTACTTTTTACAAAGGCTAACCGTAAACAGTTAATTTTAGGATATAATTAACGTCATCTCTTTTTGTAGGCAAAGTCTATAGCAAGTATAACAAGCTTTTGTAACAAGCTGGGAGAAGAGAGGCTCATTGGCCTTGTGTATATATTTATACATATATAGGTTTTACACACACACACACACACACACACACGAATGTGGTTTATAAGAAACTTTCATAGACATAATGATTTATAATATACAAATTATATATTCTATCCTCTAAACCCAACCAAGTAATGTCATAATTGTATTCAAGTTTATTTAAATAATGAAAATTAATGTTAAAATCTTGTTTTTTAATTGAATTGAAAAGTCTCTAAATGCATTACTCCTCTTATCATATGCATTTTTAGATATCATTACACATTCTTAAATTTTTAGGGATATACCACAAATAATATCTTTTTCTCTTTTCAGTACTGATCTCCATCCAGCCCCAGTTGAGCAGAGCTGAATCAACTGATCAAGATCTCCAGTATTACAACAATCTGCTAGGTACAATCCTGCAACAGAGTAGCATGAGCTTTCAAGTTTAAGAAACCCTTCGATATTGATTAGCCAGTAATCACTGTTGGATTATTAAAACTTTTTTAAAACAGTGTTTTTATTTTTATTTTTTTCATTTCCACAGCTCTTGGTTAGCAGGTTGAAGCACATTTCTGAATTATTCATTGCCAATCTTAGTCAATCATAATCATTAGTTTTGGATCAATTTTTCATTTTCACACTCAACGTAGAGCACCGGGGTCAGATTGACCTCCTCCAGACCCAAACATATGGGTTATGTACAATATTTAAATCATAATCACTAATTTTTCTCTTTTTTCCACCTTTTGCTTAACCGCAGATAAACAAAGTCCATCCGGACACAGGTTGCTGGATTTTTTTGATGTACATACAGGTACTTTTTTCACTGATGTTCATAAACATATTTATTATAAGAATAACTGACATTTAAATCTAATTAAAGGATTAGTTCATTAAAAAAGTAATTAAGCTATTAATTACTCATTTTTGTTTAATTCCAAATCTACTTTGTTTATCTTTAGAACACAAATTATGATATTTTAATTAAATCTGAGAGCTCTCTCATCTTCCATAGACTTCAAGGTTCCAGACTCCTCAAAATCCAGAACAGGAACCCAAACAAATCCTCAGACCATATGCTTTCAGTGGTTCAATCAAAATATTATGAAGCTATGAGAATACGTTTATGCACACATAAAACAAGAATAATAACTTTATTGAACAGTTTCTTCTCCTCTGTGCCAGTATAGGTGGCAGTATGGCACTGGTCATACGAAGTAACACTTCAGCAGCTTGACACACAATAAAAAGCACAGCACTCTCTTGAACATGTCTTATATTGACACGGAAGAAAAGAAACTGTTAAACAAAGTTGTTATATTTGTTTTACGAGCGTGGAAAAATAATTCCTTGATAATATTCATTTAAAACCCTGAAGGCACATGGTCTGTTTTGAGAAAGTTTTTTGTTGCCTTTTCTGGACTTGTGTCTGAATCCTTGCTGTCTATGATTGTGGGAATCTCCGTTTTAATTAAAAAAAATATCATAATTTGTTCAGAAAATAACAAAGGTCTTGGGGTTTGGGACAACATGAGAGTAATTTATCTAAATATACAAATAATTTTTTGGTGAACTAACCCATTAATAATGCTACAATTTAAAGTCATTAATAATTTGTTAAATGGTTTGTTAGTGCAAAATATAAACATGTATTTTCATAATTTATATTGGATTTGTTACATTTTTGTGTGTGAGTGAATATAAGTATTGTGTGTGTGCGTGCGTGCGTGTTTAGTCATTGAATATCTTTACAAATAAAAAGATAATGATGCTACAATTTAAAGTCACTAATAATTTCTTAAATGGTTTGTTAGTGTGAAAATATAAATATGTATTTAAATTCATGCAAAATATTTGAAAAAAAAATGACAACATGTCAACTAATTTGTAGGATTTTTTGTTTATTTTAAATTGAACTTTTTAAATGTTTTATTCAATATTTTTCTCTAACATAAATTTGGGTGTACTAATTTTGGACTGTCGTCATAAGTTATGCTCCAGATTTGGCTTCAGTACTGACTAATCTAATGTGTATGCACAAATATGATATTGTAAAGCTTTCTATAGAGAATATAAATTTAAATGAAAGATTTGTGAGAGGTAAACATGTATAGGTTGAGCACTTTGTTGATTGTGCACTTATAAATGAAGTGCACGTCTACTATCTCTCTCTATGTATGTGATTGTTTGACTCTTTAATGCAAACAAGTAGACAGTTTTTCCAGCTGCTATCAAAATGAATAATAATTGTTGTTTATTACTGACATTTTGTTTTTACAGGTGAACTACCTGGTGAAGCAACCCTTGAAGCTTGAACATGAAGACAGTTGCATCAGAATGACATCTTTGGTGCCTACAGTTTAAAACAGAAACTAACAAGAAATCTGAGCTTTGTAACATCCTTAGACAATTTCTCTCACTACTATCGACCATTTTGTATGTTTTTTTTTTTATTATTGCCTGTAATATACAATTAACTCAAGCCAAAAGTTTGCTAAATCCTTTGAACAATGCAGAAGGTGAAAGGCAGGTGAGACACAAAAATGTGACCTAGGAAGCTATTTTTTAGTGGTTTTAAAGTTAGGCCCACATAATTTTAAACATGGTAAACAAACAATGCAGATAATTGTCCAATATTAGATTTTAGTTTTAAAAGGTTTCTCTCCCTCTTTTATGATATTAAAGCTTATATAATGAATTACATTTAAAACATTTGTTAATCAGTTTTGCTGTTTAAAATATTTTGTTTATATGTATTTTTTTCTGCAAATGCAAATTATGTGAATAATTTAACAGTCATGGAATATACTATTAGTGTGATTCACTACATTTAAAACATTTGTTAATCAGTTTTGCTGTTTAAAAATTTTTGTTTATGTATTTTTTTTTCTGCAAAAGCAAATTATTTAAATAATTTACCAGTCATGGAATATATTATTAGTGTGATTCACTACATTTGAAACATTTGCAAATTAATTGTGTACTTTGTCGTTTAAAATGTCTTATTTACAAATATATTGTTCTGCAAATGCATATTTTTAAAAGTAATTTACTAGTTATGGATGATATTTATATGAATATTATTTATCACACCTGAAACATGCATATATTTTGTTTAAAATGTCTTATTTTTATAAATGTTGTCCAAATGCTAATTATTTTAAGAATTTACCAGTTATGAATTATATTTATTACACTTAATATATAAATATCAATTATGTTGTTTAAAATGTCATGTAATGTGTGTGTGTATATATTTATATGTTTATATATATATATATATATATATATATATATATATATATATATATATATATATATATATATATATATATATATAAAATTCTTAGAATAATATATATTATATTTAAATAATTATATTAAATGAATAACTTTTGCAAATCAATATAGTATTTTTGTTGTTTAACTTTTGTTTTGTGTATGTGTGTATATATATATATATATATATATATATATATATATATATATATATATATATATATATATATATATATATATATATATTTTCTAAGAATTAGCCTGATATTGTGTGTAATTTATTACACTGTAAATGTTTACAATTCAGTTTTGTTGTTTAAAATGTCTATTTTTAAAATGTACCAGTTATGGTTCATACTATCTGTGTTTTCTGAACAATAAACAATGAAAAAAGTTAATTCTTTGGTCTGATTATTTGTGTGTAAGCACGTTAATGCAGACATTTGAAGACTGTTTAGGGAACCTTCTGGGAACGTTGCGCTAACGTCCCGGGAACGTTCCGCAAACCAGCAGGGGACGTCCCGGGAACGTTCTGGGAACCTGCAGGGAACATCTAAGGAACATTCTGCAAACCGGCAGGGGACGTCACGGGAACGTTCCGTGAACCTGCAGGGAACCTCCTGGGAACATTCTGCAAACCGGCAGGGGACGTCAGGGGAACGTTCCGCGAACCTGCAGGGAACGTCCTACTGACGTCAAGAAAACTTTCCTGGCTAACCAACATGGAACGTTAGGGTGTTTGTTGTGGGGACGTTCCCAGAACGTTCTGAAAACCTTCAGGGAACGTTCCGAGAACGTCCTGGGAACGTTTTGTGTTTGCTGGGGTGCATTACAAACTACGCCACTCTCACTACTATTTGCTGCTCTCTTCTTTCAGTCAAATGGCAATGGGTGGGAATCACTCAACTAGCTTCCAACGAGGTGCGCTATTTGCACTTAGCCTAAATAGGGGTGCGTTTCTCGGCACAACACCTGTTGCACCATGCGTGAGCAACGGCTAATTTTTTTCGACGTGCATGTTCCCAACCGGGATTCATACCGGGAGAGGCAACGCGAGCAGCGCAACAGCGTCAAGCAGGGGCGGTGCGAGAGCCGCGCGGGTATGTTTTCTGCGCGCTTGCGTCAGTTTGTTTTACTATCACATTGCTTTCACCAGCGTTGGATCAGTTGCACATACAGAGAATAACATCTTTATAAAACGCTAAAAGTCTTTAACACCGTCTTTATTATAACGGGAAAAATATTCACGGGATGATTTTTCTGCGTGAGAAAATGGATGTGTGGCGTGAGAGCGTGAGAATACTGTCAATTGCGTGACTCTCACGCCAAATGCATGAGAGTTGGCAGCCCTGATATAATAAGCGGTAGGCCTGGGTATATTACGTTAGCAATGTACTAGTATTGTTAATGTGATCTCGACATCAAAAAGAAAATAAGCATTTGTTTTGGTGTTACAAAGCAATTTACTGATTTAATGTTAAAACAGAGTAGTAATTAGAGCACTTTAACGATAAAATAACTTAAGAAAAGTACTTTACCTTCAGAAGACGTTTGGTGATAGTTGACTGATGTGCATTCGAATCGGCGACGTCACGTGAAGCGAGTCATCTCAATGAATCGAATCTTTTCCCCGAATGATTCATTTTACCAGAGTTTATAATGTAAACTATATTGTTGTGCCAGTAGGTGGCGAAAACGAGTGTCTTTTTAAGGGTTAAAGACTTATGAACCTGTGAAGCACAGATTTATTATAACATATGTATTCCACGGGCAAAGCATTTATTTTCTTAAAGAAAAAAGTCTGTTTATAAAGAATGTTTGTTTTGATGTGTCTACTCAAGTCCATTTTGCCAAATACACACACACACACACACACACACACACACACACACACACACACACACGCACACACACACACACACACACACACAGTAGTAGTCATTATTATAACTGAAAATATTGTAATTATATTATACGTGTACCTAGACATTATTGACAGCAAGGATTTATCTAATTTAGGCATGGGACGATAACCGTTTTCAGGGTATACCACGGTTTGGAAAAGTCAAGGTTTTAAAACCTCCAAAATTTTTTGCAATACCGTTCCTAAGGTATGTGTAAGATTTTTTATTTTACATTTAATTTTTTGTTTTTTGAAACGAATGAAGACTGGGTCTACATTACTACATAGCGCTATATAAATGTCTACAGTATACATTTATTCACCACTAAGAATGTCTAAAACATCTTACAGATAAGGTTCATTACTTATTCTGCTTATTCCGTTGTGATCTGCACTATTTGTATTGTATTTGTATTTTAGAGCTTTTGTGTTTGCGTGTGTTTTTATAACTTGCAGTGCAATTTAACTACTGTTAAATTTAGAAGTGAGCTGGTTTAGGCAAGTTAATAGATGGAATTTATAACATGGACATCTAGTGCATAAAGTGAACATATCTCAGACTCAAAGCGTTATGAAACATTTCAAAATTAATACATTTTAAATTGAAATTTATATCAATCTCCAAATCTTCATCCCATTTTTCTTGTTTTAAAGAACTGCCACTCAAACATCTTTTGCTTGTTAGTGTCTGGCAGTCAGTAAAAAGGTACTTACATGTACATATAGAGATGTTCAGCGGGTGAATGGTTTTAGAACCTTTGGGCTCCTTTTAAGATGCTGTTGAAAACAAAAGAAAAAGAGAGAAAAAGACAAGACATGACTGAATACGAGTTGTGTATCATGCCTGTACCAAATAAAATATATTAATTTTAGGGCTTAAGAATGAGTTAAGGTGTATAAGGAATCAGCTCTTTGGTTTAAATCACGTTTAAACTTTGGGGAATCGAATCTAAAGATTCGAACATGATTCACATAGAATTATTGAAAGCTTACACTTAACCTACTCATTTGTCCAGCAAATAAAATGGCTGGTGTAAAGCAATCCTGTATTATATCATTATGTGGCCAACTATAACAATATAAAAACAGTATCTAATCATTTAATGAGCAAGGTAACAGTATCTGAAGCTGAGACATTAACTTATAAAGCACACAACACACCAACACGGATCTTAAAAACGAAACACAAGTTTATTGCTACTCTACAACACAACGTACTAATCTACATAAAACAAACAAACGCACATACATACACACAAGCAGTTTGGGGAGACTTATGACAGAGAGCGAGTAAGAATTCAACTTCTAGCATTTGCTAAGTTCTTAGCATTGCAACCTGAGAGAAACCATAAAAGCAGAAATTTTCGCTATTCTTTACTACTTAAATATAATTCACACCAGTTCAGCAATGGATAGAAACCTTGTTTGTGTTACTTGCGATTCTGATGGAATTTTGGTTTCCTCGAATGGTCCAAGGGAGATCCCGGCGGAGCTAAATTGGTCAGCGTAGCAACTTCAGTGACGTGCTGGAATTCCCTCGTCGGTGGAGAGGGGTTTCCTTACTTTCAGGGAAGATTGGAGTCGGTTGCTAGGGATACAGATGTTGGACAAGGCGGTTTCAAGTTTCAGTTTCATGGAGTCCTTCCTGGAGTTTCGGCTCTTTGCGGAATTCTGTAGTTATGACAGAGTTTCAGAGTTCTGATGAGTTGACCCGATGGCTTGTTGTTGAAGCGGTTGCGCAAGCAGATCGGGGGTCGAGCCAGTAGCAAGTTAACGTCGCGGTTTGCTCCGTGATGCAACGAGGCTTCCGGCAAGGCGATGTAACGGCCAGCACGAGAAGAGCAACGTCCGGGCAGCGACAACGTTGACGAGCAGCAAAGACACGGCAAAAGACGACCTAAACTTTTAATGTTCAAAGTTTATAGGCTTGTGTATAGGTGTGGCCTACACAGGTATTGTCCAATAAGAGGTGCTGCGGGGTGAGTATAGGTGTGGCCTACACAGGTATTGTCCAATAAGAGATGCTGCGGGGTGGAATCACACCCCCATTCCCTCCTCTAGGAGGTTGGGTTAGCACTTCATGTGAGAATCATGCATTACCTGCCTTTATTCGGAAGCTATTAAAATAAAGTTTTATAACATGGACAATTTTCATAGTATGGTTTCTTCCTATAAACCAATGCATTTGAAACTTTCTTGGGTTTCAATAGATACCAAATATGAAATGTTTCACAAACATTCTGTAGATTTCATGCAACAGCAGCAGCTATAACTCATTACCTATCCATAACGGTTATGTTAAACACATGGAACATGTACACACAAAAACCTACAGAAACGTAACATAAGCATACATTACTCAAATAAACACAGTTTAATTGAAAGTTTGTTTAAACTCTGGAAGTTTCTGATTGCTTCTGTGGCTGCCTGAGATGTGTATTCTCTCACAGACGCCTCTTGCAGGCGTGAAGCAACAGGGGTTTGTTGAGCTCTTTCAAAAACCGGTTTGGGGGAGTCTTTGAGTGTAACCTCTTTATTGTTTTAAGATGTAAACTTAATTAGGACGCAGTTGAAATCGCAAATGGCAAGTGGTTGTTGTGGATTTGCCTTTTGCTGAGTGCCTGTGGGTTGCTTTGAAATTGGAATTAAACTCAGACATGTAGGCACCGTTCAATCTTTTAAGAATAATGTGGTGTGTGATTTGTTCAGTTCTGGAAAGATCCGTTGACTCCCCACAGGTGTAAGGGAAGAGCTAACAGTCTAAATAGATTTTTTAATGTGAATCTTAAAGTGTAAGTTACGGCTGTAATGTAAAGCTGAATTTTCAGCATCATTACTCAAATCTTGTGTCACTTGATCCTTCAGAAATCATTCTAATATGTTGATTTAGTGCTCGAGCCTTAACTAATATGTGTTGATTATCAAATGATGCTGATTTGCTGCTCAAGACACATTTCTGATTATTATAAATGTTAAAAACAGATGTGATGACAAATACTTTTGTGTAAGCAATTTTTTTTCGGGATTTATTGTTAAATTGACCCTAGACCTTAAATGGTCATGTACACTATTGCAGTCAGTGAGATATCTTAAGAAATGCATATTTATATTAAGCAAGGATGCATTAATCTGATCAGAAGAGAGAGTTAAAAAGTTGTTTAAAACCCACTCACTTATGTTTGGATGTCAAAACCTTAAAATAACTGCAAGAAAGACATGTAACAGATGCATGATAATATAGGGATTTTTTATGAAAATGCACATTAACAGTTCATTATAGTCTTACCTGTGTTTAATCCATCTCTGTGATCAGCTACCTTCAGCTATTTAGAAATATTGGCTCTTCTATTCTCTTGTAGGGGTAATCTTGTCACTCCTGAAACCACAGAGCACTTTTTAAAATCAATATAGGTTTACATTACCTTGAAATATCAAATGAAATATCAAATATCTATGTACTGACTTTAACGTTTTAATTCCCTCTCCTTGACAGTACAGTGCATATTTTAAACAAAATAGACTGTTACCTTCAATAAAATATTGACAAACCTCTCATCTACACATAAAGATGTAATTAAAAGCCAAAACCTTTATAAACAAGAGCTAGTAGCCTAATGCTAACGTTACCTCTGCTAAGATGCTAACAGACTTTTTCCAAAGACAGCCGTCTCTATAAAATACATATCAGTCTTTGTCAGTCACGTGCGTTTGTTGCATGTGACGTCACACCTGCGACATTTTTGTGGTATCGCTTCCCGAGACAACCTGAGAGAAACACATAAAGCTAGAGAGATACATACCATAAAAAGGTCAAGCTGGAGAAGTACAAGTAAATCGAGAGTACGCAGTACCGCAATAAACTACACAAAGATGCCAGGGATCTTCATTTTGACAAACGGTCTTACATTCAGGATATAGATCAGTTTGAATTAATTGCAAACCGCAATATGACATGTCATACTGTATATCATCAGTGTCTTAATATAAGTTTAGTTTGAACACCATTAAACTACAGTAAGCATTTCTAATTATGTATTGCAGCTTTTAGTTTTATTTCGTTAGTTACATCCAATATTTACATTTACAAACTGTTGGACAGATGTTTGTATCCAAAGCACTTTACAAATATGAACAATAAATGTACCTAAAGCAACAGTACAAAAAATAGTAAGTCACTTTAAACTATCTATTCAGTTCAAACTACTGATTGACCTAATGTTTAACTTAGAGCAAAAGCACTTGTCTCAGTTCTTTAAAGGATTATTTAGTTCAGTAATAACTGCTTACCTTGTGTTTGATTCTGATGTACCAGTTTTGTTATTGTGAAGAACAAACAATAAATGAGTAAACAACAAATTTTATGTCATCTTTCATTTATTTACATTTATACAAATGATATTTTTATTCAGGCACTGAGGGAAAAGTCATTTCTGGAGGAATGCATTATAATCGCTTGCATAAGACAGGATGAAACTTCAGCAATACACATACACACTGTGGAAGAAACAAAGTTACAAAAATATAAAGGAATTAGCAAAGAACGTATCAGTTAAGCACCGAATGAATTTATACACCTGGGCTTTAACTCTTATTGACAACTCCAGCTCTTTTACACTACAGTTGGACATTGGTTTGTTTGTGCACAACAGACAGTTACAATCCTATGCTGTAATGTGACATCTTCACCTTCACAGGGGAGTATCATGTTGATGGGTCAGTGCTTATTAAGATTGTGTTTTTTTACCGATTACTTTTAGCATCATTCTTGTTGCAAAATCCATCAGACATCTTGTATTCTTCAAGTTCACACAGCAGCTGTCAGTTCTCCTCCAACAGGCGGTTTACTTCTACACATCTGTCCATACACAATTTACACTCAGTTGGTCTCGGCTACTCATCGATATCCTTTTTTCCGAGTGGCAAATTTAAAATATCTGTCGTCATGATATTTTTTATTACCTTTTCGATCGTGTGATTTACTATTACAGCCCTTAACACAACAATAACGTAACACTGTATTTACTATGCGAAAGACAGCTCACGTTAACTCAGATACAACACACATGGCGGCTATGTCCCATAATGCAACTCGGTGTTTGCGAGCGTGACATCACCTGACAAAGACCGATTCAACAGAAATATGTCAACTACCAGTAAGAAAGGTGTCAGGAACAGTTGTATGTAACATTTGCATGACTTTAGCGACTAAACTTACCTGAAATTAGTGAAAACTGCCACATGAGAGAATGATGACGTTCAGGTGGAGTTCAAAACTTCTCCTGCCCAAATTAACTGAGCTCTCCATGCCCACCACTGTCTTTCTGTGGATCAACAGCTTCCTAACGGACAGGCAGCAGCTGGTGAAGCTGGGAAAATTCTCATCCAGTACCCGCACAATCAGCACTGGCACCCCCCAGGGGTGTGTCCTCTCCCCATTGCTCCTCTCCCTGTACACGAATGACTGCACTTCGAAAGACTCCTCTGTCAAGCTCCTAAAGTTTGCAGACGACACCACATTTATCGACCTCATTCAGGACGGTGATGAGTCTACTTACAGACAGGAGGTTAAGGAGTTGGCTGTCTGGTGCAGTCACAACAACCTGGAGCTGAACACGCTCAAAACAGTGGAGATGATAGTGGACTTCAGGAGAAACCACCCTGCTCTCCCCCCCACTGAGCATCATGGACAGCATTGTGGCAGCAGTGGAGTCATTCAGGTTCCTGGGCACCACCATCTCTCAGGACCTGAAGTGGGACACTCACATTGACTCCATTGTCAAAAAAGCTCAACAGAGGCTGTACTTTCTTCGTCAGCTGAGGAAGCCCAACCTCCCAAAGGAGCTGCTGAAACAGTTCTACACCTCCATCATTGAATCAGTCATCTGCACATCAATAACTGTCTGGTTTAGCTCAGCTACCAAATCCGATCTCCGAAGACTACGTCGAATAGTTCGGACTGCTGAGCGAATCATTGGTACAACCCTCCCTACTCTCCAAGAACTGTACTTATCCAGAGCGAGCAGAAGGGCTGCCAAATCACTTTGGACCGCTCACACCCAGCACACTGCCTGTTTGAACTTTTACCTTCTGGTCGACGCTACAGACCACTGCGCACCAGAACAGCCCGACACAGAAACAGTTTCTTCCCTCAGGCAATCCATCTCATGAACACTTGATGATAGTAATTGTGGAACCAACATCACTACCTGCTGTACACTTTTTTTTTATACACACATACACTTATTTAACAACACACTTTACATGCCAATTTGCACATAACAGCTGCACATATTATGTTGTATATTGTAATATAGCTGTACAAACACTTGTCAATTTGTATATTTGCATTCACTTTTTAAAATATATTTATTATCTGTTTTTTAGTCCTGTCTGTAATTCTGTTGCACTGTAGAAGCTCTGTCACGAAAACAAATTCCTCGTATGTGTGAACATACCTGGCAATAAAGCTCTTTCTGATTGTGATTCTGAGTGTCGTTGCTCCATTTCCATGGCAACGCTAAGACCGTACTCACGCTATGTACAGTTGCCTCGAACAGGGCCAAAGCACGCTTGTCCCCCCTCCCGTCTCCCCCGACGGACCGCACTCACATAAGGCTCGTTTGAGATGGCCAAAATCTGCGCAGAATCGATCACCGGTGATCACCGCAAGATGCATGCCGGTTAGAAATGTGTCCGAGTTGCATCCGCCTGGCTCTGATGTCACGCTGACGTGTGCCAAAAAACTCTCGCGATTGTGAGGCGGGTACCTCTGGTTGAGCAGACGGCAGCAGTTGCTCTCCAAAGACAAAGGCTGTTTCTCAATTCCAAGAACGCTGAGAACGGACTTGCGTTCTTTTGGAGACTGGTCTTGCCAGGTGTCCTCGGTAGAACGAACTCGGGAGACCACGAGAACAGAGAACGCGTCCTGTGAGAAATGAGATGCTGCGTTCTTCCCTGGTTGTTCCTAATGGTCACGTGACCTTCACGCGTTTTAAATAAAAATTGTTTAAACATTACAGCATTTATACAATGATTTATTGTTTTTCCCCTTTTCAAAATATATATTATGCATAAAAACATTATAAATATACGTTGCACAATACAAATAAAACTGATTTTAATACGAATTTGAGCAAACAAACACTCTTAATGTGTTAACTCCTTTATTAAGATGTCCATGGTAATGTTTACATTCACCGTTTCATTTAGGGAAACTCTTGAGGTAAATAAGTTATATCTCCGAACTTTAATAATAAATCTAAATAAAATACTGCTCTTCCCACCTCCAGTCGCAATGACTTCTGGGTTTTCTAGAGCGAGATCGGTGCTCAAGTCTGCATCGGTGTGTCCTCAATATCAAGAACACATCCGGGAAGTTTCACGCGTCCTCTGTACTTGCGGTCTTGAGTATTGGAACTGAACTTTGGCAGCTGATGATGACGTTACACGAGAACACGAGGACACAAGACCGCTAAAGAACGCATATTGAGAAACAGCCAAAGGCTCCAAAGACAAAGGCTCACTAAAAGCATGATGGGAAACGCCTGGCTGACACAACAGCTTAATGCTCATTGGATGAGACTGACAAACTACACATTATTCTCGATCTTGTTTTTACTAAGATTTATCCTGGCTTTGTTGTATTTTCGATGATAATTTAAAAAAAGTCATAAATATTTATTTAGATTTACACACAAACAAAAACAAAACACACCTTTGTTAAAAAATAATGTGACCTATCTAATATAACTAAATTTTACAAATAAAACATTAGGATGTGCATGTGCTGTATTTTATTTCTCTGTCAGTTTAAAGTCCTGTTTGTTGTCATTTTCACTTGTTTGTATGTTTGTGTGTGTTTTGTATTGTAATTTTTATGCAACGTTATTCCATGAAAGTCAATCCAAATATACATATATGCATACATGAGGTTATCAGACTGTTTTGCCATTATGCCTCATCTTTGTGTGATTTCATAAGTGAAAGGGGTGTAGTAAACAAAACACACACACACACACACACACACACACACACACACACACACACACACACACCACACACACACACACACACACACACACACACACACACACACACACACACGAATGTGAAGTCAAATGTTCTGTTTAATAGACCAAGAACATTTTCACAGTATTTCCTACAGCCTATAGTTTTTATTCTGGAGAAAATCTTAGGCTGTTTATTTTAGTCTGGCTGGAGTAAAAGCAGTTATAAGCCTAATAAAAATGTCAATATAATTAGCCCCTTAAGAATTTCTTTATGTCTACAGAACAAACCACTGTTGTCCAATGGCTTTCCTCATTTTTCTTTAACATAATTAATCTATAGTTAATTCTTTAAATTGCACTTTAGACTGAATACTAGTATCTTGCAAAAAGCTAGTAAAATATTATGTAAAATTTATAATATAATATTGTCATCATGGCAAAGACTAGAATAAATTAGTTAGTAGAAATTAGTTTATAAAACGGTACAAAATCTGTTAAACAGCACTTTCACATATTTGATGCAATGCCATTTTTTTAAACTTCACAAGAGGGCTAAGAATTTTGTCTACAGTTGTATTTCCCTTTATACCTTCTATTGCCCTCTATAGAAAGTCTGAAATGACTATAGAAACGGACCACTTGTTTAATAAAATGCCAAATTCTAGGGACATTCCTAGCAAAACAAATAAACAAACATTTGTCATGACCTGTCAGTCAATATCATCTTGCTATAGCTACTTAATTTATAATGTAGCCAAAATAGATTTCTTGAAAGCTTTCTTGCTGTAGGGCAGTGGTTCTCAACCGGTGGGGCGCGCCCGCCCGGGGGGGCGCGAGTAGGCTACAGAATGGGAGAGGGAAAAAAATGAAATTTTTTTTTTTTGCAAATTTGTGATCTTTGTTCGGATTCATTGGCCTACCTCTAAACCCTCCCTTTTTTCCCGGGATTGTCCCGTATTTTACAGTTCTATCCCGCTATCATCCCGTAAAGGTATTTCCCCGTATTTTCAGTGTTTCTCTGAAGGGTGGCAAATAAACTTTAAAGAGTCGATCCTCCCTATACGCAACCCATACCGCCGAACCACAAGGGGCCGCCCCTTGCTCTTAAATGTGCTCTGTTCTGTACTTTCGCTTTGTTTAGGCATGAAAACACTTTAAAATGAATATGAAAACGGTGGGATTCCCTTTCCTTTTATCACAGGTGCCGTCTCCCCTTCATATGCAATCCTCAAAACAGTCATATAGTGGTGCATGACTATCAGCTGACGCGCTCCATAGTGATAAATAGATGCTGTTTACCAAACGGATTCTCATTCATTCATTCATTTTCTTGTCGGCTTAGTCCCTTTATTAATCCGGGGTCGCCACAGCGGAATGAACCGCCAACTTATCCAGCACAATTTTACACAGCGGATGCCCTTCCAGCCGCAACCCATCTCTGGGAACATCCACACACAGTCATTCACACACATACACTACGTACAATTTAGCCTACCCAATTCACCTGTACCGCATGTCTTTGGACTGTGGGGGAAACCGGAGCACCCGGAGGAAACCCACGCGAATGCAGGGAGAACATGCAAACTCCACACAGAAACGCCAACTGACCCAGCCCAGCCGAGGTTCGAACCTGCGACCCAGCAACGTTCTTGCTGTGAGGCGACAGCACTACCTACTGCGCCACTGCATCGCCCAAACGGATTCTGTACAAGCGATTTGAAACGGAGGCTGGGTTTTGGGTGCGTGTTAAACAGACATATACACATAATAATTAATAATAATAATAATAATACCTAAAGATGTCGATTTTGGTGGGGTTTTTTTCAAACACACCTAATTTTGTCCTAAATGAGCATAAAAAGTTAGGAAAGCAATCGAATGCTTTTATTATTTCGTTAGATGTGTGCATTTTAAAGTGACACTGTTATTTATTGTAATCAAACAAAAAAAAATCTAAATAAATAAGAGATTCATTCGTTGCTCTTTAACCAGAATGTTTAAGTTATACAGTGAAGAAAAAGTTAAGGAGATTTGATAACTTGATTCTATTTCATTATAATAGCTATTCATTTTAATAAGCTGAACTGTTTGCTAATGTATTTGGTGCTAATGTATACTATTTATCTTTTCTTTAGTAAATAATAATAATAAAACATATTACTGACCATTTAACTGTTTATTTACAACGAAACAGCTCCAAATGAACAGATTTAGTAATTTGGGGATTTTTTAAAGGGGGGTCGGGGTAATCCCTTATTATGGTGGGCATATTGGATCTATTTTCGCTGCTAAAATAGACCAAAACAGTCATTATTTCATAAAAAATATAAGTGACTTAATATTATTAACTTGTTTGTTGAACTGTCATATGAAATCAGTGTCACATGTTCAATGGTGAGGTGATGGTAAATTAAGTGATGGTCTATTGTCAGCTTTCTTGGTCGTCAGGTCGTGTGATGTATGTTGCTGAACTGTATTCAAATGTTATAAATATAAAAACACCACATTTTGAAATGTAACTGCAGTATGTCAGTTTAGTTTATTTGTGTGTGCTGCACAGACTTCAGAAAACGGCGCTCATTTGTTGGATTTCTGCGCAAGCCTCAAAAGGTCCTTGCTCCCTGACTGAGTCCGAAACTGTCGTATTCGTTTTTTCATATTCGTCATTTGGTGGCTCTCAATTGTCAAAAAGACCCCTCAAAATATTTGTTACGGATGCGAAAAATGCAGAAAATCGAACCATCCGAATTAATTTTTATAACAGACAGAAGTTGCAGAGACTGCAAACGTATAAAACGTGAGGTCGTATTTAGTTACAAATACACTAGTCAGAATATAGGCTACAGTTAAAGCTTTCCTTCCGTTTTTTGTGAAATGCACGCACGCAGCCACGCACACACAAACATGTTTAAATACATTTATGTTGTTAATAAATAAATAAATAAATAACAATAAATTGTTGTAACAGCAATATCTCCAAGTTTTGCTTTTCACTGTAAAAATGTAATGATTTGCCAATGCAAAGAGAGTTTACCCCCCACTTCATGCACTGATTATAACACAAACAAATCATCCTCCTGGCGACTTTTTTTTTTTTTGTCAAAAGTGATAAATGCAGTGACTTTTACTGGTGTTTTTGGGGACTTTTGTGGTGTTTGGAGACTCGAAAGCACGAATCACTCTGCAGTTAGGCCTACTGTGCTCCACTAGCAGCAGCTGCTGCAGTGAGCCCCTCTCCCGTCCAAAAGCACTCACAGGCGGTCAGTCTCTCAGTAGCTGCTAAAAAATGCCGGTTCTTTTTAACTTCGTGCTGAACCAGTCAGTGAAAATAATAAATCTCATCAAATCATGGCCGCTAAACATTCGCTTGTTTGGGGTCCTCTGCCAGGAGATGGGGTCAAGGCATGAACAGCGGCTTCTGCACACTGACAGCATTGATGCAGGAATATCCTGAACTCTGTGACGTCGCCTTTAAGATTCTCATTCCTTTCGTGTCAACGTATTTGTGTGAGGCAGGATTCTCAAAAATGACTGCACTCAAAACGAAATACGTTGAGGATGATTTGAGGCTATGTTTATCAAACATTGAGCCAAGAATTTAGGATTTTTGCAAGGCAAAGCAGGCTCAGGTCTCACATTAACATCACCTACCTGTAAGCTTCTGAAAAAATGCAGATGATGCCTACTATTAGGCCTAGTAATAATAACAATAATAAAGCATAAATTAATATCAGAGGTCTGGTGCCAATTCCCTATTATAGCAATAGCCTAGTCATGATAATAGGCCTATACTGATGTTAATAATAATAACAACAACAACAACAACGAAACATGTAACCTCATATAATTGTAAAGTAATGTAGTAATGATGATAGGCCTAACTACCGCTACTGATGATGGTAATAATAATAATAATAATAATGGGGTCGGGGGTCGGTGGTGGTGGTGAGGGGGTGTTGGGGGTGGGGGTGGTGGTGAGGGGTGTTGGTATGGGGGGGGGGGTCAACTGCACTGAACCAGCTTTGGGGGGGGCCCAGCTTGCAAAAGGTTGAGAACCCCTGCTGTAGGGTATAAGCTGTTTATTTTGACATTCTTTTAACATTTACCACTGTTGAATATACAGATTTTTAAATAAACCCTTTCAAGTAATGAGCTGTTCATTTTCTGTGATTGTGACCATCTTTTTGTAAAAACTGTGATATTTTTTAATTGCATCCACTCCCACATTAAAAATACTACAGTAATTTATAATAGTGTTTTTGAACCATATTATAACAAATAGCCTATTTAAATTCTATGGTTGCTCTGGTATCACAACAACTATAAACATAACCCAATACTGAACAAACATGTTCAAAAACACTATAATATTTGCTATAAATCACTATAGTATTTTTTAATGAGGTCATTTGTCCGCAATAGAAAATGTGAACGCGATCTCCACCACTGGTGACGTTTCCAGGCGGCAAAAGAGTGAGATTCGGGAGGTGTCCGACTTCTGATGTATTTTTTGAGCCCTCCTCTTACTGCAGCCGCTTGCTCTCGTCTACATTGCAGTCAAGGCGAGGCGCACCTCAAACGAGCCTATTACATTCGGGCCTGGGCGCGCTTACGTCATCGATGATGCGCTGTTCAGTAAGCGCTCTCACTCAGCACAGTGGAGATTTCTTTAGTTATATCGTTTAAGTCGTTTGATATGCGGTGACACGCAGTCTAATATTTCGTCGAACAGATCAGCCACTTTTGTCGCTCATAAACAGTCCTTGTGCTGCAGGAATTAGGAAGTTTGCTGAAGGCACAGCTGTCGTGCAGTGAGGGGTTTGCGTCTTTAATAATCTACGACAGTTTGCATTCATTGAACAGTACGAATGATTAATTAATCCGGTAACACTTTACAATAACAGTACATGAATAATGATGTATTAATATGTAAACTAAACATTACTTTACTATGAATTAATGATGAGTTAATGTATGCACTAATCATGAACTAACTTGAACTACAACATGAGTCACATGAGTTCATGTGTGAATAACGGCTACCTTAATTACTTGTTAGTACATGATTGTTTGTTAATTAATGGAATAATTGCCATATTAGTTTATGCTTAATTTAACCATCATGAACTCATGATATGTTAATATATAATTATGTTGTGACTTTACTTGAAGGGGCACATCATCAATAACCCATTCTTAACTACTCATGAACTCCTTATCCACGTCCAACTAGTGCGTTTACACTGAATAACAATAGAAAAGTGTTCTGTCAACATCAGCATCAACAGGAGTTCATGAGTAGTTAAGGATGAGTTAATGATGATCTGCCCCTTCAAGTAAAGTCATGACATAATTATACATTAACAGCTTATGAGTTCATGTTG
This sequence comes from Danio kyathit, assembly GCA_903798195.1. Classification (NCBI taxonomy): domain Eukaryota; kingdom Metazoa; phylum Chordata; class Actinopteri; order Cypriniformes; family Danionidae; genus Danio; species Danio kyathit. The sequence goes on along the minus strand of LR812524.1, from coordinate 33,084,185 downwards.
GTTACATTTAGCTTAAACTTAAATGTTAATTAATACATTAATTAACAACATGTACTAACAAGTAATTAAGGTAGCCGTTATTCACGCATGAACTCATGTGACTCATGTTGTAGTTCAAGTTAGTTCATGATTAGTGCGCAACTTAACTCATCATTAATTCATAATAAAGTAATGTTTAGTTTGCACATTAATACATCATTATTCATGTACTGTTATTGTAAAGTGTTACCATTAATCCATATGAAACAGTCCCTTAAAAGTCACGTCTCGCTTTCAGTTTCGGGCTTAGGCACGCTTGCACTCACACTGTGAGCATACCGCGCCTGAGCCCAAGTGAACCGTGCCTGAGCCCGATTCAGAGCACTCACACTTCTCAAATGATCCAGGAAACGGGCCTGGGCACAGTTCGGATAGCATAGTGTGAGTATGACCTAATACAGACTAGAAAATGTTGATTTGTGGAACACTGACAGATTAGTTAAATACTAAATCCTATACTTGAGACCTGGCGCAAATGCAGTTTTAACTGAACTGAATTTAACTAGAGCTACACCAGGATTCCCAGTGCTCTAGACTAACTTTTTGCACTGGTGATAATAAAATAATACTGTGAAATTAATATAATGTACTGTATATAATTACTAGTTTCACATGATCCTTCAGAAAAAAAATATTCCAATGTACTGATTCTCTCCTCAAGCTGGTTATTTTAAATATAAAACATTTTAAATAAACTTCATATTTTCAGGATTTTGATGTATGAAAAGTGTATTTTTAAAAGCATTATATTTATTTAGAACACAAATGTTTGCTCTTTGATGATGGATAACAATCAGGCATGTTTCTTTAGCAAGAAAGAATTTGTGCAAGCAAGTATTCTCACCAAGCGTTGTCCAACCATGGTCCAACATGTCATTTAAGTTTTCAAATAAGCCTAAAAGACTTGATTTGCTGCATCAGGGGCATTTAATTAGAAAGTTGAATCTATAATGCATCTCCGGGAAATGGATATCCAGATGCATTAAATATCATGTAACCCTTAAAGCATTATTAAACAGAATATCTTTTTTTATTTGTTACATGTATATAGGCTATACATTTTTGGAATTTCATACGCTCACAAAAATCTGTCCTTTATGTTAGCTCATTCTTTCAATTGATTTGTTTTTACAGTTACCCTGTCTGCAAGATCAAATAGTTGTTAGTCATTTTTGCAATATTAAAGAGAAAAGTAATATTAAAATCACTACAAGGATTAAAGTGAATTGCACTTCGTCCATTAAAAAAAATCATAAATTATTTCTTCATATATGCTCCTCTATAGCCTACAAATATGTAATGTGATATCTGAAGGTCGGACATCTGTTTAGATACACATTTATACTAACACAATGATACTAAAAACCAAAAAAACATTCATTATGATTTCACAGGGAATTTAACTTTCAAATGGCTTTTCTAAAAATTAAAGCTCAGACACACTCTTTAAGTTTAAATTTTAATTAAATTACACATTTTAGCTAGGCATTTACATAACACGTACTCCAGTTATATGTCATGAAACAAATAATATTTGTCTTAGATAATATGAACTGCTGCAATGCTAATTTTTCTATTTTTGGTGTCTTGCTTTATTTTAGGGTTCCCACTCCAAGGTTTAGATTTGGCTACTGCAATCCCGGTTTGGGTCCAGCCTCACTTGTGAAGACTAAAGATGAAGTCAACATAAAATAACACTTTAGATGATGGCGACACACTTTTTATTCCACCTATATATCCCCTTTTATTTGTAAGCAACTTCCACAAGATAAAACAAAATTAAATGAGAGGTTATTTAATATATATTAATATATAATGTATATTTATTTTGTCTGTTTTCTCGGAACACTGTACACAATTTACAACCAGTTTTACAACCAGTTTTCTTTTTTAAATATTTCCCAAATAATGTTTAACAGATCAAGGAAATTTTCACAGTATGTCTGATATTATTTTTTCTTCTGGAGAAAGTCTTATTTGTTTTATTTCGGCTAGAATAAAAGCAGTTTTTAATTTTTTCAAAAAACATTTTAAGGTCAAAATTATAAGCCTCTTTAAGCTATATATTTTTCGATTGTCTACAGAACAAACTAATAACATCGTTATACAATAACTTGCCTAATTACCCTAACCTGCCTAGTTAACCTAATTAATTAAGCCTTTAAATGTCACTTTAAGCTGTATAGAAGTGTCTTGAAAAATATCCAGTCAAATATTATTTACTGTCATCATGACAAAGAGAAAATAACTCAGTTATTAGAAATGAGTTATTAAAACTATTATGTTTAGAAATGTGTTGAAAAAATCTTCTCTCCGTTAAACAGAAATTGGGGGAAAAAATAAACGGGGCTAATAATAATAATAATAATAATAATAATAATAATAATAAAATCTGTTTTGTGTCGTGCATCTGCAGTTTCTTGAAAAATGAACTGGTTATCTCTGAGAAAGTATTGTTATTTTATATTATTGATGTGTTATTTCTTCAGAGAAAATTGGAAATTGTTGAATGCCAATTATTAAAAATTGTTTTTAACAGAACACATGACTACAGACTTTGATTTATCAGAAAATTATTTTAATTTGTATGATTTTATTTCCTACTGTAAATATTGTTAGTTTTGTATTTATTTTGTGTTTGTGTATTCTTTTATTATTGTGACTCCCTGAAGAAAATCTTTCAGATACTAAACACATGACCGGTATTATCTTATATTTTAAAATTATAATCTTGGAAAACATGCATTTTCTTTAACACTATTTAAGAAATTATAAGCATTATGAAAGGTGCTTTCACAAGTTATTTGTGTTTTTACTATAGTAAAACTCTAGCCACCATGAGTGTACATGTTTTGAAGTAATTGTAAATATTACTATGGTTCTAATGTAAATGCTGTAATGAATTTTGTATTTAAAATCTTTATTGCACAGTTCAGCCATAGTACAACTGTTTGATTTTGTTTTAAATGTGGTAAAGCATGGTTATGTGTGATAAAAGTATGTTCATCTATTTGTATGTTTGTGAAAATATTATAAGGATGAGCTGGAACAGAAGAGAGAATATAACACAGGCAAAGCACTTGCCAACTGGGTTGTGACACAACAGTAGGGTTAAAACAGGCTAGAAACATGAATGCAAAACTATGTTCAAAAAGGATAGGCAAATGTTTATAGCAACATGTTAAAAAAATGCTAGACATAGCTATTTTTAAACTTGTATTTTATTCTTATTATTGTATATGTGTTAAACTTGTTACATGTTAGCATCATGATAGACTTGAAATGCATAGTGTTAAAACCAACTAAAATGTTCTAAATTGTGTTATAAATATTCTATTTCATTCTAGTAATGGGCTGCAACATAGATAAACATGCTAATTCATGTTAGCAATGTACTAAAACATGTTACAAAATGCTAAAATGTATTAAATAACTTAAAAGCTGGTCTTATAACCCCTGACAAAAAAAAGCAGTATTGATTTTTTTTTTTTTGAAACAGCAGTGGATTAAGAGAGATTCAAAGAGCTGCATGCTCTTTGTAGTTTCACACAGTAAATAAGACCCTGGAAGGGGATGGCAAAGGGGGCTCTCCAGGGCCGAGACTAAACCCGCGGGCCGCCAGTTAATGATCACTGCCATAGACCATAGAAGTGGGTGGCAAAGGAGCACTGCTGGGCTGACACTAGGCCCAGAGAAGATCTCTGGTCACCGGGCTCGCTCCAGATGGCCAGAGACCCTGGAATAGGATGGCAAAGGAGGCTCTGCTGGGCAGAAACTAAGCCCAGGGAAGATGACTGGACCCCAGGTCCACTCGCAGTGGCTAGAGACTGAGGAAGGGATGGTAAAGGGGGCCCTCCAGGGCTAACATTAAGCCCAGGGAAGGTGACTGACCGCGCGGGCCAGCTCGCTGTGACCAGAGAGCCTGGAAGGGGGTGGCAAAGGGGGCCCTCCAGGGCTGACACTAAGCCCAGGAAAGGTGAATGGCCCCCCGGGCCATTTCGCTGTGACCAGAGAGCCTGAAAGGGGGTGGCAAAAGGGGTTCTTCAATGCTGAGACTAAAGGAAGTCCTGGGAAGGTGACTGGCCCACCGGGCTGCCTCGCTGTGGCCAGAAAGCCTCGAAGGGGGTGGCAAAGAGGGCCCTCCAGGGCTGAGAGTATGCCCAGGGAAGGTGACTGGGCCCCCGGGCCCGCTCGCTTTGGCCAGAGAGCTTGAAAGGGGGTGGCAAAGGAAGCCCTTCAAAGCTGAGACTAAAGGAAAATCTGGGAAGGTGACTGGCCCCCTGGGCTGCCTTGCTGTGGCCAGAGAGCCTCAAAGGGGATGGAAAAGAGGGCCCTCCAGGGCTGAGAGTATGCCCAGGGAAGGTGACTGGCCCCCCGGCCCTGCTCGCTGTGGCCAGAGAGCCTGGAAGGGGGTGGCAAAGGGGGTCCTGCTGGGCTGAGACTAAGCCAAGGGAAGATCTCTGGCCGCCGGGCCATCTCGCGCTGGCAAGAGACCCTGGAATGGGATGGAAAAGGGGGCCCTCCAGGGCCTAGACTAAACCCAAGGAAGGTGACTGGCAAAAGGGGCCCTCCAGGTCTGAGACTAAGCCAAAGGAAGGTGACTGTCCCCCCCCCCCGGCCCCACTCGCTGTGGCCAGAGAGCCTGGAAAGGGGTGGCAAAGGTGGCTCTCCAGGGCTGAGACTAAGCACAGGGAAGGTGACTGGCTCCTGGGCCCACTCGCGGTGGCCAGAGATCCAGGAAGGGCATGGCAAAAGGGGACCTGCATGGCTGAGCCTAAGCCCAGGGAAGTTGACTGGCCCCCATGCCCACTCTCGGTGGCCAAAGAGGCTTAAAGAGGATGGCAAAGGGGCCCTGCAGGACTGAGACTAAGCCTAGGGTAGGTGACTGGCCCCCGGGCCCGCTCTCGGTGGCCAGAGACCCTGGAATTGGATGGCAAAGTGGCTCTGCTGGGCTGAGCCTAAGCCCAGGGAAGGTCTGTGGCCCCCGGGCCCACTCGCGGTGGCCATAGACCCTGGACGAGGATGGCAAAGGGGGCCTTTCTGGGATGAAAACAAGCCCAGAGAAGGTGACTGGCCCCCGTGTCTGCTCTCAGTGGCCAGAGACCAAGGAAGGAATGGCAAATGGGGCTCTCCACGGCTGAGACTAAGCACAGGAAATGTGACTGGCCTCCAGGCCTGCTCGCAGTGGCCAGAGACCATAGAAGTGGGTGGCAAAGTGGCACTGCTGGGCTGAGACTAGGCCCAGGGAAGATCTCTGTCCGCCAGGCCCACTCGCTGTGGCCCTAGAGCCTGGAAGGGGGTGGCAAAGGGGCCCTCCAGGGCTGAGACTTAGCCCCAGGAAGGTGACTGGGATTGAATTTTAAAAGACAATTACATTAAAACTCAACCATGACCTATTGACAGACATGCTTTTACAGCTATACACAGAGACTTTAAATTGATGCAGAACAGTTTAGTAATGTGCTGGCACTATCCTACTACCAAGCCAAGTTCCAGGAGGAATTCAGTCTAAGTTGGTTTTCACAGATGTGTGTTCAATTTAATAATTAGATATATTCAATACTAAAATAGGAACTAATGTTTAGTTTAATGACATTAATTGTAAAAGACACAAAATTACACTTACATATTTGGATATTCCTATGCAAAAACATTTATTAGCAATGAGAAGAAACATAAGAGATGACAGAGGAGCCTTTGACAGAGAGTTTGAAGAGGTCAAGGATGATGTAGTCAAGTGGGTCAGTTTTCTGCTGACCATAAAGTAAGAAATGGTCCAGATGACACTTCGAACCAACTATTACAATCGGAAACTGGAGGAAGCCTGGGAGCGTTATCTTCAGAGGAAGATATTCTTTGCCAGCTAGGATCTATGGCCTTGGAGGACAAGACCCCTGGAAGACTGCCCAAATACTGAAGAAATGCTTTGCTATATTTTTAATCAAGTGCATCACCCTAGAGAGTAATTACTAAGCTTTAGAGAACAAAAAGGGATTTATTCTCCTTATTATTATTTTTTTAGATATACTCAGATATATCAAACTTTTGAGATATACTCAGGTATATCAAACATTGATTATTGCTTTGCTATGTATTTAATCAAAGGGATTTCTTCTCTGTATAAGCAATTGTTAAGATATTCTCAAGTACATCAAACAGCTTAAAACATTAAAAGCACACCTGTAATCAAAGGCTTGAACACTGTATAAAAGGCTGGGACATGCAAACCAGCAGTGTACTTAAACAGATTTCTGTATACTGTAAAGACTGATTTATACTTCTGTGTCAAGTGCACGCGTAAGGGAACATAGCAGAACATAAAAACCTCACTGCCAGCTAGCGTTTCAAAAGTGTTATTGCAGAGCAACACAAACAGCACACAGAAGTGTAAATGCACAGCTACACACAGCCGTGGGTCACAGCGATCACTCCACGCAGAAGTATAAACCAGCCTTAAGTCTTAGGCCCTTTACTCTAAACAGAGAATAAAGTAAAGGATTTTTGTTTTTATGTTGAGTTTGTCATCCGTTCATGCATAATTCTCCATATATTCTCCATCTACCCCTCCTTTTAGAGAGCCAATTTGTTTACCTGAAATCATAATTCATTATTTTTTTTTAGTAATGGTTTAAATCAATCATCAAACACTATGTGTAATATAACTGTCACAGGTAAAAAAAAATAATAATAATTCTCACTCTCACACAAAAATGTTAAAAAACAAGCCTGTTAGAAAAGACATGCATTGTGTTTTGTCATTTTGACTTTTTTTATTCATCAAAGCATAAAAAAAGCAGAAGAGTGCTTTGGATGTGTGTGCACTGAAAATGTAAGTGCTTGACAATTCTGCATGGAAAGTGGCTTCATAGTTCATTATTTGATTTACCAACATACCAACTGTTTCTGGAGGTCAGGGTTACTATGCAGTTGTTCCTCAATGTCTTCAAGAGAACCAACATCCTTTATTCGCAACAGGTTTCAATCCAGGACGGTCTCTGCCTCTTCAGACACCACAATAGAATTTACAATCTAGAAAAAAAGCAAAGATGCACATACAATTAAATGTAAATGTTTGAAGTCAAAACTAATTATCAGCCTTTTCTTATAACTCAACAGCTACATTTAGTCAAACTGTTATTAGTTTGACTGTTGACTTTTTTTTACTATTATTGACAAGCAAATGTTTTTTTTTTTTTACAAATATTAGAAACATTAACTCTTCAAATATATTTGTTTGTATTGGCTTTTCCTACGATGAAAATAAGTCAAGTACTACAGGTTTTCCAATTTATTTTTTTCAAAACATCTTATTTGGTGTTTAACAGGAAAAAGAAGAAAATCATAAAGATTTGGAACCATTTGAGGAGAATAAAGTATATTGTCGTTTTTGGGTGAATTATCCCTTTAAATCTCTCTCTCCCACCTGTCACCCTGTGCTTACTCTTTTTCACTAATTTAACACGTTAATACATAGCTAAGGCATGAAACTGACTAAATTGATCTAAAATTGCCTATTCATTCACGTGCAGCAGAATAGTGTATCTAGAGTGCTTTCTAATCCACGTAAGCACATATACAGCTTAACGTTACTCAAATTACTCAATCATGATTTAGCATAGCTTCAATTAAGCATAGTTTCTCATGAATTAAGCTACATTTTCTGTTTATAATACAGATATTTGAAGGATCTCCCTTTCCAATGCATGCATGCGTGCATGCTGGAGAGGGGTGTGATTTTCGAATAAATTTTGAATAATTCCAAGGGATCATTCTGTTTTTGCTTGAAATGCCCATCATCTCTCTCTCTCTCTCCCCTGCTGAAAAAAAACAGCTTAAACCAGCCTAATCTGGTTGGCTGGTTTTAGCTGGTTGACCAGCCTGGTTTTAGAAGGGTTTTGGCCATTTCCAGCCTGGTCTTAGCTGGTCAGGATGGAAAATGACCAGCTTAAACCAGCTTGACCAGCCTTGTTTAAAGGGTCACGAAACACCAAAACACATTTTTTGAGCTGTTGACAGTCATAAATGTGTCCCACGCTGCTATAAACACTATTAGGACACATATATTGCATTAAAAAGTGAGAATTGGTTGTTTTTGCATTATTTTGAGCAAATTTGTTCTTCTGGTTGGAAACTAATTTTTGAAGCTGCGTCACGGTGATTAGATACTTGCGTGTAATCCAGCCTGGAGAGTGGGTGTCTGTACCTGCGAGTACATCATGACATCTCTGAGTGTGCGGCATTAATTCATGAGAAAGACTTTGTTAAAAACCAATCAGCGCGCTCTGTTGTGTATGCGGTGCAACTTCATTAATATGCATGATAGCTTTGGAGACTGTTTTACCTGTTACAGTGTTCAGATGACAGAGAGAGACGCCACGTTGTGTTGCCAAAACAAGTGAAAAAACAAGAATTTGGAGACATGGGTCATCAGTGTTGCATTTATTAGTGTGCTGCATTTATTAATGTGCTGCAACGAAGGTTGTTTTCATTTTCCAGCTATGAGAGCGCAGCTGGACTCACATGTGGATTACAGTGCATGCGACACGCGACAGAATGCGTTTGTAAGGAACATTTTTTTCACATCTGGAAATGATGAAATCCGGATTTGCCGCTCGTCTCCTTATAAAAAAAGACACAGTTCCAGTTTGATTGTCCTGTCTCTACAGATTTGGTAAGTGTGTGTGAGAGCAGTGCCCTTTGTTTGTTTGCTCTTTCAGTTTTAAAGACATACCTCAGTCAAAATGATTTAGTTACTAAGTTTACAGTATGTTAATATCACTGCAATATTATAGTACAATATTATAGACTGAAAGATCCGCTGTAAATGCTGCTCTCCGAATGTAAACATGTAAAAACAGCAATCTAACTATTACTGTCGTGTAGAATTTTAGCCGCATTTTTTGACAGTATAGTCTATACACACACGGCTTTCTGACACTACCTACCGAATGCATAGGTTACCAAGAAATGCGGAGGACCTTTTTCTCCCATTCGCCGTGTGATATCAAACATTCCATTAAAACTTCACTCTCCAGCAGTTCCTCACTTTCAATATCTTGTTTGTCACGAGGGACATGCAGGAAATGTTCCTGAATAAAAAGTGAAAGTGCCAAACAGCAGTTAAAGTCGACAAATCAATAATTTGGCAAGTAATTTAATTACTGATGTCCATGTAAACACAGTCACTGTCTTTCTCCCTGCATCTGCGTGCCCAAACGTAAACTCCCATATTTGCAAATCCTTCCCGCTTTCCCTCCCCCGACACTAGAGGTGTGAAAACACTCTGCTGAGACAGGGGGGTTTCGTGGCCCTTTAAGCTGGACATAGCTGGTTTTGGCTGGTCAAGCTGGTTTTAGCTGGTCAACTTCCAGCCTGACCAGCTAAGACTAGGCTGGAAATGGCTGGAAACCAGCCTGGAAATGGCCAAAACATAAAAAAAATCAACGTGAAATTATATATTAAATTTCCAATTATCACTTACCATAATGCCTTTACGCAAGTTAAGTCCATGACCGTGAAGTGCGTGCAAGTGGTTACCGTCCTCTTCCGGGAATATTTTTCAAATTAGAAGTTTTGTTTTTGTTGTTCCTTTGTTTTTTAATCGTGGTTAAAATATAAATATTCAAAACAATAAACCAAACTAGCTAACTCAAAAGACTACAGACTTTTCACCTGAAAAAAAAAATTGAAAATCGAACAAAACAACTGAGAGTCACAACTGCTGTTGATAAACACATGAAGCATTGTGCGACTGCATGATTTTCAAAGTAGTCGTGTCACAGATGTTTCACACTGCATGACTATCTGGGTTAGCGTTCTGTTTGTGCTGTGTTTACACTGTAGGATGGATCGGCGACAGGAGAGTTCAAACTGCATGACTATAAAATAGGAAAAATCACAGACAACTTTGTCCAAACTACGTCTCACAACCTTCTCCCCTAGCCTCCCGCTGGCCTGCAGGTACCCGTACAAGTGGATGCTGCCCTGTCATTGGCTGTAGGTGATCGTGGATGTTATTTTCAATCAGATAACACATTTCACACTGCATGATTTGAATCGCTGAGAGCTTGTGACAAAGGTGGCTCTCCAGGGCTGAGACTAAGTCCAGGGAAGGTTACTGGCCCCCAGGCCCGCTTGCAGTGGCCAGAGACCATAAACAGGGGTGGCAAAGGGTCACTGCTGGGCTGAGACTAAGCTCAGGGAAGGTTACTGGCCCCCAGGTCTGCTCGCAGTGTGCAGAGACCATAGATAGGGGTGGCAAAGGGGCACTGCTGGGCTGAGACTAAGCCTAGGCTAGGTCTCTGGTCGGTGGGCCAGCTCGCGGTGGCCAGAGAATCTGTAAGGGGATGGCAAACGGGGCCCTCAAAGGGAGAGACTAAGCCCAGGGAAGATGATTGGATCCAGGGCCTGCTTGCAGAGGGCAGAGACCCTGGAAGGGGATGGCAAAGGAAGCCCTCCATGGCCGAGACTAAGCCCAGTGAAGGACTGGCCCCCTGGCCCGCACGTAGTGGCCAGAGACCCTCAAATGAAGTGGCAAAGTGGGCCCTCTAGGGCTGAGACTAAGCCAAGGGAAAGTGACTGGGCCCGCTCGCTTTGGCCAGAGAGCCTGGAAGAGGATGGCAAAGGGCCCTGCTGGGCTGAGACTAAGCCCAGGGAAGGTGACTGGCCCCCGGGCCCGCTTGAGGTGGCCAAAGAGCTTGGAAGGGAGGGGAAATGGGCCCTCCATGGCCGAGACTAAGCCCAGAGTAGGTGACTGGCCCCAGGGCACACTCTCAGTGGCCAGAAAGCCTGAAAAAGGGTGGCAAAGTGGGCCCTCCAGGGCTGAGACTAAGCCCAAGGAAGGTGACTGGCCCCCGTGCCCGCTCGCAGTAGTCAGAGATTCAGAAAGGCCAAAGCAAAGGGAGCCCTGCATGGCTGAGACTAAGCCTAAGGAAGTTTACTGGCCCCCAGGCTCAATCACAGTGGCCAGAGACCATGGAAGAGGGTGGCAATGGGGCACTGCTGGGCTGAGAATAAGCCCAAGGAAGGTTTCTGGCTGCTGGGAAGGCTCGCGGTGGCCAGAGACCCTGGAAGGGGATGGCAAAGGGGGCCCTCCATGGCCCAGACTAAGCCCAGTGAAGGTGACTGACCCCGGGCCCACTTGTGGTGGCCAAAGACCCTGGAAGGGGATGGAAAAGGGGGCCCTCCATGGCCAAGACTAAGCCAGGGTAGGTGACTGGCCTCAGGGCCCACTCTCGGTGACCAGAGACCCTGGAAAAGGATGGCAAAGGGGCCCTGCTGGGCTGAGACTAAGCCCAGGGAAGGTGACTGGCTCCTGGGCCCGCTCGCGGTGGCCAAAGAGCTTGGAAGGGGGGGAAATGAACCCTCCAGGGCTGAGACTAAGCCCAAGATGGGTGATTTGCCCCCGAACCCGCTAGCTGTGGCCAGACACCCTGGATGAGGGTGGCAAAGTGGGCCCACCAGGGCTGAGTCTAAGCCCAGGGAAGGTGACTAGCCCCCTGGGCCCGATCGTGGTGGGCAGAGACTCTGGAAAGGGGTGGCAAAGGTGGCCCTCCAGGGCTGAGACTAAGCCCAGGGAAGATGACTAGCCCCCTGGGCCTGACCGTGGTGGGCAGAGACTCTGGAAGGGGGTGGAAAAGGTGGCTCTCCAGGGCTGAGACTATGCCCAGGGAAGGTGACTAGCCCCCTGGCCCGCACGTAGTGGCTGGAAACCCTGGAAGGGGATGGCAAAGTTGCCCTGCTTGGCTGAGACTAAGCCCAGGGAAGGTGACTGGCCCACTGCCCACTCAATGTGGCCAGAAAGCCTAGAATGGGGTGGCAAAAGGGGCCCTCCAGGGCTAAGAATAAGCCAAGAGAAGGAAACTGGACCCCGGGCTCACTCGCTGTGGCAAGAGAACCTGGAGGCGTGGCAAAGGGGGCCCTCCAGGGCTGAGACTAAGTCTAGGGATGGTGAAAGGCCTCCTGGGCTCACTCGCTGTGGCCACATAGGCTGGAAGCGGGTGGCAAAGGGCAAAGCTCAGGGAAGGTGACTGGCCCTGGGGCCCACTCTCGGTTACCAGAGACCCCTTGAAGAGGATGGCAAAGGGGCCCTACTGGGCTGAGACTAAGCCCAGGGAAGGTGACTGGCCCCCCAAGCCCACTCGCTGTGGCCAGAGAGTCTGGAAGGGGGAGGCAAAGGGGGACCTCCAGGTCTGAGACTAAGCCCAAGGAAGGTGACTGGCCCCCCAAGCCTGTTCGCTGTGGCCAGAGAGCCAGTAAAGGGGGTGCCAAAGGGGGGCCTCCATGGCTTAAACTAAGCCCAGGATAAGTTACTGGCCCGAGGCCCGCTCTTGGTGGCCAGAGAGCCTGGAAGGGGATGGCAAAGAGTGGCCAGAGACCCTAGAAATGGATGGCTAAGGGTGCCCTGCAAGGCTGAGACTAAGCCCAGGGAAGGTGACTGGCCCACTCGCTGTGGCCATAGAGCTTGGAAGGGGGTGGAAAAGGTGGCCCTCCAGGGCTGAGACTAGAGGAAGCCTAGGGAAGGTGACTGGCCCCCGGGCCCACTCTCGGTGCTCAGAGACCCTGGAAGGGGATGGCAAAGGGGCCCTACTTAGCTGAAACTAAGCCCAGGAAAGTTGACTGGCCCCCGGGCCCACTCAATGTGGCCAGAAAGCCTGAAAGAGGGTGGCAAAGGGGACCTCCAGGGCTAAGAATTAGCCAAGAGAAGATAACTGGCCCCTGGGCCCACTGCAAAGGGGGTCCTCCAGGGCTGAGAGAATGCCCAGGGAAGGTGACTGGCCCACTAGTCCTGCTCGCTGTGGCCAGAGAACCTGGAAGGGGGTGGCAAAGGGGGCTCTCCAGGGCTGAAACTAAGCCCAGGGAAGGTGAAAGCCCCCCAAGCCCGCTCGCTGTGAGCAGAAAGGCTGGAAGGGGGTGGCAAAGGTGGCTCTTTTACGCTGAGACTAAAAGAAGCCAAGGGACGGTGACTAGCCCTCCGGGCTGGCTCGCTGTTGCCAAAGAGCCTCAAAGGGGGTCGCAAAGAGGCCCTCCAGGGTTGAGAGTATGCCCATGGAGGCCTGCTCGCTTTGGCCAGAGGGCCTGGAAGAGGTTGGCCAAAGGAGCCCTCCAGGGCTGAGACTAAGGCCAGGGAAGGTGACTTGCCCCTGAGCCCGCTCGCTGTGGCCAGAGAGCCTGGAAGGCGGTGGCAAAGGGGGCCGTCCAGGGTTGAGACTAAGCCCAAGGAAGGTGACTGGCCTCAGGGCCCACATTCGGTGTCCTGAGACCCTGGAAAGGGATGGCAAGGGGTGCACTGCAGGGCTGAGACTAAGCCCAGGGAACGTGACCAGAAGTGGGTAGAGTATCCAAATAATCTATACTCAAGTAAAAGTACAATTACTTGCGGAAATTTTTACTCAAGTAAAAGTAAAAGTAACAATCTTAAAAGTTGCTCGAGTAAGAGTATAAGAGTGTCTGTTGAAAAAATTACTAAAGTAAATAGTTACTAGTTACTTTTCATTATATATATATATATATATATATATATATATATATATATATATATATATATATATATATATATATATATATATATATAGTCAGAATTATTTGCCCTCCTGTGAATTTCCTTTCTTTTTCAATTTTTCCCCCAATGATGTTTAACAGAGCAATGATTTTTTCACAGTAATTGCTATAAAATTTTTTCTTTGGTGAAAGTCTTGTTTTATATTGCCTAAAATAAAATCAGTTTGTAATGTTTTTAAAACTATTTTAAGGTCAATATTATTAGCCCCTTAAGCAATATTTTTTTTAATGTCTACAGAACAAACCATTGTTAATGATTTGCTTAATTACCCTAACTTAAAAAATTAATCTGGTTTAGCCTATAAATGTCACTTTAAGCTAAATAGTATCTTGAAAAATATCTAGTAAAACATTATGTAGGCTACTGTCATCATGGCAAAAATATGTGTTGTGTTGATAAAATCTTCTTGCTGTTAAACAGAAATTGGGGAAAAATATACTGGGGGCTTAATTTCAAATAACTCCACTTTTAGGTAAAATGGGATATCACAATAATTACTTTCTAATACAACAATCCATGTAGTTTTTTTAGTCACTGTACAGCCTATATGGCTATACTTCTCACCATGTATTGTATATTTTCTAAAACAGTAGTGTAAAATCACGTTTATTGCTAAGAAAAGTAAAACAAACCAACAAAATTATAATTTAATTTAACACACCCCATCACATAAAGTACAGTATGGTACCGTCCTATTGTGGAAAGGCACAGCTGAAAATCTATGGTTATAGTGCCACCCAGCGGCCAAAAGCTGTTGGCGCACATAGAGACAGCCACGGCGGCGGTAACAACGGCGGTAAAAGAAACGTTTTGAACTAGTGACATCTGTATGTGGTCTACCGCACTGAACATAATTTGATGATACCAAAAATTCATTCAGGAACACAAACCTCAAGAAAAAAACACAGTCCACCACACAACACACACATAAAGTGTCATAGCGTGCCTTGTTATAAAGTATGTTTGAGGCAACGGTGATGATTTTCCTTCAACTGAGTTAGAGGGGGAACTAAAGTTCAGAGTAATCTTTTCTCTGACAATATCCTTTAATTTGATTTGTCGATCAGCATGTGTAAACCCACAACAAGTCCATGTCCGCTCGTGTACCATCAGACACATGATCATTTCTGAGACAATAGGAACCCATCTGAATGTCATAGATTGTCGATTTGTGGTCAAAATTATTATATATATATTTTAAAATGGTTAAAAACTGTAAATCATTTGAGTGTTTTAAGTAAGAGTTTTGCATTTGCCCACTCTCACTTACTCACAGTGATCATTGGCATCCATAGTAGGATTTTTTATATTATGTTTTTTGACTATTAGATAAATACACAGTAAATAAAATATTAAATCACTTTATGATTATGTGTTATGTGTTTACATTTTTTTGTGGTTAGTATTATTTATTTTATTACACAGCTGTCGGGAATACTTGATTCTGATTGGTCAGTTCCAACAATCCAAGGTGTTGTATGCTATTCCGATATATATATATAACAACCACTGAAACTAATAACATTCAGATACTTCCAATCACCTTAACCATTAGTGAATATGTTCACATATATATGTTTGTCTTTCATGACATCGTCAGCGTCTTTGGTGCTGTCACGGATGGAAGCAGGACAACGAAGTTGAGGATTCATGTGTTTTTTAAGGCAAGGTCTTACAGGCAATAGTAAAAGACAGGGGCAAACAGGAGCATACAGGTTATTTCATATCGTAGTCAAAAACAGGCGAGTGGTCGGTATAGGTTGCAAAGAATCAATAACGAAAAACCAAGCAAGGATCAAACACGAAATGACTAGATAGGATAAACGCTTCGTAATGCAAAAATTACAGTGAACAAGACTCAGCACTGATGCATGTCTGTGCTGTTTTTAAAGTCCATGTAATCAGTTCATCATGATCCTCCAGCTGTGTGTGTATAATCAAGGTCAAACAGGAACCCGTGTGTGCGAGGGGCATGCTGGGAGTTGTAGTTTGTAAATGTGGTGTGTGTGTAGTTCTCCAGCGAGTAAATTTTTTAAGAGGGGTCTGGATGCAGACCCAGTGCAGTGCAATCTGAGCTGCATCCAGTGTTTTTTAATGGGCTCACCTAACCCCACCCCTAATCCTACACTAGCTCTATTGAGTGCATTGTGTCTGGCATTGCATCACTGAGATATGCAGTCTCAGCTTGCTTCATCATATTGATTTTTTTTTTTTTGCATTTTGGAGCAAGTAGCCATTTAATAATTCTGACTTCATACATATATATATATATATATATATATATATATATATATATATATATATATATATATATATATATATATATATATATATATATATATAAAATAATGTTTAAATGTTGTATTTTTAATGGTTGACAGTGTAAATGACTAATATGTGCAGGGCTAATCCCATAGTTACCATTAATAAGATTCAAATGTGGATAATTTTGACACTTACCACTAGGGATGCAACGATTATTAATTTTGGATGTACGATTATAGTCTGAGAAATAATCACGGTTTTTACGGTTATCATGATTATTATGCATTCATTAATTTCAAACCACTACTTGTTTAGAAAATCACATGAAAACTCATATTTTAAAGTGTTATTTATTGCTGCTCAGTAACCAATTATTACAGCACAAAATAATATTAAAAACAAACAATAGTCCATGTCTCGCTTTGTGCTTAAAAATAAGTAAAATGTTTGACATTAAAACATACATAATTTTTACACTGTAAATAAATGACAGAACAATGAATAAATAAATGAAAAATTGTATTTGTCTAATGCAGGGCTTGGAATGAACCTTTTTTACTTGGTAGCACTGTTGCTTCTAACTTCCAAAATTTTAGGAGCGCCATAAAAAATTTAGGAACACCCATCAAAAATAAATGATCACCACTGCAAATTGTATATTACACATTTATTGTATTTGAAAACAACATCACTCAGGACTAACAAAAACCAGAAACAACTAACTAATTATGTTATCACTTATTGATATTTGTGCAATAATTCCAAAATGAATATAAGATATTAATGATGTCGATGACGACAATAATATAACAATGAATAACATTATCATGCTGCCCTGAATGTGCTTGAATGTGAGTTATCTGCTAAAAAAGTCCAACTGTTACATTATGAAAAAAAATCTAGGGTTTGCATCAAACAAAAACGAAGCATTGCAGTAAGAATTATAGATTTTGCACTATTGTTTTTATATGCATGTCAATTTAATAATCAGAAAGATCGGACAAAAGAAAGGAAGAAAAGTCTTACTTCTACTAATCTTTTAAAAGTTTTGGTTTGGGTTTGTGTCATTTTAAATGCTCAGTCTTGTTATGCGCTGATTTACATTTTTCTATGTTTGTGGAAAAAAGCAGGCGAGTCAGCTGAACCAATATATGAGCAGCACAAAGCAGGGTTCTCGCGATAACCACCTGCACAGTACCGTTTTTTGTCATGAGCCGAAGTTTCAGTATGAACTTAGTAAAGTCGAGCGTCTTTGGCAAAGATCTATACACTGTTAGATTTTATATTTAACGGACATTTGTGCTGAACACGCAGTGAAGGCAACGCACCGATATTCGGGCCATTAAACAGCTGATCCACCGAGTCTTTTAGCACTCTCTCCGAAATCTCTCGATTGATCTCGGCTGGCAGATCAACATTCACAGCATGATCGCTCTCATCGGCGCCAATATTTGCCACTTTAGGTGGCCTTGCAAACCTGTGTACTTTTCATTGCTTCTTCCTTAAACTTCAGCCGTTTGCAGTTCCCGCGGTCACAAAAGCCCCCATCTAACTTAGTGCGCCTGAAAAGCGTGAGCGCGTTGCGTCGCGTGCGCGTCCCTCCATTGGGAATAATGAACTTACATGGGCTTGCCTTAGTTAATAGCCTCAGCCATAGTTAATGCAGTGTGCGTGGTTATTAGTTTCGGTGTACAAACTAGCGCACAGTTGGCATAACTTTGTTGAGTTGCTGCAGTTTTGTTCTGTGCAAAAATGCGGTGTTGAGAAGCCTTTACGATTAATTAACCGTGATGAG
Source organism: Danio kyathit (assembly GCA_903798195.1). NCBI lineage: Eukaryota > Metazoa > Chordata > Actinopteri > Cypriniformes > Danionidae > Danio > Danio kyathit. The sequence goes on along the minus strand of LR812524.1, from coordinate 33,066,525 downwards.
TTAAAACGTGGTTAATAGTGAAACCGGTTAATCGTTGCATCCCTACTTACCACTACGTGTTTTTTCAGGTTAGAGCTGCAACTCATGTGTGTTGCGAAGTCAGTTTGATGTACAGCATGCATCGCATTATCAAACTATTCTTGTTGACATCTTGGAGTGAAAACAAAGACTGAACTTGAGGCAGTTGGTGCCCTGGTCTGATAAACTCACTGCACAGACAGCGTGACCGTCCTCTCGGAATCACAGGTGGCCATGGCGTGACCGCAGTATAAACTCGCACGTCTTCCTCGACTTCAGCCTCCATTCCAACATAAGCACGCGCTCAAACCGAAAAAAGGTGACGCGTCTCTATAGCAACCTCTCGCGACACAACATCTCTAATGTGGCGCCTCGCAATACTTGCAAACAAGTCATATGAATCATATTTATTATCATTTATCAGTAACGGAGGAACGCCACCAAATGTAGCGAAGTTAGAGTAATGATTTTCTCTAATAATTTACTTGAGTAAGAGTAAAAGTACACATTTTTAAATGTACTCAAAAAAGTACACGTTACCCAACAATTTTACTTAAGTAAATGAAAGGAAGTAAATGTAATTCGTTACTACCCACCTCTGAACGTGACTGACACCCGGGCCCGCTTGCTGAGGCCAGAGTGCCTGGAAGGGGGTGGCAAAGGGGACCCTTTAGGGCCGAGACTAAGCCCAGAGAAGGTGACTGGCCCCCCGGGCTGGCTCGCTGTGGCCTGAGACCCTGGAAGGTGATAGCAAAGGGTGCCCTAAGAGGCTGAGACTAAAACCAGCAAAGGTGACTGGCCCCTGGGCCCGCTTGCTGTAGCCAGAGAGCCTGGAAGGGGGTGGGGGGAGGTGGGCAAAGGGGGTCCATCCAGGGCTGAGACTAAGCCCAGAGAGGGTGACTGGCCCCCAGGTCCTCTCACTGTGGCCAGAGACCTTGGAAGGGGGTGGCAAAGGTGGCCCTCCAGGGCTGAGACAAAGCCCAGGGAAGTTGACTGGCTCCAGGGCCCACTGTCTGTGACAAGAGAGCTTGGTGAGGTGGCAAAGTGGGCCCTCCAGGGCTGAGCCTAAGGCCAGGGAAGGTGACTGGCCCCTGAGCCCGCTCGCAGTGGCCAGAGATTCAGGAAGGGCATGGCACAGGGGGCCCTGCATGGCTGAGACTCAGCCCAGGAAAGATTAAAGGCCCCCAGGCCCACTTATGGTGGCCAGAGACCATGGAAGCGGGTGGCCCTGCAGGGCTGAGACTAAGCCCAGAAAAGGTGACAGGTCCTCGTGCCTGCTCGTAGTAGCCAGATATCTTGGAAAATAATGGCAAAGGTTCCCCTGCAGGGCTGAGACTAAGCCCGGGAAATTTGTCTGGCCCCTGGGCCCGCTCCCTGTGGCCAGAATGCCTGGAAGGGGGTGTCAAAGGGAGCCCTGCAGGGCTGAAACTAAGCCCAGAGAAGGTGACTGGCCCCCGGGCCTGCTTGCTGTGGCAAGAGAGCCTGTAGAGGTGGCAAAGGGGGCCCTCCCAGGTTGAGCCTAAGCCCAGGGAAGGTGACTGGCATGCCGGCTTGCTTGCGGTGGCCAGAGATCCTGGAAGATGGTGGCAAAGTGGGTTCTCCAGGGCTAAAACTAAGCCCAGAAAAGGTGACCTGCCCCCGGGCCCGCTCGCTGTAGCAAGAGAGCGTGTAGAGGTGGAAAAGGGGGCCCTCCAGGGCTGAGCCTAAGCCCAGGGAGGGTGACTGGTACCCCAGCCCGCTTGTGGTGGCCAGAGAGCCTGGAAGAGGTTGGTAAAGTGGGTCCTCCAGGGCTAAATCTAAGCCCAGGAAAAGTGACTGGCCCTCCGGCCCGATCGTGGTGGGCAGAGACTCTGTATGGTGGTGGCAAAGGGGGCCCTCCAGTGTTGAGAATAAGCCCAGGGAACGTGATTGGCCCTGGGGCCCACTCCTGGTGGCCAGAGACCCTGGAAGGAGACAGCAAAGGGGTTTTGCTGGGCTGAAACTAAGCCCAGGAAAGGTCCCTGCCCCCGGTGCCCGCTCGCAGTGGCCAGAGACCCTGGAAAGGGATGGCAAGGGGGGTCCTGCAGGGCTGAGAGCCTGAGACTAAGCCCAGAGAAGGTGACTGGCCCCCCGTCCCTGCTCGTGGTAGCCAGAGACCCTGGAAAAGGATGGCAAAAGGTGCCCTGCAGGGCTGAGACTAAGCCAAGTGAAGGTGATCGGCCCCCGGAACCACTCGCTGAGGCCAGAGGTTCAGGAAGGGCATGGCAAAGGGTCAGTGAATAGCTGAGATTAAGCCCGGGGAAGGTTATCCGCCCCCAGGCCCACAGAGGGGCACTGCAGGCCAGATACTAAGCCTGGAGAAGGTCTCTGTCTGCCCGGGCCAGCTTGCAGTGGCCAGACAGGGATGAGACTAAGCCTCAGGAAGGTGGCTGAAGGAAGCCCAGGGAGGGTGACTGGCCCCGGGACCCACTATCGGTGGCCAGAGACCCTGGAAGGGTATGGCGAAGGGGCCCTGCATGGCTGAGACTAAGCCCAGGGAAGCTGACTGGCCCCCGGGCCTGCTTGCGGTGGCCAGAGAGCCTGGAAGGGGGTGGCAAAGCGGACCTTGCAGGGCTGAGACTAAACCCAAGCAAAGTGACTAGCCCCTGGGCCTGCTTGCGGTGGCCAGAGACCATGGAAGGGGATGGCAAAGGGGGCCCTGCATGGCTGAGACTAAGCCCAGGGAATGTGACTGCCCCCGGGCCCACTCTCGGTGCCCAGAGTCTCTAGAAGGGGATGGCAAAGGGGGCCCTCTAGGGCCGAGACTAAGCCCAGAGAAGGTGACTGGCCCTAGGGACCCTCGAAGGGGAAGGCAAAGGGGGCCTGCAGGGCTGAGACTAAGCCCAGGGAAGGTCTGAGGTCCCCGGACCCTCTCACAGTGGCCAGAGACTCTGGAAGGGTATGGGAAAGGGGACCTGCTTGGCTGAGACTAAGCCCAGGGAAGGTGAGTTGCCCCCAGGCCCACTCGCTGTGGCCAGAAAGCCTGGAAGAGGGTGGCTAAGGGGGCACTGATGGGCTGAGACTAAGCACAGGGAAGGTGACTGGGCCCCCGGACATCATGCTCGCTGTGGCCAGAGAGCCTGGAATGCGGTGGCAAAGAGGCAGGGCTGAGACTAAGCCCAGGGAAGGTGACAAGCCCCCGGGCCCACTTCTGGTGGCTTGAGACCCTGGAAGGGGGTGACATTGGGGGCCCTCCAGGGCTGAGATTAAGCCCAGGGCAGGTGAATGGCCCCCCGTGCCCGATTTCTTTGGCCAGATAGCGTGGAAGGGGGTGGCAAAGCGGACCCTGCAGGACTGAGACTAAGCCCAGGGAATGTGACTGGCCCCTGGGCCCACTCGCGGTGGCCAGAGATCCTAGAAGGGGATGGCAAAGGGGGCCCTCTAGGGCCGAGACTAAGCCCAGGGAAGGTGACTGGCCCTAGGGCCCACTCTCTGTGTCTGGGGACCCTTGAAGGGGAAGACAAAGGGGCCCTGCAGGGATAAGACTAAGCCCAGGGAAGGTCTGAGGTCCCCGGGCCCTCTTGCAGTGGACAGAGACCCTGGAAGGGCATGGCAAAGAGGGCCCTGCTGGGCTGAAACTAAGCCCAGGGAACATGACTGGCCCCCAGGTCAGCTCTCGGTGGCTAGAGACCCTCGAAGGGGAAGGCAAAGGGGGCCTCCAGGGCTGAGACTAAGCCCAGAGAAGGTGACTGGCCCAAGGGCCCGATCGTGCCTGGCAGAGACCCTGGAAATGGACATCAAAGGGGGCCCTCTGTGGCTGAGACTAAGCTCAGGGAAGGTGACTGGCCCCAGGGCCCGCTCATGGAGAAAAGACTTTGGAAGGGGATGGAAAAGGTGGCCCTCTAGGGCCGAGACTAATTCATGGGAAAGTGACTGGCCCCGGGCCCGCTCGCTGTGGCCAGAGACCCTGGAAGGGGATGGCAAAAATGGCCCTCCAGGGCTGAGACTAAGCCCTGGGAAGGTTTGAGCTCCCTGGACCCCCTCGCGGTGGCCAGAGACCCTAGAAGGGAATGGCAAAGAGGCCCTGCTGGTTTGAAACTAAGCCATGGTTTTATGCCCCGTGTGGCTCAGAGGATGAAAATGGGCTTAACATAATTATGACAACGCAATATTTTAAGAATTCCTCTGAGACGCTAGCTGCTATGAATCGACACAGACAACGACGTGGCAAAAAAGTGGTTTGCTTTGTTACAATAAAGATAAAGGAAAAGAATATTTAAATCACCCAAAATATATTTAAAAAATATATACAATTAATGCAAAATGAATTAAACAAACAAACTTGATAGAGGGAAGAAAAATATGCGGTGCCAAAACAAAGAAAATAACAAATTAAACACAGCAGCAACGAGAGACAAGGATCCCCCCTAATCTGGTCCGAGTCGTCACTGGAGCGCTTAAAGGGTCACGAAACACCAAAAAACATTTTTTGAGCTGTTGACAGTCATATATGTGTCCCACGCTGCTATAAACACTATTAGGACACAGATATTGCACTAACAAGTGAAAATTGGTTGTTTTTGCGTTATTTTGAGCAAATTCGTTCTTCCTGTTTGAAACGAATTTTTGAAGATATGTCACAGCCATGAGATACTTAGGTGTAAATCCAGCCTGGAGAGTGGCTGTCTGTCTTTTGTAGGACGTTCTGACGCATCTGAGTGTGCAGTATTAATTCATGAGAAAGACGTGCTTCAAACCAATCAGCGCGCTCTATTGTGTATGACGTGAAACTTCATTAATATGCATGATAGCTCCGGAGTCTGTTTACCAGTTTACAGCGTTCAGACGGCAGAGAGACGCCACGTTGTGTTGCCAAAACAAGTGAAAGCACAAGAATTTCAAGACAAAATTCGTAGGTGTTATTAGTGTGTTGCAACGAAGGTTTTGTTTTCATTTTCCCTTTGTGAGAGAGCTGCTGGACTCACGTGTGGATTACAGTCCACGCGACACGCGACAGAAACGCGTTTGAAAGGAACATTTTTACCCGAGAGCTTTTTCTCATCTGGAAATGGTGAAATCCGGATCGATGCCGCTCGTCTACTTTTAATAAAAAGACACAGCTCCAGTTTGATTGTCTGTCTACAGATTTGGTAAGTGTTTGCAGTGGACTGCCCTTTGTTTAAATGCTGCTCTCCGAGTGTAAACATGTAAACACAAACTATTCCCGTCGTGCAGGATTTTCGCTGCAATTTGTGACAGGATAGTCTATACACACACGGCTTTCTGACGCTACCTACCGAGTACATAAGTTACAGAGAAATGCGGAGGATTTTTTTCTCTTATTCGCCGTATCAAATCAGCCTCTGTGTGTTTGTTTTGCCTGTGAAACTTAGCGCGTGCCCAAATGGAAACGCCCTTCTATGCAAAATCTTACCCTCTTTCCCTCCCCCGACACTCCCACACTCCCAGAGCTGGACACGCCCAACTTTCCTGACTTTTTTCAAAACAGAGGTGTGAAAACACCCTGCTGAGACAGGGGGTTTCGTGGCCCTTTAAACAACCCCTCATCCTCTTCTGATTGGTCTACTCTGGAAAACTCTGTGAGCCAATTGGAAACCCTAGATTTCAGAAGAACATCAGACAGCAAATAAAAACAGAAATGGGAGAAGGGAACAATAGAGCAACACCCCCAGGCATGTAACATCCCACCACTGAAAATCAAATATTATATTCTCAATAATAATGTTTGTACATGCAAAAGAATGAGTTAGTTATGCTCTAGAAAGTGCATCAGAGACCACATTGTCCACTCCTTTCTTGTGTTGAATCTCAATATTGTAGTTTTGAACTACTAAATCCCACCGCATCAGCCTTTGATTCTGGTTATACATTCGACACAAGAAAGTGAGAGGATTGTGGTCTGTGTACACGATGTGGTACACCCAACATCAGTGGTGGAAAGAGTACTGAAAAGTCATACTCAAGTAAAAGTACCAGTACTTGCCTAAAAATGTAGTGCAAGTAGAGTAAAAGTATCTGTTGTAAATATTACTCAAAGTATGAGTAAAATGAGTAGCCCTTTTAAAAGTACTCAAGAGTAGTGAGTAGTGAGTATATGCTGTCAAAAGCTGATATGTTTACATGTAATTTGTGCATGTGTGTGTAAACGTAACATTCTGTAGTGCATTTAGTTATTGCCCAGAAGGCACACATCATCATGAGACATTAATATTAGGTTAGATGTAGGCAGTGCTTAATTTGTGAATTGTGAGGTCCCGGAACAGATCGGGATAACGGATCCGGCATGTTACCAGAGGATGGAGAGGTATCGTGGACGGAAGTGAAGATTGGGGGATGGCGTGGGGGGAGTCACGGAAGAAAGTGAAAGTGAACAGCGGACAGGAGAGGAGGGCGGTTGAAGAGGGGGATCGGTAAAATGAGGTGATCCGGCGTGTTCCGGCACAAATAAAGCCCTGGATTTAGGTTGTAATGTCAGTTGACCAAAATTAATTGTCAAGCCAGCAGCTAAAGATAACGTAATTTTGATGTCCAATAATGACATCAAATGACGTTGATATTTGGTTGATTTTAGGTCGTTAGAAATTGACCAAAATCCAACGTCGATCCAACATCTTAAACCAACGTCATATATGACGTCAAATACTAACATTTATTCATCAGTTACGGCAACCAAAATCCAACATCTGATAGATGTCATAGGGGTAACGTTCACACAATGTCAAGCTGTAACATCATTAGACGTTGATATTTAGTTGGTTTTAGGTTGGACATTGATATTGGCCTGACGTCAACCCGATTTTTATTTCCAAACTAAATGCAGTCCCCAATCAGACGTCATGTTGACATCCTGTGCCTGCTGGGTGTTTAAGGCCATTTTGGTCATCATACAGTAAACATCCGTCATCTTCTCATCAGTGACATGAATTTAAACAGTCTCTGGGTCAATGCGTGTAAAGATTTTGAACATCTTCATAAACATTTTTAATACTTCCAAACAGTTTGCTGCAATTATAAAGTGCACACGTCTTGAGGTATTTCATTATGATGCGATTTACCTTCTACGGTATGTGCGATTTGATTGGACAGGAATCTCAGGACTGATTTTTCTAATCCCCATAGACAAGAAAAATAAAGTAGTGACTGCAGGTTGAAAGAAATTAGTGGAGTAAAAGTACAGATACTGCACTTAAAATGTACTCAATGAAAAGTAAAAGTGCACATTTTTAAAACTACTCAGTAAATTACAATTTCTGAGAAAAACTACTCAATTACAGTAATTTGAGTATTTGTAATTAGTTACTTTACACCACTGCCCAACATACACCTCAAAATGTTGCAACGCCAACAACAACGCCAACGCCTCCTTCTCAATTGTTGCATAGTTAAACTGGTGCTTATAAAACTTCCTAGAGAAAAAGCAAATTGGATGGTCAATCCCTTCTTCATCCTCCTGCAAAAACACAGCCCCTGCTCCGACTGCGCTGGCATCCACCTCCAACTTGAAAGGAAGAGTAAAGTTAGGAGCTGGCAACACTGGTGAACTACACAGCAGCTGTTTAATCGTTTCAAAAGCAGTGGCCTCTGGGGCCCAAACTGCAAGCCCAGGGAGAGTGGCTGGCCGCTGGGCAGATCGCTGGGGTCAAAGACCCTGGAGGTGGATGGCAAGGGGGCCTGTGGGGCCCAAACTGTAAGCCCAGGGAGAGAGGCTGGCCCCTGGGCAGCTCCCCGGCGTCAGAGAACCTGGCGGTGGAAAGCAAAGGGGCCTCTGAGGCCCAGTCTGCAAGTACAGGGAGAGAGGCTGGCCCCTGGGGTCAGAGACCCAGTAGATGGAGGGCAAGGGGGCCTCTGGGCCCAAACTGCAAGCCCAGGGAGAGTGGCTGACCCCTTGGCAGCTCCCTGGTGTCAGACACCCAGTAGATGGAGGGAAAGGGGGCCTCTGGTGTCCAAACTGCAAGCACAGGGAGAGTGACTGGCCCCTGGGCAGCTCCATAAGATCAGAGACCCTGGAGGTGGAGGGCAAAGGACCCCTCAGGGGCCTAGACTGCAAGCCAAGGGAGAGTGGCTGACCCCTGAGCAGCTCCCTGGGGTCAGAGACCCTGGCGGAGGAGGGCACAGGGGCCTCTGGGGCCCAGTCTGCAAGCACAGGGAGAGAGGCTGGCCCAAACTGCAAGCCCATGGAGAGTGGCTGGCCCCTGGGAAGCTCCCTGGGGTCAGAGACCCTGGAGGTTGGAGGGTAAAGGACCACACTGGGGCCAATAATTCAAGCCCAGGGAGAGTGGCTGGCCATTGGGCAGCTCCCTGGGGTAAGAGATCTTGGAGGTGGAGGGCAAGGGGGCCTCTGGGGCCCAAACTGCAAGCCCAGGGAGAGAGGCTGTTCCTGGGTAGCTCCCTGGGGTCAGAGAACCTGGCGGTGGAAAGCAAAGGGGTCTCTGGGGCCCAGTCTGCAAGCCCAGGAAGAGTGGCTGGCCCCTAGGCAGCTCCCTGGGGTCAGAGACCCTGGAGGTGGAGGGCAAAAGTGCCTCTGGGGCCCAAACTGTAAGCCCAGGGAGAGAGGCTGGACCCTGGGCAGCTCCCTGGGGTCAGAAAACCTGGCGGTGGAAAGCAAAGGGGCTTCTGGAGCCCAGTCTGCAAGCACAGGGAGAGAGGCTG